>JAUPFT010000016.1:3952605-5152605 GCA_036936625.1 Parnassius smintheus behrii
TATATATATATATATATATATATATATATACATACACAATAGGTTCGTATAAATATTATATATGTCAGAACAAATATGAAATATATACGAAAAAGAGAGCTTAGTCAATTCAAACTTGCAACGATTTAATCATATACTTACGGACTTGATTTTTAAAGACGAATTTGTTGGGAGCTTTTTTAATGTCAAGAGGGATGTCGTTCCAGAGTCTGATGGCCACGAGGGCGAAAGAGTGAGATAAATAACCAGTACGGTGTAAAGGAGTGAGCAACTTAAGATTGGCCGAGGAACGGAGAGAAAAATTATGAGAATCTTCCATGTATTGAAATTTAGATTTCAGATACTCGGGAGCACATGGATCGTTCAAAATTGAGAAAAGGGTGCAGAGTATTCTAACATATCTGCGCTGACGGACAGGCAACCAGTTTAACTGTGTACGAAAGGAAGATACATGGTCGTATTTACGAAGACCATAAATGTATCTGATGCAGTTGTTAAGCAGACGATCCAATGTATTAAGATGAAGTTGAGACAGGTCTGAGCAACACACATCGACATAATCAATAATCGATACAATAAGTGATTGGACAAGTAAAATCTTGGTATTGGTGGGAAGAAAGTTTTTAAATCGATATAGAGTGCGATCTCTAAGTCTAAGTTCCAGTAGTTTTGCGACTCACCTCCCGTATATGTTTGTTCCATGTTAAGCAACTTTCGATGTACAGACCAAGGTTCTTTACGTTAGCAGAGAATGGTATGACATTAATATTAAACATAATTGATGGTAGGGTCGCAATATCCAGTTTAGATAATAATCTTGAGCTACCTAAGATTATTGTTTGGCATTTAGACGGGTTCACGTTTATGCCATACACAGTAGACCATTCTGAGATATATTTTAAATCATCATTTAACAGTGAAATAGCACTTAGGATATTTGAAGGCTCCACTTGCGCATATAACTGCAGATCATCAGCATACAAATGGTAAGAGCTCTTGAGATTTAGTGTGATGAGATTTATAAAAATGGAAAACAGAAGAGGAGAGATAATACCACATTGAGGGACGCCAATTGACACATCACGCCAGTCAGATAGTATATGACCAGTATGCACAGCCTGTTGGCGCCCCCAAAGATATATTGAGAACCATTCCTGAGCTGAAGACGAGATATTCAAATGAGAAAGAAGAGCTAACAAGATACCATGATCGACAGAATTAAATGCATTAGAGAAATCAATTAAGATGAGAACGGTCAGTTTTGATTTTTCCATCCCCTCACGAATATCTTCCGTAACCTTGAGAAGAGCAGTAGTAGTAGAATGACCCGGGCGGAAACCAGTTTTTCAAGCAACTAGTTTTTCAAGTAATTTTGAAAACACAACTAAAAGCGAGATGGGTCTATAGTTGTTAACATAATTTTTAGGTCCTTTTTTATAAATTGGGCAAATCGATGCGGTTTTCCAACTATCTGGAAAGATACCGCTTGAAAGATTGAGGTAAAAATGTACGCAAGCGGAGTCATAATTTCGTGTTTGATAAATTTTACAAGCGCGTTGCTAACTCCGTCTATACCCGGTGCCTTATTATCTTGCAACTGACATATAAGTTTTCCAATTTCTTCATGATCGGTGGGATACATGAAAAACGAATTCATTTGTAGATTTGGAGTTCGAACGGACCTTGCCAGGTCAGCCTCATTTGGCTTCATATGAGAGAGAATATTTTCTGCGAGCTTTTTACCAGCAGAAGAAAAATGATTATTTGTGAAGTCGATTGATTCTTGCACATTTAGACCATCTAGTCTTAACAATTCTTTGGGTTCATTTTTATTATGTTGAAGGTGACAGATATTTTTGATTGACTGCCACATCTTTTTCGGGTTATTTTTGTTTTCAATAAGAATTTTCATTTCATATTCAGTTTTAACCTTGCGTAATAAATCTATAAAGAAATTTTGATAACGGGTATATATTTTTTTAAAGGTTTTATTTTCCGGATCACTCCGAGATTGTAGATGCAGACGATCACGGACGCCTAATTTGGTCGATATTCTTACACCTGGACATCTTTTGGCCCATGGTCATCTTATATCGTTACCAGAACCTGAACTCTCTAATGAATATGTTTCCCCTCGGGCCCGTTGGCAGATGTTGCAAAAAATTACACAGTCTTTTTGGCATATGTGGCAACGCGGTTATCTCCATACCTTACAGCAATGCGCAAAAGGTTTCGAGGACAACCGAATGTTCACGTCGAAGATATTGTATTAATTGTCGATAGCAAATTACTACCACTAGAGTAGCGTTCAGGTAAATTTCAAGACGTGCATCTCGGCAAAGAAGGTGTAGTGCGCGTGGTCACCCTACGCACTACTAATGGACTCCTTAAGAGACCAGTTAATAAACTCTGTCCTCTACCAATAAATCAATAATATAACAATACTTGTAACTTTTTCTCATAATTAATATTATAGCCTTTTTTTATTTAGCTTGTAGATTTATTTGTTAAATTATGTTGCCTGACATACCATTCCCATAGGTATGCAACTAAAATTAAATTGTGAATAATATAGTTAGTTAGGTATATATTATTCTAAGCTAGCTTCTATTTTTTTGAAGTATTGATTTTATAGAGAGAACTGCTATTGATTATTCACTCATGAAATCTAAAACGATTACAAGTGGGGAATTGTGTACTGGCTTGCCTTTCTTACTTTTCTATCGCATCCTTCTTTCCAACTAACTGCAAAACAAAACTTATGGCGTCATCTGTTGGCTCACAACACAAGCGAGCTTTAAAAGAAGTCGATGCGACCGATACCAACATATAATGAAGACTCAAGACGGACTGCGTCGGTAATGGCTGTTGTTGTCTAAACCTTCAAAGATAAAAATCATTGTAATAAGTGTTAGTGAGTGTGCAGGGTCAACCCAAAGGTGTGCATAGACTATATAATCACGTAGGAGTGTGGTCAAGGAAGACTGAAGCCTTCCACATCCGAAGATATTGTTGAAGCCACGTTGGAGTTGATCGCCGCTTCCGCTAACCGTGAGTTTACCTATTCGATTTACCTTTCCTGGTGGGCCAGACTAATTTTCTCTCACTGTAGGTAAATTAAGTAGCAATTCCAAAATAAGTTTCTAAGTTTTAACAGTGGTAGAGCAACGCGGCAGCTTTGCTGTTGCACGTATGGGCCGGCTCAAACCGGAGTGGTACCACGACCTCACAGAATACCGACGTGAAGTGGAAGCTCTGCTTCCGCGTTTCGCCTGGTGAGTGCAGGTGGCTGGAGGCTTAAATCACCCCCCCCCCATCAACATGGTAGCGGAATTAAATTATAGACTACTCCAGGAGGGTACCAGCACCCCTGGAGAATCCCTCGCTGAGCATCCACGACCATGACCACTCCTGAGCGTCTGTGCTCAGGCTGCCCCGAATAATCTGGGGGAGGGGGAGGGGCAAAATTCTGCTCAAGCCTACAACTGCTCGGGGCGAACGGAGCAACAAGACCAAGGCAAACCCTGCCACGCTATCCGTGAATTTCTACAATGTCAGGGGACTTCACTCTAACCTAAACGCCGTCCACTACCATCTCAAGATGGCGAGGCTGGCTGTGCTCTTTCTGACCGAGACACAGGTGTCTTCTCTTGCTGATGTCTCGTATCTCTCCTACCCGGGGTACAAACTGGAACAATCCTTTGTGCCTCGAGCTGGAGTTTGCGTTTACGTTAGAGAAGACATCTGTTCTCGACGCCTCGGCAGTCTTGAAGGTTCGGACCTGTCCATCCTTTGGCTACGCGTAGACAGCGACGACCATCCGCGCGTCTACTGGTGCCTTTATAGGTCCAATAGCGGTGATGTCGAAACAGACCAACTCTTCGACCACGTCCAAATGGCTAAAGATTCTTTGCTATAGCAGATCCCCTCCGCAGAGATCGTGATCCTCGGCGACTTTAACGCCCATCACGCAGAATGGCTTGGTTCACGTTTAACCGAGATCTGTTCATAATTTTGTCTTGCCATATGGTCTGATACAATTGGTTACTTCGCCTACGCGGATTCCAGACCTCTCACCAGAATGGATATCATATTTCCGTTGACGTCCCTTTAAGCTCCTCGGACCATTGTCTTGCCCGGACTGTAGTGCCACTCACGCTGAAATCGCAGTTGCATTCTGCAGGCTGCCGCCGTGTTTGGCACTATAGGTCAGCCGATTGGGATAGGATGCGGTTTTCTTTGCATCCTACCCTTGTGGGGCGGGTTTGCTTCTCGCCGGACGATCCCAACGTTTTTGCGGATTCTGTTACTGATGTGGTACTTCAGGGTATGGAACTTTTTATTCCTTTCTCTGTGGTGCCCATCGGAGGCAAATCTCAGCCATGGTTTGGTCGCTCCTATAAAATAGCACCATGCTATAAGCAGGAGTGCTACCAAGCATGGGCTGGCGCATCAACGTTCCGGGATGTAAACAAAAAAAAGACGCTCTAAAAAAGAAGTATAATTCCGTCTCTAGGTCCATCAAAAGAGTCATTGCCAAGGCAAAGTCGGAGCACATAGGCAGAATTGGCGAGAAACTAGTTTGCCTTCCTTCTGGAACCCGTGCATTCTGGCCTCTCGCCAAGGCTGTCCAGCGGAATTTCTGTCAGCCATCTCTTCCATCTCTGCACAGGGAAGACGACTCACTGGCCCATACCGCAAAGGAGAAAGCCGATCTGCTAGGCTCTTTCTTTGCGTCCAACTCGACTCTTGATGACGGGGGAGTACGCCGCCGACCATCCCACGGTGCTCCATGCCGGCAGCGCAGTTCACACAGCACTCAGTTCGCAAAGCACTCCTCTCCCTGGACATCCACAAGTCGAGTGGGCCTGACGGAATCCCCCCCAATTGTGCCGAGGACGTGTGCTCCAGATTTGGCGCCGGTTTTAACGCGTCTTTTCTGGTACTCCTACTCCCTAGGCGTAGTCCCAAAATCATGGAAGACGGCTTTCGTCCACCCGATCCCTAAAAAAGGCAACCACTCAGACCCGTCCAACTACCGGCCTATCGCAATCACCTCCTTGTTCTCCAAAACAATGGAGTCCATTGTAAACTGCCAGCTCATGTGGTACTTTGAGGAGAACCAGCTGATTAGTGATCGCCAATACGGTTTTCGCCGGGGTCGATTGGCTGGTGATCGTCTGGTCTACCTAACTCATAGATGGGCGGAGGCAGTAGAGTCCAAGGGGGAGGCATTGGCCGTTAGTTTGGACATTGCGAAGGCCGTCGATCGGGTTAGGCACAAAACGCTTCTTTCGAAGCTCCCTTCCTATGGGCTTCCCGAGAAATTGTGCAATTGGATCACCAGCTGTCTTGCAGATCCGATTACAGGCCTATTAATGCTGGTGTTCCACAAGGCTGCGTGCTATCACCAACGCTGTTTCTTCTGCATATCAATGATATGTTGCAAACCCGTAACATTCATTGCTATGCAGATGACAGCACTGGTGATGCTCTTTACACCGGGCGTGCCAATATTTCTCGGGAAAACGTCTCCGAGTACCGGGACAAACTTGTGTCTGAAGTCGAATCTTTGCTGATCAGAGTCTCCCTTTGTCGTATCTCCTCAATTTCAAGGCACTCCCCTTGTTGCCTCAGCCAGTATCGGAATCCTCGGCGTCGACATATTTAGTGACGTGCAGTTTCGTGGTCACTTGAAAGAGAAGGCCAAATTGGCCTCTAAAAAGCTTGGCGTGATCAGCAGAGCGGGAAAGTATTTCATGCAGACACACCGCCTGCAACTTTACAAGGCGCAAGTTCGGCCGCACATGGAATACTGTTCCCATCTCGGGGCTGGAGCTACCCAGTACCAGCCTCTTCCACTTGACCACATTCAGCGCAGAGAGGCTCGAATCGTCGGCGACCGAGTGCTTTCCAATCGGCTCGATTCACCGGCGCTGCGAAGAGATGTTGCATCTCTTTGCATTTTCTTTCGCACATATCATGGGGAGTGCTCTGAGGAATCGTTCAGATTAATCCCAGCCGCCAAATATCGTGAACGCACTACGTGGCAAACGTCCCGACACCATCCACACCATCTGGATACCTGGCGGTCCACCACTGTACGTTTCACAAGGAGTTTTCTTCCGCGTACGACCTCTCTGTGGATTAGTTTACCACCAGCGATTTTTCCGGACCGATACGACCTGGGGACCTTCAAGAAAAGAGCTTACTCCTTTCTAAAGGGCCGGCATCGCACCTGCAATTCCCCTGGTGTTGCGGTTGATCATGGGCGGCGGTACTCACTTAACATGAGGTGAGCCGCATGCTCGTTTGCCCACTCCTCTATAAAAAAATAATTATTTTTATTTCTAATAAGAAGTGTCACGATTGCTACAAAAAAAAGAAGTTCAATCCGCGCATTTTATATTCTAACATTTGATCAATACTTGTATAATAGTTCGATACTTCAATAAAGAGAGTGGCCATATTGAGAGCCGGTTTTGTGAGTTGCAGTCTATATTCAAAGGGGATTCCGATGCTGCTAACGAAGGTGCTTCTGTTGAGAGACTATATAATGAAATAAAGCAAAGTTTTATAGAGCACGATATTCCAGATACAAACATTCTTGCATTCGGATCCGACGGATGCAATACAATGATAGGGTCTTATAATTCAGTCGCAAGTCGCTTTAGAATCTATTACCTGGGTATTATAATAGTAAAGTCTATTTTCCACTCTGCACATTTGTGTACAAGTGAGGCATGCAAAAGCTTGCCTAACCGGTGTTAGGAATTGGCGCGATCTATGTACAATTTCTTTAAAGGAAGTTCCAAAATGACAGCACAATTAGTGCAGTTTGAAACTTTTCTTAATCTTAAACCGCACAAAATGCTGCATCCTTCACAAACTCGCTGGTTGTCTCTTGTATCAGTGGTAAACAGAATTTTAGAGCAGTGGAGCGCGCTCACATTATTTTTTACAGATATGGCCATTTCAGAGAGATTAATTTCTGTGTAAATTTATTTTGGACTGGTCCGTGATCCTCTCTTAAAATTTATTTTTACTTCTTGCCAAAACTCACAAATTTTAATACATACTTTCAGGGAACTAAAGTGGTTGTAACTGAAATATAAAAAAAAAGAAATGTTACTGTGTTATATGAAAAATAAATGTCTCAAAAACACTCCTGGCTAGTATAGATCCCACGAATCAACTACAATTTCTCCTTATACAGCAATTATATCTAGGAGTAGTTGTATTAACTCATCTTAGTAATGAAGACGTCCAAAAAAGTCCTACCGGAATAACAGATTTCCTCAATAGGTGTAGGAACTTCCTTATGGTAGCTGCTTCTGAAATAGAAAAACGCTGGGACTTTTCCAATAATGTGATATCGGAAATAAGGTCTTTAAATCCTAAGTTAGCTCTTTTGAGCAACCACAGACAAAATAAACCTTCCATCATGCCGTTGTCTACATTATTGCCCAGAATACGAATTGTAATAGGACTCTATTATAATAATAATAATAATAATAATAATAAGTTAGCCTCTCTGGTCATCTGAGGCGACTGGGACTCCGTGACGGACCGCTCCGGGCTCAAATGCAGAAGGCGGTGCTCCTTGATACTGCCCGCATCGTCCGCCGGTTTCTTTCCCTTTCCCCCTAACCCTTGGCCGTTTGGTCTCCCCTGCCGAGGGCTTCCATCTGGTTGGGCTTTTATTTATTTATGTATTTTTGTATTTATTTTATTTTATTAATATTTATGTATATTTATCTTTTCATTTTCATTTATAATTATATATTTATACATCCCAACCCGATGAGAAAACTATTTAGATACCCCACATAATAATAATAATAATAATAATAATAATAATATTCCACAACTATCACACAAAGCCATCTAGTCCCAAGCTAAGCAGAGCTTGTGTTGTGGGTACTAGACAACTGATAAACATGCTTATATATTTCTAAATACATAAATATTATAGATTAATTACACCCAGACACAGAATAATTACTTATAATCCTGCAACAGGCGATGGCAGTTTACTGCAATCCTTAGATAATCAGTGGCGAAATCTTCCCCTAAGATGTATACCTGACGGCATAACTCAAGAAAAAGAAGTCGACCTGTTTTGGTCGAAATTGTTAAATTTTGAAAACCTTTGTAGTTAGAAAGAATTAACTGTTCTCGCGCAGTTCGCTCTTGATGCTTTATGCATCCCTCACGCCAATGCAGATTGCGAACGCGTCTTTAGCAAGATAAAATTTATTAAGACGAAAAGTCTGTAGCGGCGCTGTCGTCGCGCCGCAAGCGAAACACACCGAAGCCTAAATCACGCAATCAAAATTCCGAATCATAAACAGTATATATAGAACATCTCCGAACTAACACATGGAGCGTTAGCCGCTCCCCGGGCAGAACACCTTGCCCGGCGGGAGATCTCCCCTTTTCCTTCCACAGCGCCAGTGGTGACCCTGACGTGATCTGAACACGGCAACCAAGAACCTTCGGAAACTTCAAGCTTCATCATCGTCATAAAATACCCCACCCATTCGCTCCCGAGCAGATATCGTCTGCGGTCTTCATATCCTGCAAGCCATCTAGCTTCACAAGGTTCATCGTAGCACTGAAATAATAATGCTTCCTGTTCCTTCAAGCTACTCTCTGCGCTACTGTGTTTGGCATGGCTCTGAGCCTCGCTGCTCGCCTCTGCTTCACGGCACTTTCGCAGATTACTTGCCTTTCTCGATTCACTGCAGACTATAAGGCAATCTACTGGCACTTGCACGGTCGGCAATCGGTCGGCAACGAGGCTGCACTATCGACCTTCGGTCTGAGCAGGGGGGTGATGTGGGAAGCCTAAATCACGCAACTGCTCATTCCGGAGGTCGATAGTGCAGCCTCGATGCCGACGAATGTGCAAGTGCCAGGAGATTGCCTTGTAGTCTGCGGTAAGTCGAGAAAATAAGGTTGTATGGCTTAGTTCCTTTGCCTGCTCCCTCGAGCGAATAATAAAAACAAAAACCACCAACACTGTACGTTACCTATTCAAAATTTCAAATGTGCAAATCATTGGTCTAAACTTACGAGAAAGTTTGGTGGTATTATTTTATACGATATAATTTACTAATTAAAAGAAGTACTTATTAATAATATTAATTAAAATGAATACTCCGAAGTGTAAATGTGACGAAAATCGTTCGCTAAACGACGGGTTTTGTTGCACTTGTCCCACAACCTCACATGAAATGGGCTCAGATGCAAGCTCAGATGATTTTCAAGTTCCTGCTATACCTCTCGATCGGCCTCAGTGCAGTAGTCAGAGTAACGTAAAAGAAGCACAAAAACCGGAACTTATGAATGAAAATGATGACAAGAAAAAGGAATGGTTGCTGTCTGATTTTGAGTTAGAAAAATCTCTCGGAAAGGGCAAATTTGGTAATGTCTACCTAGCCCGTGAAAAAAGATCTCGTTATATAGTTGCTTTAAAAGTACTGTCTAAAAGTCAAATCTATGATTCGGGACTACAACATCAAGTACGCCGCGAAGCGGAAATTCAATGTAGATTACGTCACCCAAATATTCTACGAATGTATGGATATTTTGGTGACGATAAGCGGATTTATTTGATTTTAGAATACGCAAAACATGGTACCCTGTATACGCTTCTCAAACAGCACAAGAGATTTGATGATAAAACCTCAGCAATCTATGTCAGGGATTTAACAAAAGCTTTAATATATTGTCATTCGCAAAAAGTTATCCATCGTGACATCAAACCCGAAAATTTGCTAATGGGAGATAATTATGAACTTAAAATGGCTGACTTTGGCTGGGCAGTCCACTCACCATCTTCAAGGCGCATGACTCTTTGTGGTACTTTAGATTACTTGTCTCCTGAGATGATAGAAGGAACACCTCACAATTATGCAGTTGACATTTGGAGTCTTGGAGTACTGTGTTATGAGCTACTGGTAGGTTTACCGCCATTTGGCGCAAAGGGACATTATCAAACATTAAGAAAAATTACATGTGTGATCATTAAATATCCAGATTTCATTTCTGAAGAGGCAAAAGATTTTATTGGTAAGCTTCTAGTTTTAAACCCAGAGCAAAGGTTATCATTGACACAAGTTTTGGAGCATCCTTGGATTTTAGAAAATGCCCCAGAAGGCGCTAGGCCACTATTTTGTACCATGGAACAAAAATAACTATAAACTTGAAATATTAGTATAATGTTAGTAACAATTGTAAGTATATGGGTTTGTTTATGTATTTACAATTTTACCTCATAATATTATAGCAAATACATTATTCTGGTTTACTTAATTTATTTTGTATGAATTTGTATTTAAATTATTTACTTGTTATAAAGATTGAGCCAAAACAGTAATTTATGTTATAAAAATCTTAGACTGCTTACTAAAAGGCAAATGATTGACAAAAATAGAAACATTTTAGGGTCAATGGACAACTGCTTTCTCGCTAAGAAGCCTCAAGACAAGATGTGATAAACCAGGCAATGGCGGAATAATTGTGACTTAACCACATCATCAAAGGCTTGGATTGGATAAATATAATATCACATAAGGCTGTAATATTGAAGGCTCATATTAGGGATATATAAAAGCACATAAGAGTTGCCAACAAATACTCATTACTGTTAAGTGGATTAGGTTTAGAATGTTATCTGTTTAATGCACATAAATTATTTTGTATAAAACATGCGAGAAAGCTTAATTAGATATTGTACTGTTTATCAGTGACTTTTTTCCTTTATAGGTATAGATCATGCTCATTCCTTTTAGTACTGTAATTGTGTAGGTATTTACATTTATTGTTTTGTGTGAATCTTTTTATTTCAAGTTTATCAAATAAATGTTTATATCAAGTATAAAGTTGATAACCTTAAACATTTTAAGGTTATCGACTTTCACTAATGTATTTTGACTGCAGTTATTTTTAAGTAGTTAAAAAAAGTTTTTACTACCATAACCAACATAATATTGGCAGAGTTCTAAAATACATAAGTAAAAAGAAATAGTTAAACATTTTAATCTTTTTTAACTTAAAATAATATGTCGAATTCAACATTTAAAATGAATAGTTAATTATCTGCTCTGAATGATACCATATCATGTACTGGTTGAATTTTATAGTTCTATACATTTTAGAAATACTGTGTTCCATATAATTCATTGTTAGCATACATCAATGTTATTAAGTCCTATTTATTTAATGTTGATCTCAAACAATAAGGAAAGATAATATGTGCTGTGTTTATCATATTGTCTCATGTCAAGAAGACATTTATGCACACTTCTTTCTGTTTTAAAAGTGCATTACTAAACTTATACATGTGCCATAAATTTTAGATAAATACGTATGTGTAAGTGCATGTTCTTACTGTTAATATTTAATTGTATTATTATATTTATTTTATTTTATATTTTATTGATTTTGAACAGTATTAAATAATTTGCTGGGCTTATTAATTATTATTTGTACTTATTGACATACATTAGCATTGTCTTATGGAATAGAAGACTGATTATCTTTCTTTAGCTGATATATACAAGCATATATATAAAAATAAGTAAAGAATATAAGTAGAAATAATGATAATTATATTTAGTGTGGTCTTTGTTGATTATATTTGTGCATTCACAAACTTCATTAAAATTTAAATTGATTGTTTATGTAACAAACAAATAATAAATTATATCGCATAGTTTTATAATAAAAATATGACTGAAGAAATTATTTATTGAAAGGTATATTAGGCAATTATAATTCTGTTAATAATAAATCTTTCTATACAACTCTAATGTTTTTCATTCTTTTTTTGATAGTATGAATCTTTAGCATATTTGTCGAAATATGGGTCACAGCTAAGGGTTTCAGAGGGGAGTTCTTGTAGAAACCTATCGAAATGCGAATATTCACCACAGTCTATCATGATGTGTAAATTTCTTTTCATTTCAGTATTTACTGGTGTCTCTGTACCATTCATTGTTGAATTATATTTGTTCATATTTATATTGAATGTTTTTCTTTTAACACCTAAATATTTTAGAAAGTTTTTGCTGTTGTAATAGGCAAGATCGCCATGAACGGTTATTTGAACCGCTACATCGGGATCATGTATCCCTTCAAAACTTTCGCCATTTTTTTGACCTACATCGTCCAATGATTCCGCAAAAAATTGTTTGGTTTCAGCACCCCAGCCCCCACAATTTATTTTAATAATAATAATAATAATAGCTTTATTTCTCTACACTTTTACAGTTATCAAAATTATAAATAAATACATAGAACTATTAGAAAGTTCTTCTTGTTTTATGTAGTCCCTCTTGGGTAAAAGCCTCCTCCAATTTGAGCCATTCTTCACGGTTTTTGGCAATTTGCATCCATTCTTCTCCTGCTATGTTAATAATGTCATCCACCCATCTTTTCCTTTGCCGACCCACACTTCTCTTGCCAAATGGGCCCTTCCATTTTGTTATTTGGTAGGTCCATCTTTTGTCCTGGTATCTAGCTATGTGTTCTGCCCATTTCCATTTTTGTGTTTGACTATGCTGAAGTGCATCTGTTAATTTCGTTTTCTTTCGAATATCTATGTTTCTCGTTTTTTGTATTCTCCTTAGTTTAAGGATGCTCCTCTCCATAGCATGTTGGCAAGACAAAATTTTGTTTTTCACTCTTTCAGTGTACACCCATGTTTGGCTTGCATATGTTAGACTTGGGAGGATACACAAGTCCATTATGACCTTTTTCATTCTTAGGCTGTATTTCCTTTGAGAATTTCTTTTTGTGCCCAATATTTTTTCCACACTATATTTATTCTTCTATTTCTTTTTCAGTGTTGTTTAGTTCGAAAGATATCAATTTGCCTAAATATACATAATCATCAACATGTTCAATGGGTTTTCCTTCTATTTGGATTGGTTTTTTGGAGCTGTTTGTAATTATTTTTGTTTTAGATGCATTCATTTGAAGTCCTGCTTTTTGGCTTTGGGTGTTTAGGCTCTGAAGCATGATTTCTAATTCAGTCGCAGATTCACTAAATAGAGCTATGTCATCAGCAAATCGTAAATGTGTTAATCTTCTATTTAGTATCCATATACCTTTGTTTTTCCATTCTAGGTTTTGAAATATGTCTTCAAGGACGGCTATAAATAGTGTGGGTGAAAGAGGTTCACCTTGCCTCACTCCTTTCCCAATTTCAAACTCTTCTCCGTGTCGTTCTAGTTTTATTTTGCTTGTACTCTTAGCATATATGTTCTTTAGCATACTTATGTATTTTTCTTTTATTTTGTTTTTTCTCAAAGCCTTCCATATACATGAGTGTGATATGCTGTCAAAAGCCTTAGCATAATCTACAAATGCTATGTATAACGGCATCACAAACTAGCTAGATACACCCGTCAGACGGACGTCTATGGTACATTTAGTTTGGACCTTATAGCAAATTAGAACATGACATTTTTTTTTTAATTATAAATCGGCTGTAGGCAAAGGTATCATTTTATTTCAACCAAGCATAATTTAGTACTCTTGCCATTTAATTACTAATTTTTTATTATTATTTTATTATGAAGAAGGAGAATTAGTAGAAATAAAATGCAGTGTGTATTATTTATATATGATTTATTTTTTAACTTTTTTTTGTACTTGTTCAACGCTTTTTTTTGCATTGGTGGCAATGTACGCTTTTCAATTCTAATTATGTCCGTGCCTTTCAGAATCTTATTAATTATATTGCACCAGTTGAAAATGCTTAGTTTAATAGAAAGCATTAGAAAATATTCAAGTACAATGTCTTTATGGCTTTTACAATTAATGAATTAAAATAGATACTTGGTTTTTAGATGTTTTTTGATTTCTTGGCTTACATTTTCTTTGTGTGCACAATATTCCAAGTATCTATTTGTTTCTTTTATTATTGAATTAAAATGCCTCACAGCATATTCCGAGGGATAGGTCAGCTTTCTTTGCTTGATTGTTTTATATTCTCTTTGTGCGATCCATTTATGTACTTTACCACCTACTTTAGTACATAAACTGGCCTCACATCCTTGGCAATTTATTTTGCTAAGTATTTTTTTTATAACCCATCCAGCGGTATATGCTGTTGAGTGAACATTTAATCGCTCCCTTGCTGCCTGCACTTGAATATTTTCAGTAGAAAGATTATCTTCAATACATCCCATATCCTGTTTGATATTGGATGTATTATAGTTTATCTCTTCAGATCACTTTCTAAATAAAGACTGCACATTTATCAACTGATAGCAAGTGTCATCTTCGCAATTATAAGTTTCTGAATGAAATTTAATGAGGCCTGTTATCAATAAAGATTTGAAAGTACTGATGAAAATGTGGCAAGTTGGATCATTATTACGAAAATTATACGACCTCACTCGCCCAAAAAAGTTTTCAATGGGATCTGAATTGAAATACCGAGGTCGCATGATTTTTACATTTTTTTTGTGTAACACTTGCCACACCCTTTCGTAACTTTTAATTGTTGTCAGCCAATTTTTTAGTATAGGCACGGACTTTTCATTGCCCTTGTCAATAAAATTAATTTTGTCAATTTTTTTCTTTGCATCCTTCCAAAAGTTGTGATGCAATGAGTTTTCAGTAACAGCCTTCCTTAAAGGTTTTCCACCACATTTATTGTGATCAAGAGAAGAGCCATTTACACTATCGAATAAATCATCCGTCATATCCGATACAGTCCGATATAGCCCGATACAGTCTCCGAAGTGTTTTTTAAAGTATTGCTAACTGGTCTGCCATCAGTGTAGTGAGCTGAAAGAAAGAATATTTAAATAAATCATAAAATAAAAGTAGTTAGGTTTTAATATGGGTGCTAATCATATTTCAATGGAAGCTCTCTTATTTCCAGGACAGTGACAATCCTATAGACAATGTCAAGACAAGTTTTATTAGTTTTTTCTTTAGCTAGAGGCCATAGTAATTAGACAGTTACTTTTTTTATAGGATAGGGTGACAAACGAGCACACAGTCCACCTGATGTTAAGTGGTTGTTGTGGCCCATAGACATCAACATCTATCCTGAAATACGAATCAAAATGCAGATGCGTTGTCACCCGTGAGGACTAAGATGGAATGCCTTGTTTCCAGCAAAAACAGTCTTCGGTTCTCTACTCTTACCATACGAAAAACAGCAGCAATAGGCTGGTATTCTGTGAGAGTTGTGGTCCTTCCCTTTGTCAAGCCGTATTTCACATAAATCTAAGAAACTCACAATTATACAGAAATTTTCAATAATTTTTGGACATAATTATCATTCATATCCAAAATAATTAAATAATATGCTTTAGCAATGTTTTGAAACTAAAGGTTGGGAGGATAGAAGTAGTTGTAAAACTTTATTGTATATTAAAACAATATTTAAAATAAAACTTACAGAATTCAGCAGTATATGATAAAGCTGCTGCCATAGTTTTACTAAAAACCCGGACACAATTCTTCACCTGGAAAGTAAAAAATAAAAAAATAAGTTAAATGTAATACAACCTATTAACATTCATTCATTCATTTCAGTGGTGTAGGCGGAGATCAAACCAGAGTTGCTCAAAAATATAAAAATATTCCTAATTCAAATAAAAATATATTCTTAGTTAAGGTTTGAGAATGGTGATTGTTTTATGGTAAATTTTACATAATTATTAGATTATTACCTTCATTTTTTTTACTTTGTTGGGAATCACATGCTCATCATTCAGTTTGTGTACTATACATCAACAATATCTTGCCATTTTGATACCTTGCCATCAGTTGTTATATGTTTCTATAGGAAATTATTTCTTATACCTTTTATAAGGTGTGGTGGATCAAATATCACACTAAGTGATGCACCTTTTATTTTAACTGTATCATCTGAAATAAAAACATAAAGGATTGTTTATCATTCACATTCAGACTTGACCTCGATTTTGTCACTATTAAGATTTTAGGTGTGTGATTGATTATGCATAAAATAATGCTGACAATATAATAAATAATTAATATTTAAAATAATAGAATTTGTTATTTACTTATTTATTGAAAGTTATAACTGTTTTGATATCACAAACTTATAATAATAATAATAATAATAAAACCTTTATTTCCGAACTTTGACAGTTTTTCATTTACAAACATAAATTTTACTTAAATAAATAGATTAACAGCTGGTTAAAAACGTAATACACAACATATTATAAAAGGTCTCTCAGTTCGGTGTGCCTTACGGCAAAGGCCTCCTCCAACTCTTTCCACTGATGTCTGTCTGCCGCCACTCTTGTCCAGAGTGGACCCAGTCATTTTCAGGTCATCCTCCCATCTTCTCTTTTTGCGACCTCGACTCCTAATGCCATCTCTTGGGTACCAGATTGTCACCTGTTTGCTCCATTTCTCCTTTTTACACCTGAGCATATGTCCAGTCCACCTCCATTTAAGTTGGTCAATACGAGCCAGGATATCAGTTAGTTTGGTTTTGTGCCTGATGTCTGTACTTCTTACTTTGTCTTTTAGTTTTAAACCTATCATGCTTCTTTCCATACTTCTTTGACATCTTGCAAGTTTATCCCTATGGTGTTTTGTCAGAGCCCAGGTTTCACAGCCATATGTAATGCAGGGTAAAATACATGTATCGAAGGTCTTCTTCTTGATTTTAATGCCTATTTCTTTGCATTTTGTAATTTCTTTCAAAGCCCAGTAGGTTTTCCATCCTGTTGCAATCCTTTTTTCTATTTCTTTCGACATCTGGTCGTTAGGCGATATTATCTGGCCAAGATATACATATTCTTCTACATATTCCAGTTTCTGTCCTTTAACTGTGATGTCTACGGGAATTGAATTTGTCATCACCTTAGTTTTGCTGGAGTTCATTTCTAGGCCTAATTCTCTGCTTTT
The DNA here is from genome assembly GCA_036936625.1 of Parnassius smintheus behrii. Classification (NCBI taxonomy): domain Eukaryota; kingdom Metazoa; phylum Arthropoda; class Insecta; order Lepidoptera; family Papilionidae; genus Parnassius; species Parnassius smintheus. Next base: position 3,969,526 of record JAUPFT010000016.1, read on the forward strand.
TTCTGCCAGGTTTTGTATCATGGACTCCAGTAGTTTTGGATCTTCTTCCAATAGGACCAGATCATCAGCAAATCTGAGATGATTTAATCGTGATCCATTTATGTTTAGACCTAGATGCTCCCAATTCAACTTCCTGAACATTTGTTCTAATACTGCTGTAAACAGCTTTGGTGAAAGTGGGTCACCTTGCCTGACACCTCTTTTTATTTGAAAAGCATCTCCTATAGATTCCAGTCTTATCCTGCCTGTACTATCGCTATAAATACTTTTGATGATCTTGATGTAGGTGTTTTGGATGCCCTGCTCTTTTAGGCTTTGCCATACAACTTCATGTCTAAGGCTGTCGAAAGCCTTGGCGTAGTCTATAAAGGCAATGTAAATTGTTCTTCTATATTCATTATATTTTTCCATAAGCTGTTTGATAGTGTGAATATGGTCTATTGTACTGAAATCTTTCCTGAACCCCGCTTGTTCCACAGGTTGATTTTCGTCGAGTTTGATTGAGATTCTGTCCAAAATGACTTTGGCGAAAACTTTATATACATTTGAGATGAGAGAAATGGGTCTGTAGTTTCCTATATCGTCTTTAGGACCTTTCTTGTGAAGAAGTATTATATGAGATTCTGCCCATTGACTAGGGATGTTACCAGTATGTAGAATCTCGTTAAAGATTTTTCTTAGAAGCGGACTTAGTTCTGTGATTGTCCCTCTCATAAGTTCGTTTGTGATCCTGTCGGGGCCGGGTGCTTTATCCATTTTCTGACTTTTTATTTTTCTACTTCCGATACTAATATTTCTGGTATGTCTTCGTTTCCTTCAGTCACATGCATCTGTTTGTAATCACTATTATGTGTGTTAAAGCTAGATTGATTTGAATATAGTAACCGATAATAATTTGTTGCTATATTTTGGATTGAACTCCGAGTAGTAGCTGGCAGTTCTTTTTCCTTTTCTCTTAACGTTGGTATCCATTCTTTCCCTTTTTCACGGAGTTCCTTAAGCGCTTTTTTCGTGCCTCCCGTTTTGTTGATGTGATTCTCTAAAATTGTGTTTCTTCTGATTTTTCTGTCCTTCCTCATATTTTCACGAATCTGTTTGCTAAGGTTAGATATTTGTTGTTAGTTCTACTTTTTATCCTTTTTTATTAACAACTTTCTATCTTCAATTAGTTTTAACGTTCTTTCACTCAAAATGTTTTCTTTACTCTTGTTTGATTGTTTTCCTGCCTGCTTAAGCTTATTCTCAATTTTTTTGTATTTTACACTTAGGTCCAAATCTGAATCAACGACTTCCATCAGATCTTTTATTGTCTTTTCTGTGTCCGTTTGTGTGTTTGTTGTTTGCGTGTGGTTCATATGGTGTCTAGGAGCTTTTGGACTTCTTTCATTTAGACAACTGCGTACCATACGATGGTTTGTGTTGAAATTTAGTTTCTGTATTATTTCCGTATCACTAAATACCCTAGCTTTGTTAGTTATTATGTAGTCGATTTCGTTCTTAACCTTTCCGTCTGGAGACATCCATGTCCATTTGTTCTTGGGTTTTTTACGGAACATGGAGTTTAGAAGTGTTAAGTTTTGCTCAAGAAGGAACTCTACTAGTTTTTCTCCATTTTTACTTCTTTTGCCTCTTCCGTATTTTCCTATTATATGTTCTTCTCCGGGTATTTGGACGCCAACTTGGGCATTGAAATCTCCCATGAGCACGATATTGTTTTCGGAATATTTTTCGATAGCTTCACGTAATTTATCGTAGAATTTGTCGATCTCTGTTTTTGTTGCTTGTTCTGTCGGCGAGTAGACTTGAATGACTGTCCACTTTTTTCTATACTTTGGTAAGTTAATATGAATCACCGCTATCCTGTCCGATATCCCTTCAAAACCAATTATCTGTCTTTTAAGTTTTGACTTAACCAGGAATCCTACCCCTCTGTGTCCAGCGGTTTCACCTTTGAAATACATAATATAGCTGTTTCGCTCTTCTATTCCTTCTCTTATTCTCCTTATCTCGCTTATGCCCAAGATGTCCCACTTGAGGTTTTCGATAGCTAACTCTAGCTCATGCAAACTTTCTTCTGTTCTCAGAGTTCGTGTATTTAGTGTACATATGTATAAACTGCTTCGTTTTTGTTTATCTTTTTGGGTATTTGATTTTGTTGACTGATATGTTGGAGGGTGGTGGTCGGCTTCCCCCACGGTGACCGGCCGGATTGGGGGACAAAACATTAGAGTTTTTCTTATATCTGTGTTTGTTGTTGCATCTGTTTGTTGTTTCCGGTTTGAGGAGGCCTTTGTTCGTTTTTTTGCATCTCTGACATCGAGGCGGATCTTTCACGCGTTACAAATGTAAGTATGCTTGGCTTAACTACTTCCTTAATTGTACTTGGGGGCTGTATTTCAGTAATTTCATTCTGGGTATTTGTCTTTTTCTGAGATGGGGTAGGAGTGGTTGGGGATCCTGTTAGTGTTTCTCTTTTCCTCTTTTCGCGGCTGGGGTTCGTTGGTTTTTTAACAATTAGCTTATCGTATTTTATGAACGCTATGTTTCCTTTTTTTCTTTCCGCTTCTAATTCTGGCTTAAGTTGTTTGCGTATTTCCAGAAGTTCTGGAAGTTCTGGAAATATCACAAACTTATCTGCCCTTAAATCAAGTGTCTTTTGTATCCCTGAGTGTATTTAGTAAAAATATCTGCTAAGTTATATCAACTCACAGCTTATTTTTTGATCCTTTAAACAATTTTGATATCATTTGACAATAGCTCGATGCTATTGTCAAATGATATCAAAAATCTATTGAAGTAATTTCCTATTGTTGTTGAAACATTTTATAGTGAAAGAAATTATTGTAATGCTTACCTGTTTCTAAACCTGCGCGTATTTGATCCCCTTTTGTTTTATCCTGCATGATTTTTAAAGCAGATTGAAAAGATGACCCTTGATCACATACAAGGGCAATGGGAAGTAAACCTGTTTCTAAAACTGCTGTCACCACATTTTGCAATATTATTTGTAGTTGAGGGGAGGATACTGCTCCTTCAGTAAAATAAAAAGCAATAGGTTGTTGCCATTTGTAGACTGCACCTCTCACTAGAAACACTAGTGCATGATCAGCCAAATTATTTGATTTCACATCAAGCTCTACAAATCCATGCCACTATCATTTTTTGATGAATATGTAAGGGAAGGTTCAAGAGCCATTTCATCAAACATTATGGTACACAGTTTTTTTCTTTCACCCCAGCTATTAACCTAAAATTTTAATAAATTATTATAACAAGAATTTATTATTAACATCATTCATTCATGTTCCTGCCATGCCTATTATAAATCTAATGCTAAATATGACACATGTAGCGGACAGGTTGGCAACCACAGGTTTTTATTATTAGCATTAAGTTAAGTGAAGTCAAGTAAAGGTAAGCCAAAAGGATTTTTTTTTAAATTAATTATATATTTAACATTTTAGTTTTATCATAATTCTTGATAAGTCATAACAAAATTGTTTACATAATAATTACAATAACACATACCTCCTCCTTCATGACTGTAAATATTTGGGTGTTTATTCCTGCTTTTACATCTAATCCTGCAATCATTTTCTTTAAGATTGTGTTAGAAGGTAGGATAAAAATTTTCTGAAGAAACCTATAAGCTTTGGGACTTTGCTTCATAATAGATAAAGCAATAAATTTTTCTTCTAATGAAAACCTTCTGCCTTTTTTGCTTTTTGTGCACATCTTTATTTGCATGTAGAAAAACTTCCTTGCAAGTGAATTCATTTTTCCAGTAATTTTTTCAAAACTTTGGTCTTTTGAAAAAGCCAGCGCTCTCCTGACCCGCATATTATAATTTAACTGCCTTCTGGACTTTTTAAAATCATTGTATAGTAGCTTGCATTGAGGAGAAAGTTTAGAAAATTTTTGTACAAGCCTCTTCTTGACCACTTTTTTAGGTGTTCCTGAAGTCAACTCACCTAAACAAGAAAACACATCATTATTAACATAATAATTTTGCTTAATAAAACTTGTAGATTATGCTTTAAACAAAAAACTAAGAATGGAACAGAATAATTCTGAATATTAATATATAAGAATAATGGTTTATTTATTAAAATGTTAACCCATATTTTGTGCACGAAATTTCAAATGATAATAAGAACATAATATATAATTTGATTACAATTTTCTAACAAATTAAAAAATATCATATTACAACCATTAAATTTTAGTGTCACTTTCATACATGAAATGTTGCCAATTTCTAACAAAACTATAAAGAAGAAATAGAAAAAACCTTTTGATGATAGATTCATACAACTTTTTAACACATTTGAGTGCAAATTTAAGTGGTCATCAATACAAATCTTCTTATGAACACTATGAAAAAATTACCAGGTACATTTTCCAGATTGTCCAAATGTGACGATGGAGCAAAGGATGTTGATGGTATATTAGTCAAATCTGAAAACATTAAAATAAATATTAAATATAGCAAGAGGATTTTTAAAATTATTTCATTATTTTTTTGCTTAATTAACCTACATTACATTTTTCAACTATCATATCCAAATGGCTGAACTTATTAAATGTAAACTTATAATTGAAGAAATATTGATGAAAATCTCATAATTTTATATCAGTTTATTACAACTGATATAAAATTACGATAATTGCCACCTATTAATTTTTTAATATTATGAGAAATAGCTAGTCTAATTGATTACTTCAAAGAGAAAAGACAGTTTTAAATTAATTGAATAGTTACCAATTAAGGGGTCTTGAGGCTTTAGCAAAGGTGAATGTTGTTTTATTTTGCAGTATGTGTGGTCATAGTTTCTCTTACATATATATATGTGTGATCAACAAGTACATTCCCTGAAAGAAAGAAAATTTGTCATATAGGTACATAACAAGTGGTAAAATTTAAAAATTTGTATAACCAACTTCAATATAAATAAAATGAGAACATCATTAATATATTTGAAGTCAAATAAATATGCATTATTAATTAAAACTACTGGTCAGATCTTGATCAAATTTATATGGGACCACACGAGAAGCACCACCTTGTAAATAAAAGAGAATCATCAAAATCGATTCACTTAACACAAAAAAATATATGATCAAATTGAGTCGAGATCCTCCTTTTTGAAGCTATTAATCTGGATCTATTAAGTTAATGGCTATTGTTAATAGAATCTATAAACTAGTAAATTTTACTTCAATAAACAGGTGGATAACCTTCACTTGATAGTTCAAAGGTATGTAGCATGAAGGTACGTGCAGAGCGAAGTCAAGTATGATTTTAATCTATTTACTAGTACATTTAGGTAGTAATAACTATATATTTCAAGATATACTTTAGCATATGCTACCAAATACAGTTTCTTACTAATTTAAGTTCATCCTTGTTTACGTTCAATTTTATACATTGTAGTTATGTTTATTAAGGAATAACTAAATGTACACACCTTTGTTGTTGCATGATCTTGATGAGAAACCTGACTCGATTTCCTCCAAAGAAAAAAGTGTGGGATAAGCTGTCTTCTTAATGCCAGATTTTACAGTATGAAACCTTTTTTCAAAATGTTTGTGACAAACCAGCATCTTGTTAAGGTTACTGGAATGCATACTTTTAAGAGTGTCACAGTTTATAAAGTCCAGCCACTTGTTCCGTTGGTCTTCGTCAGACGGAAACTTATGTAACTTAGTCTCTTCTCTTTTACTTGCACAATTGGGAATGCAACACTTAAAATACATTTTAAAACTAAAAATTAAAATACACTTATGCTAAAGAAACGTCCTGTCGTATATAACCTAGTACACAATAAACGTCTTTTCGTAAATTGGCTTATAAATTATAACGTCCTTTCGTAAAATAGCACTAAAATCTAAGTAAAAGTTTATTTTGTTAGTTCACGGAAACAACGAAATATCCAAGAAAACCTCTAAACAAAAATAAACATCACAGAATACATTTACCCTGACGGGAAGAACGAAAACTTCATACAAAAGAAATGCCAACTTGCGACACTAGCGCGCCAGTTTTTGACCCGTGAACTAATTTTCGCGCCAGATTTCAAAACTGATGATAGACTCGTGATTTTATTTCATTTTATTTTATGCCATGTATCATGAAAACAAAGCGAAATTCTGGTATTTAATTTGAAAATTACCTGAATTTTGGTTTATTTTCATAATGCATACATATTTATGGAAAGGTATTAAATAAAACGAAGTTGTAAGCGTGTTTTAAAATATTTATTTTTCTTTTCATTGCTTTTTTCGAAGCTTCATCGGTGAACTGCCTATTTTGTAAAATATAGTGTCGTTTTATACATATACATATAGTGGAAATAATTATATGCATTTTATTTTTATCATAGTGCTCAGAACAACCAAGCAACCATTCGTAATTTAATTTTTTTCTTAAAATTTCTATAAGTTCATTTTTTATATTTATTTTACACCCATGCTCATCCAAAAATTTATTAACAATTGTTGCAGCAATCTCCACTGTCTCCGTAAAAAAATTATTAACATAATGTAGACTGTTGCGCATACAACTGTATTCTTTAAAGCTTGTGAATAAATGACTTACCTCTGTGTTCTGGTCTGCAAGCATTGTGATTTTGCACTGATGGCAAATGGGTACTAATTTTTTTATCATGAAGCCACATACATATGCGCAAGCTTGCAGTTCTCCAGAACACTGAGGTATTACAGTATTAGATGCTTCTACACCTTCTGTTAAATCAAATGTTTTAACAGCTACATTTGTTTCTTTATTTTGGTCAACTTGACTTAAAAAAGATTTTAAATCATTTAATATGACATTATCGTCTTCTTTGCAATTTTTATTTTTACTGCTATGCAATAAATTGTTGATCATGGAGGTTTTGAGAGCTGCAACAAATTGTAGGGTGTTTGGGTTCGGGTTGCATCCACAATTGCTGCGGATGCAACCAAAACAGTTTTCTAATGGATCTTGATTGAGCCTGCGCGTTGATAAACTTTTTATACCATATTGCCTTTCTAAATTAAAAAATAGACGCTCAACTGCATTTATAGTTCTAATAAAACCTTCCTGCGAAGGCGGCTTGCATCTGGCCCCAATAAATTGTAATTCTTGGAACAGGATTTTCATTTCCTTAAAAAAATTTAAATGTGGACTTCTGCGGGTAAAATTTGTAAGGAATTTTTTTCCTCTTTTCTGGTCAGGCGTATCGCCATTTAAGGTGTCGAACAGCTGGTCTATTTTTTCTATCAGCATGGCTGTCGTCGTTGCTTCTTGCGGCAGTTCATCTGTAAAGTAAACACTCATTTTTTTTTATTTTATAGTGAAAGGTTAGGGAAAATGAAATGAAATTGAAGACAACGGGAAATTCACGCGTTCGCCGCGTCGCGTCTTGCGCCCTCGTTCGCTCTTGGAAGCGTGTCGGGGAGGGAGGCACGAGACAAGACGAGACGAGCGTGTACAGCAGGCATAAAAATTACACCTAATAAGTAATCAAAATTACTCTAAATAAAGTAATCTTTATAAAAATATTCAATTATAAAAGGAAGCTGTCAACGCGAAGTAGCTTAATTTTATCTTATTAGAATGATTATTTGAATAAGCTCTAATAATAGTTGATTGACATATTCAGAAACTATTATATTTCGAGACGTCGATTATTTTTGAAGATTATTAAAAGTTATTATTAAAATAATTAAGAAAACTAAGTTGTACAACCAGTGCGTGTTGCCAGTGATGACATATGGAACTGAGACGTGGTCCTTCACTGCTGGCTGTATGAGGACGCTCAAAGTCGCTCAGCGAGCTATGGAGAGGGCTACTCTGAGTCTCTGCGTAATAAACTTAGAAATGAGGATATCCGCAGTAGAACCAGAGTGACCGACATAGCCCAACGGATTAGTAAGCTGAAGTGGAAATAGGTGGCCATATAGCTCGAAGAACCGACAACCGTTGGGGAAAAAAGGTTCTCGAGTGGCAGCCTCATACCGGTAGACGAAGTGTAGGGCGACCCTCCACTAGATGGAGTGACGACCTGGTAAGACATGAAGGAAGTCGATGGATGCAGGTGGCTCAGGACGGTGCTTTGTGGCATACCTTGGGGGAGGCCTATGTTCAGCAGTGGACTTGTAAAGGGCTGTAATGATGATGATGATGATGATTAAAAGTTATCCAATAAAACAACTTACTGTTCGCAATCTTTGCAAGCATTCCTGCAGCAACTGAATGGCTGAATACTTGGCAAGCTAAGCTGACTTTCATCTTTTGTTTAAAATTGGGTTCAATATGCTGCTTGGTTAAAGCAGGTGCAAAAACAAAATTTGGATTTTCATTGTCTTTTTCAAAGAATGATTTAATGTGGCTCCACTTGGCTACACCTGTAATAATAAACATGTAAAATATATTATAAATAATGACAGAAGTATTAATAAAATACCTTTATTGATTCTGTGTTAGTTTATATTAATCTGATGATCATCCGCGCGGCGGGTTGCACAAGACAAGATAAATCTTATGAAGTTTGAATTGCCACCTTTGACCTTAGTCATGTACTCATGTCATACCTACTTATTATCTATTATTTACAACATTTAAATTACCTGGTATAGATTTTCCATCAATTTGCAATACTTGAGGGCATTTAATGTCGTACTTCAGTAAATTATTTCTGAAGCATTTGATTAGGTGAGGTGGGTCTATAATTGTGACGATTTCATGGCCTTTAAACTCAAAATATGGTTTAGCCACCGAGGAACCAAGGGAGTTTAGTGATTTGATGTTTACACCAAAGTTATCCGATACAGTAGCTGTGACATTCAACCCAGCTTGGAAGCTTGCATCAAGTACCTGTAAATACAAATATATAATTATATAATATATTGAGTATGCAATGGTTTTTTTTTCTTCAGTCAACTATATTGCATACTTACTTCTTTTATAAGAACAGATAATCTAACAGCCGTAACACAGTCACCAGAAAAGTAGAAAGCTAAAGGCTGCTTCCACTTTTTTCGGATTCCAATAGCCATAAAAAGCAATGCATGTGTGGCTGGCTCCATAGTTCTGCCTTGATTTCCATGATCTTGATAACCATCAATTACATCTTGTTTACTATTATGTTGCAAATGTTTTCGTATTGACATTTCGTCAAATACCAAAATGCACAGATTTTCTTCTGGTTCTCGATTTTTAGTTATATCTTTAATTGTTTTGAATATTTGGCTATTTATACCGCATTTCATCGGAATTTTATTCAGCAATGCTTTTAATGTACCTTCGCTTGGTAGACAAAAAAGTCGCCTCAGCAGTCTATAGCAGCCAGTAGACCTTTTATAGATGCTTAAAGCCATAACTTTGTCATCTATACTCCATCTCCGACCAGTTAGTTTTCTGGGAGTATTTTGCAGTTGACTTTGCAACAATAAAGCAAATGGCCCTGATATATTTTTGTCCATGAGACTTTGGACATTATTATTTGTAGTTAATGTTTTGAAGAGGGCACGTGGTTGTTTCTTAATTTTTTTTCTAAGTCTCATTATTTCGCTCAAATTTCTCCTACATCTTTTATACAGTTTAAGTTTCTTAGGGGTCAATTCCAATGACTTGCTTAAATCTAGCTCCCTCAAAATCCCTTTAGTCCTTGGCATCTGGAAATAAGTTAAATATTGTGATCATATAGATCCTCATTTCTTAAACAATACTTAAACAGACTGTAGGTTCGAAACCTATACATATGAGGGCAACAATGAAAGTTTTTAGCACTGGCCACTTGCAAACGATATAATAAAAAATAAGTTCCAATTTTGAAAGTGGAACTCTTTACCAATATTATTGTGTATAGTGCCACCAACTTATCTGTTCAGGTGGACAAAATTGGAACTAAGGCCGCCATTTTGTAAATGACATTTCGCTGTCAGTTATTATTTATTCTGAGCTATCAAGTGAGTGTTTTTAAAAAGTGCAAATAAAATGCCTAAAGCTCTTAAAAGTGATGCGCGACAGATTATCCTAAGTTTTATCTTTTATGAAAGAAGAGAAACGTGTACAAGCCCCAATTATACCATTTGAAAAGCTGTATGAACGCGTTACTGCCGCGACAGGTTAGTATTGCCAGATATGGAAAATTAAAATCACCTAATAATGTACTTGTGAAACATTCAACAAACAAAAAAAATTCTCAATTTATTGTAATTCGTCTAAATTACCTAGCTTTGTAATTTGTGGTCTGTGAAGTAGCTATAGTGACGGCATATACACGGGCTTATATTTATTTAATTTTACCTATACAATAATTATTTGTCGTTTCGTTACAGGTGTTTCTGAGCGATTTGTACACAAACTCGTAAATGAAGAGAAACACGCTGAAGAATCAAATTCTAAAATTTCTACCCCTGGCAAAAAAAGGCAAAGAAAAACCGGGAAACATGAAGTTGATAATTTCGACATTGGTGTTATAAGAAGAAAAATTCACGAATTTTATTCAGTGAAAAAAGAAATTCCTACCATACCCAAATTACTGAGTATTTTAAAAGAAGATATTGATTTCAAAGCAGAACGTGAAACTCTTCGAAAATTGCTTCACAAAATAGGATTTCGTTATAAGAAAACAAAATCAAATAGAAAAGTGTTGTATGAACGTAACGACGTAGTTGCATGGAGAGCAACCTACCTACAAAAAATTAAAGAAAATGAGTGTGGTGAAAAAAGACCTATTATTTATTTAGACGAAACTTACATACATTCGTCTCACTCAACTGGGAAATGTTGGCAAGGTCCTGAAGAGGGTGGCGATTTGGAACCTGTTTCGAAAGGTAATAGGTGGATCATAATCCATGCAGGTGGAGAAAAAGGTTTTGTGAAAAATGCACTTCTCGTATTTAAATCAAATACAAAGTATGGGGACTACCATAATGAAATGAATAGCACTAATTTCAAAAAATGGGTATATGAAAAATTACTACCTAATCTGCATGAACCTTCTCTCATTGTGATGGATAATGCGCCATACCATAGTATTTGCGTAAATAGGTCTGGTGTCCTAATTCAAACCACTGTAAGGCTGATATGCAGAAGTGGCTTGTAGAAAACAATGTGGATTTCAATGAAAAAATGACAAAACCACAGCTTTATGAGTTAATAAAGAAAAATAAACCTGCTCCGGAATATGAAATTGATAACCTGATGAAAAGTTATGGCCATGTTATTCTTAGATTGCCGCCTTATCATTGCGACTTGAACGCAATTGAAATGATATGGAGCTCTATGAAAAGGAACATAGCAGACAAAAATGTTGGAAAATCTAATGTTCTAATGCCCCAATTAATTGAAGATGCATTCAATAAAATTACACCGGTGCAGTGGAAAAACATTTGTAATCATGTGAAAAAAATTGAAAATGCATACAGACTAAAAGACGCGTATTTAGATGAACCCTTTATTATAGAGTGTCAGAGCGATAGCGAAAGCGATTCCAGTGACTCAGAAGATGAATTATTGGAATCATAGCTACTGATTACGCGGGTACGTCTTTCAAAACAGAAATTCCTGGAGTTCGGCCGCTTGAACTCCGAGACCACGACCACAATTATTTTTATAAAATATAAATAATATATATAATAACACTAATTCTCACTAATTTTAATATATTAACACGAAATTTGTTTTATTTTATATTATGTGTACCTAATGAATATGTAGTCACCTATTTCCTCGGCGAATTTCTTAAATGGCAATAGTAAGCACTCCACTAGCGACTCTGTAAACTGAACAGATAAGTTGGTGGCACTATATGTATTTTATTAATTTGTCACTTGGTTACGATTTGGCGGCAAATTGAAAATTATCTGTGTCACGACAACATGAACTCAACGCTAGAAAATTTTCGTACAATGGGTGCGTGCGTGGCAGAAAAATGCGCTAGCAAGCGCTTACTAGCGCTAAAATAGTTTTCGACCAGGACACGATTGCTACTTCAGTAGCGCTGACACAATACGCCATTTTGCTTATTTAATTTGTTTGTTTTGAAGTAGAGTTTATAAGTTGTTTTGTGCAATATTAGTTTTAAGTAATATAATGACATGAATAGACATATACATATTATTAAAAATTCATGATTGGTAAGTTTTTAATATGAATACTTCACAAACATATATTTAAATTAGGTTAGGTTCCCCGGTTAAAACTAACATCGTGTCCTAGAGGAAAACAGCTACTTACGATTTGACAGCGCTTACCGCTTACTATCGCCATTTTGCTTACAAGCGCAAAATGTGAACAAAAGTTTCACAAGTTTTAATGTTGTACATATATAATGTGTACATGTGAGTGAAAATTATTATAAGTACTACAAACCTTCAAGCTATCAGTAGTTGGTTCACATATGGTTGGCACCTGAACAGGTAAAGATGTAGTAGGGTTGGCTATGGTTGGCACCTGAACAGGTAATGAAGGTTCCAACACTAGCACATGAAAATTACAATGAACAATTTAGAAAATTCATTCTATTTTCCACATACATGCACGATGGAGCATGATTACCGAGATGAGTTTTCACAAAAGGAATATGAAATTTTTTTTGCGATGCGACAACGGGGATATTTATGCAGAACAGCAAACGAAATGCTGTCAAGGAGGTCACTGCACTTAACTTAATGGTGTACTATTTTATGTAGAAAACACAAATCTAGAATATTTCGTCTATTTTGGAGAGACATCATCTTAAACTTAACCAGTTGCTGATAGTAAGGCTGCCTATGTGAGATACCACTGGCATGAAAGGCAAGATGTCGAGTAAATGCATGCTGTATACTTTCAATGAGTTGGGAGTGCACACTAGAAGATGGATTCCATATGACACTAACGAAATTCAAGGAGTCTTCTTACAAAAGCATTATATAAAAAAAATTTGACACCCTTTATATTGCGCTTAATAAATTCTAAGAATTTCAGGGCTTTGTTAATAAACAATGTTTATATGAGATTTAAAGGTTAGCTTTCTGTCAATAGTTACTCCTAAGTCTTTAATCACCAGTACCTCTTGCAAAACTACATTACCAATTGAGTAACTAGAGACAAGCAGTTTTATTTTCCTGGTTTTTTATTTTATTTTGTAAACAAAGGTAATGATCAGTTTCTACATTTAAATTATCAGGATGTTTCCAATGCCATATTATCCTCATTTTTGTGTTCAACTTGTTGAAAACTTCATGATTGAACTTCTAATAAAAAAGAGTAAGTAAGTAATACTTTTATGAAAACCATTATTTGAGATTGAGGGTTGTGTATTTATTTTGGTTTGTAACAATACTATGGTTGACGTTGAGTTAACTGTTTTTATTATTACTGATACAAGTTTGCTCTTGATCTGAATCATGCCTGATGAAAATTAATGAGGTCTATTTATTTACTTATTTAAATTTTATGTACAACAGTGGTACAAGGGCAGATTTCATGCATCAAGACATTCTCTACAAGTCAATCTTTTGGTTGTTTGGTTTCTCTAAAACAAAATGAAATTTAAAATAGAGTTTAGAAAAGGCCTATTAATTTCTTGCTGTGAGTTTTAGCTTAAGTATTTGTTTGACTGTACTTATAAATTCCAACCACATATCAAGCTTTATGATTGATGGAGTTTTGAGTAATATAGTAATTAATGTTTACTTACTTGAGGTTTTTCAACTGAGATATTTGTATCTTGTTTACTTTCACTTGCAGTTGCACATTGTTCCTGGCGAATCTTTACCATTAAATCCTGTGTCCCAGTTCTATCCTCGCACTGTTAGTGAATGAGGAATCATCAAAGTGCTTACTGCATAACATTTTGTGTTGCGAGTGCAAGTCTCTTAGTGATTTCTCAGTTAACCACTCTCCAGTAGGGTAACAGTATTCAGCCCATACACGTGCCCTGAAATTATTGATTTTTTAAAATCTAAGTGTAGTTTTGATCACAGTTAGGAAGGCCTTCTACAAGATAAGACCAATAACCTGGTAAGGGTCACGGGTAGCAGATGGATGCGAGACGCACAGGTCTGGTCGTTATGGTGACCCTTGAGGGAGGCCAGTGCCCAGCAATGAAAAATTTATGTTATGAACATTATGTTTACATTGTTATGGGCATTATGAATGTTAAAAACATTAAGTACTAAGTACTTAATAAGATAATGAGGGAAAAAGTAACAAAAAATTAGAATAGCTTAGTTACTTACTTTAAAAATGTATGTCTACCAGGTAGAGGAAATCTGTGGAAACTCAAGTTTCCATCTTCTGTGGCAGTGATGTTACACTTTGCACACTTTCTTTTTCGTTCATAGCGCGTATGGCGTGACATATTAACAAATAATGCTCAGACACACGTACACAAAACAAAAAAAGAAATGAGTCCATATCTCGTAAAATTGTCCAGGCAAAAAGAATTACAAACACCAAATAATAATATAAGGAAATGAGTCTCTATCTCTAAGCGTCCAGCGGGCACACAAAACAAAAACACAGAAGCACGAAATAATGAGTCTCTATCTCGTAAAAATCTTCAGGCACATGCTATAAAAGCAAAGAAATATACAATAGAAATAAAAATATTTCAAAGTACGTTTAGCGCTTTCAATAATCCACCATATTGCAAAGCAAAGCATCAATAGTGATTTCTCTGTCTAGCTCTAGCGCATGGCGTTGTCTCTGTTTCGCTTATTTTGCCCGACGTTTGCATCGGCTCCATAGAGACTTGACCCCCCGTTAAACATAGAGATAATAATACTCTAAGTCAGTGACAATCATGAAGTTATAGGGTATGTTCCGAAATACAACGCAGTGTACTGTCCAATGCAAATGACGTCATAAATCGACGCTATACTGGTGATTCGTTCCAAAACATTGGACAGTATATGACGTCATACTTTTGCGCCATTTAGAAAAGTGTTGGCGATTATTTTGTCATTTTGTGATCCAAAAATCATTATATCCTCCTAATGGATATATCAGCAATTATTCTATAATTTTTTGT
This sequence comes from Parnassius smintheus behrii, assembly GCA_036936625.1. NCBI lineage: Eukaryota > Metazoa > Arthropoda > Insecta > Lepidoptera > Papilionidae > Parnassius > Parnassius smintheus. Next base: position 3,984,537 of record JAUPFT010000016.1, read on the forward strand.
ATTTGCATAAATGGAAACAAATTCTGGCATGCTTCATTCAGCGCACACACAATTAAAAATTGTTTTATTGTGGCCGGATATCCGACGCAATATGGCGGCGGCACGCCAGTACAATATAGTGTCAATTGATGACGTCATTAGCATTTAACAGTGTACTGTGTTGTATTTCGGAACATACCCATAGTTATCTATAACTTCATGGTCTGACAGCTAAGCGACAATAACATGACAAAATCAGTGTTGCCAACTCCTAGAAGTTCTAAGTCAGTGACAATAAAATAAATGACATGTAGATCTGACAGCTAAGCGACAGGAACATGACAAAATCAGTGTTGCCAACTCCTAGAAGTTTGAGTCGCTAGACTCAACACCAAAAGTCGCTAAAACTAATTCCACCAGAAGCGAACGCAGGATTTTGTATAGGAGAGGCAGAAGAGGCCACCGGCATGTGAAAGGTTGGGATAGGTATGTGAAAAAAATTGATAGTAGGTACATAAGTAATTAGATCCTAATTCAAATACACATCGTGTAGAACATAGGTACCTATATAAAAAATACTTTTAATTAAATTATTAAATCATTGTAACAATCACATAAATTAAAAATACTTGGAAACGTGCATTTGCATTTGTAAGAAACAAATAAAAATAATCAAAATTACAATAAAAAATATTAAATCAGTTATATTCATCGTCGTCACTTAATAATCCAAATAATTCTTCAGTCTCATGCTCATCTAATACAGCCGCAGCAGAAGTAGTAGAGGGTTGAACGTCACTCAAAAGCGGATGTTGCAGTTCAACTTTTTTTGTTGTTGCAAAGGAATAGCTTGTTCATTCCAATAAGTTGCAGCACTTCCGACGGTATTTCAAAAGATGCACAATTTTTATTTTGTTTTTTTAACTGATCTCTCAACAGGATCAACGCATTAATAGTTTTTAACGACAATCTATTGCGTTGTTTTGTTTTTATTATATTCATAGAACTGAAGACTCTCTCGACTTCAGCGTTTGAGTGTGGTAGTGTTAAAATAGTGATTGCCAATTGTGAAATCAAAGAAAAAGGATTTTCTCCCACGGCATTTTTATACTGCAAAACCTAAAGTTAATATTATGCCATTGTTGCAGCATACCGTCTATAAACTCGTTACTAAAACCTAATTCTTTGGCTACATCGGCTAATGCATTACTTTTATTCACTTTTAATGTTTCTTCAACATTTAACATTGACATTTTTTTCAGGATAGTGACATTGCTTGGTAGTCTTTGCTGAATCTGCTTTATGAGTTTCAGACTAAACTCGATGCATCTCTTTTTTAAATAAATTTTATTTTCTTGAGACAAACTTGACTTCAACATTTTCTGTTCAAACGTATAGCCAAGGTGCGGATTCGCGTACATACATTCGTTTGGAATTGGTGTTGTCAACAAATCGAATGTAGGAAATAAATATATGTTTTTTCCGAGTGACTGCATGAGAAAGGCGAGAGTATCTAATAGTTTTGTGGGATCATTGTCTTCCCCTTCAAATGCTTTTAGTTCTATTTGTATGTCTTTTAAAGTTTGTTTTGAGATAAAGCATGTAAAGTTGATTTGAGTCATCACAATACATTCTGTACAAAAGATCAGCTGTGTAGCAATTATCATTACCCATTGCAAATGAAAAATGTAGTAGCTTTAGTTCTTCCCACTGCTCCAGAATCCTACATACAGCTGGTTCAATTGAGAGCCAACGGGTTGCACAGACTTTCAAAATTTTTAGCGGCTGTTTACCATAATTTATAGTCTCATAAACCTTTTTATATTCTTCTTGTCTTTTAGGCGAAATAAAGAACCAATTGTAGGTTTCCCGTACAAAAAACTCTATGTTTCTAGGTATAGTAATTACGGAGGCGTGTGAAACCGCAAGCTGTAAAGAATCACAAACGCAGCGAATCAATATCAAATGTTTTAAGCCATGTTCTTTCTTGAGTATTTCGACGATACCATTATTTACTCCCACCATCACAGAAGCATTATCTGTACCAATTCCTATCATATTCGCTATTGGGTTTTAAGATCTTTCAAGGAATTCACAAGAACAGCAGTCAGATTTTTTGCATCTGCATATTCTACTAAAGCGAGCTTTAGAAATGCTGATATAATGGCTTGGTTTTTTACACTATAATACCGTATAACGATTCCCAGTGATTTTGAAAATGAAACATCTGTGGATTCACCAATAAGTACACTATATTTTCGGTCACCTATATCTTCAACCAATGATTGTGTAAAATATGGAGCCAATACCTCAGTTATTATGTTAGTACACTTTGTACGATGTAATTGCATATTTTGAGCGCCCTCATCACTGGCAAACACCTTTTTACACAGTTGGCCTAAATGATCAACAGCTAAAATTGAACAATGTTCTGCAATAAATAAAGAAAGGAAACCTTCCGCTTTGCTTGATATTCTAACTAAAGTTTTCGGGGCAATTTTAAAGGGTAAGGTGGCCGGTGTCTTTTTTAAATCCAATTTTTGTTTAAGCTTATTAGTTTTCGCATGTCTTCTAATATCGCTCAATTTAGCATAAAACTCTGTGACACATATTTGACATCTTGCTTTAGATGAGTCTCCTAAAACTGGTTTCAGCCATCCCTTAATTTCAGATTCTGCGTCCTACGTATCTCGATATTTTTGAACGTATTGCTTTTTTTATTAGGTAAATCCATGATTTAAGATATCACAACACAAGTTTAAGCACTTTATAATTACTTAAAGTTAATTCAAAAGAGAGTGAGCCGGATGTTATGAAACAATCAACTGAGTCGATCGATGTCAAATGTCAAACCGATTGTGCAGTATACAAAACATAATGTCCGGGGAGTCCCCCGAGCTATTGAACGGTGTTGCCAACTCGGCTACATGCGATATTAAACAGTATTTATGAATTAAAATCTGATATAGGTACTAATAGGTTAATGTAAAACTTAGATTTGGAATAAAATTTAAATGTTTTGATTTGCATATGTTTTTTAAAGAGACTTTAATTTAATAAAGTTTGGTCCGTTTGTTTTCCCTTATTGTATCTCTTGGCACTGTATCGAGTTGACTAAAAATTTATCCAATAATGACTCTAGAACTGATTTAATTTATACCTACTACAAAAGTCGCTAAACTATTTTTGTCGTCAAAACTTTTTTTTAGTCGCTAAGACTTAAGCCAAAGTAGTCATTTCTAGCGACAAAGTCGCTAAATTGGCAGCACTGGACAAAATGGCCACAGAGGGAGGCACATGAGGTGCAAGGGACGAGGGAAACGTCATGTAATGAATTGCTCACAGCATTTCATACGACCATAGATTTTTGCTGAATAATTACCAGCCGTGAACGGCATGTTATATTCTTTGTATTTTTCTATCATTTGTTCCATAGCGTAGCGTGTATATGATCCATTGTTGAGTAGCGTGGTCGGAAGCCTGCTTGCTCTATTGGTTGGTTTCTGTCTATGTCTGGGGCTATTCTACTTAGGATTAGGCATGTCGATCTAAAATCGATTAATCGAAAAATCGATTCTTTGGAGCAAAATAATCGATTTCTTAGATCGATTCGAAGCACCGCATCGCATAGCTCACAGTATGTATGTTTTTGATAATAAAGTAAATTCGCAAGTTCACAGTTCAAACAGGTTCTCAGCTATAATATTAAATTAAGGGGAAATATAATCTCAAATGGCTTAGCAAGATCCTCCGTTATGCCGAAAGTATTGTAGCATTAATTTTGAAATAAATATATGGTAAAGTTGAGGATTAATGTTAAGGACTATGTTAGACGAAAACACGATTTCGTAAATTTTTTTCGATAGAAAAAAAATCGAAAGTTACCTCCAAACTGAAAAATAAACCGCTGTTATTCATAAAATACTTTAAATAAGATCATGAAACTTTGCATACTAACTGAACTAACTATAAAGCAGTGCTTATGTTATTTACTTTTTTTAAAATACCATTATTTTCACTGTAAAAAGAAATTACCTAAACTATCGGCGCGTAAGCTTGATTCCTGTCGCCCCGTTAGTATCGCTTAGGCTTTTGAAGCGAGAAGTTGTGTCGCTTACGATCAGAATACACATTATGCAACAGGACGACGTAAAATTAAAATGGGAAATAACCGTTATAAAAATAAGAAGCGACTGGGTTGGCGTTAAGAAACAGGCATAAATATGATAAAACTAATGAAATAAGTATCTAACGACCTATCTACTTATAGTATTAGTGATTACAAACATGTCGGTACATAGCATACGACACGCGGGGAAGTGGGGACGAAATTAGAATTTGAGCTGACTTACTCATTCCTCTTAAAGTATGTATATGTAGTTTTGTTCACAGCACGGATTAAGTTAGACCAACATTCCACAGGTAAGAATAGAATTAAGAATTTAGAAATGAAAATGAAATGACAACTTTTCGATATTGTTGGATGCGTTCATAAATATTTATTTTATTCAAATAAACAATATTTAACATAATTAACGCACACCCTCAGACACCCGAATTGGTATATTATGTTATAACCATTATTTATCAAATTAGTTATACTAATTCCGGAATGTTGTGGTCACAGTACAAATCCACGAACGCAAAGACTTTAATGTGCTTGAAATAAAGTTCATTTGTCTTTATTTTTATTGAATGACAGAATTAGTAGTAATACAAATAAAACTGCACTCTTAAAAGTCTTATTGCCTTAATTTACGGTACATTTCAGTTTGTTTTGACTGTACAGATTTAGTGTGACTGTAATTTACGTAGTTTTAATTTTTTGGGATAAAAAATTACCTATATTAAAAATGATAGGAATCGATTTAGTAAACAATTCTGAACAAACTACTTTCTCAAAGTGCGTTAATTATGTTACGTGGTGTATATTGCGTTCAAATTATCAACCAAGTAATATCGGTTGTTTTTGCGTCCCCCAACTGAAAAAAATTAAAAAACTGCGGTATATTACCCCAGCCAGTTTGGGAATTTTATCGCTGGTTCCAGAATCAGATGAATCGGTCCGATTCGAGAGGTTTTTGGATCGATTCAGTGAATCGGTGCGGTGCTTCGAATCGATCTAAGAGCAGCCAGTGAGTAGTCCTCCCTGTACAGAGATGGAAGAGATGACTGACAGATTTTCCCTACACAGCCAGCCTTGGCGAGAGACCAGGTTCAAGACGGAAGGCGAACTAGTTTCTCGCCGATTCTGCCTGTGTGTTCTGACTTTTCCTTGGCAATGACTCTTTAGAAGGACCTGGAAGCGGAATTATACTTATTATTAGAGCGCTGGTGTTTACATCCCCGGACGTTGATGCGTCAGACCAGGCTTGGTAACACTCCTGCTTATAGCATGATGCTGTTTTACACGAGCGACCAAACCATGGCTGAGATTTGCCTCCGATGGGCACCACAGAGGAATGAATAAAAAGTTCCATACCCTGAAGTACTACATCAGCGACAGAAATCAAAACAAAGTTTGGATCGTCCGGCGAGAAGCAATCTCGCCCCCAAGGGTAGGATGCAAAGAAAGACCGTATCCTATCCCAATCAGCTGACCTATAGTGTCAAAATGGCGGCAGCCTGCAAAATGCAACTGTGATTTCAGCGTGAGTGGCACCACACTCCGGACAAGATAACGATCCGAGGAGCCTAGAGGGGCGTCGACGGAAATCTGGTATCCGTCCGGATGAGAGGTCAGCAGAATGTCCAACAGGGAAGGTGCATGATCCTCCACATCTGGAACCCTTGTAGGCGAAGTAACCAGTTGTTACAGACTATATGCCAAGGCAAAATCATGAACGGATCTCCCCGCAATTTCGGTTGAACGTAAACCAAGACATTCGGCGTGATAAGCGTTAAAATCGCCGAGGATCACGATCTCTGCGGAGGTGATCTGCTGTAGCAATGAATCTGTAGCCATTTGGACGTGGTTGAAGGGTCGCTCTGTTTCGGCATTAATGCTATGGGACCTGTAGAGGCACCAGTAGACGCGCGGATAGTCATCGCTGTCTACGCGTAGCCAAAGGATGGACAGGTCAAACCTTCAAGACTGCCGAGGCGTCGAGAACAGATGTCTTCTCTGACGTAAACGCAAACTCCAGCCCGAGGCACAAAGGAGTGTTCCAGTTTGTACCCCGGGTAGGGGAGATACGAGACATCAGCCGCAGAAGACACCTGTGTCTCGGTCAGAAAGAGCAGAGCTGGTCTCGCCGTCTCGAGATGGTAGTGGACAGCGTTTAGGTTAGAATAAAATCACTTGATATTTCAGAAATTGACGGATAGCGTGGCAGGGGTCGCCTTGGTCTTTTTGCTCAGTTTGCTCAGAGCAGTTATTGTCTTGAGCGGAATTTCGCCTCCCCCCCAAATACGCGGGGCAGCCTGAGCACCCACGCTCAGGAGTGGAGTAACTTGGTCGTGGATTCTCCAGGGGTACCGGTACCCACCTGGCGTACATCTTCACTTAATTCTGCTACCATGTTAAGGGGGGGGGGGGGAATTGGGCCTCCGGCCACCGACACTCACCAGATGAAACGCCGAGTCAGAGCTTCCACTTCACGCCTGTATTCTGTGAGGTCGTGGTACCACCCCGGTTTGAGCCGCTTCATACGTGCAACAGCAAAGCTGCCGCGTGGCTCTACCACTGTAAAAATTTTCGGTACTTTGAAAATTATTCAATTAGATAAATATTTACGACCTTTTATTTATTTATAACACTGCGTCAAAACTGACACCAATTATTTTTTAAACAAGTATTTGGCTACTGTACCACTTGATGGTAAATGACACTGACTTAGCTTAACTAAAGCACTCTTGCTATAAAGATAGCCACATTCATTACTTACAATAGGTGCATGTTAGATATGCAGAAGAATTATAAATATATTCGTGTCTGTCCTGAACTAAAGGGCTGGACCAGTATTACCGCTATTATGGCATTTTATACCAGCCAGCCGGAAAGTTAGTAGAGAAGGGTTTACTGCAGTGAGCTGGGGTGAAAAATATGACATTGAAAAATGTGAAATGTTTGAAAAAACAACACGCATTGATCATGACCCTCAGGTCATGAAGCAGTAGTTAGGTTGTACCAGTTCTGGCGCACTGAGTCAGACGTGGTACAAGAACGACGTTCGTCGGCTCACGATCCTAAAAAAAAAAAAAAAAAAAAAGGTTTTGCAAATGCTCTGATCACGAATCTGCGGTCCATTTTTGCGTAGGATGCACGGTTCCGGAGATGTGCAGATCAATTAACTCTTATCTAATTGATATCCGCTGCGAGCCTCCACCGTCATTACCGCTGCATTGTTCTTATCTACTTATCTATTGTTCGTTCAAAACCGTCATTATCTATTCTTCCCCAGCGTGGTGCTATTGTATTATACTCCTTTGTTCCTATCTACACTAATCTGACTCATTAATAAAACACATTACCCAATTTTGTTAAAATTTTTATTTATAAAATACAAAATCTTATTACTTATTATCTATAAAATAGGAGCGAAACATTTCATCCACTAAAATATCGTTGTACAATGTGTTCCCTGTAAATATACTCGTAAAACTATGCATTGAACATCCCTGAAACTTATATAGCAAATACATTAAGCAATATTCGCCACAAACTGAAGTCCACTCATTCTGAATCCTATCAACATTCCAGTTCCATCTTTTACAATTTCTTTTAAAAAACTCTAGATGATATCGTACAGGTGCCCGTCCGAATGAATCAAAATATTGACCGACGTCATTCGTATCGATATATAAAGCTACCCAATGTGACCCTGGTTTATCATCTGTATCCAAATTGCATATTATATACGTTGGTACGTGGGTGTACATGGGTAGTTTATTGGCAGCATAAACATTATTTTCTAGAGTGGGGTGAATCTTTTTCAGATGTTGTTGTACATCTCATCATCATCATCATTACAGCCTTTCACAAGTCCACTGCTGAACATAGGCCTCCCCCAAGTAATGCCACAAAGCACGGTCCTGAGCCACCTGCATCCATCGACTTCCTGCATGTCTTACCAGGTCGTCACTCCATCTAGTGGGGGGTCGCCCTACACTACGCCTACCGGTACGAGGCTGCCACTCGAGAACCTTTCTTCCCCATCGGTTATCGGTTCTTCGAGCTATATGGCCGGCCCATTGCCACTTCAGCTTACTAATCCGTTGGGCTATGTCGGTCACTCTGGTTTTACTGCGGATATCCTCATTTCTGAGTCTATCACGCAGAAAAACTCCGAGCATAGCACTCTCCATAGCTCGCTGAGCGACCTTAAGCGTCCTCATACGGCCAGCAGTGAAGGACCACGTCTCAGATCCATAAGTCATCACTGGCAACACGCACTGGTTGTACAATCTAGTTTTTAGAGATTGAGGTATACCTGACGAAAAGATATGTCGTAATTTCCCGAACGCTGCCCAGCCGAGTTGAATCCGTCGATTGACCTCTCGGTCGAAGTTGGACTTACCTAGTCGGACTATTTGTCCCAGGTAAACGTACTCGTCAACAACTTCGAGCATAGTGCTCCCAACAACTACCGGCATAGGTGTGACATGGACATTGAACATGATCTTTGTTTTGTCCATGTTCATCTTAAGACCTATCCGTTGGGAGGCACTATTGAGGTCATTGAGCATAGTGCTTAAGTCCTCCAGCGATTCTGCCATAAGGACTATATCGTCGGCAAATCGAAGGTGAGTGATGTACTCGCCATTGATGTCAATACCGTATCCTTTCCAGTCCAGTAGCTTGAAAACGTCTTCCAATGCAGCGGTGAAGAGTTTCGGGGATATAACGTCACCCTGTCTTACACCTCTCTGCAGTTGGATAGGTTTCGAGCTCTGGTTCTGTACTCGGATAGCCATCGTAGCCCTACTGTACAAACACTTCAGCACTTCGATATACCGACAGTCAACTTGGCACCGCTGAAGGGACTGTAGCACCGCCCAAATTTCGACGGAATCAAAGGCTTTCTCATAGTCCACATACGCCAGGCAAAGTGGCAGATTGTACTCTTCAGTCTTCTGTACAATCTGCCGCAGGGTATGTATGTGGTCTATGGTACTGAAGCCTTTTCGGAAACCGGCTTGTTCGGGAGGCTGGAAGTCGTCAAGTCTGCGTGCGAGACGATTCGTAATGACTCTCGAAAACAGCACGTAGACGCGGCTCAGAAGGGAAATCGGTCTGTAGTTCTTTAAGAGAGCGTTGTCGCCTTTCTTAAAGAACAAGACCACCGCACTTCTGCTCCACGCCTCTGGAGTAGTGCCACCATGGAGGACGGAATTGAAGAGCTTCTGAAGGACTACAAGTACCGGTGTTCCACCCGCTTTCAGAAGCTCCGCTGTAATTCCATCCTCGCCTGGGGCCCTGCCGTTTTTAAGGTGCTGGAGAGCCATTCTAATCTCGCTTACATTTTACATCTAGTGTATCCATAATATTACTGCTATTGGTAGATTATTACAGTACCAATCTACTCAATGACTAATATAGGAGTGATCAATTATAGTGATTTCTAAATATTAAATTGCATTCTTTGTGTTATACAAATCGTATTTGAGTCACCAATACACTGAACAAGACGCGACAGGAAGGACGTAGGAATGTAGAGATAAGCAACAGAATGTAAGGTAAGCTTGTTGACGCATAAAGATACTATCAATTCTACTGCAGAAATTCTTTAGATTAGAATTATTACTCACTGGTACTATATAAGACCAAGCAACTGCAGTCATGGAGTTAGTGTATGGTCGTTTGACCGCAGTGGATCTATCAATACTACGTTTGTGTTACTTCAACGCATCAAAGGCCATGGATGTAAGTGTTTATTCTATTGACAAACTTACTTTTCTTTCTGTTATTTTCTTACGTGTGTATGATTTAGTGTTAACAAATTATATTTAAATATTATGTGTGTGTATATGGTTAAGCCGTGGTAGCTCAGATGGTTAGCGCAAAATGTAAAATTCACAGTACGCGACCCGGGTTCGATCCCCGCCGGCACCAATTAAATTGTTAATTACAATTTTAAGTGCTGATTTACCACGTGCTCAGCGGTGAAGGAAAACATCGTGAGGAATGCATGTCTGAGAAAATTTCGAAGGCATGTGAAGTTTGCCAACACGCATTGAGGTATCGCAGCGAACATTCCCTAGCCCTAAAACCCTCTCAGAAATGAGAGGAGGTCTATGTTCAGCAGTGGACTTTAATAGGTTGTAACTTTAGCTTTTTTTAACTTTTATGATTAAGTGTTAACAAATTGATATTAACATGATAACTGTGTTGTTGCAGAAATCATTGAGCTTCGATGAAAATACCTATAAATAGTATTACTACTCGCCACTCTCCCCTCAAGAAGAGAGTGGTGACATCGTCATTAATAATAACACATGAACACATCATTGAAGAACAAAACTACAACACTGAGTGGAGATAAAAACGAGAAGAATATGCAGTACTCAAGAGCTGAATATCCATTCTTCAGTTCAAAATCTAGCCGGTTGCTCAGTTTCGAAAACTGGCCTCCCGTTATGCGACAGAAACCTGAAGATCTTGCAGAAGCCGGTTTCTTTTATACTGGCCATGCAGAGAGGACCAAGTGTTTCCATTGTGGTGGTGGCTTAAAAGATTGGGAAGATGATGATGATCCTTGGCAGCAGCATGTTCAGTGGTTTAGTCAGTGTGCTTATGTAAAATTTAAACTCGAACAGAGTTTTGTATTAGATTAAATAGAATATTTATAAAGAACTAAAAAATAATATATTGCATACAATTTGTTTTATTTAATTTTATAATGTTCCACATAGTTACATACACACAAAATTCATGACACATAACTCATAAAATCTAACACACAACACATATTATAACCTTAACTACTATAGTCTACAGTAACATTTCTGTTTTTATCTATCTCAATAATATTATCAAACTCAGCATAAACTATACAGTTAATTGTTTGTATTAGTGAGGATTCAAATCGTACTTCTAATCTTACACTACCATGCTTTATGAGATTCCAATGAGCTGATGGGTTGGCTGATAAATCAGGAGTTAAGTCAAATGCCAATAGACAGTAACCCTTGGCATACTGTTCACAAGAGATTCCATTTCCTTCATTAAGAAAGTGAATACCAGTTCCCGAGAATAGAGTATAATATGCTGATGTAAATATGCTATTATTAAAAGATGGTTGCAAAGCTTTTGAAGGTATTTGTTGACCATCAATATATAAGCTGAAAGAATTAATACCATAGTTTTCAAAGTTAAATGGATTTTTAGTAAGGGAACCATTAAATGCAGAATTGTTCACAAATCCAATTATACATCTTTTGGGTACCTGCCCTAAAAATATATTATCAAGAGTTTTTCCTTGAACACCCGATGGAATTGTTAAAACTTTTACTTCAGCTCGAGTAATAGGATATTTAGCAGTGGTAGAAGCTAAAACTTTTTGATGTGCGAGTAATACACTTGGATTAATTCGTGCTCTCGAACAATAAGAGTTGCATCCGTAATGCAAACTTGCAAACTTTAAACTTTATATCGTTTGACCCAGCAATTAAATTAAAGCTCTCTCTCGATCGAACCAATTTAACACTCATTTCAACACCATTAATTAAAAATTTATCTTGGTTGAAAATGTCACCGTGAAGATGACCAATCATTTCTATTTTCTTACTTTCACTAATCAATTCCTGTCTTTTAACAAATCCTATGTTTTTACCATCCGTAGAATCCATTTTTCCTGCTGTATCATCATACCAAAGACTACAAGTAAGATGAGATTGTTTAGCAGCAGGAGCATAGTTTAAAAGGGTTTCCATGTATGCTCGATATGCATAGGTATTATTAGGTGGTGATACAAGTTTTTGGTTTAAATAAACATCAAGTTGACTAAAAAGTGAATGCAGCCAATTATTTACAGGTGCTATTGTAGTAAATATCAAGTTAGTTGAATCTTGATTAATACTTTTGCCTTTATGTGGAGTAATGTATGAGACAAATCTATGTAGTCATCGCCTGTCCCAGGAACTTGAAACTCGATAGGTCCATCATCACCAAGAGATGAAATTGGTTTATAATGAATCCACAATCCATTTTCAATGCTAGTTTGTGTAGACGGTAGTGCAAACAAATCCAATTCTGACTTAACGCACTCGCAAGAATGATTATGAAGGAAAGACATATTTAATTTGAAAATATATCTTTGTTATTTTTTGGTTTTAGACCAAGTTTTTTCGCAGCTTTCACTTTAGCAGTTAATGGTGGAATGAACGAGGTCAATCGTTTTCTTTTAGTTTTATACCCAGATCCTGTCATGTTAAATTGATCAATTTTCTCATCAGCCTTTCGTTTTAAATTCGTACTAACTTGCTTTAGACGATCTTTTATTGAGGCTTCCATAGGACGCGCTTGAACCATATCCGATAAAAGTCCTACTCCAGCGCTTAATGCCTCCTTACCAATCACTCGAGCACCACTTGAAAGTAAAGGTAAAACTGATCTAAATAACCCCCCTAAGAAGCTCCCAATACCATGACCGCGTTGGTATGGTGCACCCTTATAAATTACTCCAACTCCTGACCCAGCTTGATGTGTATAATAATTTTCATATGGACATTTATGATGATCACGAAGAGAATTCATTATTATAATTTTCGGAAATGTAGTTTAATACACACGGTTCCAAACTGGAATGGTATTTTTTGTCCTGTGCTCGATCTTATAACTATTTCCAGCGTATCGAACTCTCTTCGCATAACAGGTAAGTAGTGAGGTTGAGAGAAAACGTGCATTTTATTTGCACCATAAATGTATTTTGTAGGATCTAATGAAATGACTCTTAGTAAAGGAGTCATAACATCACCCACAATCTGAGGATCGATAATGTCACAATATAGAAAGAGTTGAGTTTAAGTGTAAATTAGCAGGACACTTTCCAAAATTTTTTAAACTTATATTGTTGTAAACTTAATTTGGGTGATAATGTTATGGATGTTATATTTTTATCCAAAACAGAAATAGACACAAATTTTGTTATTTCATCATAGCGAAATTTCAAGTTCTCTCCGATACCATTTAACACTCTTAAAATATGCTCAACGTTATCATAGTTGGTTGCTGGAATATGTTTTTTGTAGTACACTGTGGATGGTTTATCTTCATTAGGCATTAACATAGATTTTGTAATGTATATAACATTTTCATGATCTTGAACAGTAAACATGGTACATGGATATTGAAACTCGACGACTCCAACCGACCATTCACCTTCTAATTTAATAGCTTTCGGTAATTTCGTTGAAAAATTTGTGGTCTTGTTATCAGGAAAGTATTCCATTGAACTATTGCTAAGCAAAGTTAAATAAAAACTTTCTTTATTCATATTTCTTTTAAACTAGAAGCTAAAATCCAACTGTTAAATTTATCTGGATAACCTTTCCACTTCACTAATACTTTTCTGTTACTGAGTAACGAGTGTCAATTATTTTATCTATTTTATATTGTGAGGTGGGGTTGTAAGTGATTTTCTGTAATTGTCTTTCATAAAAAGTACCAACTATTGGTTCATTTTGTAAATCTGTTATTGTATAAACAACCCATGGAGATCTATCAATTATTGAAGATATAATAAATATTTCATCACTCCAATTTGATTCATATCCTTTTTGGAAAGCATGTTTATATTTAGTTATTCGAACATAATCACCCACATTGAAATTTGGTTTAGGATTTTCTAAAGAAAGTTTGTTTGACCGTCTATCATAAAGATTAGTCCAAACTGTGATAATATTGTTGGAATTTACATCACATGGGCACATCTTAATACTAGAGTGAAAGCTGTGATTGTAAGAGTATATTAAATCTTGTAAAACATCTATATATCTATAAGTATTATGAGTGAAATAACGCCACATTTTCATTTTTAGTGTTCTTTGAAATCGTTCAACAATACTGGCCTTAATGTCAGGATTGTTAGTGGTATAGTAATTAATCTTTTTGTATTTAAAGTATTTTTGTACATCTTTTGAAACAAATTCTGTACCTTTATTAGATTGTATGTGAGTAGGTGTTATATTACTTTCAGTAAATATACTTTCAAAACATTCTTTAGTTGTTTCTGAGTTTTTCTTTTTCATTGGTCTTGCAAAAGCATATTTACTAAATACATCAATAACACAAAGTATATACTTGAAACCATCATTATATTGAGAATAAGTTCGCATATCACTTAAATCAGCTTGCCACAGTTCATTAATATTTGATAGAATGTACCTATTACGCGGGAATTTTTTTCGAATGGGTTTATGTAATGTGTATGTTTCTTGTGATTTTAACCATTCCTTTACTTGCTTTTTATTCATTTTACCATTCATGGCTTTTGATAATTTATCAATACTACCAAAACCAGCGGGATTAGATGGATCATAATAAATCTTGTTAATTTCTTCTAGTACGGGGTCCATTTTTCCCACTCAAGCCTTTTACGTATTTTAGTTGTAGACTTTTTATCTCTACTGCTCGGTGTAGAAAACTCTTGAAATTCAATCTCAGAGGGTTTGTTCAGATCTTTTGCTTGAAGTTGGTTAATAAACTCACATCTCTTTGGATTTCCAATATAAGTAAGTGGTACTTTAATATCTTTTAATGCTTCAGCAAATCTATCCCACCCTACTGGATCACTTCTTTTTAAGGGTCTTAGTGAATCATTTATTAAATCAACAATATTACTTCCAGGAATTTTTTCATTATCAATTATGACTGTACCTTCATTGTCCCAATGTATTTTACCTTTACTTGTTTCAACTAAGTTTAATAATAACTGTCCTTTTTATTATAAGTTTTTGGTATTAAACTGAGTATTTGAGCTGGTGTGTAAAGTGGATTTTCAACATTTTCTTTACTTTTGATGGATCGATTCTCCTCCAACAAAGATTCAGCATCAACTGAAGTTTTTAGATCTCTATCTTTATTTTTAAAACCAATTTTGGACTCGTTTGAATCTTCATTAGATGTATCAGAATAAATTGGTAATCTGAGTGACGATCTTCTTCGGTAAAATGAAGGTATCTTTGCAGTGTTTGTAAATATAACATCCATTTCTTTCGGTCTTCCGTCTTACTATTCATAATATTTTGCATTTCAATATCTAATCGAGATAAACTACTACTCGTATTAACCTTATTTTCTTGTTTTTCAATCAATCCAGGTTCGATAAGTATCATTTTCTTTGCATTTTCCATGTTAACTGGCTAGTCCACTCACTAATCCACTCAATATTGCACCTAATATTATTGGTAAGAAAGCCCCTCCTTTTTGTATAATTATATTTTTTCTTAGTTTATGTTTACACTTACGCACTAGTTGACGGAGTATATTTTTGTGTTTATTCAATTTTTGTTTATCTTGATCCTTAAGAGGTACTTTTCCTTGTAAAACGTTATGAATACACTCACAAATACAGTTAATTTCTTCTTCATCACACGTTTTAAGTAATGCTCTTTGATATTTTGGTTTAAGCGTATGCAAAGCGTTTAGCAAATGTTTATGCGTTGTGAGTCGACGATGCATCATTTAGCAATGATTTGAAATGTTTGATTCTTGGTGTATTTAAACTCTTTTGTGGGGACGTAGACTGTGCAGAAACCATTAAATGGGAAGACATTTGTCTTGATACGACAAAAATTGGTATTGGTATTCTGTTTTAAATCTACCATTAAATATCCATGCGCCTCTAGAGTTGCATCCCTGTAGGCATCTTCAATAAATTTTGGGTTATCTGGTGACACTTGTCGTGCTAAATATCTTATTTGAGTTTTATCTCGAGGGTTTTTAAAATATATTATATAACTTGAGTTTAAGGATATGTCTCTTTGCCCTTTACCCTGATGAAATAAATTTTGTGTTAAATAAAATACACTAAGATTCCTGTGATGACTACCTTTTGTAAATATATCCACAATTCTTCCATCGGACTCTCTCATTAGATCATCAATAATAACAAGATGTGGGTTTTCACCGTCAAACATATTAACATTTGGAATTCCTTGATGGTAGTTAACATTTGGTAAATTATATAAAGGTTGCATTTCATCAAAGCACCATGTGATCTGATTAAAATCACAATTACATATTTCTGTAACTGATTTTATGAAATTTGTTACAAAATTTGACTTCCCACATCCACTTGGCCCCACCACAATAGCAGTAAACGGATGGATAAAGTGAAACATTACACACGTCTAAAGTTCTAAGGGGTGAAATAAAAAATGAAAGTGTTGGTGTTAACAATTAATATATATTGTAAACATTATATAAAACAGAATGATCTGTATACTATTTCTAACACAATTAGTACATCATAATTTTACAATCAACTCAACCTCAAATAAATGCACACACACACACACGCAAATATAAACAACAATTAACTTAAATTATTTACAATAAAACAACGATTAAATATGTAATAAACTCTACGTCATATTATACTATTATCATTATTTTACAATCAATACAAATTTTATTTACATGCAGACATAAAATTAAAAACTATTGTTACGCCGCGCTCAAATCAGCGCACTAGCGTCATCTAGTGTCAGGAACGAGAGCGAGGGGAGCTTTGCAGTAAATGACATCACAAATCTTTCGACCGACAGCGCCACCCGAAGAACTAAGTTTCTGGAAAATCTACACTCGAATACTCGTTGCCTGGCGTGTATTTACCTGAATGTTCGGGACGCTTCTTTGCTAATTATATAAATAGGCGCTGCAAGATGCGATCGAGACAGAGTAGAACTCGGCGACACAAGCGAAGCTTCGGAGCGAAATTAAGTGAATTAGTGTGTTTAATTATTAGTGTTTTAACTTTAATTTGTGTAAAGTAAATTAAAGTGTTAATTTAGGTAATTTTATCGGCAATTTTTATTGTCACGAACCTCAAGCTCGTAACACTATCAACACTTAACGCAGTTTATAATGACCCCAAGCTAATGTTTCAATATTATTATCTAAAATATGCCTCTTTGTGTCATTATATGATAAACCAATCTTATTTAATTTTTGTGTAAAAATTGTGTGTTTAATTGATTTAAATCTAAGCATACTATAATATTGCACTTTTTTATTAAATAGAGAAGACTTATAATTATCCATGGTCATCTTTTTAGTGATAAATTTATTTACCCCTTTTGCCTTGGCTATAGTCTTATTCTCTAAGTTAAAAGCGTACATTTTGGATCGTAAACCCACAAATTCTTTCATGATTTTACCATTAGTTTGAGGTATCAAAGTATGATGAAAGGTCAGGTTTTATATCAGAGTAAAAATCATCTGTAAATATATGATATATTAAACTATCCGTATCTGTATACAATAATTTGATTTTACTAAACTTTTTAACCATATAGTTATAATGAAAATCATACATTAATGTTTTTTAAATATCTAAAATGCAAAACCCTAAATAAATTGGTTTGTTATATATTAACTTTGTTTTTCGCAACTAGGTTTTCCGAAAATACTGAAAGACTATGAAATTGTGGTTTAGCGATTAGATCTTGAGCACCTAAAGCTTTGCCCTGGTTCTCCCAGTGTGTAACTAATTTTATGTTAACCCTTTTTTCAATATTCTCCATAGTCTTTCCGAAGACTGAATTATTCATTAATTTATAAAAATCTTTTTCGAAATCTGATTTTGCTAACGTTCTTAATTTTGTGTTTAGATCTATGTACATCTTCAACCAGCGAGACTGATTAAATTTTAAAACTCTATGTATTTTAGTTAATTTAACCCCCATTTCTATGCACTGCTTTAAATTTCTGTAATGAATTACATATTTATCTTTATTATTTAAATTTGGGACTAGTTTATTTTCATTAATATTGCCTGCACAAATGTTTTCGGGGCATAAAGGAAAGTCCGAATGTAAATCATGAAGTTCATCTGGATATTCCAAATCAACTTCTAAAATAAAACCGAAGTTCGATGTCTCAGACACATTAAATTCTGTATTCGGATTTACCCATTCGAATCCACCTACTGGTGGATGGTGGTGGTTGTTGGCATCAAAATATGTGATATATGAATTTGGTTTCCCTGCATCATAATCCCCCATATATTTGTTATTAGCTCTAGCATAACGATTACTACATTGAGATACACCACCCCTGATACCTGATCTAATAAATGCAATTTTCTCATAATCTGTTAAAAGTTCTAATTCTATTTTTGTATATTTTAACATTGCATCCCAACTTAAACCGGGTGCTGTGTAATAATGGGCAGGGTCTAAATCATAAGTATTAATACATAACTTTCTAAAGTTTTCAAATACATCGGTTAAAAGTAAAACGTCTGTTTTTAAATACAGGTTTGAATAATCTAGCATATTACAACACCCAAAGTGTTCCCAAACATCTTTAGCATGATTGTAATCATCATTTGAAATATGGGAATCTGTGAGCGAGCTATAAAAAAAATTTTGTTCGGGGAGCGATGTTAGGCTTAAACTATCATAATTAGTCATAAGTTCATATGGATAAACGCCTTTCCGTTTTAAACGAAAGAAATCTTCATCATTAGGATAATTTCTACGTAATTCTTGAAATTGATCATTACTGAGATTTTTGGCCAATTCTTCTAATTTACATGATAAAAACTTAAATGAATCTATGAATCTTAATATAATTTCGTGGTTATTCATTTTTAATTTTTTGGAAAAGGATATATATTTTTCTTTATTTTGAGGGATAACTTCGACTTCACCATCACAAAAGTTTAACGCGTGAACAATAAAATGAGCATCATAGTGACTAAGGTTGTGTAAAAATATTGGTATATAACGAGGTTTTCTGAACTTCGAGCTACATGATTCGTGAGCAACACCTATAAAACTACCGGTGTACCAATCAAAATCATAAAAATGTTCTGCTAACTCTGTTTCACAAATATGACAAATGGTTGCATTTGAAATTTGGTTTTTGTCTTCATTTGTTAGCGGAAGTGGAGGATATTTTTGAAGTCTATTTATTTCTTTGAGATTGTTAGATAAACTTTCCATAAACACTTGTGCACAGTTGGGTCCGCAATACGTTACATATTTTGATAATTTATCATCATATGAACATTTTATATAATAACCAAAACTATGTACTTCATGTTTCTGAATATTGTGTGTGAAAGGTTTGGAAGGATCGTTAGAACATGATTCTATTGGTTTTAAAAATGCTTCAAAATCAGCATAAACTACGAATGGTATCTTCAACTTTTTTCATAACTATCAAATTTAATTTTATCATTTGAAATAGGTTGACCAAACCAATTCTTTTTTTTTAAAGTTTCACTGTTTGGTAATTCTGTACAAATGTGGGCACAATCGTATTGTTCACGGTTATTTAAACTTTCCTTAGATGGAAAGTGAAGTAGACATGCTTCGCAAATGTACATGATGTGACCGTCTTTTGAAATTTGTTTACTAACTAACCGCGATAAATTTTTTATGTAACAATAATGATTTTTTGTATCCTTGGAAAAAAATAATAAATTGATATGTCTATCTTTACGACACTTTGTTAAAAATAATGGACCTACTATAGAATTACATCGTTTTTCTTTATTATATTCTAACCCAAAAACATTAATACTAATATCATTTAATTTCTCTACTTTTGCTATGTCAGAAATTTTAACTGGAAAGGAAATACCATCAAATTTAAGTTTATTTGCATGTTTAACGTACGACGATACACGATCCGCGTCTTTGTTTACGGGATATAACGCCGAGAGTAACGCCCATTTAAAACAAAAATAATCCTTGCTTTTTACATTTATAACAGCCTTTTTTAATTTTATGTCACGAGGAAGACCTATGTATGAAGTACCGCGTAGGGGGTTAAATTTATTATTTATATTAACATTCATGTCTATAGATTTTATGTTTTTTAGACTCCATCCACTATCTTTTTTTTCAAATGCACTAATTTTAGTAGTAATTGTATCATTTAAAGATGAAAAAAAATATATTTAAGTCATCTCCTTGACAAATAATATAGTTAAGCGTTTGAAAATCGAACGTATCATGAATATCTTTAGTTTGTTGAACAAAATCAGCATGCAATATGAAGTTTACTTTAAAAATTATGTGTTGATGAATACACTCTTGTATTAAAAATAAAATATCATCTTTAATAGAATTTAAAAATAGTTCAGGAGTTTCAAAATTTACCAATTTTTTTTTATAGAATAGGCTGACAAACGAGCACACAGTCCACCTGATGGTAAGTGGTTGCTGCGGCCCATAGACATCTACATCTATCTTCCATTACAAATCAAAATGCAGATGCGTTGTCACCCGTGAGGACTGAGATAGAATGCCTCATTTCCAGTAAAAAGGGTCTCCGGTTCTCTACACTCACCATACGAAATACAGCAGTATTAAGCTACTATTTCACGCTGGTATTCTGTGAGAGCGTGGTCCTTCCCCGGTCGAGCCGACCCATTCGTGCTACAACTATACTACTAATATAACTGCAGCATGGCTCTACCACGTAAAAAAACCAATGTCGAACTATCTACTCTACTCTTGATTTTATAAGTTAAAATCCTATTTCCAAAAGGAGATTCAATAACACTAACCTTTGATAAAGAATTATGTGAACTTAAAAGATTATTTTTGTGAACATTACTTTTAAAATGATTAGCTAAATACCGTTTCTTGATAAATATATGACACGTTAGACATTCCACTTGATCATCGTTACTGATACTGTTCCCTGCAGAGGTAGGCGCTTCTGCTTCTGCTTCCGTTGTTGGTTTTTTGATGATCTTGGGTTCTTTGCTGCTCGTTCGCTTCGTTCCTCTTCCAAGTTGTAGTGGTTGACTACTAAAATGCTTAAATTTATTAAAAACTGTGCAAGACATTGTGTAAATTATGATCGAAATGAATGTTTATTTTACTTACTTAAACTGTGTTTCAACCATCGCACAGTGATTATACAACTCATCATCATACGATGAATCGAACAGTTGATCCTTCTCCATTTCATCACAAACTTTAGACAACTCCTGATTTAATTCGCTGTTGAATAGTTCCGTATTCTCTTCCATGGTTGTGGAGAAGAAAGCACTGGTGCACACTTCACTGAAGTTTGCCATCCTTATAGTAAAGAAGAAAATAGGTAGCAGAGTAAGTAACAGTTCAGTGTTGGTAGACCAACTGATACCCAAATTTCAAATAATGTCCGATATTTAAGTCTAACAAAGGATTAGAAATAGAATATAATGAGTACACGGAAGTAATTTAAGTAAACAGAATCACATTCACTAATGATCAGCTAATGACCGTCATTGTTAAAAAAGTATTTTTTAACTTTTTCACTTTCTGCTATTGTCTTTGTAATATTGTATACGAGGGCGTTTGTGTTGTCGTAGATGCTATCCTTATTAGACTTTACGTAATATTTAATCCTCGTGGAAGCATGTTTCCAATGATCAGTAGTTGGAATCTTGGATAGCTTCTTCATATCGTACATTTCAATTTTGATGAGATGCGTCGCTTGGTCTCCGTCGTCAGAATTAGTAGAAATGTATGATACACCATCTCTAGCGGTTCGTGCTACGGTTGATGATAACAGCTTCCTTTTTTTATTTTTGATTCAGCTTCAAAAAAATGATCAATCGATTGCGATTTTCTTTTTCCACCATCGCATGTGTTATTATTAATGACGATGTCATCACTCTCTTCTTGAGGGGAGAGTGGCGAGTAGTAATACTGTTTATAGGTATTTTCATCGAAGCTCAATGATTTCTGCAACAACACAGTTATCAATATATCACAGTTATCAAATGTTCGCTGCGATACCTCAATGCGTGTTCGCAAACTTCACATGCCTTCGAAATTTTCTCAGACATGCATTCCTCACGATGTTTTCCTTCACCGCTGAGCACGTGGTAAATCAGCACTTAAAATTGTAATTAACAATTTAATTGGTGCCGGCGGGGATCGAACCCGGGTCGCGTACTGTGAATTTTACATTTTGCGCTAACCATCTGAGCTATCACGGCTTAACCATATACACACACATAATATTTAAATATAATTTGTTAACACTAAATCATACACACGTAAGAAAATAACAGAAAGAAAAGTAAGTTTGTCAATAGAATAAACACTTACATCCATGGCCTTTGATGCGTTGAAGTAACACAAACGTAGTATTGATAGATCCACTGCGGTCAAACGACCATACACTAACTCCATGACTGCAGTTGCTTGGTCTTATATAGTACCAGTGAGTAATAATTCTAATCTAAAGAATTTCTGCAGTAGAATTGATAGTATCTTTATGCGTCAACAAGCTTACCTTACATTCTGTTGCTTATCTCTACATTCCTACGTCCTTCCTGTCGCGTCTTGTTCAGTGTATTGGTGACTCAAATACGATTTGTATAACACAAAGAATGCAATTTAATATTTAGAAATCACTATAATTGATCACTCCTATATTAGTCATTGAGTAGATTGGTACTGTAATAATCTACCAATAGCAGTAATATTATGGATACACTAGATGTACAACAACATCTGAAAAAGATTCACCCCACTCTAGAAAATAATGTTTATGCTGCCAATAAACTACCCATGTACACCCACGTACCAACGTATATAATATGCAATTTGGATACAGATGATAAACCAGGGTCACATTGGGTAGCTTTATATATCGATACGAATGACGTCGGTCAATATTTTGATTCATTCGGACGGGCACCTGTACGATATCATCTAGAGTTTTTTAAAAGAAATTGCAAAAGATGGAACTGGAATGTTGATAGGATTCAGAATGAGTGGACTTCAGTTTGTGGCGAATATTGCTTAATGTATTTGCTATATAAGTTTCAGGGATGTTCAATGCATAGTTTTACGAGTATATTTACAGGGAACACATTGTACAACGATATTTTAGTGGATGAGATGTTTCGCTCCTATTTTATAGATAATAAGTAATAAGATTTTGTATTTTATAAATAAAAATTTTAACAAAATTGGGTAATGTGTTTTATTAATGAGTCAGATTAGTGTAGATAGGAACAAAGGAGTATAATACAATAGCACCACGCTTAATACAATAGCACCACGCTGGGGAAGAATAGATAATGACGGTATTGAACGAACAATGGACAAGTAGATAAGAACAATGGAGCGGTAATGACGGTGGAGGCTTGCAGCGGATATCAATTAGATAAGAGTTAATTGATCTGCACATCTCCGGAACCGTGCATCCTACGCAAAAATGGACCGCAGATTCGTGATCAGAGCATGCCAAAACCTTTTTGTTTTTTAGGATCGTGAGTCGACGAACGTCGTACTTGTACCACTTCTGACTCAGTGCGCCAGAACTGGTACAACCTAACCACAAGTGCGCCAGAACTGGTACAACCTAACTACTTGATGCCGATATTTATTTTCTTTTATCCTGGTGATCCTGATCAGGATACTAGGATAAATTTAATTAATTATTGTATTTTATTGCAAAGTAAATAACTCCTATATACTTAACTGCTGGAAAAAGCTTATGCGCTATAAATTTATTTAACTCTAGCAACCAGCCTTGGCCTTGCCTGGATAGAATATATTGATGTGGTGTTGTTAAGATTTAAGAAAATTACATTAATGTAATAAATTTTTTAATTCTCCTAATAGCTCATAGATGGGCGGCGGCAGTAGAGTCAAAGGGGGAGGCATTGGCCGGTAATTTGGACATTGCGAATGCCTTCGATTGGGTTTGGCACAAAGCGCTTCTTTCGAAGCTCCCTTCCTATGGCCTTTCCGAGAAATTGTGCTATTGGATCATCAGCTTTCTTGCAGATCGGAGCATGAAGGTCGTTGTAGAAGGTGCAAGCTCCGATTACAGGCCTATTAATGCTGGTGTTCCACAAGGCTGCGTGCTATCACCAACGCTGTTTCTTCCGCATATCAATGATATGTTGCAAACCGGCAACATTCATTGCTATGCAGATGACAGCACTGGTGATGCTCTGTACACCGGCCGTGCCAATATTTCTCGGGAAACATCTCCGAATACCGGGAGAAACTTGTGTCTGAAGTCGAGTCTTTGCTGAACAGAGTCTCGGATTGGGGGCGACCAAATCTAGTCCAGTTTAACCTTCAGAAGACACAAGTTTGCGCGTTAACCGCTCAGAAGAACCCCTTTGTTGTATCTCCTAAGTTTTAAGGTACTCCCCTTGTTGCCTCAGCCAGTATCGAAATCCTCGGCGTCGACATATCGAGTTACGTACATTTTCGTGGTCACTTGGAAGAGAAGGCCAAATTGGCCTCTAAAAAGCAGAGCGGGACGGTATTTTATGCCGGCAAACCACCTGCAACTTTACAAGGTGCAGGTTTGGCCGCACATGGAATACTGTTCCCATCTCTGGGCTGGGGCTCCCCAGTGCCAGCTCCTTCCACTTGACCGCATCCAGCGCAGAGCGGCTTGAATCGTTGATGGCTCGATTCATTGGCGCTGCGAAGAGATGTTGCATCTCTTTGCGCATTTTATCGCATCTATCACGGAGAGTGCTCTGAGAAATTGTTCGGATTAATTCCGGCCGCCAAATTTCATGAACGCACTACGCGGCAAATCTCCCGATACCATCCACACCATCTGGATACTTGGCGGTCCACCACTGTACGTTTCACAAGGAGTTTTCTTCCGCGTACGACCTCTCCGTGGGATAGTATACCACCGGTGATTTTTCCGAACCGATACAACCTGGGGACCTACAAAAAAAGAGCTTACTCCTTTCTAAAGCACCTGCAATTCCCCTGGTGCTGCGCATGTTCATGGTCGCCAGTAGTCACTTAACGTCAGGTGAACCGTATGCTCGTTTGCCTCCTCTTCTATAAAATAATCTTTATCAGCAAATTTATGGTTGTAGCACAAATGAGTCGACTCGACCGGGAAAGGACTACGCGTTCACAGAATATCAGCCTCAATTAGTAGCTTTATGATGCTATGTTTTGTATGGTAAATGTGAGAGACCAGAGGCCTTCTATACTGGAAACGGGGCATACTATTGTAGCAGCCAGACTAATCAACCCTAAACGGGAATAAATAATATATACTCTGCTGCTACCATAACGCGGAAGGCGAAGATAAAAAACATTTATTTCCTAACTATCCCTGGCTACTGAGATACTGCGGACTGCATATAGATAATATGACGTTCTCATAAAGAAACAAGAAGCAGCCGCAAATATCGTTCAGCGCCACATCGACTTCACACACCGTTATCGTCACGTATCCTTCGACCAATTGTGAGCCGTTTCTTCAACGCCGCAACTCGTTTCTTCTTGCTGTTCCGTAGCTGTATTCCACGCCGCCGCCGCTCACCGACTACGCGCGCGCACTTTTTTTTTTGCGCCCGAAGCAAATATGAACAACCCTCTGGAAAGCGGGGGAGGGAGGTTGGGAATGCTCATAGCATACCACGCAGCCGGCTGCGTGGTTATGTGGCGACTTTTACCCACTAAACCCAACCTTTTAGGAATTGGCTTAACGATCTGACTAGAGATCTCTAAGCCGTATACGAACGCGACCCTCCTTGGCAGAAAGGAGGGCGCAGCGCGCGCGCACCGACCTGCATGTCTTTTATAGCCCGGTCCAGCGACGTAGCTTCGTGAACAACACACGAGTCTCACGCCGGGAAACGAAACGTACATAATAGTTGTATATTTTGGTTAATTTTCTTTGGTCATAAGCATTATAACTGGCTAGGTAAAATAAAAATTGTTACCATTGGTAAACTAAAAACGTAGCCGGCCATATAAATATAGGAAAGGTTGATGCAAATATATTCCATTCCATTCCACATTCCATTCCATATTCATACTCCAATCGGCTTTACATAAACAGTAGTTTCATTTCTCCACCTTAAAACCACTCGGAGTCTGTTAATAGTGGACCGTTCATCTCCACTATTACCGTGGTGACCCCGTACGAGCACCAAGAAGGAACATCCTGCGACGTACCACTAATACAGTGGTGACACGTACGAACACCGCGTAAGAAGCCCGTGGCGAACACCGAGAAGGAAGACTTCAGTATATATAAAATCAGTGTAATCAAGCCGTCATTATGGAGCAAAAGGCGAACACATATACATCAATTGTCGAAGAAATTCGGAAGTTATCACACGAAGTCGCTGCGCTCAAAGCTTTCCAGCATCACACAAATTACCAGCAACAGTACAACCAGCGCAATCAGCAACAATGAAGACCACTTTTTCGTCGCAACCGCTCTGAAAGTAGAAGTCGAATAAGCTCAACATCAAGATCCCCTTACTGCTACTATCATCGACGTTTCGGGTTCGAGGCAAGAAAATGCACAGAACCGTGTACCTTCAAAAATGAAAATACGAAGGCGCTCGAACTAACTAATACGCTCAATGCGATGGGATCCAGCGTAACAGCAAAGTCCTACCGTCTTTTCGTCACCGATAAAAAAAGCAAGCTTACTTTCCTTATCGACACCGGAGCAAATATCTCAGTGTTACTGCCGAAGCAAGGACAGAAGTTGAAGCCCCTGGATTTTCAACTCTATGCAGCAAACAATACGGTGATTCCTACATATGGAGAAAAAACAATGGAACTTGATTCAGAGTGCGTGCGCACGCGTCGCTGTGTTGACATCGTATAACATTAGCTCCGGTTTAAAAATATTATTGTTTTTAAAGTTTATATTTCAACCTAAATGTTATGCATGTGAAATTGTAGAAGTGAAACTGTAGACATTATATTTGAATAAAAGTGATTTTTATAGACAAACATTACAGTGCGAGTAAAATAAGGTTAACAGTGATATTTTTTTCAAAATAGTGGACTTTGATATCAAACGCTGTTGCGAATCAAACGTATTCTTTTATTTTATACCCACTTGTGTGACTTGCATAAAGTAATAGTTTGTTTATTTGTTAAGATCTTTTGATTAGCTGTAAATATGAAATGCTTAGCATGTTCGAATTCTATTGAGAAGGGAGAATTATTGCGTTGTGTTACGTGTAAAGGAACTTATTATTACAGATGTTTGAATATTACAACGGCGAAATTTATGGGTAATTTCCAACAAATCAAACGAACATGGAAGTGCCCTACTTGTACAAATGTTACTAAAAGACGACACAGAAATGATGACACCCCAATAAAAATAATTCGTGAAGAATCGTCCCCCTCCGATTTAGTTGACATGTCCTGTGATAATATTTCGCAGACAGAGTATAGTAACGAACAGTTATTCCCGAATATGGAGCATCCTGGAGTGCCCAAAGTGAATACTTTCTCATTTTCCCTAGAAGAAATTGGTAAATTGCTGGATCAAAAATTAGAATCCAAACTAAAAACCGCACATATTTGTCTAGCCACAGAAATCAAGCAAGAATTTCGTGACGTTTTAAAGAATTTAGAAAGTGATTTCAAGCAAATAACTGAATCCTTAACACAAGAAGTATGTAACTTAAAGCTTGAGGTCAATACCCTTAGTGAAAAAGTGCAGGCACTCGAGAATGAAAACATGTGCATCCACAAAGAAATGGAATCTCGTCAAACTGCTCAAACAAATGCACACTTGGAGAGTATTATTACGGAGTTACAGCAGCAAATAACCTACAAAGATCAAGAAGCCCTGCTAAATGATGTCGAAATAGTCGGAATACCAGAATTTTCAGGCGAATCAACAATGCATATTGTGTTGACCGTTGCCTCTAAACTCGGAGTATCTCTAACGGAACAAGACATAGTTTACGCTGAGCGCGTCGGTCGCCGTTTAAATTGGCTGCATAAGGATACGCGAATAGGTAACCAAAACAACACATCATTATCTATTAGTGCGCGCCCCTTGGCTGTGAGATTGACGCGTCGTACATTACGCGATCACTTATTAAAAAATGCTCGAGTGCGCCGTACGCTTACTACTGGAGACCTAGGACTACCACCTCACGAATCAACTACTTTTTATGTTAATGAACGTTTAACAAAAATAAACCGCATTTTATTTGCTAAAACACGTGAAATAGCTAGAAATTTAAATTGGAAATTTGTATGGACAAAGGGGGGTCGTGTTTATGTTAAGCGTGAAGACTCTCACAATATTCCTGCGCGCATAGTAAACTCCGAAACGGATATTGAACGTATTTTTGGTGTACCCTACTCAAAAATTTCTAAATAATGTTAAATGTATTTTAGGGCTCCTTACTATTTTATTTTTGTTCATTTTATTAGATAATATTGTGCTTTTTATTATACCTTATACTTTATTATTAATTACATGTTATTTCATACTTTTTAATTCCTATCTTTTATACCATATTTCATTACGTCTATATTCTGCAGTAGTTTGCTGTAGTAATATTGTACGTGTGGTAGTATTTTTAACCTTATGTGCTAATAAAGCTTCTGTCCTGCAGAATCTGTATTATTGCGTAAACATTTTTATGACTTTGTTAATTTTTTTGGAATTGGTTAACGTTATTTTAACTTACTTAGTTAGTTTTACTTACTTTCTTTTGTTAGCTAGTACAAGTATAGAAATATGTTGTTTTTATTCTGAATATTTTTTTAATAATTATTTTTACCTTATTTTATTCTCATTTTTGTGCGAGTACTTTGTAAATTTTTTTGCTAGTTTGTATGTATTTTTTGATGATATATTGAAAATAATTATAGATTTTATATGCATGCCGATGCTAGCCAGTTCAAATTATAATATTATATGTTACTATAAATACTCTTTAATTATTTGTGTTCAACATATCGACGATTATATACATGAAATGATTATTCATACAAAAATATTATTACAATATGGCTACTACTAAAAGTAAAAGTTTAAGAGTTGGCCTTTATAATGCTGGGTCGATCAGAAGCAAAAACGATGAGTTTCAGGCAGCTCTGCTGCGTGAGTCTGCTGATATTATGGCGATAAACGAAACGTGGCTACGAGCTGGTGAAGATGCCTGTGCTCCGTTAGTTCCCGGCTATCGCTTCAGTCATATTCCCCGTTCTTGTAACATATCTAGAACACGTGGTGGTGGTGTTGGTTTTTACATCAAACGAGGGATTAATGCTCGTTCTTATGCCCATAATATTATCTTTGATGAGGTCGAGCAGCAGTGGCTATCGCTATCCATTAACAAAGTGAAGCTTTTAATCGGAACGGCCTATCGACCACAATGGGTAAATGTAGAAAGGTTCTTTGATTCTCTTATACTTTAACTTCGTATTCAAATTTCGATAATATAATTTTATTAGGAGATTTCAATATAAATATTTTGGATGAAAGTGACAACAAAACGCAACAGCTTAATCAATTCTTGCAATATACTAGGTTGAAAAACTGTATTTTTCAACCTACCCACTTTACACAAGAGAGTGCTACATTAATTGATTTGGTAATGACGGACGCCGGTGTGACTAATACTAGTGTAAAATATACTCCTGAACTTGGTGGTCATGCTATCATATTAGTTGATTTTAAGATTAAACGACCTAAGGTAGCTCTAAGGCAGCAAATTATAAGACCTATGAAAAATATCAATCGGTCAGATTTTGAGTCGGAAGTTGAATCCATAAATTGGGATAGCATTACTAGGTACAATTGTGTGAATGATATGGTTTCTGTTTTCTCCAAACGCATTTTAGAGTTGTTTGATAAACATGCTCCAGAGAAACTAATAATTATGCGTAAGAAACAATTGCCATGGTTCACGAGTAATGTTAAGTACATTATGCAGCTCCGGGATAGCGCGCACAATAAATATCGTCAAACTAAAACTGAGAGAGATAAAATTCAATATAAGACCCTTAAAAGTCTGGTAAACAGCACTCTCTATGCCGAGAAGAAGGCATATTTTGATTACCACATTAATCAACATTTACATAACACAAATGTTCTATGGAAAAATTTGAAGTCATTTGCGTTACCATCATTTAAAAGTTCGAATGAATTACCAGAATATTTTAGTGATCCCGACGAAATTAATCGTCACTTTTTGAGTATACCGGGAACAAACATCGCCTATTCACCTAATGTAATTAATTTGGAAAGTATAAACCGTATATCTGATACTTTTAAGCTAATGCCAGTTCATGAAAATGTAGTTGCAAAAATCATAATGGGAATTAAGTCAAATGCTCAAGGCGTTGACCGCATTAATATGAATATGATAATTCTAACGCTCCCGATAACTTTAAATGTTATAACTACAATAATTAATAAATCCATTACAGAGTCTGTTTTCCCTTCTTCTTGGAAAACTGCGCTTATTCGTCCAATACCAAAAAAAAGTAACCCAACAAATGTAGGTGACCTAAGACCCATTAGTATACTGCCTTATTTATCGAAAATACTTGAAAAGGTTGTTTACTCACAAGTTTTGAATTTCTGTGAAAAAAATCAAATAATACCCAACCTACAATCAGGTTTTAGAAAAAATTACGGTACAGCAACAGCTCTGATTAATGTCGTGGATGATCTGTTATCTTTTTCGGATTCTGGAGAAGGTACTATTCTCACTTTATTAGATTTTTCAAGGGCCTTTGACTCAATTAGCACAAATTTGCTGATTTGTAAGCTTTCATATTACGGCTTTGATAAAGAAACACTCAAGTGGTTCAAAAGCTATTTAATTGACCGTCATCAACAAGTAGTTTTAGACGGGCACAATGGTAAAAGCGGTGTCTCGAAGCTTCTTCCTGTTGATAGAGGTGTTCCTCAAGGTTCCGTGTTAGGGCCTTTACTTTTTATTATTTACAGCGCTGATATAATAAACTGTCTCCAAAACCGTAAATACCATCTATACGCCGATGATTTACAGGTATACTTACCCATAGATTGAAAAAATATTAATGCTTTAGTAAATAAGTTAAATCAGGATCTTCAACGTATTTGCGATTGGTCACAAAATAACTCTATGGTAATTAATCCTTCAAAGTCGAAATTCCTTATCATTGGCACTAAAAAGCAGGTACGATATTGGTATAACTAAACCCGATATACGTGTTAATGGAGAGACAATTGCACAAGTTCACGAAGCACGTAATTTAGGCATTCTTTTTGACAGCAATTTGAGGTTTGAAAACCATGTAACCAATTTGGTACAAAACTGCTTTTACAGGTTAAAAGTTCTATACAAATTTAGACAATTCATTACAGTTAATTTACGTGTAAAACTTTGTGAAACTCTAGTTTTAGCTAAATTAAATTATTGTATAACTGTTTACGGACCTTGTTTGCTTAAGAAATCTCAAAAATTAATCCAAAGGGTACAGAATGCTTGTGCACGCTATTGTTTTTACATACCGAGACGATCTCATGTCACGTCATATCTTAATGCTTCGAATATGTTAAAAATGCAGGGGCGTCTCAAACTTTTTTATGCTTCTTTGCTATTCGGCGTAATAAATACAAAGAACCCAGAATATTTATACAAAAAACTTAACTGGAGAAATGACCAACATTTATATAAAATTCGACTATGCTCTAAAGTTTTATGCGTCCCTAAACACAAAACATCGGCTTTCCGGGGCAGTTTTAAGTTTATGGCATCTAAGTCAGGGTATTCAATCTCAGTACTAATTGTTAGGATATTTAAAAAAAATATTCGTACTAGTTAGGGTTGAATGTAAAATGTTAGAAAACCAATACAAATTTGTGGTTTTTTAACATAGTAGCATTATTATTTATTACTTCTATAGCAGTAATACAGGGAACGCCACCGGCGATAGATTATGGTACCAAATTTGAAACATATATGATCGTGCGAACTCTAACTGTGTTGGGCGTACTCCTAAATTAGTCTCATAACCTGTCTAACCATGTACGAATTTATTTCTCTTTTGGTAGAATTTTACGAACGTATAGAAGAAGAAAAAATTTCCGTGCGTTTCGTAAAATATAGTTTTTATTAAATAATTATTTTTGTCTCATTATTTTAGCGAACAGTTTACACGATTAACATAGAACAAATCTTTTTTACTATTTTTGGTTTAAAGTATAGTAGAAATAAAAATTTTATTGCCGGCCATTTTGAACGGGACTTATCAAAATCCAAAATGTCCTCTAATGTCAATTTAACATTCTTCCAGTTGGTTGTTTGTTTAAATTCGATATTTTTGCATTTTGTTGTTGAGTTTATTGAGTTGAGTTGAGTGCCTTGTCCTCCTCCTCCAGGTCTACGTTGGGTTGTGTGAAATTGTTCACTGTTTGTGTTTGAGATAGAGTTTTGTTTGTTAAATACTTTTGTTTTTGTTTTAAAAGACTTCAGACATTATGTCGCTATCTAGTAAAAAGTGTTGTGTTCCTGGTTGTTTGGATTCAGGAAGTAAGTTTTTTAAATATTATCAAGTTTTAGCATTCAGTCAAATATATAATTCAAATGCTTAAGAAAAAATGCATGTAGGTGCCTGCGTAGCATTACTAATAGGTTTGCCATATTACTCATTTTGGTCAGAGTGTCAGTCTATAACTAGAATAAGTGCTTAAAATAGTGATCCAAAAGGTTGAACTAGATCCATATAATTTTATACAGATGAAAGTGATATCTTTTGGACTGAGACCAGTAAATTTTGAAGGTCTTTTGACTACACTCTGAGAAGGTCAACCATGTAACTTCAATAAGAGTTAATAACTTTAATTAACATATTGTGTTTATTTCTGTTCAGGTATGCAGATGCCTCTGCATTTATTTCCAAATCCAGAAAAAGATAGACTACGCTTTAATATATGGGTCCATTCTATTGGAGGTGATATTATTGGGTTGGACTCTGATGACATATACAAACACCGCCGTGTGTGTCATGCACACTTTGAAGAAAAGTTTTGTTGTCGCTATGGTAGATTGAGTAATATTGCTACACCAACATTAAACCTGCCAGGTTAGTTTTAGCATCTTATGTACTATTTGTGTTTTATATTATTATTATATTTTATATGTCCCTTGATTTCACAGGCAATCTCTAGCTCTTTAACACTAGGCATTAATGGAACCTTGGCCACTACTAGGAGCCCTTTTGAATAAAGAAACAAATAATTCAAATGTATGACTTGTGAATAAAAAAAAACTATTGTAAATAAAAAGGGGAAGGAACTTTTTGTATTGGGCTATAGGGATAATTTTTTGTTGAAACCTTATATCTAATCTATAAAACGACTGGTACCTGCCTACTCTCAAATACAGGACAAATTATGAAGCATTACCTAAATTATATATCAGGGCAACTTTTCATTATTTAAAGACAATGCTGCTTCTGTTCTTATTGTGATGGACCATTCTATAACTTTTTATTGGGAAAAATAATATCAATAAATCATTCAATCAATGTTAAAGTGTAAGATTGAACGTATTTGGCAATATAATTTCACAATTAGAAACCAGTTGGAGAAACATTTTTTTTTGATCAACCTATTTAAATATGCTAGATCTTTAATCTTAACTTATGCTCTTTCCAAAAATAGCAGTTTTATTGAAAAAAAAATTGTTGCCAACAAAAAGAAGTATTAGTTTTCAGCAAATAAATAAAAAATAGGCCATGTAGTGATGGTGTAAGAAAAACCACTACCCTATATCATCCCATGGGTGTCGTAAGAGGCGACAGAGGAAAACAAATCAGGTAAAAAATGCGGTTGCCAAGCATGGCAGCTATGGCAAATATTCCCCAATGAGGCAATCTTTAGGGGTGGCTTATGTATGTTCAGCAGTGGACTTTAGTAGGTCGTTACGAAATTAAAAAAGTGACACTTTATAATGTTTGTGGACCCTTTAATATTTTTTGTTAAAATAATATTAAATTGACTACATACCAATTGCAATTTATTATTGTCTCATATTTTATTTCTGTTAAGCTTTTGGCTAAAAATCTAAAGTACTAAGACTTAATTTGAAACTTGGTTCACTTGAATAAAAGTTTTTTGTCTAAGTTCTTGCACATCTATGTTTCAGGACCACTGGCCCTACCCAAATTCACCTTTGTAGAAAGAAGACCACTTCGACAGATGAAGCACTCACCAGAAGATGAACCATCAACCACAAAAGGTAGATAGCTAGCTAGATCAGTGATGATTCTAATTGGTTTGAGCTGCTGTTTGAAATTGGTGTCATAATGACTATTTTCGGCGCAATTATATACATTCATATACTTTCTATTTCAGATTTTGCGGTTGATGCCATGGCTACATCCAGCACTTATGCCTGGATGAAAGAAAACATAGGTATGTTCCGCTGTTTAATACTAAACTAAAATGCAACATGCGACATAATTTTTGCATTGCTTTATCTTTTGCTGGAGCAGGATGCAACTAAATAGGTCCAATAATACTTTGTCTTGCTCGGCATAACGAGAGAGACATCTTAGCTCACTGCAGGAAAGAATAAATTTTCTGGAATGAACTATTTTTATTACAGAAATTTTTCACGAAACCAATTTTAGTCTGATTGAGTAAAAGACATGCAGCTTGTCTATATAACCAGTGATGTCAGTGGCTCTTCCCTTATGCAGTTCAGATTAACTATATTACAGTTTTGTTATCCATTTGATTGATTCAGTTTATAGTATTTTTTTATAAGATAGGGTGACAAATTATTAAGCTACTATTTTACGCTGGTATTCTGTAAGAGCGTGGTCCTTCCCCGGTCGAGCCGACCCATTCATGCTACAACTATCCTACTAATATAACCGTGGCATGGCTCTACCAAATGTCTAAATCTACTATATTAAATAGCATATTGCTTTGAGACTGCCTCGTTGGTCTAGTGGTTGTAGTAGTGCGACTGCTGATCATGAGGTCCTGGGTTCGAATCCTGGGTCGGGCCAAAAAATTAACTATTGATTTTTCCGTCAAGAAATTCTCAGTAGTTGCCCGGAGTCGGGAAGTTGGCGGTGTCTCACCCCCGTGCTTCGGAAAGCACGTAAAGCCGTTGATCCTGCACCTGATCTCTCTCCGGTCGTGTCAGTTTACCGTCCCATCGGATTATGAGGGTAAGGGAAGAGAGAGTGCACCTGTGCTTGCGCATACACTTGGGCACTATAATCCTGTCCTGCGCGGATGGCTGGCCGCCGTTGAGGCAGACCGCCGTGGCCGAAATTCAGTCGGGAGGACATTATTCCTTTTAGACTTCTATTCTGAACCTTATAGTTTATTCATGTACTGGTCACTGCTGAGAATACTTTTTGTGGTAAAATTTGTGGTAAAACTGTTTGTCTCCCTTTAGTTATAGTGTGATATTTTTGGAGATGCTAATATTTTGTAGATCTGACAGTTAAAAACATGAAATTCCCACACAAACTTACATATGTACTGATTTTGTTTCTTCAAGTTTTACTATAGTAGGTATATAGATATAGATACAGATAATTTATTGTCTTGATTTGTTTCTTATTTTTAGTATCAGTACTTAGCATTATAATACACATTATAATGTATGTATACTAATACTCATGTTTCAGATCCATCTGTCAACATCCCAGAGGTGTCAAATATTGTTACTGATATAAATGTAGCTAAGAAAGTAATACCAGAAGTGTCAAACATTGTAAAAGAATCTGCTTTTGAAATAAATGTATCTGAAAACATATATAACAGTGAGTAACTTGAAATTATTTTTAATACAAATTATATACATTGATGCGAAATGTGTTGCTTGAATGACCACAAAAAGTACTAGATTGCTTGTATCAGAATATTGTACATGCCCTAAGCGACGCGGCAAGTAAGTCCAGTATGACTCGTGGGGGAAGGAACAAGAATGACAGTCTTGAAATAATACTAGTTTTTAAGGAATTTATCGCGTATATTTAACTTTTTAATTACCCGACGTTTCGAGAGCTTTACAGCACCCATGGTCACGGGAAGGACTGAGATGTTCAACGTTCAGATGTCATAGTTAACCGCGTTTACCATATATTAAAATTTAACTTTATATTTTTTTATTCCGTAAAAACCAGTATTATTTCAATGTGTAGTGTTCGCGTAAATATAAGAATAACAGTCATTTATGTGGGTGGAAAAACCATGTTTATGACGCTCACAAGCAGGCCATGCTTAACTATCAAGTGTGGTTGCTATTTAATCGGCCTAAGTCTGGTAGATTCTATGAGCAGATGTACCAATCACATAAAATATTCAAAAGTCGACTAAAATGGTGCCAACAAAATCTAGAAAATGGATGTTTTGGCCAAACATAGATCTACTAAAAATTTTGATTGTTTCTGGAAGGCAACAAGAAAGCTTGATGTTAAGTCTGGTTTTCCAACAAGTGTTGAGGGGGAGAATGAGCCTGCTCCTATTACAGAAATGTTTAGGGCTCATTTTAATGTCAACTCGCCACTGGGCCCCTCGGTTCCTACTTTTAACAAGCCAGCAAAAAAAGCAGAGAAAATAAACTAGTGCATGTTACAGCAGAACAAGTGCGAAATACACTAAAAAACATAACTGGTGGCAAGTCTCCTGGGCATGATGGCATTAGCGTTGAGCATCTTAAGTATGCTGGTGTTCACCTCCCGAGGGTTCTGACTCTGTTTTTTACGATGTGTAAAACAAAAATGTCGCTAAGGTGCTGGACGGTGTGCTTAATTCTTACCTTGAAAAAGTAGCTAACCTACATGACGCGCAGTTTGGATTTCGGTCTGGGCTATCTACTGAGAGTGCAATTGTAAGTCCAAAGCACACTGTCCAATACTATACTAATCGCATGACACAGGTGTATGGCAGTTTCACTTGAGTTTAAGTAGGAATTCACTACATATAAGCTAATATTGGCATAGCTATTATTAGAATAGATAAACTTATGCCAGTACGCTGTTTTATTTGTTTCTGATACAAAGTTTTTTGCTTCTAGGGTGCACTAAAAGGAAAACGAAGTCCATTGTTTCTAAAAAAATCAAAGCTGTAACAACATTAGAACATGATTTATACCAGAAGCTTATTCAAGTGAAAAACAAACTAAGCAAGTATAAAAACCAAGTTAAAAAGCAGTCTGCAAGTCTCAAAGCAGCGAAAAAACTAACTTCTAATCCTGCATTTATAAAAGCCATTGATAAGTTGCCCAGCACAGCTAAGATATTAACTTTACTGCAGTTCAGGGAAATTAAAAAGAAGTACAAAGGTCGACGATTTTCTCTAGAGGAAAAAATTGTAGCTTTGTCAATTTTAAAACAAAGTCCAAAGTGCTATAGATTTTTAAGAAAAATATTCATCTTGCCAACTCCACAAACTCTCACAAAACTTTTAAACCATGCAAATGTAAAACCAGGAATAAATAAAAGAATATTTGCTCAGATCAAAAAAGCTACAGAAAAGTTTAAAGTAGAAGAGAGACTGTGCATAGTTTTATTCGACGAAATGACATTGAAAGCCAATGTAACTTATAATGAGCGGAAAGACAGGGTAATTGGTTTCGCCACTGATGGCCGGAAAACTAGTCCTGACTATGCTGATCATGCACAAGTGTTCATGATACGGGGATTGATAAAAAATTATAAACAACCCGTATCATATACATTTTCTGCAGGAGCAACAAGTGGACCGGAATTAGCAGTGCAACTCAAAGATGTAATTAAAGAATTACAAGAGGCTGGGCTAATTGTAATAGCAACAGTGTCTGATCAAGGCACCAATAATAGGCATGCCATTAAACTTTTACTACAGGAGACTAGAGGGATTTTTATAAAGTCTGGACGAGAGCCTATAGAGAATATGTTTCTTGTCAACGATCAGGAAGTCATTCCACTATATGACCCTCCCCATCTAATAAAATGCACTCGTAATAATTTAATAACAAAAAACCTAACATATGTACGTGATCAGCAAATGCGAACAGCAAAATGGCACCATATTGAATTGCTACTCAAAGAAAACCCTGGGTACAAAGGTATAAGGCTAATGCCAAAGCTTACGGACAATCATGTCATACCAAATAAAATTTCCAAAATGAAGGTCAAATATGCCACACAAATCTTCAGTCAAACAGTAGCATCCAACATGGGATATTTAGCAGGTAAAATAAAGTACCTTTATACATTAATTACTCATCATGTATTAAGAACTTTTAATGTTGTGTATAAAGGTAACATTTAGATTGTGGCAGTCACAGCCCGACAGGCGCGACTGCGATCTAGCAACCACGGCCGTGATTGCAGCAGTTGGCCGTGGTATTTGGAAGAGCCTGCTAAGATCGGAATGCACTTCTATCTAGTCTACACAAACTTTTAATATTATTTTGTCAAATGTTGTTCTCAAGTGTAGCTTAATAGTATTTACATTCGGAATTATGTTGCTAAAACATTTTTTTTTTACAGACAAAGGAATTCTCTCCGAAGAATGTAAAGAGACAGCTGATGTTCTCCTTTTTTTCGATCAACTGTTTGATTCTTTAAACGGGAGTTATACAAAGCGAAAACAACATGGAAAGCCATTATTAGGACCTGCAAGACCAAATTCTTGTCATAATAATGTATGGAATAAGGCTAAAATAGAATTAAGAAATATGAAATTTACTAACATTGTAACAGGTAAAGCTGAGAAAGTCCCTACTTTAGAAAATTGGGTATGGACAATAGATGGTGTTCAAATACTTTTAAAAAAATTAAAAAATGACTATGGCATAACTTCTGTTTGGATGAGGCACCTAAACCAAGACCCCATAGAAAACTTTTTCGGGGCTATTAGAAGCCATGGGTGCCGCAACACAAACCCCACAACAGAAAGGTTTGAAAGTGCCTACACTAGCTTATTAATAAATAACATATCTAGTGTCCATGCCCCTGGGGCAAATTGTGAAAAAGACTATTGTGAAGTTTTATACACCCTCATAATAGATGACTGCCAAGCCACGGTGACCAGTGAAATTGATAGCATACCCACAGTGCAAGTAACTGAACTAAGTCAAAAGGAAAATGATCCCCGAGTACTAGGCGCTCTACAATATGTGAGTGGATATTTTGTACACAGTGCTAGAAAGAAAATATTTAAAAATTGTCAGCAATGCGCTAAAAACATGGTTGCCTCTCAAGAAAATGAATATATTAAATGCCGAGAATATGCTGGCAGACGTTGGCTTGTCAGTCCTTCCGAATCTCTCCTCTCTTGCATATCTGCAATGCAAGACATTACCAACGAAATTTTAAAACGTTATTTATATTATGAAAATCTAAAAGAATTCATAAAAACTATATTATTTCTACATATAGAATTTGATTTTTTAAATTGTGATCAACACAAAGACAAAATTATAGAATTTATTATAAATTTATCTTGCAGATTTTTCATAAACAATTACTGTAATGATATAAACAAAATATTAAAAGGGAAGAGAGACTCCAATGATTATGAGGATGTATTTCAAATAAAGGCGAAAAAATACTTCCATAAGTGTTATAAAAGACGAATTAAATGATTAATTTAAAGACATTGTGGTTTTACACTGCAAGGACTGCAGGACTGCAAAAACTACCGTGGTATCAGCTTGCTTAGTATTGTGAGTAAACTGTATGCTAAGGTGTTAATTGAAAGAGTTATGAAAGAAACTGATGGAAAAATTTGGGATGTGCAAGCGGGTTTTAGAAAGGGAATGGGGTGTACAGATCAAGTCTTCCATGCGCATGATTGCGGAGAAGTTTTTGGCTAAAAACCAGAAAGTTTTTTGTGCATTCATGGACTTGGAAAAGGCTTATGACAGAGTGGACAGGAATGTGTTATGGCAAACACTGAACTCATATGGGTTGAGCGCTGGTTTGATACAGGCATTAAGGTCTCTTTATAGGGACTCGAGTGCTTGTGTCAGGATCAATGGGGTCTACTCGGACTGGTTTGGCATCCGAAAAGGTGTCAGACAGGGCTGTGTAGTTTCCCCGTGGCTGTTCAACCTATTTATGGACAGGTGTTTGCAAACTTTGAAAGATGAAGAATGCGGGTTAAGAATGGGCGAGTTAACCGTCAAATGCCTTTTGTATGCCGATGATCAAGTCATATTTGCGTCATCGGCGGCTGAGTTGCAAATGATGGTTACATTAATGAACTGGGCATTAAAAGAAAGGGGAATGAAAGTGAACGCAAGTAAGACGAAAGTGATGGTTTTTTAAAGAGAAGAAAGCAAAACGGTATGTGAAATAAGAATAGAAGGAGAGTTAATTGAACAAGTGGATGAGTTTGTGTATTTGGGATGTGTATTTAGCAGGGATGGTAGATATGATAAGGATATAGAACGACGAGTAAATGCAGGGAATAGAGTGAATGGGACACTACACTCTATTGTGAGGAACCAGAATGTGTCAAAAAAGGCACGTATGGTAATTCATAATGCTGTGTTAGTCCCTACTTTAATGTATGGTAGTGAAAGCTGGGTGTGGCAGAAGAAGCACGAAAGTAGAATAAATGCTGTAGAAATGCGGTCTTTAAGGAGTATGCTAGGGTTGAATCTGAATGACAGGGTGAGAAATTGCGTGATAAGAGATAAATGTGGTATGCAAGATGATGTTGTGACCAGGATTAAGAAAGGAATGCTTCGGTGGTTTGGTCATGTAGAAAGAATGAATGAGGAAAGAGTGACAAAGCAAATTTATATGGCAGATGTGAACGGCAGAGTCGGGAAGGGACGCCCTAGAAAAAAGTTTATCGACCAAATTGGCGATATTTTGAAAATGGGCCACGTTAGAAGTACCCTTAACGAAACCTTAAAAAAGTACCTTAACGGCGAAAGAGGTATGTCAGGATCGTGTCAAATGGAAGTCCGTAGTCTCTGCCTACCCCTCTGGGTGACAGGCGTGAGTGTTTATGTTATGTTATATGTTATGGTTTTATTATAGTAAATTCTCTCTTCTAGTACAAAAATTATCGTTAAATTATTTTATAAGTGTTTTAAAAGACGAATTAAATGATTAATTTAAAGACATTGTGGTTTTACTATTGTAAATTTTCCCTTCTAGTACAAAAATATCGTTAGTTTATTTTATTTATTACATTCTTTTATTTTATTATATAACTACTTTTCCCTATTCCGTGTGTGCATATAATGTAATGTGAGAATATATACTAAGTAGAGAAAATGTACTCGGTATAATATACCACACGGAATAAGGATAATTAGTTATATAAATTAATTAATAAAATAATAACAATGAATATTTAAGAAGGCATCCTACCTATGTATATCTAGTTATACACTGAAAGTAGTTCCATATCATTCATGCAGACGGCAGCACCGTCATTGTCGATTCCTATTTGAAGGCGTCGAGAGAGACCTCTATTCCCTATATAAAAAAGTACTCTGTGATCTAAGTATTGGAATGATCTCCCACCCCCTCTACGCACTATGACAAGTAAAAAGAGTTTTAAAAAGAATTATAGACGTCACTTATTGAGCGAACAATTACTGTCATAATCATATTATTCTTAGATTTTAGTTTTATAAATAAAATAAATAAATATTGCCAGTAGGCGGTAGTAGATTTATAAGCTCAAATAAGTTAGGCTCAGTAAAATACATATTATTTAATACTTTGTTGTTATTACTTTTAGTTGTATTGTTGCAATAATTATTAATAATATAAATTTTATGGAAAAATCTATGATAATTTATATTATATTATATATTTCTTAATTATTAATTTGAACTGGCTAATACTCGTAATAATACTCGTAATAATCGTAATACTCGCAATACTCGCAAAAAAAAAACACTCGCTAATACTTAGGAAAACACGACATGTACTCTTATATGAACAGTTGTTAAATTTAATATAAGCAGGGATGCGCGCGTACTGTACTCTTCATTTGTTGGGCGCTGGCAGAATAACAGCGTTGTAGGCAACTGCAACATTTATGCTGAGCTAGAGCCCATTCATTACTACACTTTGTAATTTTGGTTATTTCTGTGTATACTGCTCACTGTAACTATATTGGTGGTAATTGTATACTCTAATATTTACAGCAAGAGTTTCACCTCTGAGCTACCATGGCTTATTAGGAATTTTTACCTATAACTAAGAATTAATCCTCAAATTACACACCTTCACAGTACTGTATTTAATGTGACTATAAAATGTAAAGATAGTTAAAAAGAACTTATAAGATCTTGACCTAAACCACATTTCTAATTTTAGTTTTGTCATAGTGCTTTATGTTTCAGTATTAAAATTATTTCAGATAATTTCAATAGGTACTGAATCATAATGCATACAAACTATGATAAAAACGAACAATTAAACATACTCTACATATAACTATGCCAAGTTACAATTAAAATTATAAGGACCAGCGTAAGCCACTAAATGATAATTATTTATATGTTACGTAACGCTACGAAAGTCTAGACGTCTAAATGATTTTATTATATAAAATATTTTGTAGAAATAATAGGAAGTAAAAGAAAATCTATGAAAAATCAAGAAAGTAGTCAGTTTATACTAAAAATAATATTAATCGCATCGGGAACTTACACTTGCAGTATGTAAATATCTATATTTTAATGTAAGCTGTAAACTAATTAATGCATTCACCTATTGCGAGCGCATAACCTTATAAGAAATCAATTACGACAAACATCTCGTAAGAAAAATACTGAAATATTTATTTAAAAAAACTAACCTATTTCTATCTTGAATGGCGATTTCGCGAAAATTTTACGAAATTTTACTTTTCTTTTTGTCTGTTTACACCACAGAGTACATTATAATATTGTTAGCCAGTTAGCCACAGTTACCACTTACCAGCATAGATTACTGTGTGTGTTACCCATATAGTGATCATAGATAAATAAATATGTAGCAAGCTCGTAGACAGACGTAGACACAGAAACCTATAGACAAATTGACGCCTTCTTTCGCAATCGCACACGAAAAAGATAGATTTATGCATACGTCTTGCATAGAAATGAAATAGAGCGGTATGATTGTTTGTCCCTTTCACCGTGCCGGTTTTATTGTTTAGCAAACTCTACAGTTTGCTAAACAACTTTGAAAGCGTAGCAATTTAAGGAGTTTACAAGTTGGTTTAAGTGAGAAAAAAGTGTTTTGTGAGCTTAAGGTTGGTGAATCTTGTTCAGTTCAGTTCTTAGAACAATTAAAATTTTTATCTAAATGTGTTTAAAAGTCATAAAGATTATTGTATAACCTAAAAATTCGTTATCGTCCTTTCTCACTCGAGGCCACGCCGATCATTAGTCTATAGGTTTCTCTGTCTACGCAGTCCAGTCAGACCAGTCAGTCATCACTCATCAGGCCATCAGTCAGTACCTTTTTTAATTAAGTTTTTGGCTTGGATGCTTCTCTTTTAAGCCACGACATCATTTCATTTGCCATCTTCTTATTGTTGCGCGCTATAAATAGCGCCTGGTCCCCGCCATATACCTTTTAAACACATTTAGATAAAAATTTTAATTGTTCTAAGAACTGAACTGAACAAGATTCACCAACCTTAAGCTCACAAAACACTTTTTTCTCACTTAAACCAACTTGTAAACTCCTTAAATTGCTACGCTTTCAAAGTTGTTTAGCAAACTGTAGAGTTTGCTAAACAATAAAACCGGCACGGTGAAAGGGACAAACAATCATACCGCTCTATTTCATTTCTATGCAAGACGTATGCATAAATCTATCTTTTTCGTGTGCGATTGCGAAAGAAGGCGTCAATTTGTCTATAGGTTTCTGTGTCTACGTCTGTCTACGAGCTTGCTACATATTTATTTATCTATGATCACTATATGGGTAACACACACAGTAATCTATGCTGGTAAGTGGTAACTGTGGCT
Source organism: Parnassius smintheus behrii (assembly GCA_036936625.1). Taxonomy (NCBI): domain Eukaryota; kingdom Metazoa; phylum Arthropoda; class Insecta; order Lepidoptera; family Papilionidae; genus Parnassius; species Parnassius smintheus. The sequence continues at coordinate 4,028,360 of JAUPFT010000016.1, forward strand.
AACTGGCTAACAATATTATAATGTACTCTGTGGTGTAAACAGACAAAAAGAAAAGTAAAATTTCGTAAAATTTTCGCGAAATCGCCATTCAAGATAGAAATAGGTTAGTTTTTTTAAATAAATATTTCAGTATTTTTCTTACGAGATGTTTGTCGTAATTGATTTCTTATAAGGTTATGCGCTCGCAATAGGTGAATGCATTAATTAGTTTACAGCTTACATTAAAATATAGATATTTACATACTGCAAGTGTAAGTTCCCGATGCGATTAATATTATTTTTAGTATAAACTGACTACTTTCTTGATTTTTCATAGATTTTCTTTTACTTCCTATTATTTCTACAAAATATTTTATATAATAAAATCATTTAGACGTCTAGACTTTCGTAGCGTTACGTAACATATAAATAATTATCATTTAGTGGCTTACGTTGGTCCTTATAATTTTAATTGTAACTTGGCATAGTTATATGTAGAGTATGTTTAATTGTTCGTTTTTATCATAGTTTGTATGCATTATGATTCAGTACCTATTGAAATTATCTGAAATAATTTTAATACTGAAACATAAAGCACTATGACAAAACTAAAATTAGAAATGTGGTTTAGGTCAAGATCTTATAAGTTCTTTTTAACTATCTTTACATTTTATAGTCACATTAAATACAGTACTGTGAAGGTGTGTAATTTGAGGATTAATTCTTAGTTATAGGTAAAAATTCCTAATAAGCCATGGTAGCTCAGAGGTGAAACTCTTGCTGTAAATATTAGAGTATACAAGAGTTCACTACCTATTGTCATTGATAAAATTGTCGACTGTAATTTTAAGTGTTGATTTACCACATGTTTAGTGGTAAAGAAAACATTTCAGCACACCTGCACCTGAAAAATCTGAAGTACCTGTATATAAAAAATTGTTGAGGATGTGTGAAAGACTAATTACTCTGAAACCCTATCGAAAATTAGAAAAGTATGTTCATACGTGTGATGTATAGATTGTAACTTTTAAAAACTTCTAACCCATAATTTTGAGCTTAACCTATAATAGAAAAAATGTGTTTCCTAAGTGTCTCTTGTATTTTTTTTTCATTTAATACATGAAATAAATGTAAGTATTTCAAACTATGCAAAAAGAGTTATTAAGAATGAATAACTAATTCTGTGGAGTTGAGTAACTAGTTTTACAACATATATTTGTTCCTAGTACTTAATGTATGAATACCTCCTGTTTCTATCAATGCTCGCTCGTACACCCAAAAAATTTCTTTTAATCATTCATTTCAGTCTGAAATGCCTTATCAGTGTTTCAAGTTATTGATTTTTATCTTGGATGTCATCATTTGTGCAAAAGTTATTAGTTTTAGGGTCTAGCCGTTTTGTGATTGTATTTGCAATGCATCCTTTGATCTTCTTGCAATTTACATGGATATGAAAGGCTGCTTGACACTTAGTCAATGTTTGCCATGAAAAATACTTGATTCATAAATAAATACTGCACATGTGAACAATTGATAGCTTTTGATAATATTCTAGATTTGTTATCCTTTTTCGTTTCATTTCGACATTATTTCCTCATCTTTATTTGGTTTTTTTCTAGGATAGGGTGACAAACGAGCACACAGGCCACCTGATGGTTAGTGGTTGCTGTAGCTCATAATCATCTACATCTATCCTCGATTAAGAATCAAAATGCAGATGGGTTGTCACCCGTGAGGACTAAGATGGAACGCCTCATCTTCAGTAAAAAGGGTCTCTGGTTATCTACACTCACCACACGAAACACAGCAGCATTAAGCTACTATCTTACGCTGGTATTCTGTGATTGTATTAGTAATGTTATTTGTTTGTTCAGGTTTATGGCGATTGGCAAGTTCATACGTCGCAATTTTGTGAGCATATCTTTCCCGGTTCTGTCGGTTTCGTTGATTTGGCTTGACTGGAACCACACCAGAAAGTGGAAAGCGCAGTTGAAGCAAAACTAATATGGCTATCTTTGGTATTACAAAACGGTATGTGTGGTTTGCAGTTCCCATAACCGGATTCTTCATTGGCAAGTTTCTAGATGATCAAGAAACACTAAGAATGACTAACTTTAGGGACAAGTCTTGCTTATATGGGGGCAATGTAAAGGAAGGTGATCCTCCATCATGGCCTTGATCGGCTTGCACACTTTACACCATGTAGTCACAATAATTCAGTTGTAATAAAATAGTTAACACCCTATTCGATTTTCATTCAAAATATATATTCATAAAATCTATACATATTCTTTTAATAATTCTATATATATCATATATTAATAATATGATATATGAACACCATCAACGATTAAATGAGTTAAGTAAGCACAACAATGTGACTGCAATGGATTAAGGGACACAGTGGTTCTAGAGGCAATGATGCAGCAGATAAATTGGTCTGCCGGGCTAGCATGGGCAGGAGAGTATATATCCCCGGGGAAGGGATAAAATTTTTATCCCTTGCTTAGTTTTATCCACCCTGCGAGCATGGGCAAGAGACAAAAATTATATCCCCCGATTATATCCACTGACAAGAGATAAAATTGTCTTATCTCTATAGTATATCACCATTTGACATAACGAGTAGACATATATCTCCCCATCCGTAGCATGGGGCCGAGGGAAAGAGAAAAAATTATCCCTTTTTGACATTTGAAAGGGACAATTTTATCCTCTTTCGCAGACGTGGGTTTAAGTTTATCTTCAAACCATTTTAATACAAAAAAGATGTCTCGAGCCTATTGCAACTACATTTTCGTGTCAGAAATTAAAAAACAAGAAAGAAAATTACATCAGTGATCAATACATGATCAGAATACTTAATCTATTGGAATTCTCCGACAACGAATTTCTACGTTTGGGATGCTCAAAGATTGTTTTGTATTTATGTAAAGAACTCTATGAGGCTTTAAAGCCTATTAATTTTGTGGATAGACTACCAGTGCATATTGAAGTAAGCATCTATTATAACCACTTTGTCCAAAAACATCGTATATTTGCAATCAATACATATGGCTTCTGTAACTTATCTTAATATTTTTTTTAGGTAAGTAGTTTACATCTTTCGGTCTCTTGGCAGATGGTAGTTACCTACTAGAGAGGTACGAGTTAAGACCATGGCATGGCTGTTGTTCAAACAACAAATAATCAGCAAATACTTGACCTCAGTTATTGGGGCCATCATTAGAATGTGGGGAGCAATATACTTTAATTAGCCTCTTGTTTTTTTTTTATTTTTGACTAATACTGAAGTCAATGTCATTTCCGGGCATATAACAAACAAGGCAAAATGTAGCTAAAGGATACCTAGCAGAGCATGGTCTGCCAGATATTCTTAGGGCTATTGACTGCACCCATGTTGATATATTTCACCTACCATCCGCGGTCTACAATTCTAATTTAAATTGTTCAACTGGTAATAGCAAACAAGTTATAGTTTTTAAAAACCTAAAACCTAATAATCAAGTTTCTTTCCAAATAAAGAATAGTAATATTATATTAATCTATATTCACCTTTCCCCAAAAAATAACTGTAACGCATGTGTGCCACAATAGTCTTACAGGTGGTCCCATGAGACTATAGTCGTCCAGGTTAAAGATTCTACAACCTTTCAGATTGCAGTCACCCCTTAAACATTGAGTTATTGAGTCTCAATAGCTCAATGCCATGATTTAATTACATAGGTTGTGTCAACAATACCCAAGGCGAGTCCATGGTCAACTCATATTTAATGATAATAGAATCGGTATATACTATATTTTAGGTAAATATTATAACGTTTTAAAATAAAGTTATCAAACTTAGTAAAGTTACAATTCAAAGGTTTAAATTAAGAAATATGTTAATTCTTAAATAAAGCTTGCTAAATATTTTAAAGACTAATATACATAATATTAGGAATACAAATAACACAATACTCATGATTATAAAATTATATGTCTATGTCTAGAACAGGTAAATGAAATTGTATACTTGGGGAGTGCTTTCAGCCGGGATGGAAGATGTGATTTAGATGTGGATAGGCGTGTCGCTGCCGGAAACAAAGTCAATGGTGCCCTGAATGCATTAGTAAAAAGGCAAGGCGTGGTGAAGAGTGCACGCCTTGCAATACATAACGCAGTGTTGGTACCGACTTTGTTATATGGCAGCGAAACCTGGGTATGCCAGAAGCATAAAAGCAAGTTGAATGCAGTGGAGATGCGATCTCTTCGTAAAATGTGTGGCGTTACCATAGCCGACCGAAAGCGAAACGAAGAGATTCGCAATATGGCAGGATTGAAAGATGACCTTATCACAAAAATTGATAGGGGCGTACTCCAGTGGTTTGGGCACGTTGAACGAATGAGTGAAGGCCGAATAGTGAAGAAAATATATAGAGCGAAAGTAAATATTAAAAGGTGTCGAGGTAGACCGAGACTAACTTTCGAAGACCATGTGAGCAAATTGCTCGAAGAAGGGAGGGTCAAGAGTACTCGGATACCTAGACGTGCATGTATGAAGAAGTTAATGAACCTGAAAGAAGCGAAAGAGGTATGTAAGGATCGTGACACTTGGCGATCTGTTCTCTCTGGCTACCCCGTTAGGGATTTTGCGTGACGATAAGTAAGTAAGTATAAAATTATTTATTCCTTGTATTGTTTGAAATCATTACATTTTTATTCATCATGCTTCATCATTTTCAATTAAAATTAAATCTTTGTGACTTAGAGTAGACATCAATTTTGATGTATTTTGTAATTTTCTTATAATGGCAGTAATTGCGGGGATAATTTTTTTTAATTTCCTCAAGAGGGTACACCACCTCCAAAGGGTCTGTATTGTCCAGTTTCACAATTGGCTTAATTCTAGACACATATTTTTTAATAAATGCTATCACAAGCGAAGTAATACCTGAGATATGATACAAGCAATTATACTTTACTAAAATATTATACAGAAGAAAATAAAGAAAGAATTGGAATAATAGAAAAAATAAAAATAAGGCAGAAGGCTTAAAATAAATATAACAATTATAACAATTATTCAAAAAGACTAAACTTTTGCAATTTAGACCATACCAAAAACGCCCCTTACTTATCAACTACCAATACCTAAATATTCCCTTGGAGTCTGTTGACTCTCACTGTCTCCTGGGTATAAATACAGATGCACATTTAAATTGGAAGGAGCACATTAATAAAGTTGTCAAAAAATTATCTAGTTTTACATACGCTCTTATAGAACTTAAAAAAACCACCGACTTAAAAACAGCAACCTGTGCCTACTACGTGTACGCAGACACCTGGATACGCTACGGTGTGGTACTTTGGGGTAACAGCACAGACGCTAACAAAGTATTTCTAATTCAGAAAAAATGTATTCGCATACTTGCAAATATCGACTCCATAACAAGTTGTAGAAATTACTTTATCAATTATAATATCCTGACATTAACATCCCTATATATATCCGAAATATGCTCACTAGTTAGAAATAATATCGACTGGTTCCCTCAATATTTTCGCCCTAAAAATTAAGACCAAAAATAAAATTATCCACAGTTACATCAAAATTACAAATCGTAAACACCGGTCCCTATGCCACGTCAATAAAAATATATAACAAAATTCCAGAACAAATCAGAAGCATTAAAAGCATTAAAAAATTTAAAAAGGAAGTTAATACGAGGGTGGATTGAAAAGTACTCGGCCTAACCAAGAAATTAAACACATACTAAATCAGTTATATTTTTATTTTTCTACATAATCACCATCAAGTTCAATACACTTTTGCCACCTCCCCTTCCAAGCATTTAGACCGTTGAAAAAAAAAATGATTCTTCCTTAGAGTCAAAATATGCGTCTACAGCTGCTTTGACCTCGTCGTTTGACGAAAATCTTTGACCTCCCAAGTGCTTTTTTAGGTTAGGGAACAGAAAGAAGTCTGATGGTGCCAGATCAGGTGAATACGGCGGATGCGGTAACAGTTCAAAGCCACAGTTGTGAATTTCAGCCATTGACTGTACTGACGTGTGAACACGGGCGTTATCTTGATGAAACAGGACTTTTCTTCTGAGCATTCCTCGACGTTTTTCTTTTATTTCCTCTCGTAAACGACGTAGTAAGGTGCAGTAGTAATCAGAGTTTATAGTCTGACCCCTTTCAAGATAATCAATCATAATCACACCTTTCGAGTCCCAGAATACTGAAGCCATCACCTTATTTGCCGACAAAATCGACTTAGCCTTTTTAGGGGGTGGTGAACCAGGTCTTCTCCACTGTTTTGATTGTTGTTTTGTTTCCGATATACAGTAATGAACCCATGTTTCGTCCATAGTAACAAAACGATTCAAAAAATCATCTGCATCGGATTCAAATAACTCCAAACAGTCGCGTGAAATAGTCAATCGCGTCCTTTTTTGTTCAACTGAAAGCAGTCGCGGAACCCACCTCGCAGACACCTTGTGGAAACCCAACTCGTTGACAATGATGTTTTGAGTTCGTTCATAAGAGATGCCTATAATCTCGGCTATCTCTCTAATTTTTAATCTGCGATCTCCCATTATTAAATCAAGTACTTTTTTTAATATTTTCGTCAGTAGTTGACGTCGAAGGCCTTCCAGAGCGGGGTTCATCTTTCACACTCTCTCTACCACGCTTAAATTCTGCTATCCATTTTTTGACGAATGAATATGACAGAGCACAATCGCCTAATGTACTGACCATGTCATCATGGATGGCTTTTGATGATAGCCCCTTCTTATGGAGGTACTTAATGACGGCACGCTGCTCGATTTGCTCCATTCGCGGAAATTATGTCCGATTACTTTGTTAATAAATTTATAAAATCACAACTAATTATCGCACACGTTTCGAACTTCACACAATGAACTAGTCTGAACTGAACTAAATAATGTGGGTAGATTTGATTTTTAGAATTGAATGGATCTGTGTTAGGCCGAGTACTTTTCAATCCACCTAGTACATATTTAACGAAAAAATGTTATTACTCGTTGCAGGAGTTTTTTAGTGATTGAGTAGGAAATAGGAAATTGAAACAAATAAATAATATAATATGATCCAATGTATATTTAAGTTAATTGTAAATATTCATTAAATGATAATTTTATAATACTATAATGTAAATGTAATAATAATATTAATAATTGCCTATATTTGCAGTGCCCTTGCAGGGTTCTTGTTTTGAACATTTTTTTAAATAGTACCTGGTTGACCGAGCTTTGCTCGGTAGGTATTTTTCATTCGATTTTTTTAATTCGTGTGTTTTGGAAATTATATTTAGATACAAATTACATACTGATAATAATAAAAAAATGTTATTTATATTTCATAAATAATATTTTTTGATCTTAGCGACATAACAGAAAAAACGGAACTGGTTATTTGAATAAAAAATCATGAGTGCAATTATTTTAATTTAAATTTTCGTGTTTTTAAAAAATACTAAAAAAAAGGACTCGAAAAAAATAGATTTTCTCAAAAAAGAAAGGAACTTGAAAAAAAAAATTAAAAAAGGTCGGTCGGTCGGTATGGGCTCGAACCGGGGTTTTACGATTCTGAGACCGCCCATTATACAAATTAAGCTATGTATAATCATCAACAACCTCTTAAAATTTACCTTCTTATTCTAACGACATTGTAGCAGTTTTTCATTGCCTAAAAACACGGACAAAAAGACATTTTCTAAAAATAAATCCTAGCTAGATCGATTTTTTATCCCCGAAACTCCCTGGACACTAAATTTTATGAAAATCGTTGGAGCCGTTTCCGAGATCCCGATTATATATAATATTAACAGTTTAGCAATATAATAAACAAAAGGTAAAAGAAAATATAAGTTAATGTAAATCTACTTAATCTTAAAACTAGTTTATAGCTAGTATAGTTTATAGCTTTATACAATGGTATATTATCTATGCGCGGGGATAAGTTTATCTATTGTCGATATTATATCCACCATAGGCCCATGCTCGCAGGGTGGATAAAGCTTTGACATAGGGATAAGACAATTTTATCCCTTGTCAGTGGATGTAATCGCTGGATAAAATTTTTATCTCCTGCTCATGCTAGCCCGGCAGAAGGGGATCGGCTCTGGCCACTGTAGGGCCGGAACCAATAATACCAATCCCCTTTGGCTATGTTCGTTCACTAGTACATAGAAACTTCAATAATTTACACCCTCAACTTTGGAAAAATTTAGTAGACTGTAGACAAGCTAGAGAGGCTCTGCATGAAATAAACAGTCGTCTAACCAAGGTTCTAATGAAACTGAACAAGCCACAGATCAGGATAGTAACAAGTGCTATCACAGGACATGGCTCTTTTAACAAACATTTGTTCACTATAGGTGTTACTGACAGCCCCCTGTGCAGGGCATGCATGGTGGAGGAAGAAACGGCGGCTCACGTATTGCTGACATGTCCGGAGGTCGCTTCATACAGGGCTAAACATCTTGGCACGCCGGGATCGCTCCTCGAAGTTGCTTGCAACATCAAAGAAAGAAAGAAAGAAAACATTTATTGCTCAAATACGCCACATGTACATTTAAACCATAAACATAAAAAATACATAGTAAAACACATCACATATTAAACACATCACACATTTTACGCACACAAGTGTGTGTGGCGTACACGGCAAACAGACCGCACTCAGCTTAATGCCGCAGTCGATACGAGACTACAGCGCTGGTTTTCAGTGGGCCTGTGAATTAAGTGACGTGCGGACGTTCACACCGTCATTGATAGACTAATAATAATTAACATAGATTACATGAATGAACTAACTGGATCTAATACCAAGAATGTCCAACCAAAGGACTGTTGAACTACTTCGGGGAGATTTCATGCCTTGAATTATCAAATTATTCCTGCCCACACGCAAAATACGCGCTAAGACTAGAGAGTTACGGAAAACAGGCAGTCGTCAACTAAACTATCCCTTAAATAAAAAAAATGCTATATGACACATGATAACTCCTATTCGCTGGTTATGGCAGTGTCTGGACAAATATTCTGTTGATCAAATATTGTTATTTGCATACCTAGTGGCTGAATATTCAAATGGTACTTAATTTTAAGATGTCGTTGTCTTGTGGTGTCACATTCACTTTTAGACTTTGTGATAGAGACAGCATGAGACTTAACGGCATCTTAAAATTGAGTAGTATTTGGGCATAAATGTGTTAACAATGGCAGCAAATGGGTGATGATGAAAGTACACTCGTACAATCATGTGTGTAATCTTTATTGAAAGTTATTTTTTACTTTACCACTGATTAGAAAAAAACCTCTGTCCTGGGAAAAACCAGCAAGAAACACAGCTGGACTTTATTGTTAAGTCAGTTTTACAACGAAAGGTTGTACAAACTATTTATTCTAGAAACAGCTTAGAAACGACCACCCCATTCCTAGGGGCTATTACACAGAAATCTAAATAATAAGGCAATATTATTCAGATTTCTGTGGGTTATTATCACTCATGTATTTATTTATATCAAAATAACCCATATTTAAATCTTGTATGTATATTTTCTGGGACTTTGTTACTGCGTATACATAGGCCCCAAGAATTAATTGTGGAATGAGTCTGTGGAGTTGAGAAACTGGTATATCACCAGCTTGTGACCATTCCTAGTGTTTAGAGTGTATATCACTTTTACTACTAAAACTACCTTTGTTTTTGTGAACGTACATTAAATATCCATAAATACTAAACTCCCATTGTATGGGTGATCCGGAAGAACTTTTATAAGTTATTTAAATATGAAATAGTAAGTTTCAGCGATGTGTTCTAGACACTATAGTACTGTAACTTCCTGATTAATGTCTCGTGGTGAATACAGACAAAGTTCTTGGAAAGATCGCAAAATATACACAAAGCGTCCTTTGAATTCTCCCATGTTCAAAAAAATATGTTTAATAAGCTCGAATCGGGCGTGAGTTTGAAAAACTAAATTCATTTTTATGAAACAATTTATTTATATTTAAAAAAGTTAACACCTAGTCTGAAATAATTTTTTCAAAAATTCTACTAAATGTTGGTAGTACAGAAATTGGTCTAAAATCGGCGAGTTCTAATGTACTACCAGATTTAAACAAAGATATGACTTTACTATAAATCAGGAAACACACCAGATCCGACGTTTGTATTAAAAATAATGGCTGGATGAGGTGCTGTTGGCTAGATCTATTATAGATGCAATAACTTTTACGGAAATCCCCATAAGTCTGCTGTTTTCTTAATATAAATGTTTTAAAATTTAATGATATCCTTTGGCATTACCCTATGGCATTTAAAACGATTGAGCGATTTTTCACATTATGTTTAAGCAAAGATTCGGCGACAGTAGAAGAAGAATTTAATGATTTTGTTGCCAAAAAAGGAACTTCAATAAAATGTTTCTCAATAACCATACCTAACAACTTCTTGATCAAATTGATTTAAATTATTGTTAATACTCAATTTAAGTTCCGAGATGCGTGGATTGATCTTGCCCGTTTGACTATTAATTATACTCCACTTCATTTTTAAATTTATTGGATGCAGTTTCAGTTTTGTTGCTTAAATGTGAAGCCTTAGCTGTAGGTGTAGAGCACATTCAATAATTTAAAAAAATTAAATACATAAATAACCATTTAAAAAAAATTAGTTTGTCCGTTTACCCGAGCTATTCTTTGGAATTCTTTAAGTGATTATAATGAAACTTGACGGAGAGTTAGACAATAATACCAGGAGTGTTCTATCTACATTTTTCTTATCCGAAAACCCTAGATATTATTTTGGAGAAATCGAATAATTGATGGAATAAATGGTCTTGTTGATTGTCTGTATTTTTATCTGATTGAATATATTTTTAATACAAAATAGTATTATAATATAACGATTCATATGTATATTTTAACACGTTTATTGTCCCAGTAGTGTGCAAACCAGACAGTGAGTGTTAATAAAAAAAGAGATGTAAAAAGTGTTAGATATTCTATCATAAACTCGTGCCTGTCAAACTGGCAAAGACATGTAGTAAAAGCCTACGGACTACGGAATTCTACTTGGCTTGATTCTAACGCATATAGGGTACTCTTAATTTGGCTCATCTATATTTATATCTCCAATTTGGTCGATAAACTTTCGTCTAGTACGTCCATTGCCGGCTCTGTCAATTGCTTCTGCAGTATAAAGGGGGACGCCCATTTTCGGCCATGGAACGCCCGACAATGTGCATTTGTTAAAAAATTATATCTTTATTTATGGTTATTAATCGCGGTATTCATTTATCCTCAAACAATGGGAATATTTTTGCACAAATTAATTATGTCATTAGTTTGTGAATAAAAAAAAAAGTGAGGGCCGACTTTGTTCGTGCAATACCCGGTGTTCAATGGTAAAGTAACCATTGCTGCTCATAAACACTGGTGACTTTTTACATCGGTCGTGCAAACATTTCTGGGGAACACGTCTTCGAGTATCGGAACAAACTTGAGGTCGTTTAATGGACAAAATCTCGGATTGGGCACAACTCTAGTCCAGTTTAAATATCAAAAGGCACAGGTTTGCGCGTTTACTGCTAAAAAGGACTTAAGAATTAATTGCAGCTGTCAAATTCCACCAACGGTATCACCCACACCATCTGGATGCTTGACGATACACCATGATTTTCCGCACCGATACGACTTAGACTTTCAAGAAACGAGCTTACTTCTTTTAAAATGTCAGCAAAGCACCTGCAATTTCCCAGGTGTTGAAGTTATTCATTGGCGATGGTTGACATTTACTATCAGGAAAATTTGATTTAATGAGAGCTAAACCGCGGGGTGGAAATCTAGTAAAATATAATAATCTAGTAGGTATCATACGTGGTAGAGCCACGCTGTAGCTATATTATGTTTGTAGCATGAATGAGTCGGCTCGACTGGGAAAGGACCGCGCTCTCACAGAATACCAGCGTAAAATAGCATCTTAATACTGCTGTGTTTCGTATGGTGAGTGTAAAGATCCGGAGACCCTTTTTTACTGGAAACAAGGCATTCCATCTTAGCCCTTAGGGGTGACAACGCCGCAGTCGCAGGCCGCAACATTCACTTACCATCAAGTGGACCGTGTGGTCATTTATTACCCTTATTCCATAAAAAAATCATAGTTAGCCTAGGGCTATCGGAACTCTAAACCATGCCCTGCACTTACATAATAGTTAAGATTAGTAGAGATGAGAGGATGCAGACGGATGCGAACTTACGTTCATCAATCGTGTTTATAACCACTAGACCAACAAGTCGCATCCGAAGCTGGAAGCTTCAGGAAGCGGATACTAGGGACAAATATCACACGAGGGTAGCCGAAAAGCTTGACACCATCGATGGCAGGAAAGAATGTGTGGAGAGAATATGGCAGAACCTTAGGGATGGAATGGTAAGTGCAGCGGAAGAAGTATGTGGTACGACAAAAAGAGGTAGTAGTAAAAGAAGAGAAGATGCATGGTGGAATGACGAAGTGAAAGAAGCTATAAAAAAGAAGAAAAGAGCATGGTTAGACTACTTAGCCTCTAGTAACGATGAGCATATGAGAGAGAAGATGAAAGGAAGATATAAGCTGCAGAAAGTTCATGCGAAAACATTGATTGAGGAAGTACGTGAAAGGTGTAGAATAGAAGCGGACGAGAGGTTGTCGCACAACTTTAGGGAAAACTCCAAACTCTTCTGGAAAGAGGTTGGAAGGTCCCGGAGTGGTGCGACAGCTTTAAGAATGAACAAAGTGCTTTCGAGAACCAATGACGTCCTCTCAGAAAAATCGGACGTCATGCAGCGATGGAGTGAATTTTATAGAGAATTGTATGCGTGTCATGATCTTAGTGAAGGATCCGGGGGTGACGCCGTGACTGGCACGCCAGACACGGACCTCGATGACACTGAGGTCATCAGCATGAAAGAGATTGAACGTGCGATTCGAAGTTTGAAATGTGGTAAGGCTGCGGGACTAGACAGAGTTACTGCTGAAATGGTCAAGTACGGTGGGCCTCGCGTCTGGGACAGCTTTCATCTGCTGTGCAATTTGTGCTGGCGGACGGGAGATGTCCCGGATGATTGGCGATCCGCGGTCATTGTGCCTTTATATAAAGGTAAAGGTTCACATTTTGAGTGCGGGAGCTATCGGGCGATCAGCTTGACCAGTTTAGCAAGTAAAGTTTATTCGAAGGTTTTGACACGCAGGATGCAAGAGAAATCGGAAAGATTCTTATGGGAGGCACAATGCGGATTTAGACCTGGAAGAGGATGCACGGATCAAATGTTTTCTCTCCGCATGATCACGGAGAAGCTTCTGAGTGTTAACCAGAGGATTTTCTGTGCTTTTGTGGATCTGGAGAAAGCATTTGATAAGGTTATAAGGAAGAAAATGTGGGAACTGTTGCCGGGATATGGTGTGGATGGTCGATTGTTAAGGGCTGTGCAGTCACTCTACTATGACTGTAAAGCCTGTGTGCGGGTAGGGCATGACCTGTCACCCATGTTTAGCGTCCAAGCGGGCGTAAAACAGGGTTGTGTCATGTCTTCCTAGCTGTTCATACTGTATCTCGACAGCTGTTTACAGAAGCTGAAAGATAGCTGTTTGGGTGTGAAATTGGGTGACATAAAAGTTAATTGTCTGCTGTATGCTGATGATGCAGTGCTTATTGCACCATCAGAAGCAGAACTGCAGGCATTAGTCACGTGTATGAAAGAGGAATGTGAAATTAAAGGTCTCCGTTTGAATGCTAATAAAACTAAGGTTCTGGTATTTGAAAAGGACGAAGAGAGAACGAAATGTGAAATATGGGTAAATCAGGAATGTCTAGAACAGGTAAATGAAATTGTATACTTGGGGAGTGCTTTCAGCCGGGATGGAAGATGTGATTTAGATGTGGATAGGCGTGTCGCTGCCGGAAACAAAGTCAATGGTGCCCTGAATGCATTAATAAAAAGGCAAGGCGTGGTGAAGAGTGCACGCCTTGCAATACATAACGCAGTGTTGGTACCGACTTTGTTATATGGCAGCGAAACCTGGGTATGCCAGAAGAAGCATAAAAGCAAGTTGAATGCAGTGGAGATGCGATCTCTTCGTAAAATGTGTGGCGTTACCATAGCCGACCGAAAGCGAAACGAAGAGATTCGCAATATGGCAGGATTGAAAGATGACCTTATCACAAAAATTGATAGGGGCGTACTCCAATGGTTTGGACCCGTTGAACGAATGAGTGAAGACCGAATGGTGAAGAAAATATATAGAGCGAAAGTAAATATTAAAAGGTGTCGAGGTAGACCGAGACTAACTTTCGAAGACCATGTGAGCAAATTGCTCGAAGAGGGGAGGGTCAAGAGTACTCGGATACCTAGACGTGCATGTATGAAGAAGTTAATGAACCTGAAAGAAGCGAAAGAGGTATGTAAGGATCGTGACACTTGGCGATCTGTTCTCTCTGGCTACCCCGTTAGGGATTGTGCGTGACGATAAGTAAGTAAGTAAGTAAGTAAGACCAACAAGGCAGGCAGCTCATACTTTAAAAGATAAATATAAAACAATAGACATGACCGACATGGTTTGAATACATTGAAAGTAGGTATTTAATAACTTAAATTGAAAATTTTAGAAATCAAATCAAAAGATCTTCAAACGTCGGAAAATATTTTCTTAAATCATAGCTAAGAACATTCTCGATTAAGTGACATATCCAACATAAAAAAGAACTAAATCTTATTACGTTCATCCGTATGGAATGCTACGATATCACGGACACACAGACACATGTTGAAAGTATAACATCCCTCGTCTTCGTCGGGGGCTGAAAATGGCTGATATTGACGACGGACAAATAAAAAAGACAAGGCATTGTTATATTTTAATGTTATTACATAGTCCTCTTTGCCATTGAATACCACACTATAATGAATGGCGCCCACAGCCCGATTCCGAAGAATATAGAGAAGACCATAGTAGCAGCATATCTGCAAAAAATGCAATTGATTCGTTTATTATAGCCTATTAAAAGCGCATTGCTCAACTTAGACCACTCCATAAATAGCCTCGTAGGAAGGATATTTGTCAAGTTTACCACGCTTGGCAGGCGGACAGTTTAAATTATTTTAAGCTGTTATCAAGGAAGATGCGGCTGTATATCTTCCGTTTTAGTTCCTTCTGTAACCTGTTACGTCACCCACGGGATAATAGAGAGTGCATTATATTAGTGATGCAACAGGACTCTGTTTCTGTTTCCGCAACTGCGGAAGTACTGCATGGTTTTTGACATCCGTTTCTGCTTCTGTTTCCGCAAGTTTTATAACGGAAGTTTGAACGGAACTCAGTGACGCAGCCACATAAGTAGAGGATTGGTGGAGGAGGGGGAGGGGGGCATAATTTCAGCCAATCACAAGTGAGCTGGGCACGTGCTTTCGGCACTGGTACCAAGGGGTTTGTTTACACACTTTTTTAACTTTATTATACGGCGTGACATGAGTGTACTAGTCGTTCACTTCAAGAATGCCGTTACCTCCCGCCGCGCCCCCTCATTCCGCGCCTCAAGCGTCGCCTTTTTAGTACCGATAGCAACGTCGAAGTGTACTTACGTCCGTTTTTTATGCTCCCGTACATTCTCTAGTTTGTTACTGTTTTTGCTGTTGTTTTTGTTACTGTTGATTTTTTGTTTTTGTTTCTGTTGATATTCGTTAATTTGTTCTGTTACAATGAGTAAAAGAGGAAAGGTCTTGCACAGTGGCGAACGCAATTTATTATATAAGATAATGACATTCTTTGAACAAGAAAAAGTTGAAAAGCAGTTGATAACGCCTTATGATGTTCACGATGTCGTAGCTATGAAAAGTATTGCCAGATTAAAAAATGAAAACTCACGTGATACTTGTGGCAGCACACTGCTCACACAGCCCGATGCACCGTCGGAAATAGAAATTAAGTTGTTGGAAAATGAAAAGAAGTACCAGGCGCTATTAAAATCATTCGATAACGTTATCAAGAGAACTGCGGCCGCCACTAGTATATCTGAACGTACTTTAAGAAATATAAAGACTGAAGCAAAAAAAATTAAAACGAGCTCACCTGAGCCCAGTACTTCAAGTACACAAGAAATAAAATTGACGTCACCGAGAAAAAAGAAAATAGCCACAAAGAGGTTGGAAATAGATGATTTCATGGTGTGTTCGATTCGAAACATAATTGACCATTTCTACACAGTTAAAAAGGAAGTTCCTACGCTGCGCAAGATATTAGCAGAAGCAAAGATAGACTTCAATTTTCCTGGGCAAAAAGTCACTCTCTGGAAAATTATAAAAACGAATCTTGGATATAAGTTTACAAAATGTAAAAATATAAGACAATATCTTATTCAGAAACCGGAGATAGCAGCATGGAGAGCACGTTACTTGCGGAGATTACGTGAAAATGATGAACAGGGAGTCTATAAAAAACCAGTTATATATTTGGATGAAACGTGGATACACAGCCACTATACCGTTTCAAAATGCTGGCAAAATGCAACTGATGCAAGTGTAAAAAAGAATTTCAATCCCGGACAACGTTGGATTGTGGTCCATGCTGGCAGCCAGAATGGTTTTGTCAAAGGTGCCGAACTCCTTTATAAATGCAAAAGCACTGCAGGGGACCACCATAATGAAATGGACGCAAATAATTTCAAAAAGTATATACAGGAAAAACTCCTACCCAACTTACCTCCCAATAGCATTCTTGTACTTGACAATGCACCGTATCACAGCCGCCAGATTGATAAACCACCGACTTCAGTGCCACGCAAAGAAGTTATGCAAAAATGGTTGCAGGAAAATGGTATATCCTTTGACCCAAAGATGACGAAGCGAGAATTATACTATGTAGTATGTCGTTCGACGCCTACCAAAAAATATGAAATTGATGAAATTGTCCAAAGTCATGGACACGAAGTCTTACGCCTACCACCGTACCAATGTAATTTGAATCCCATCGAGTACGTGTGGAATCTAGTGAAGCAAAAAGTAGCCGATAAAAATGTAAGCCAGTCTGAAAAAAAATACAAAAACTCACTCTGGAAGCTATTAATAGTATCTCTGTAGAGGACTGGAAAAAAGAGGTAAACCACGTTGACCGTTTACGGCAACAATATTGGGAAAGCGATAGGTTGCTCAACGAAAGAGAATTGATTATTTCGGTGGGCGGAGAGATTGATGACAGTGACACAGAATGGAGTGATGACAGTGACACAGAAACAAGCGATTTCGAAAATCTTTAATTTGATATATTTAAAATGTAAAATAAAACTATAAAAAATATTTTATTTTATCGAACACGTTATTATTTCATCATCATCATCATTCAAAAAATATTTTATTTCATCGAACACGTTATTATTTAACTTTATTGAAAATATGAATACTAAAAAACATAAACATGATGACTTTTTTCGTCTACGGTACCGTCAGTTGTGACGTCGTAACGGTCTACGACGGCAAACTCGAAATGAACGCGTAGTAAGTGCGTAAGATTTTCTGTTATAGTTTTTTTAGTTAATTAGTAATTTGAGGCGTGTGTGTAATGTAAGTGCAATCATGAAGCCAAAAAAGAGTCCCGTTTGGAACTATTATGTTGAGGTTGATGATTTAGCAGCCAGATGTAAATTATGTGACAAAATATACTCGCGAAAAGAACGCACAATTACCGAAACTGTAAAACTTTCATCGCAAACTAAAAAACAAATGGTCAGTCAAGGTTTGTCAATTGGTCAATTGCATACCTATTTATTTATAAAATGTATTCCCATGTTATAGTTAAACCCCGTTTTTAGTTAAAACTTGTTTGATCCAGTTAAAACTAGATTTTACTAAATGGCTTTGTTAAAACAAAGATTTGTAAATTTAATTAGGTAGCAATTATGTTAACGTATTTTTTTTTATTAATTATTTTTACGTAAAGTTTATATTATTTATTTTTTACTTGTAGTTTATATTAATTATTTTTAAAGACACTTTAATGGATTCAAAGTTCGTTTACGTCGTAATTTCGTGCTAGGGTTATACTAAGATACCTACTCGCTTAACGGCGGCTCTAAAGGGTCTGCCCATATTTCAGTGCCAATTTAGCTTTGGTGTGTACGCAGCATCGCCAGTGAGCAACTATTTAGTGGAGCTGGACTTATATATGAAGAACATTGGAACAGATTGTTAGGTGTAAAAGCAGCCGAACTACTTTTCATAAAATAAAACATGCCGCTACTTAATTTTGAATGTTAATTAAAGGTTTTATTTGTAATCTTTTTAGAAACAGAAACAGAAACTTTTTTATTCGATGTAGATTATAACAATACTTATTGAAAGTCACTTTTTTCATTTACCACTGCATTTATTTTCATTTACCACTGCATTTATTTTCATTTACCACTACAACAAGTAGTATTTCAGTTTCCGCATCCGTTTCTGCAAAAAAATATTTTTAACATCTGTTTCCGTTTCTGCTTCCGATTTTTTTTTTGCGCCCGAAGCAAATATGGGCAACCCTCCGGAAAGCGGGGGAGGGAGGTTGGGAATGCTCATAGCATACCACGCAGCCGGCTGCGTGTTTATGTGGTGACTTTTACCCACTAAATCCAACCTTTTAGGAATTGGCTTAACGATCTGACTAGAGATCTCTAAGCCGTATACGAACGCGACCCTCCTTGGCAGAAAGGAGGCCTACATAACACATCCCTTAATCTGCCTCTTCTAAGCGGCGAAAAGCCAAGAACGAGGAAAAACATTGAATAGTCAATGTCGTGAGCATGTACTAAAGCTACAGGATTACTTTGAGCGTGAGTCACAAAATGGCGGCCCTTTGATTCCTGTCACTCAAGTGAAAGATCGGGTTTCACAAGCTCTTGGAATTGGTGCGAAAACACTATATAATATAAATAAAGAAAAATTTGGTGCTTCTGGAAGTGAAGATAATGTTTTACGCACTCCTAAGAAAAAACGAAGACAAAAGCCCGTGACAGGTGTTGATGTCTTTGATGCAGATGCAATAAGAAACCACATATATGGTTATTATACTAGGAACGAGTTTCCAACTAGACGTTTGCTTTTGGTCTCTTTAAAAGAAGCTGGCTTGTTTAAAGGCGGTAAAACGGCGTTGTCAAAACTATTGCACGAAATTGGGTTTGAATATAAAAAAACGAATAAAAGGAAAATATTAATGAAAAGATTTGATTTAATAATTAAAAGGAGCGAGTTTTGAAGAGAAGCCAGAAAAATCGATTCTTGGGACAACGTCGTTTTTGTTGACGAAACATGGTTAAATGCGAACCACACTGTGTCATGCTCGTGGACTGACGAAACAAAAGCATCAACCTCAAAGGTTCCAATTGAAAAAGGATCGCGACTGATAATTTGTCACGCCGGTTCTGCTGGAAGTAGTTTCTTTGAAAATGGACTGCTGGCTTTCGCGTCAAAAAGTACTTCCGATTACCACGAGGAGATGGATACAGACACTTTTACGAATTGGTTCGAAAATCAATTATTACCCAGCTTGCCAGAGCCTTCTATCATAATAATGGACAACGCTTCATATCACTCGAAACAAGTGAATAAAGCGCCTACTCAGGCCAACAAGAAAGCTGATCTCGTAGCATGGCTACACCAAAATGGAATTGAAACTACTGCCGAAATGCTAAAGTCTGACTTCGTAAAGTTGGTACGCGAAAATAAAACATCAAGAGTCCGTTATGAAGTAGATGAGATAGCTCTAGCACATGGACATCGGGTACTTCGAATTCCGCCTTATCACTGCCAGTACAATGCCATTGAGCTAATATGGGCACAAATCAAAGGTATTGTTTTTTATCGCATAAGTTATGAATATGAATAATTTGTACTATTATAACATCCAATATTCAGCATATAAATAAAAAGATACATAACTAAGAAATAAATATCTCATGTCCCTTACATGTAGGTAATTGTGTAATATTTCGTTTATTTAATGTAATAAATTAACGTTATTTAATGTTTACATTACAGGTTACGCAGCTCGTAATAATACCGACTCCGCCATTCTGTACTAATAAAATGATGGGTCTATTAAAAGATGCTTGCAGCAAAATAACGAAAGAAGATTGGGTCAAGGTCGTCGAAAAGACTCGAAAACTAATAACAGAAGATTATGAACGCGATATAAGAGTGGACACCATTATAGAGAATGAAATTGTCATACAAGTGACTGATAGCGATGACAGCTTTGGCAAATCTGGTTCAGAGTCTGAATAATTGTTTTAATAAATGATAGGTAGTCATTTATTAAAACATCTTGTACCTACTCTATTCATTAAAATGTGTAACAGTGTTTACAAATTTGTTTTATTTTGATATGTCCTCGACCAATTATCTACACCCATCAAGGATACTCCACCTAATAAAGAACCTGTGTCTTTAACTATTATTGTTTTGATTTTATTTAATTACACACTATACTAGAATATTTAAAAACAAACTGTTCCCAAATGATATTAGGGTTACTGGTTCAGTCACTTCACTAGTATTGTCAATTCGTCATGTGTCAAATCGGTAATAACTCAGCGGCCGGAGCTGCTTCCGATATGACACATCACTACATTACCTATATTAAGTTACGCCGCCACTAGACGACTCATAGCTCATAGCAGATATAATATAGTACGAAAAGGTTTCTTATAACTCAAAAACTACCTTGTTCGCGTAGATGGCCTTGTGATACGATAACTCTTCATCAGTCAATCAAATAATAAAGAGCCAAAAGGGCGTTGCTTTATCGACGCCATTTTTACAGTTGACATTATATTAAATATTTAGTCGATTTTAGTATGGTGTAGTGTAGTTAGTTTTTTAAGTTGATTTTTCGAGGTGTTCATAATTATTGCCAAAGCTTGTTTGCTTGTTTTTTAAATATATTAGTTATACTACTCGACTTTGTGTTTTCGTCTCTGTCCTCCTCCTATTTTACACTAACTGAACCCTGCAACTTTGTCCGCGTGGAATTTATTACGATTGGATTTCATGGGATTTATGTTTGCTGCACGCCAATCTAATTTTTTTTGAAAATAAAAGTAGCCTAAGTTACTCCTTATAATATCATCTATCTGCCAATGAAGAAAGAAATCTTGTCAAAGTCGGTTCAGCCATTTCGGAGATTAGCCGGAACAAACGGCCAGACAGACAAACGTTTAAAAATGCTTGTTTGTTTTATATGCAGACGATAGTTATTCTAATAAAACCTTTGTTTTAAAAAAATACCCTGTATAGGTACTTTCACATGCATTTAGAAAACAACTGTTATTTTGACATTACTAACAGACACTGAAAATTTTATTGATTTGTATAGAAATATAATATCTAGTTTTAAATATAATGTAATATGTAAATGTAAATGTCAAAATTAAATAGAAATGGAGTTTAATACTAGCAGTTTTTCCGGACCGATACGACTACAGAAAAGAGCCTACAGATTTTTAAGGGTAATCATTTGTCTTTACCTGTTAGGGACAGTAAAGGGCATGTTATCAAAAGGTTGAGGAGGTCCTTCCCTGCGATAATTTCGGCAGATGAGTCTCGGGGTCCGTAAAGCCTTTATTCTGGAACGTATCATTCCAGTTATTAATGACTTGACTAACATTTTAAAACTTTGAGCTTTTTTTACTTTAGCTCGACAGTCGTCACGAAACAAGCAACAAACAACGTCAAGCATAGATAATACCTATATACCAGACAACGTCAAGCTTATGTTTGACGTTGTTTGTTTCTTTATATTTCGTTGCAATCATTTGATTTTTCAAGACGTTTCAATGTTTTGTTTACTACAGATATTAAATATTACTTTTGGCTCTGTACTAAATCCAAAATGTTATTTCTGTATAAGTTATGGCGGGAATTATATCGCTGACGTTATTTTGCTCCGGTATCATGCTTTATAAACGCAAGTTTCATAATGCTTCAAAGTATATGATCGACTGCAGTAAACAAAATCAGAAAAATAAACGATATTTTCTGGATATATGGTAGTTAGTTGTTGTGTTGAATTGTTTAGTCCAATTAATTGATACTTTTTAAATCGCATATTCTTATTTCTGAAGTAATATGTACGGATGTGTGCGTAAACGCCTATGTTGGCCTGTGTACAGATCACTGTACAGACTGTACACCTCCTGTACCACAGAATAAATAATAGCACTCCTGTACAGACTACAGACACTGCCATAGATAATACATTATATATCAGAGAGACACTGCGGCCTGCTGCGGCCCGAGGCCTATTACTGTATAAAAGTGTCGCTTTTTTTTCAGTATTTACGTAAATATTATTTAATGTATTTGTATGATTTTATTTTTAAATTCATTGTTTGATAAATATTTTTCTTTCCATAAATATTCTTCTTTCGTGTATATGTCGATATAAAATTATTTAAGTTAAAATAGCGTAGTAAGGTGTCTTGTTAATAATTATCATTTGTAAATATGGGACAGAAAGTGAAGCCGTTACGAAGAGTAAAAAACTTTCATATTATAAATCAAACGCCCAACACATGAGCGGTATTAAAAGGCAGGAACATTTTATTATTACTAAATATTTATTTTTATAACAATAAACCTATGAATTTTAGCAACGTAGGAAGTTTATTACAATACACGTATTTGGTAACGGTATGCATTTTCAGTTTGGTTTGTTCGAAAGTGCCGGGTTCGATTGCAGGAATATAAAGCCAAATTAGCTTTTTGGTCTTCTCTCCCCCCTTTCGAGCCTCACGTGATTAATGGATGGCTCCTTACACACTATGTTGTTTTTTATAAGCAATCAAAATATGAAAATATTTCTCTCTCTCTCTCTCTCTCTCTCTCTCTCTCTCTCTCTCTATATATATATATATATATATATATATATATATATATATATAAAAAGAAAACCTTGTGAAACCTTCGATAGGTCAACATGAAATTGACTCTTATTCTCTGAAAGCACATATGTGTGATAACTCTTCTTCATTTATATGTAACTGTCAGACCTTAGAGAGAGAGTGGAATCTATCTCAGGTGTTACTGTTGATTACCTTCTAAATTGGCAAGAGCATATTAACAAATTAAAAAGTAACATTAGAAAACTTATACCAGTTTTAAACGTTTAAGACATATTCCAATTGAACTACTCAAAATCGTTTAGACTGCTCTCTGCCATTCTCTATTGTCATACTGTATTACTGCTTGGGGAGGCACTTACAAAACTTATATTTTGCGCAACTTATATTTTGAAAGATCTCAAGAGCTGTGCTAAAAGTTATGCTTTCTAAACCTTTTAAGTTTCCCACAGGTAATTTGTTCTCTGAAGTAAATGTGCTTACAGTCCAACAGCTATTTATTTTAAATTTGTACTTAAAACACATAAGTACAATAACTGTGACTTAAATTTATTTAAAAAAATTAAGAAGGAAAGATCAAATTATACCACCCTTCGATACCACCGGATAAATTTTACTCATTCTATCTCTACTCATCTATACTATTTATCTCAAAGGCAAATAAACTTATTGGGACCTTATCTTTATTAAAAAAAATTGGCAATATTATGACGATATATACGCTAACACGTTTTAAATGTAAGCAAGCTCTAACAAAGTGTTTAATGTCTTTATCTTATGAGGAACGGGAAAAATTATTAAATATAGATAGGTACCTAACAATGCAAACTGCCAAATAAGTGCCAAACATGTTAAGCAAAATAACAACACACACACACACACACACACACACACACACACACACACACACACACACACACACGCACGCACACACACACACACACACACACACACACACACACACACACACACACACACACACACACACACACACACACACACACGCATACACGTAATTACATACTTACAAACTCACACTCATATACTACACACTGGCTTTTACGTATTAATTTTACACTTAGTTCTAAACTTGTAATATTGGCTTTGATTAACAAACATCCAATATTAAATGGAAATTTTGCATATTATATTTTATTGTTTTTAGAAAATGTAATATTAACTGAGTCACTACTCACTACGTTTCAATTATTTTTTATGTGGAATATAGAATAAGGTCTTGTAAACGTTTACTATAACATTAGAATGTTAAGTGTGTGACACGTTTATACAATATTTCTCCGGCCTTACTCTCATACAACTAAACATTTAGCTATAATAGTATTGAGTTATTTGTCGGATTAGAACATAGCACATAGCTAATTATTCTTTATACTTCTTCCCACTTTAGTTCATTTCTTGATTGCGGAAAAATTTATGTTTTTTTTTCTATTTGGTATGTATTTAATGGGGAGGGCTTAGCAGCTGTAACACAGGTCTGTGACCTAGCACGGTTGCTAAAGATACGATAAGATAGATATGCTTCCATGAAAGAGGGTTTTTTCCAAGCGTTTAGAAGGAGGCTAGAGTTGTGCCTGTTTTTAAAAGCGGAGATAGGACCGATATAACAATATACAGGCCCATATCAATGCTATCCGTATTCCCAAAGGTGTTTGAGGCTATTATCTGTCCAATTATAAATTGGCACTTGAAATCTATACTAACTGATAGGCAGCATGGATTTTTGAGAGGAAGGTCCACAGCGTCAAATCTTTGTGAATATATTGATAATTTATGTGTGTCTGTGGACAATAACCTTCAAGTTGATGCAATTTATACAGACTTTTTAAAAGCGTTTGATGTCGTGAATCATTCCATATTAATAAAAAAGCTTGAATATTATGGATTCCACAGCTCCTTTTTAAAATGGGCTTTTTCTTACTTCCACAACCGAAAGCTAAAGGTTGTAATAAATGGATTTCAATCTAAGGCATTTATAGCACATTCAGGTATGCCACAGGGCTCACACTTGGGGCCAACTCTGTTCAATATTTTTATAAATGATGTAGTAAATTGTTTCCTGAACAGTGATGTACTTCTCTTTGCAGATGATTTAAAATTGTGTAAAGAAATAAAATCTGTTAATGATGGAAACTTACTACAAAATGATATTAATAGGCTGGTCTCCTGGTGCGAGCTTAATAATGTAATCCTTAATCGTGAAAAATGTTACCAAATATCTTTTAATAAAAAAATCCATCCAATTTTTAATGGATATAATATTAATGATTTTGTCATAAAAAAGACAAATGTTATTCGTGATTTAGGTATTTTAATTGATTGTAATTAAGTTTCACTACGCATATGGATCAAGTTATAAAATAATCATTGAAATTTTTAGGATTAATTAAATGGGTAAATAAAACTTTTAAAAATAAAAAATCCAAAGTAATTCTTTTTAACTCATTTTTTCTTAGTAATCTTGAATATTGTTCTTCCGTCTGGAATCCA
Source organism: Parnassius smintheus behrii (assembly GCA_036936625.1). Taxonomy (NCBI): domain Eukaryota; kingdom Metazoa; phylum Arthropoda; class Insecta; order Lepidoptera; family Papilionidae; genus Parnassius; species Parnassius smintheus. The sequence continues at coordinate 4,053,768 of JAUPFT010000016.1, forward strand.
CATTATCAAACACATATAAATAGGTTAGAAGTGCAAAAGAAATTCCTTAAGTACCTTTATTTCAATATTAACAAAATACACAGGTTATTAACTTACATTGAAAGACTAGATAATTGTAATATGATTTCATTAAATGATAGAAGAGCGCTTGTGGTCATGTGCTTGTTACACAAAATCGTTAACAATAAAATTAGCTCGAATAATCTTTTAGGTAAAATATCATATGTTATTCCTAGACCTAATTCTAGAATAAGAAATTATAGTTTATTCAAAACTAGGTATTGTAGAACAAATGTCGAACTATCAGCTCCAATTAATAGAAACTTAAAAACTTATAATATAATTTCTAAATTAGTCGATCTTGACATATTCAACGATTCTTATACCACTTTAAAAAAAATTAAAAAAAAATTATAACATAATTAAGACAACCTCATGAGTTATTGTAGAAAAAAAAGTTTTTTTTTTCTTTGTTTGATGCATTACAATAGGTTATTTTGTTATCCTTTCTTCCTTTTTCAATAATAATGTGCGTTACTTATTATTTTACTTTAACATGTTAAGTAAGCCTATAAGTATGATATGTACTAAAGTTCAGATTAATCTATAAACCTTGTAAACATTTTTTCATTGTACAATATCATGTTGTCTTCCTAATAATTAAATAAATAAATAAATAGATACCTTAATATCGTGTTGAGTTAGATTACGTCTTGTCAATGTATTTTAATAAGTTTTTGTTTTTATGTAAAGTATGTTTCGCACTCAATAAATATTATATATATATATATATATATATATATATATATATATATATATATATATATATATATATATATATATATATATATATATAGTACCCGGTTGACCGAGCTTTGCTCGGTATTTTTCGCTCGGTTTTTTTTTAATTCGTGTGTCTTGGAAATTATATGTTTTGGAAATTATATTTAGATACAAATTACATACTGATAAAATACGAATAATATTTTTTGATCGTACCGACATAATAGAAAAAACAACTGGTTATTTTAATAAAAAACGGTTTTTAAAAAATACTAAAAAAAGGGTTCGAAAAATAAATTTTCTCAAAAAAGAAAGAAACTTGAAAAAAAATTAAAAAAAAGTCGGTCGGTCGGTCTGGGCTCGAACCATGGTATTACGAGTTTGTGACCGCCCAATATACCAATTAAGCTATTTGTAATCTTTAAAAAACTGTCAAAATTTACCTTCTTATTCTAACGATATAGTAGCAGTTTTTCATTGCCTAAAAACACGGACAAAAAGACATTTTCTAAAAATAAATCCTAGCTAGATTGATTTATTGACCCCGAAACTCCCTGCACACAAAATTTTATGAAAATCGTTGGAGCCGTTTCCGAGATTCAGATTATATACATACATATATATATACAAGAATTGCTCGCTTAAATATATTATGTTATTATTAAATAATATATATATATATATATATATATATATATATATATATATATATATATATATATATATAAATATATTATATTATTATTAAATAATATATATATATATATATATATATAAAAATCTTTATGTAAATCATAAAGATGTATAAACGACGCCACTTACAGTGCTCACAGTTTTTTCAAGTAACACTCAAATCAAATAACAAAAAAGTAACACTTAAAATAATTTCATTTTCCCATCTATTTGTCTATTAGATCTATGTCGTACTTGTTATCTTATCTATTATAAAACACTCGGGCTATGGAGTGTAGAAGACACTCCATAACTCGCGCGTAACCTCCATGGAGTATAGAGGTACACTCCATAGTAACCTCGCTAATTCGTTAGTCTAACCTTAGTGTCGCTAGATGGCGTTCACTTGATTGTGTAAATATGTGCGTGGATCAATCGAGGTCACTTGGCTCTTGTAGTTCCGGTAATGGTTTGATGTAGAATTTGTTAAGTTAAAGTCTATTCGTTTATTAATTATATTAATATAAAAGAAAGATCAAGTGCTCAGATAGTTTATGCGTGGTGGTGCCACACTGCAGCTATATGACGCTAATAGAACGAATGGCTTCAAGCATTCACTCAGACTACTAGAGTAAAATAGCAGCTGAATGCCGTTGTGTTTCGTATGCTGAGTGTGGAAAACTGAAAACCCATTTTACTGGAACGAGGCATCCCATCTTAGTATTCAGTGCAGTGGTGACTAATCGAGTAGGTATAGATGTAAATCGATAAAAAAAGTTAAAATATTTTTTCTACTTACGTGCTTTGAGAACTTGGAATACTAACGCCATCGCCTGTGTGCTGGCTTCTTTTATAGGATAGGGTGACAAACGAGCACACAGTCTACCTGATGGTAAGTGGTTGCTGTGGCCCATAGATGCGTTGTCACCCGTGAGTACTAAGATGGAATGAATGCCTCGTTTCCAGAAAAAGGGTCTCCGGTTCTCTACACTCACCATACGAAAAATGCAGCATCAAGCTACTATTTTACGCTAGTATTCTGTGAGAGCGGGGTCCTTCCCCGCTCTAGCCGACCCATTCGTGCTACAACTATACTATACTATTAATATAATTGCAGCATGGCTCTACCACATAAAAAGGCTTAAGGTGCCTCTTCCCAAAATATCGTAATATAATACATGATATCAATAAAATATTGTAAAGTTTTTTACATTGAAAATTGTATTGCAGCGTTTGGTAAAATATTTTTACTGAAGCCCTTTTAGCCAATGTCACAACCTAAGTTTACAAACAATAGTAAAAGAAAAAAATATAATCTCTATATTAGGACAAAGCGCTCTCTGTGAAAAATTAGAGTAATCAATGAAAATGCTTGCCATTTGCTCCGTAGTACGGTTTATTAATGTATCAATAGATGTCACTAGTAGTAAATTTGCAAATTCATAAGTAGAATTTATTGGCATTGGCGCTTCATTCTATTACATCATTTACACAAAGTACCTTTATATTTATACTTTGTATTATTTCGACCCTACGTTTGCACCGAAAAACATAAAAAACGTAATGTTTGAAGCAAATTGCATAAAATAATAACACTACATGTTTTGTTGATGGTCGCGTTCGCACCTATCACTAACTACATTTATAATATGAGAAAGAAATATAAAAGCATTACCACCTTTTTCTTATAATTTTACAAAGCTTGTCAGAGTCATGCTTATATACTATATGCAAATAGGCTTATTCCAAATAATCTGTGTTTCTTTGGAAAGCTATACAGGGTTATTTTGTGATATAGGCAACAGTATCTTCGTGATAACAACTCGAAATAACAAAAAATTACAATCGCCAAATCAATTGCTAAGAGAGAGAACTATGGCAAATATTCCCCCTTCGTTCAGCAGTAGACTTTTGATTGGCTATGTTTAATTAATGAATGATGGATCATATCTTGAGGGAGCAGAGAGAAAATGGGCAATACGTTCGTAATCGATTTATTGGTAGTTGTGATTTAGCGACAAAAGAGAAGGTGGACCGCGGTCGAGCCACTGTTATATCACTATACTACTTTACGTGGTAAAGTCTAGCTGCAGCATTAACATTCGTAGCACGAATGGTTTAAGTCAACCAGGGTAGGACCACGCTCTCACAGAATACCAGCTTAAAATAGCAGCTTAAAGCTCTTTTGTTGAGTGTAGAGAACCGTTGACCCTTTTAACTGGAAACGAGGTATTCCATCTTAGTCAGTACAACGCATCTGCATTTTATTTTTAATCTAGGATAAATGTAGATATCTATGGGCAACAGCATCCATTGACCATCAGGTGGACTGTGTGCTCGTTTGGCACCCTTATTCTATAAATATAACTGTCATAATAGTCATCTGTGTACGTTCCGTGACACAAACGAAGTGTCGATTAAACAAACACAGTTATTGAAGTAAAACTTCTTTACGCATGCTTAAGAGGTTAGAGTAAGTCAGCTCAAATTCTTATTTCGCCCCCACTTCCCCGCGCGTCGTATGCCATGTACCGAAATATTTGTAATCACTAATACTGTAAGTAGAAAGGTCGTTAGAGACTTATTTCATTAGGTTTATCATATTTATGCCTGTTTCTTAAAGCCAAGCCAGCCGCTTCTTATTTTTATCACGGTTATTTCCCATTTTAATTTTACGTCGTACTGTTGCGTAATGTATATTCTGATCGTAAGCGACACAACTTCTCCCTTCGAAAGCCTAAGCGATACTAACCACAGAGTACCTTTGTATAAACTGAAATAGAGGCCAATCTTCGACCTATAAAATGGCAATGCATAACTAGCGCCTCTAGTATCCGAAGTTAGCAACTTTATTGTAATATCTATAAATATAAGCTTATATATACGCACATGCCGTATATATATATATATATATATATATATATATATATATATATATATATATATATATATATATATATATATACGGCACCCGGTTGACCGAGCTTTGCTCGGTATTTTTCGCTCGATTTTTTTAATTCGTGTGTTTTGGAAATTATATTTAGATACAAATTACATACTGATGAATTATAAATAATATTTTTTGATCTTAGCGACATAACAGAAAAAACTGAACTGGTTATTTGAATAAAAAATCATGAGTGCAATTACTTTTATTTAAATTTTCGTGTTTTTAAAAAATACTAAAAAAAGGGCTCGAAAAAAATATATTTTCTCAAAAAAGAAAGAAACTTGAAAAAAAAAATAAAAAAGTCGGTCGGTCGGTCTGGGCTCGAACCGGGGTTTTACGATTTTGTGACCGCCCATTATACCAATAAGCTTTTTATAATCATTTCCAAACTGTCAAAATTTACCTTCTTATTCTAACTATATTGTAGCAGTTTTTAATTGCCTAAAAACACGGACAAAAAGACATTTTCTAAAAATAAATCTTAGCTAGATCGATTTATTATCCCCGAAACTCCCTGGACACTAAATTTTATGAAAATCGTTGGAGCCGTTTCCGAGATCCCGATTATATATATATATACATATATACAAGAATTGCTCGTTTAATAGTATAGGATATATATATATATATATATATATATATATATATATATATATATATATATATATATATATGTAGCACCTACGTATGAATATTATTGTTCTCATCATAGATATTAATAATTGAAATCAAAATAAATAAAACTAACATTATATTTACAGGATTTATTAAAAAACAGCACACAAATACAATAATAGTTATGACAATAATAAATATCAGTACATTTATTCAACTTAAATATAGCAATTAATGAACAGCCTGAAACAAAGATAAGAACTAAATTTAAAACATTAAATAATGTAAATCTGCACTCAACTTCTTATATTATAATATGTATTTAAAATGCGTCAAGAATAAAATTGAGATCGTTTGCAATTGAAATAAATTTGAAACCAATTGCTAAAACAATTCTACATTATTGCTCCATTAAATTGAGACGAAGATACTCGGCCGAATATGCGGCTAAATCACCGAATATTCGTTTAAATGGTACTAAAAATGTCCACTTGAATTGTACGAATTGAGTAATGTCATGTCTTTCATAATTTTACTATTGAAAGTATATTTTATTTATGGGTTAAGTCTACTTGAAATGTTATGTTTTCGAGGTACTTTAGATTTATTTCCGATTATAGCAAATAGAAAGTTTGATAAAATGTTTTTGGAATCAAACAAAGAAAACATTAAATTAAATTAGTACATTTCACTTTAATTTGGTCGTCAGTTTAGATATATTAATAATTGGTTAGTTACAGAGGTGATCCCGTTGAATAATGTTCGGCCGAATATTCTGTTCGGTAAAAGTTTTACTGAACTTTCGGCCGAATATTCGTATTCGGTGACAACCATATTCGGCCTATATCAAATTAAAATCAAATCCAATCTTGAATATTTGTTTTTCTTAATCTTTTTAATTATTAAATTGAAATGATAGTAAAATTTAGGTCCTTTGGAATTGCGGCGATTTATAATTTTTGAAATGAATTTTAAACCAATTGCCAATCAAATAAGCAATTCTGCATATTGCTCCATTAAAATCGAATCGAATATTGACAAAAACAAATATTCAAGCAATAATATTTATATAATAATGAATATTTGAAAACAAATATTAAAGCAGTATGCTAGCAATGAAGACGTCTTAAACTCACATTATATAATGACTTATATCAAATAATTTAAAGCTCAAAATAAGTTATGCTTCTTTGCATTATTTCTAACACTTTTTTGAATAAAATATGTAATACAAAAAATTATGCGCTGTATGCCCTGTGGTGTAATAAGTCGTGACGGCGTAAGAGAATTTGCTACTCTAAAACATGAGCTATGCGTAGCAGCCTCTTCGGAAAAAAATATGCTGCCGTTGCCAACCCACCTGATATACTGTGGCAAATATTCCCATAGTATCACGCATAGAATACCGTAATACATACATAATAGAACGGGGGAGCGGGCGGAGCCCGCGTAGCCACTAAAATGTCACTAATACGTCAATTCACACGTATAAATGTCAACACGATATGTGTTTTGACGGTTACAATGGTTTCCAAATTTTGCATGCAAATTATTTAGAAAATGCCAAATTGCACACTATTTACGAATAAATATGTATGTGTTAAACGATTTTTTTAATGAGATTCACTCTGTCAACACAGCGAATCGGGTTTGTCGACGCCCTTCCTCGTACAAAATAAAGCAAACTCGTACAAAATACAGCCATTCTATTGTGTATTATAGTATTCTATGGTATCACCAACCTTTAGCAATAGACTTTGTGTTTAAAAATAAATTATTTGATGAATATTGTAATAATGCATTCTATAGACTAATAGATTATATGTAGCCTATTTAATAACGACATATCTGCTAATTATAAAAATACATTTGTATAAAAAAAATAAGACTAATTAATCTTACTTTTATAATTTGGTGGTTCAATTTAAGCGTATTTATTATTACATATCATTGATAAATCAGTTTAGAACGCATGAATATATAAAATGTGTAACAGTAATTAAATATTATTAACTCAATTTTGGTAGCAACAAGAGTAATTATTTCTTTCTTTTAAAAAGTTTACTTCTTAACCTTTGGGCTTTAATTTGGAAATAGTTCTCATCATCATCTACTTTTCTCCCAGTCAATATTCTATTATTATTTTTAAAACTATTAAAAATCAGACAACACATCACAATATTTATCAAATAATCAACTAATTTATTTTTATGCACATTACATTTCATAAAATCGAAATCAATTAAAGTATATAATATGCTTGTTTTCATAATTTCTTTTAACTGATCATTTTCAAAATTGTCCTTTGAAATATGATTGACTATATCCCGCATATCTGAAATTGATTAAATCAAATCATTGCATGGAGTACAAAGCCACCTGCATATTCTCTGTATTTTAGGTATTCTATTTCATCTTCAGAAAATAGGTCATATTTACAGTTTTTTTTATTCTTAGAAAAAGGGCTTTGTCACTGAAGCGATTATGACGCCCTGGTACAACAAAATTCTTAAATAGTATAAATACTAACAAATAAACTTATTAATTATTTAATCTCTTATTTACTAACACAAAGTTTTTCGGCATCATCTGATAACGGGTCTGAAAAAATACTATTATTATAATACTGCTAATTAATGACAAACATAAAATACATTTTTTTCTTTCTATGGAGTTCTGGGCACATTCTATCAAAATGTGATAAGCATCATCTATAACATTGCAAGTTGAACACTTCGGTGAGGTAGTTTTTCGCTTCAAGTACAAAAATTTATTGCATAGAATGTGCCCAGATCTGAGTCTTAATGCTATCACAGTATCGGGTCTACACAATATTCCATTATCTATCCAGGTTGAGCGCATTGGGTACGGCTGGATCGTACGGTACCATATACCCTTTTCTTTTGCTCTTTCGTCAAAATATTTCTTCCAAAGGTCATAACAATATTTTTTTTAATAAAGGTAAAGGTATATAGTTTTGAAATGAAGGGGTAAAATTAATAAAATAGCCGAAATAGCTTGTTTGGCTAAAATATCAGCTTTTTCATTACCCTCTAAGCCAATGTGCGAAGGTATCCATTGTAAATATACTATTCTGGAGTCAGCCTGTAACTTTGAGTCTGTTAAAATAACAATATTGCATATTTACAGCTAACACAATGTTTATATTTAGTTTCATTGTAATTGGCGTGAGGTTTATTTCTAAAATTTTTGTGAAATCAAATGTGCAGGTTGACGATGCCTCTAAGTTTTCATTAACAATGAGTGTGCACAGCATTACAATAATCTAGCTCGCAGTTTTTACCATGAGAGTGGACACTACTTAAATTATTAATCAAAAGGGTGGCAAAAGCTGACTCATATTGGTCACAAGTTGGATTAATATTACGGCATCTTCCGTACACAACCATTTCCGTACACAAACATTTTCCGTAACCATCGCAAGGTGGATTTGTATATCGGATCAACTTCGGCAAACAACACACACATATATATATATATATATATATATATATATATATATATATATTTGTATTATAATAAAAGTTTATATCTTATGTTCAATAAATTGAAACTGTTAATAAATGCCATCAAAATTCTGACTAACCAAGATTTTCTTTGTGAGATGTATTTCCTTCCATTTTTGTATGTAATTGATGTACCGAGCATTCAGAGTAATGATCTGAAACGAAATTCATAATTCAAAAGAAGAAAAGATTTAAAGAACCAAAATAAATATATCACTAGGGGTTAGGAGAAATGGGTGTTTCTCAGTGGATTGAGTGTAACTCCCACAACAATACAGTGTTAAGTTTAGAATATGAGTTGTTTAATTAAAGTAATAGACGGATCAATGTGTCTCCTCTCGTTAACATCTTTACCAACATTACATGGCGACCCTGCCAGGCAATGCGCTGCAAATATTCAAGTGCACAGTCACAGCTGCATAGTTATTTAATTGTTAAATTGAAAAAGAATTTAACTGTAATTGACTTTGTGCAGTATACAGGTTATTGTTTAAAGAGTAGCTAAATTTTAAATTAAGTTCAAATATATAAATGATAAACCATTATTGCAGTTTTTGTAAATATGAGCAAGTAACGCTTCTAATTTTATTTGCATCTATCCCAAATTGAACGTGATTTATGGGACACCATGTTTTTGTCTACAGATTGACCCTTATAAATGAGTGCGTGCACAGTAATATCAGTTAAAATAATGCATTACCACGCTTTTTGAATTTAAAAGATAAAAACAGAGGGGTGTTATAAATTAAACATTTGTATCTGTGTGTCCGTCTAAAGCATCATAGTGGCCAAACAGATGGAATATAATTTAGCTTTTTTTGTTGACAGGTGACTTGATCAAGAGATAAGCCGTTCAGCCATCTGAAGGCAATCATCTCAGATTGACCCTTATAAATGAGTGCGTGCACAGTAATATCAGTTAAAATAATGCATTACCACGCTTTTTGAATTTAAAAGATAAAAACAGAGGGGTGTTATAAATTAAACATTTGTATCTGTGTGTCCGTCTAAAGCATCATAGTGGCCAAACAGATGGAATATAATTTAGCTTTTTTTGTTGACAGGTGACTTGATCAAGAGATAAGCCGTTCAGCCATCTGAAGGCAATCATCTCTTTTATTAGTTTTGAGGTTTATTAAAATTTTATTAAAGTTATTTAACATGTACATAAGTTTTATAAATTTTATGTTAGATTATTCCATTATATTTGTAGAGATTTTATTGTGTTTAATTTTATGGATTTTTAGTTATCATATAACAATATATAGTATATATTTTAGACTCTTAGTTAAGTCAATCCAAATTTAGGAACTTCTGTATCATCTCAACCCTTTCTACTTCAAACTTCTTTCTTTTTTTTAGTTAAATAAATTAACATTTTTTCATATGTATATTAAGTCCCCTTGAAAAGGTCACATACTATGTTCAGCTGTGGACTTGTGATGTGCTGTAATCATGATAATACATATATGATCATATATATCAGTACCTGTTGATGTTGACGGTTCTGCTAGGTTCAAAATTTCTTTCATGGGTTTTCTTTTCATAACTGCTGGTTTATTTGATAATGTAGCTAAAAGAAAATAATAGGATTAACTTTGAAATTATTTATATATATGGCAATAAAAAACAGGCCCAGTATCTGTGATGACTTGCAAAAAGTATAATTTCACAATATAATAATAATATATAACATTATTTAATGAAAAAAGTAGAAAAAGTGGGGTGATAACACATTGCCAACTTAATATTTATGAAAACTAGGCTTAATTATCATTTCCTCATCCTTCTGTCAGCCGGAATCGCTACATGTATAATCCTTTTAAGCTCTATAGTGCATATAAGTAGTATTTCATTTTATTCTATTTATTTAATGAATGAATCATTGTAAAAATTAATGCTATGTAGGTACCTACTCAATTAGACATATTTTACAATAAAACTACACATGTCATTGATAATATACTGTCCTGAATTAATTCTATAACATATTTACTTTTTCTGTAATCTATAAAGACAAACCTGGCATATTCAAAGTTGGCACAGCAATGTTACTAATTCTGTTATTTCTGCATTGAAATTTTTCTTCAAAATGTGAGTGACACACACGGCGATACTTGAATATGTGCATATTTTCGAGGCCTAGTATATCACCGCCAATTGCATAAATCCATACCCTAAATCGTTCACTTTCCTGTTCTGGGTTTGGAAATCTGTGAAGAACTAGCTTGCCTAAAATATTTACAAGATACATTTAAAAAAAGTCATACTTATGTGTTGTTAAAGCCTAAGACAAATAATGCCCTTGATGCAGGTGTTTTGGAGACGAGATGACTTACCCTTACTGTCCTTACATCCGGGGACACAGCAACGCTTATCTGACATAATTATTTAAATTATTTATTCTATGTAACAATGGAGACAAGATATCACAAAAAAACAAATCGTTGGAAATGAAATTGTAAGAATAATAGGTAGCTCAATTCAACGTAAATAATATAATAGATAAAATAAAACAAAAAAAATAACATAAAAACACTTTCATAAAATAGGAGCAACTCCACCAAATAAAATAAAATATTAGTTATTCGCAACTCCAATATCGAGAAACAAGTAGCGGGAAACGTGAATAAAACTATTCCATAATGGCAGGTTGTTGTGCTGCCAGATTCAGTTTCAAAAAAATATCAAAAACATCTAGTTACTGGATTTTTTAATGAATAGTTTTACGAAAGCATATGTAAGCAGTATTTATTTATAAGAAAATTTCAAAAATTTTCATTACAGATTTTATATTAATGTTAAACAAAAGCAAATATCTTAATTTCTGTTACACTTATTTTCTACTAAATAGAACTATTCTTTTTAAAGATTTTGTAAAGCTACCTGATAGATGAGACATCTAGTATGTGATGAACGAATTATTCGCTTGAAATTGCGAACAGTGTCACCTATTATTGTATGTTGGAATAATACCGATTTTATAATACGACTAAAATAAAAAGTAGTCAATAGATATGGTTTTAAATAGTTTACTAAGTGCGTCTTAATTATGCATGATAGCATTTCATAGGTTTCCAAGTTTTTTGTTCTAAGATTGTAGAGCCTGATACTAACGGAACGACAGGAATCAAGCTCAAGACGCCGATAGTTTAGGTAATTTCTTTTTACAGTGAAAATAATGGTATTTTAAAAAAAGTAAATAACATAAGCACTGCTTTATAGTTAGTTCAGTTAGTATGCAAAGTTTCATGATCTTATTTAAAGTATTTTATGAATAACAGCGGTTTATTGTTTATTTTGGAGGTAACTTTGGATTTTTTTTCTATCGAGAAAATTTTACGAAATCGTGTTTTCGTCTAACATAATCACTAACATTAATCCTCAACTTTACCATATATTTATTTCAAAATTAATGCTGCAATATTTTCGGCATAACGAAGGATCTTGCTAAGCCATTTGATATTATATTTCCCCTTAACTTGAGAAAACTGGATAACGCGTGACGAAAGCGTTGCGAAAAGTGTGATCGGGCGAGGCGAACGGGAGTTGAATGGGGGATATAAGCAAGAGAGAGCAGTACGTGCGCACATTTTATTTCTGTCATAGCCAGTTATTTTTCGTAATTTTATACCGTTTTGAACAATTTTATGAATTAATATTTTGGAATGGAATAATTAATTTGAAACATTAAATATTCTACGTTTCAAGTGGATTGTGGAGGTGAGCTACTTTACGATTTTCTCATCTCTAACCGCCTGGTAAGCCTAAACTCAGGGTGTACACCTACCTTTGTTACGCGTGCTAGGCAAGAAGTGTTAGACATAACCTTTGCTACTAATAATATATACAGGCGTAAAAATGACTGGTATATTGGTAGTGAATACTCGTTGTCTGATCACAACCACATTAAGTTTGTGATTGGAGCATCACCAACCTATAAAACCGTTGCTTTTAGGTAGGATGATTTAATAGGGCTAAGAAAATCAAAGAGTGGGATATTTATAGTGCAGCCCTAACTGAATATAATAAAGAAATTAGGAAATACAAGAGAGCATCGTGGAGGAAGCTATGCGAGGAAGTTGAGTCTTTGCCTCGCAGTGCAAGACTACACAAAATGCTATCGAAAGCTAAACCTAATCAGATCGGGCTTCTTAAAAAGCCTGATGGTAACTTCACTTACAGTGAAACAGAAACGTTGGAGTTACTAGCGTCAACCCATTTCCCAGGGTCACACAAGACGTCAGCCTTAAATTTTTCAGAGCCCTAGGAAGGCCTTGTAATGAGGACTGGTGTAGGGCTGCAAAGATAATAAGGCCAAATCTGGTGCAGCGGGCTGTTGACTCCTTTAAACCATTTAAAACAAGCAGGGGGTATGGAATAATTCCCAACCAACTGCAGAAGGGTATCGACATTCTTCTTCTCTATCTGGTGAAAATCTTCAGAGCAAGTTTTTCCTGAGGATATATTCCAGAACGATGGATAATTGTCCAAGTTCTATTTATACATAAGGCTGGTAGAAAGGACTACGCTTTACCAAAGTCCTTTAGACCTATAAGTTGTAAAAGATTATAGATAGATATATAAGGCAACAAGCATGCTTACCGCAGAGGCAAATCTACGGACACAGCCCTGATCAGTGTCATTGACAGGGTCGAAAAAGCACTGGAGCATAGCTGTTTTTAATATTTCTATGCACTGGAGGATAAAGAAATAACTCTTTGTGCCTTTCTATATATTAAGGGTGCCTTCGATAGTAGTCCCACATCACTGCTGATTGGGGCCTGGCATCTAAAAATGTTGACCCCACAACCATCAGATGGGTGAAGTCGATGCTCTCAAATAGAAAGGTAAATTATAATAAATTACTGCATCGATCCTCGTAATAAATATATTACTTGAATGTAACTTTCGTAAGTTTATATTTATATTATTCTATGGTGAAACTTACGTTAATATAAATTATTAGTTAATAACCATTTGAGATTTTTTAAATTATGCCAGCTAGTTCGAGATAAATATAATTGGTAAAAAAAGCTAAAATACAAGCTTTACTTTTATTTTCTGTATTTTTCTCAGCAAACTCTTCCATTTGATACCCATATCATGGGAATGCATAAAAAATAACTAGTCCTCAATCTTTGGGAGTCGATTATATTGGATTTAAAATGACGTCATTTATCTAACCAAGCATTGTCATCGCACTAAACGTGTATGCAAAAGGAGACTAATACGTTTTCATACATTCTTGGGCCGAGATTGTAAAAGGATGAAAGAGGTGTCAAGCTTATATATTGTCAAAACATCACTGAAAATTCGGCGCATTTTAGCAATATTAGAGCAAAGTTACAAGAGATTTAGTAAAAATGAGGTTATGCAACGAGTTGGCAACAATATAAATTGAACAGCTTATTTTCAAGTGCGATTGCTATTTTGTTTTATTAGGCAGTTGCCTACCATTTAGTATTTATTGTATTGTATTGAGTGCGAACATAAGAGAAAACTCACAAATAAATTGAAAGATGAGAACATTGAAGTAATATGCACTTACGTACTAGAACAGCTATCTCAAATAAAAAATGTGCGCTACTCTGTGTTCGCGTGGTTGGTTTTTTTATCTTAGAATAAACAAAAGTAGAATGACACGTAGGTAATAGTAGATTCTATTATTAAATAGGTAAATTATATCAAGAACAATATTTAAATTTTGTTATTTATTTTGTATATTATATTTGCTTATTTAATATAATATTACATAATATTATATCACAATTTTATTTTGATCATATTTTTATCCGAATATTTTAAAAGGTATCTATGTCAAATATAAAAAAACATACTGAACGAATGTTTAACAAAACTTATTAAAATAACATTTAAATTACAAAATATATTTATTTAAATTAGAATAAGAGTCGTTCATTAAATGCTGAGCACGCGAGAGTTAAAAATGGATGAATTAATTCCACTTTGACTTTGATGTGGAAACCTAAAAATAAAATAAAAGAATAATAAGCAAATTTAAATATAAAATTTTTGCCTAATTATAATAACTTATATATGTTTATACAAAAAACGTGTATAATAATATATTCGTCCTATAGTTAAGTACCCACAAAAATGTCGCATCTGAACATATTAATTTCATAATCTATATTCCATGACACGAGATGGCGCCTTAGGAATAATTTGTTTTATTATTAATCCATAATATTTTTTATTGATTAAGTATCTTATTAAACGATTAAAAGTAATTCCTTGATTTTTACTGACATTTCTTGAATTATTTGTATATTATCTAAGTACACACGACGGCATATTTTTATCAAGAGATTTTTTTTAAATCAATACAACACGTGACCACTCTACAAGCGCCTAGCGAGTGAATGATTAAAGTGCGGTGTATGCACCGCAGTTGTGTGGAACAGAGTAGTTGAGTGCAGTGTCGCCTCTAGTACGTAGTACATAATAGCTCAATGGATGAGAAGAACCTTCTCTAGGTTAAGTGTATATATATTGGCTGCGTTTGGCAGAAAAAAGCGCTAGGAAGCGCTTGTAAGCAAAATGGCGAAATCATACGGTTTTCGGCAAATAGTTGAAAAAATGTCAATCTGTAAGCAATAAATAACAATTCATAAACTCTCCACAACAGCGCTGGAGTAGCTACAGGCAACAGCTACATGAAATGACCTTAGCAGTTGTCGACAGTAGCTCTAAAATCTAAAATAATTTTATTTAGTAAATTTAACCTCGAAAAAGTCGTCTATACCTCTAATATTTTTCCACGCGTTCTCTAAAATTTACCCCGTAGCTACTGTGGCGCCACCCTTATTTAACGGTTTTTTACGGACACTTTCTAATACACAGTCTGTGGAAGTAGAGTTTAAGTTGTTTTGTGCAATTAGTTTCAAGTAATATAATGACACGAATAAACATATACATGTTATAAAATATTCGTGATTGGCAAGTTTTTAATATGAATACTTTATAAACATATATTTAAATAAGGTTAGGTTCCCCGGTTAAAGCTAACTCAGTGTCCTAGAGGAAAATAGCTATTTGTCATTTGACAGCGCTTACCGCTTACGATCGCCATTTTGCTTACAAGCGCTTCCTAGCACTTTTTTCTGCCAAACGCAGCCATTAAGTATATACTACTATGGAGTGTAGAAGTAAGGAGTACTCCCATAGTAGAATAGTTGAAAAAGTGGCCATCTGTAAGCAGTAAATAACAGCTCAAAAACTCTCCACAATAGCGCTGGAATAGCTACTGGGATGAAATGACATTTGTCTTAGTAACCGTCGACAAATGGCATTTGTCGACGGTTTAAGTATGCTGCTAAACTGCTCAGTAGCTCTAAAATCTAAAATAATTTTATTTAGTAAATATAACCTTGAAAAAGTCGTCTATCCCACTAATATTTTCGGTGCGTTCTTTAAAGTATACCCCGTAGCTATAGTGGCGCCACCCTTATTTAATGGTTTTCTATGGACACTTTTTAATACACAGTCTGTACTCCTTACTTCTACACTGCATACATACTACATACCGTAGACAGAGAAACCTATAGACAAATTGATGCCTTCTTTCGCATTCGCACACGAAAAAGATAGATTTATGCATACGTCTTGCATAGAAGTGAGACAGATCGGTGTGGTTGTTTGTCCCTTTCTCCGTGCCGGTTTTTTTATTTAGCAAACTACACTTTGCTGAACAACTTTGACAGTTCGTAGCGATCTAAGGAGTTTACAAGTTGGTTTAAGTGGGAAAAAAGTGTTTTGTGAGCTTAAGATTGGTGAATCTTGTTCAGTTCAGTTCTTAGAAAAATTAAATTTTTTATCTAAATATGTTTAAAAGTCATAAAGATTATTGTATAACCTAAAACTACGTTATCGTCTTTTCTGATTCGAGGCCACGCTAATCATTAGTCTATAGGTTTCTCTGTCTAGGCTACATACAGAATACAGGTTGAGTCAGGCAGGAGCTGTCACTGTCAGCACAGATTAAAAATACAGTTGGCAAACAAGTAATAAATCGAACTATAAATGAGGATCGGTTTTAAGATTTATTTTTATGATGTTGATATTTTATTTTTGAAACTTGACATTAAGTTAATTGTAATTTAAGTACTTACTTTGATTAAATCAATTATCTGCTGTAAGTTGTTTTATGTTTAATTATCAAAACTCATTCATATTAATTGATTAAAGTAATCGATTTCTTATTTTGTTGGTGACATAAACTTGTTTTTAAGATTTCTCGTCTTTCAGATCGTTGAATTGGGCTAATTTTCTACGAATTAATTTAATAATTTTGAAATAGTAAAATAAAACGTTTTTTAAACCATATTTCAACTTACTACAAATGGGCTCAGAAATCCCCGTTTCCTTTCAGCTCAATCGAAAAACGAGAATTTGGTCAAATTTTATTTGATTGAATTTGATATTAGCGTATTAGAAATGACTATTACTAAGTTTATAAACATTGATATTCTGTGTACAATTAATTTTTAAAAGGGTATTTTGTTACAGAAATGGTATAGCATTATAAAAAAAAATATTATCAAGAACGAAATTAGAAGTCAACGCAAACTTTGTAAGTCTTTTATTAGCCTAGCGCAGTTTCAGAATATATTTTACTGTCCAATATCACTGGGTACTATAAATACCTATCATTTAGAATGGCACATTTTGTAATTGTAGCCGTATTTAAAATTAATATCAGCATTAATTTCCAACCAAAGTCTATTTATGTAGTAATCCCTTTCTTCACGACGTAAAATATACGTAGCGCCCATATCAAAATCGTCTAAATCATATTTTTTTCCTCCGGTTCCCAGTTTTCCCTACGTCACAAATTTAGAAGACGACGCTGCTGCTACATTACCCTCTTGAGTTATTTGTGTGACGGTGTGTTCAGAAACGCCTAAAACAAAATAAAACTATGTCTTATACTTATGCATTATAACTAAGTAAACCTACATTATATTACCCGGCAGATATAGCTGGCTATATCTGCCGTTGTATCTTAAGATAAGAATAACTAAACAGGTGTGATATTTCATATTTCATTAAATTAAATTACATAAAAGAATGTTAATATCTGGCTGCATTCAAAAGTTTTGCAGAGAAATAAATAATACAAATATTACTTCTACATACACATATTCAAAAGTGTAAATTTAGTATAAACATTTAGTTACATATCTGTGAGCATATGTATATATATATGTATATATATGTATATATATATATATATATATATATATATATATATATATGTGTATGTGTATGTATATATGTATGTATGTATATATGTATATATGTGTATGTATGTGCATGGATATATATGTGTGTATGTATGTGTATGTGTATGTATATGTATATATATATATATATATATATATATATATATATATAATTAGATTAGTACATACATATTATAATAAATCCAAAGAATAGTTAAATTGTACCGTCCATAATATATTTTGTTTATATAACTAAAAAAAACCTTTAATAGGCCTTACATTTAAGCTGTATACTTTAAGTCCTTAAATTGTTAAATCGCTGTTGGTTTTTTTAAATAAATTAAAAAAAAAAAAAAGAATAATAATTCGCCATCAGAAAGGATTTGTGTCACTGACGTTGAATAAATGCATTTTCGATCATGTTTGTCTCACACACCAACAAGTTGCCTTCAATCATTCAAAGGTGGGAAAGTTACAGAGATATATTATTACGTTGCTGTATAAAACATCATGGAGGTCGGACAGTCTACAGCCCCGTAATGGAGGGACACGACTTGGCCAAAGCTATTTAGGTGTGAGTCAAACCAAGACGCATAGAGCGCCATTGAAAATAGTGTCCCACCAAACAACCATCGCAGAGACGCAATGCTGCAGAACGTAATAAGCATCAATACGACTATCATCGGGCTTACACCGTTCCAAGGTCCCTCATACATCCCAGCAGACATCACCACCCGCATACCTCCATCGACCAGAACCACAAGAATGCGTCGAATCAGGTGCAGCACACTCGCTGATCCATCACAAGACGCAATACCGCAAGTAGCAGTAAGCATCAATGCAACTATCATACGGATGACGCCCCCTCACAACATACCCAACACGATCCTATCGACTTTGGTAACAAAATTTGTATTGTTGTTAACTAAAAACTGCACCAACGTATCATAGTAGCATGCTACTAAGACGCCAGTGGACAAAACTCCACGTATCATAGCGCTAATGCACTAAGTCATGAAGTTGAGTATGCTTGTAACACTTAAAAGTGCTACCAAACACACTCATCCAAATCCGAAAGATAGACGACGTATTGCTATGCGCTACGACGCTACAACAAACTCGCTTACCACCGGCACTAAGATGATATGTCTAGGACACCTCGGTTAGCGGACTCGCTAACCGAGGCGTCCGAGTTTACCTCGGACTCAGTCGCTCGTGAAGCAGCATACACACCACTATAATAATCCTTTTCAAGTCCCATTTCCATTAATATAATGCTTTTACTTATTTGAGACCTTCCACATATTTGCTTTATTTCATAGATCTTGCTATTATATGTCTTTAATATATGGTACTTCAACCCATAAATCTACTATCATAAATCATAATGTTTATGCATCAAAGAGACCTTCTATAGTAATGCTTTAGAAGTTTTTAGTATAATAGACCTTACTATCATAAGTCCCTAATATAGGACTAGTGATTGTGCAACAGTATTTCAAACAGTCGGTCACCCGATCTCCCCATATAATTGTTATGTATTAAGAACACCTTCTATAACAATGCTTTAGTATAAAAGACCTTACTATCATAAGTCCCTTAAGGACTAGATTTTCTTAACGTCGATCGGTTTAATTTAGCGATGTGCCTAAACATTATTTTTTTATTTTTTATAACTGTACACTTGTTAAAAGATAAGTAGAATACACTCACGGGTTCTCGTTAACTGAATATTCAAATATTCAACTAAATCACCAAATGTGCGGCTACATGGTACTCAAAGTTATGTGTGATTGTGCTTGATCATGATTGATGCAATGTCTTACATAGCGTTGTGTTGCTTTTATGAGACAGTAACATAATGGTGTTGCTTTATGGCGTTAAGTTAAAAGGCGAGCGATGATGATAATGAAGTTATATATTTACTTTTCAAGTTATTCAAGTAAGTAATAAGCATTATGTGGGAATTTTATTTTAATTTACTTAAACCTAATGTGATTCTGACCGATTAGTATAAGCTGTTTTGGCATTGTTATACATATTTATAACAATGCCAAAACAGCTTATACTATGTTATTTAACAACTTAAGATTTAGCAGTTTTGGTAGAACGGATACTTTGAGTTAAAAATAAAGAAAGGTCTATTGTAACAGTACCGATCTTGCACAGGTAAACGTAGTGTAGGCCGATTCTTCACAAGATGACCACGTTTAGTGCCAATCTATGGGGGGAAAGATCTATGACTATGTCTGTGACTTAGGGCTTCTGATGGGCTTTTGTAATGTTAATGATAAAGCATGGATCAGATTTAGATATTATGATATTAGATATAGATATTAGATATTATGTTTAATTATCATTATATTTTTTCTAGATTAATGATGTGAAAATATGTTTTTAATAGAATAAGGTTGATAAATGAGCACACGGTCCACCTGATGGTAAGTGGAAGCTGTGACCCATCTACATTTATCCACGATTAAGAATCAAAATGCAGATGCATCGTCACTCCTGAGGACTAAGATGGAATGCCTCGTTTCTAGTAAAAAACCGGCCAAGAGCGTGTCGGACCACGCTCAGTGTAGGGTTCCGTAGTTTCCCGTCCGT
Organism: Parnassius smintheus behrii; assembly: GCA_036936625.1. Lineage (NCBI taxonomy): Eukaryota > Metazoa > Arthropoda > Insecta > Lepidoptera > Papilionidae > Parnassius > Parnassius smintheus. Next base: position 4,074,170 of record JAUPFT010000016.1, read on the forward strand.
CACAATAAGTGTTCCCACTTACGAGTTTAAAGGTGGGTATCCATTATGTTCGCGCTCCAGCAGCGCTCCGCGTCCCTCAACTGCTCCCGGTAGTGAGTACTGTTGTTTCCATCCAAGTTCAAAATGATTTTCCTAGAAAGTCCTTATAAAGTTCTACTTTTCAGATTTTTTTCATATTTTCTAAACCTATGGTTCAAAAGTTAGAGGGGGGAGGACACATTGTTTTTTAATTTTGGAGCGATTATTTCCGATAATTATTGACATTATCAAAAAATGATTTTAGTAAACCCCTATTCATTTTTAAATACCTTTCGAACAATATATCACACGTTAGGGTTGAAATTAAAAAAAAAATCACTTCCCACTTTACACATAAGGGGGCTACCGTAATAAAACATTTTTTTCAAATTTTTATTTTACCACTTTGTCGGCGTGATTGATACACATACTGGTACCAAATTTCAGCTTTCTAGTGCTAACGGTCACAGAGATTAAGCGAGGACGGACAGACGGACAGACAGACATGGAAAAACTATAAGGGTGCCTAGTTGACTACGGCACCCTAAAAAGGGTCTCCGGTTCTCTACACTCACCATACGAGACACAACAGCCTTGAGTTGCAATTTTGCGCTAGTATTCTGTGAGAGCTTAGTTCTACCCCGGTTGAGCCGACCCATTCGTGCTATAACTAATATAGGTACCTAGCTGCAGCGTGGCGTATAGAAGTCACCTAAAGTTAATTTTACATACGTAATATAAGCAGACTTAGTTACACATGCTACGACCACTCGATATCCGCTCCTTTAACTAAGTGATAGATAGGTATTTACGAGTATGTGCTTTTCAGTTAGATTACTGGTACGCCGCAACGAGTTAGGAAAGCAAACTGAATCCAAATCCCGGATATTGCACTGGGGCCCTTAATTGCAACAGTTTCATCATTTCGCAAGATCAATAATGAAATGAAATTAGAATCACCTGGAATAGAGATTCCTTGTTTATTTCTATTTACGAGTCTAACTTATTGGTCTTACTGTTAGTATTGAGGAATAAATTAAAGCTAAGAGATAATGTATAAAAGAATTAAGGCACCGACTTCTGTAGTTATTAGGTGCAAATTATTGCGTTTTTTTTTAGTTCTTTAAAGTCGGTTTTTTTTAAATTAAAAGCTTATTTTTAAATCTTTTGAATGGAATTGCGAGTAAAACAAGCTCAAGACAAAAACGAGAATATCGTCCCAAAGTTATATTCACAACTTCACCCTCGATATCTTCTAAATCTTCAGAATCTTCAGTGGTGCCCATATAAATGAGAGCACTCATGAATTACAACCAATTTTAAAAAAATAATTAAGATTGGTTAACAAAGAACCAAAGGTAAAACATAACATAACATAAATACTCACGCCTGTCACCCGGAGGGGTTAGAAAGACCATTAATAATATATATAATGATATATAAGTAATAATTTGGCCACTGATGAACATAGGGCTCCCCCAAAGATTGGCACAAAGTACGGTCGTGGCCCACCCGCGTTCATCGACTACCTACGTGTTTCATCATGTCGTCACTTCTCACTGTACATGGTAGAGCCATGCTGCAGCTATATTAGTTGTATAGTTGTAGCAGGAATGGGTCGGCTTGACCGGGGAAGGACCACGCTCTCACAAATCACTAACGTAAAGTAGCAGCTTAATACTGCTGTTTCGTATGGTGAGTGTAGAGAACCTGAGACCCGTTTTAGTGGAATCAAAGCATTCCATCTTAGTCATAACGGGTGACAACTCATCTGCATTGTAATTCGTAATCGAGGATAGATGTAGATGTCTATGGGCCACACCAACCACTTAGCATCAGGTAGAATGTGTGCTCGTTTGTCACCCTATCCTATAAAAAAAAAACTCCAACTAGAGGTGCATCGCCCCCTGCGCTTCCCCATCGGTTGTCGGTTATTCGAGCTATATGACCCATTGCAATTTTATCTTACTGATCCGCTGAGCTATGTCAGTTAATCTAATTCTTCAGCGCACAATAATCCTCCAATCCGATAACTTGCTCTATCATCGGAAGGGCGACCATCCCAAGAAGATGTTGGATTTGTGGTCCACAATCGTCTCGTTGACAACGTTGTGAAAGTTGAGGGTGTGTCAACGCAGGTTATACCTTGTACTCATACGAAGGCGGCACTGAAAATTTCGGGAATAATAAATTTATAGCGTATAAGCATTTTCCAGCAGTTAAGTGTATAGGAGCAATTTACTTTGCAATAAAATACAATAATTAATTAAATTTATCCTAGTATCCTGATCGGGATCACCAGGATAAAAGAAAATAAATATCTGCATAATAACCTGAGGATCATGATCAATGCGTGTTGTTTTAACATTTCACATTTTTCAATGTCATATTTTCACCCCAGCTCACTGCAGTACTGAAAATTTCGGGAATCAAGGAAGTGACACAACATTACTATTTAAAAATGTATTTATTGCTTTTCGAAGTATTCTTCGCAAAATTGGGCACATTTTTCCATTTCATTCCATTCGGAAGTTGGGGTCTCCAAAATGGCCGTTTCGTAGGCGTCCACAGCTTCTTCAGGTGATGAAAATCTCTGTCCACGCAATTTGTTCTTTATTTTAGGGAAAGTATAGAAATCATTAGGGCTTAGATCGGGGTTGTACGGCGGATGGTCTAATAATTCTATGTTTTCTTGCTCTAAAAACTCTTTTGTTTTAGAGCAAGAAAACATAGATAGTCTGTGTGCGGTGTGAGAACTCGCATTGTCGTGATGGAAGATGATGCGGCGGTTGCAGTTCTCTTTGCGGAGTTCAGAAACGACCTGTGGCAAACAAATGCTAGCATACCATTCTGCATTAACCGTTCTTTGTCCCTCAAGAGGAATAGTCGTAACATGGCCGGTTTTGGAGACAAACGCGGCCACCATTTTTTTGCAACACTCCGTGAACGAACAATTTTTGTTGGATTTAACTCATTTTTGAACACCCAAACTCGTGACTGGTTTTTTGTTTCGGGTTCGTACGCATATATCCAGGATTCGTCACCCGATACGATGTTGTATACAGCATTTGAGGATCCTGCGTGGAATCTTTCGAGAGTTCTGACGCACCAAGTACCGCGAGCCGCTTTTTGCTCTTCACAGAGCGAATGCGGTATCCATCGGGAAAACAACTTTTTTACACCTAATTGTTCATGAAAGATTATTTGTATTTGATTCATGCCAATGTCTAAAGTTGCCTGAATTTCGCGGTATGTCACATGTAGATCTTCCTCAATCAGCTTACGCACAGCATCAACGTTTTCTTGGGTGACTGCAGTTTTTGGACGACCTTGACGGGGATCATCACTGAGCTTGACACTTCCACGTTAAAATTCAGCAAACCAGCGATAAATTGTTGCTTTAGATAGGGCTTCATCACCAAATGCATAAATCATCAGGTCAACACACTGTTATTGTGTTAAACCACTTCGAAAGTCATAATTAAATTTTTATTAATTATGACATAATAATTGAATTTTCTCGAGTCAATTCCATTTTCTCAACGACTAAACAAGTTTGACAAAACCTTGTGACAAGACCGAGAATCTTTTTTAAATAAATAAATGGTATTCGATTTTTAAAACCAAGGAGTTTTCAATTAAAAAGATTTTAATATGACAGGAACAGTGGAAATATTCCATTCCCGATACTTTTAGTGCAGCCTAGTAATTACGAAACGGTTATTCGTTGTAGGTCATACAGACCCTACAATCTTAGCACACCCTGATGAGGAAGTGACGGCAATGTATATGAATATCTCAAGAGCCATAGACTTCCCTAAAACTTATTACACGGTATTGATGGGACACGTTAACGAGAAACTAGGCACGGGGAAAGACGATAAACTGAGAATAGGGAACTTTGAGATTAAAGAACGGAAGCCTACGGAGCAATGCAACAACTAGCTTACTTCATGTAGAGGGAGGAAGGGGTGGGGAGGAATATGGTGAACTCCTTCTTCCAAAAACAGCTCCTACGAAAGTAGATTTTCTTTTACTATTGGTTCTACGTAAACGCAGATGACTTCATTATGACTAAATTGTGACTATTTAGAGATGTGTCTGTGGTTTGTAGGGTGGAAACCGGCAAGGATCACCGAAAGGCACACTGGATCTCTCTGTAGAAAAAACTATCCCTTATAAGCGGCCAGTGCTTTCAAATCTTTTGCCTTTTAAATAAAACGGTTTTTACGGATTTTGTCACGTATATTAAAATACTAGCTTATACCTGCTTTGCTAGAAGCACGATAATATTTTATTGCGTAACCTATTTTTTTTGATCGGTCTATCGTAAAATTCCTTCTTAGTGAGCGTCTACATTGCGAAATGAGTAAATACTAAATTTAAAGTCAATCGGGTGTATAGTTTTAGAGATCTCGTGATGAGTCCTGCAGTCAGTGGTATTTCACCTATATCCTATCTATACTTCACACGTATATATATATTCACTACATCCTACCAAATAATATATTATTATTACTCAGAAGATCTAAGACCCCATACCATCCCGTGAGTATCGTAAAAGACAACAGTGAGATATGAAACGTGAGATAGGCAACAGTATCTTCGTGATATCAGTTCAAAATAATAAAAAATTATGCTTGCCAAATCAGTTGCTAAGAGAGAGATCTATGGCAAATGTTCCCCCTACGTTCAGCTGTGAACTTTTGATTAGCTATATTTAGTTAATGAACGATAGATAACTTTTTGAGCGAACGTATATAATACGTTCGCAATCGATTTACGAGTAGGTATTGGTAGTCGTGACCTAGCGACCAAAGAGAAGGCAAACCGCGGTTGTGCCACTGTTATCACTATACTATTTTACACGGTAAAGCCACGCTGCAGCTATAATGGTAGCCAGACACGGTCAGTTCAACTGATCATTCCAACTGATCATTCCAACTGATCAGTTCAAACCACATCTGCCATATAAATTTGCTTTGTCACTCTTTCCTCATTCATTCTTTCTACGTGACCAAACCACCGAAGCATTCCTTTCTTAATCCTGGTCACAATATCATCTTGCATACCACATTTATCTCTTATCACGTAATTTCTCACCCTGTCATTTAGATTCAACCCTAGCATATTCCTTAAAGACCGCATTTCTACACCATTTATTCTACTTTCGTGCTTCTTCTGCCACACCCAGCTTTCACTACCTTACATTAAAGTAGGCACTAACACAGCATTATGAATTACCATACGTGCCTGTTTTGACACATTCTGGTTCTTCATAATAGAGTGTAGTGCCCCATTCACTCTATTCCCTGCATTTACTCGTCGTTCTATATCCCTGTCATATCTACCATCCCTGCTAAATACACATCCCAAATACACAAACTCATCCACTTGCTCAATTAACTCTCCTTCTATTCTTATTTCACATACCGTTTTGCTTTCTTCTCTTTCAAAAACCATCACTTTCGTCTTACTTGCGTTCACTTTCATTCCCCTTTCTTTTATATGGCAAATTATAAAGCAAATTTATATGGCAGATGTGAACGGCCGAGTCGGGAAGGGACGCCCTAGAAAAAAGTTTATCGACCAAATTGGCGATATTTTGAAAATGGGCCACGTTAGAAGTACCCTTAACCGATGAGCATATATGGATGTAAAGGAGGCGAAAGAGGTATGTCAGGATCGTGCCAAATGGAAGTCCGTAGTCTCTGCCTACCCATCTGGGTGACAGGCGTGAGTGTTTTATGCAGTTCAAACCAGGAATGTTGCTATTTTTTAAAATATTGGATTTTCGATATAATACTGGAGGCTTCCCGAAAAATTATGCAATAGGATCATCACTTTTCTTGCAGATCGAAGCATTAAGGTCGTAGTAGACGGTGCATGCTCAGATTATAAGCCTGTTAATGCTGATGTTCAATAAGGCTGCGAGCCAACACCTACGCTGTTCCCTCTGTATATCAATGATATGTTGTAAATCTGTAATATTCATGGCTATGTGGACGGCAGTACTGGTGATGCTTTATACGTCGCCATGCTAATATTTTTTTTCTCGGGGAAACATCGCCGAGCACTTAAACAAGTCTAAAGTCGATCCTTTGTTGAACATAGTCTAAGATTGGGGACTAAATCTAGTCCAGTTCAGTTTTGAAATTGCTCGGCGTCGACATATCGAATGACGTGTAGTTTCATGGTCACCTGAAAGAGAAGGCTAAATTGGCCGAAGTATTTCATGCCGATACACCGCTTGCAACTTTACAAGGCGCAGGTTTGGCCTCACATCGAATACTGTTCTCATGTAGAGAACAGTATTTCATGTGATGTGATGTGAGCCAGGGTTCCCCAGTGCTAGGTTAACCCGCATCCAGCATAGAGCGGCTTGAATCGTCAACGATCGAGTTCTCTCGGATCGGCTCGATTCACCGGCGCTGCGAAGAGATGTTGGATGCCTTTGCATTTTCTACTGAATTTACTTAGGAATGGTTCAATTTATTTAGGAATGGTTCGGATTAACTCCAGCCTCCAAATTTCAAAAACGCACATCGCGACAAAACTCATGTTATCATCCACATTCTTCATCATTTGGATGCTTGGCAGTCCACTACCGTGCGATTTATTAGGAGTTTTCGTTTACCATCGATTTTTCCGGACCGATACAACTTAGGGATCTTCAAAAAACAAGCTTAACCCTTTTTAAAAGGCCCGCAACGCACCTGCAATTCCCCCAGTATTGCAGATGTTCAAGATCAGTGATCGACACTTACCATCAGGTGAGCTGCAAGCTCGTTTGGCTTCTCTTCTATATAAAAAATATATATACATATACTTCAACCATGTTGTTAAGATGTTGGTTGATTGAAAATGATTTTAGAAGTATGCGTGAGTATGGTATTCCTAAAATAAGTTATCATGCATTCGGCGTGACTTGAAATGAACGTGATGTTCTCTCTAATATCTTTGTAAGTCTATAGATTTTGGTTGAAATTCTGCTGGCTCTTTTCTAGCCCAGAAGACGTAAGTATTAGGTACTATCCTGCGATTTATATATGATAATTTTACATTTTATTGAACGTGTATTGGCATTGTAATAATATCAACTACCCGAAATCATCCCACGGGTGTCGTAAGAGGCGTCAGAGGGAAGCTGAACCAGGAGATGGGCAGCAGCATTTACCTGACAACAGCTGAATTAAAAATAACTGCGATTAGCCACTCGCTTGCCAAGTAAATAACTAGGGCAAATATGAGACAATCTATAGGGAGAGGCCCATTTTCAGCAATGAACTTTTGATAAACTGAATAATGGTAAAGGTTGTTCTTCATTGTAGTTGATCTGCTATAAACATGTTGTTGGTAATATACAAAGGCTAGAACTACATTAAGCCCTCCTCCTCATCTGCATAACTCTGCAGAACATGGACGGTCTCCCGTAGAGAGTATTTACCATAATTACAACGAGGCGATTGAACAGTTTGTCCACATGGTAGAGCCATGCTTCAGCTTTGGTATGGTTGTAGCACGAATGCGTCGGCGCAACTGGGGAAGGACCATGCTCTCACAGAATATCAGCGTAAAATAGCAGCTTAATACTGGTGTGTTTCGTATGGTGAGTGTAGAGAACCGGAGACCGTTTTTTACTGGGAACGAGCCATTCCATCTTAGTCCTCACGGGTGACAACGCATCTGCGTTTTAATTCTTAATCGAGGATAAATGTAGTTGTCTATGGGCCACAGCATCCACTTACCATCAGGTGAACTGTGTACTCGTTTGTCACCCTTATTCTATAAAAAATATTCTATTAAAACAAAGAAAAAAGTTTCCATGAATTAAGAATAGTGAGTGTTGAGTGGTTATTTATTCATTGGAAATAAAGATACACATTTACATTTCATTTGTTTTATTCATTTTCAAATAGTTACAGTAACATCCATGCAACGGTACACTACTACTAAACGGTTCAGTAAAATCGACCCATGCATCAAATAAATATTAATTAAAAAACCAATAAAATAAATAAATAAAAATTAATTTCACTACCGCCTAATATTTTTTTAATGACTCGTACATTGTATTGGATCACAAAAAATAGGTAACTAAACGTTAAAACATTAAATATAATTTATCTATCGACTAAAACATATTTCACTTACTTATGTATAAATTGGTAAACATTTTCACTTAAACTAGGTCGGGAAATAATATTCAAAATTCAAATTCTCGGTGGTTCGTTTCTTGGATGTAAAATAATCTCGAACAGGTACCTACAGGAAGATTTTACTACATTATTTTTATTCTTGTTATTAGAAAACATAAAATGATTGTTGCCATTTCGACAGACTTAAAATAAGTTGTGCGAATATGCCGGGAAGTTGTTGCGTTTCGTTTCGCAGATTTTTTTTTAAAAAATGTGCGTTTTAAATATTTATAATATTATATCGATGCTCGAGTATAATCATAAAAAAATTGTTTGTCAAATTTATATTTGAAAACTTTCTAATTACTTCTATTTGGCATAATTACACCTACTTTTAATTAAAGTATAATTAAAAATTATATGATTTCGAACGACAAGAACAGAAGAGAGTCAAATTAATGTAGGTAAATAATTTATTTAACAAATTACTTAAATAATTTTATCACTAAATTTTATCGATAATAGTACGATTGCACTTCTTTTTAAATAATATCTAATGTACTCATATAATATAGTATATACATACAATTTCATTAAACATTGATTTACATGTATTGAAAGAGTTTATGCATCATACGAAGCTGCACAAGTTTATTAAAATGAAGTTTTTTTAAAATATTGAAACCTCAGACCAATAAGCAGGTGATGCCAAAACCATGTTCATGTGATGTGTGACACACGACTTTCTTCTCTCTTTATTTAACAGTCTGTAAAGGTCACTGCTGGAAGCACACATGTGGACTAGTAATACTAATTGAATATCTACTAGTAATACTATGTTGTTGTTTGTGAATGTTTTAGATTTTGATGCATGTATACAACACGTAACATAATTAACGTACTTTGAGAAAGTAGTTTGTTCAGAATAGTTTACTGAATCGATTCCTATCATTTTTAATATACTAATTTTTTATCCCAAAAATAATTAAAACTACGTAAATTACAGTCATACTAAATCTGTACAGTCAAAACAAACTGAAATGGACCATAACTTAAGGCAATAAGACTTTTAAGAGTGCAGTTTTATTTGTATTATTACTAATTCTGTCATTCAATAAAAATAAAGAAAAATTAACTTTATTTCAATCACGTTAAAGTCTTTGCGTTCGTGGATTTGTACTGTGACTACAACATTCTTCCGGAATTAGTATAACTAATTTGATAAATAATCAGTGCATAAAAATGTTTAACTAAAAATTCAGTGTATGTATTATGATTATAACATAAATATACTAATTGCGGTGTCTGAGGGTGTGCATTAATTACGTTACATATTGTATACGTGTATACGTGTTCTTACAATATGTTTGGCATTTTTTCTGCGTCACTTAAAATGGACGTAGCGCTCCATCTTTCTTTCCTTTTTGGTTTGAGGTTGCAATAAATTAATATGTATAATATAATTGATAGAATCAGGCGTTACTTTGCGGAAATCCATTATAATAAAAAATAAAAATATCAATTTCTTTGCAACTTTCCGCTAAACATATAAAATGATGTGTCTTACCTGGATTGAAGCGCACCTCCCGCCCTCCCTCAATTGCATACACTAACTCCGTCACCACTAGACCAAGCACCACTACTCTCAACACCACTATTCCAGGCAAGACACACCATCGACGATAATACGACACGTGTTTCGCCTCTACACGAGGCATCCTCAGGTAGTATAGACTCTACGGCGGCTGACCGCTAAGTGAGTACTTAAGTGAGTACTTAGCGGTCAGCCGCCGTAGAGTCTATACTACCTGAGGATGCCTCGTGTAGAGGCGAAACACGTGTCGTATTATCGTCGATGGTGTGTCTTGCCTGGAATAGTGGTGTTGAGAGTAGTGGTGCTTGGTCTAGTGGTGACGGAGTTAGTGTATGCAATTGAGGGAGGGCGGGAGGTGCGCTTCAATCCAGGTAAGACACATCATTTTATATGTTTAGCGGAAAGTTGCAAAGAAATTGATATTTTTATTTTTTATAATATGTATAAATTAAAATCAAAATACAATGAGAGAAAAGGCTTATTTTTAGTGTCGGCTAAAGAAATTGACTGAGATGACTATTGACTGCACTAAAATGCAAAGGTAACCAGATCTACCAATTAAAATCAAATACAAACTTTACAAGTAAAGAATTTCATTCTATTTCATTGTATGATGATTCTCGGTTTAATACTCGTATTACAAAGATAAGTCAAAATTCTGGTTAGTTCTGGTTTTAGAAAATGTATTCTCGGTTTCAGAAAATATATTTAAATATTGCTCTGTCGTTTGATATTTACATTAAAACACAAATCATTACATAACAGTTATAAATTAATTAAAAAATATTATCATCATAAATTATTATGAATCCTGATAGAAACGCATTCTGTACATACGTATCTATGCAAATGCATACACATTCTTACAGAATAGGTTAAAAATTTGAAATTTGCGCATATTTTTTTTGAATAATTTAAGGTCAACTTTACCTCTAATATACTAATTTTTAATAATTCAAATATTTTACATTTTCATACTGAGTAGGTATAATAATATCACGAACTATAATGGGCCAAATATGTATGAGGTTGATAGATTTTCAATGATTGATGTACAGCTTATAGGTATGTTTTGAAAAGTTTAGACTCAAAACATGTTAGAAAATATAAAAGCGTGGTGTGTCAACTTGTCTTTCTACAATCGAAACTATAAAACGATTGGAAAACGTATAGTATATCAACGTTTAGTCACGTTACGTGCACTAAGCTGGCATGTTACTCACTTGAAGTTGATTTCATTCAATCATTTTTAAAGTTTTCTATAAGCCAAATAATTTTCTATTGTAGAAAGACAACTTGACTCACTCCGCACTTTTTTACAGCAGAATAGATAATTTAGCATTTTAAAATGAAATATTAATATTATGATTTTGGTTTGATAAGTAAAAGAATAATATTTCGTGATTTGGATACACATTTGTACATGCTTCACAATATTTATTTAAATTATTAATAAAAAAAAACTAATGATAAAGATGAAGAACTAAATATCATTAATAATTTATATAAATATTATGAAGCAAGCACGTGTGAGTTCTAATCACAAAAAACCGGGCAAAAGCGTGTCGGGCCACGCTCAGTGTAGGGTTCCGTAGTTTCCCGTCCGTCACAATAAGTGTTCCCACTTATGAGTTTAAAGGTGGGTATCCATTATGTTCGCTCTCCAGCAGCGCTCCGCGCTCCTGCAACTGCTCCCGGTAGTGGGTACTGTTGTTTCCATCCAAGTTCAAAATGATTTTCCCAGAAAGTCCTTATAAAGTTCTACTTTTCAGATTTTTTTCATATTTACTAAACTTATGGTTCAAAAGTTAGAGGGGGGGGGGGGGGGACAAATTGTTTTTACCTTTGGAGCGATTATTTCCGAAGTTATTGACATTATCAAAAAATAATTTATATGATAAACCCCTATTCATTTTTAAATACCTTTCCAACAATATATCACACGTTAGGGTTGAAATTAAAAAAAAAATCACTTCCCACTTTACATATAGGGGGGCTACCCTAATAAAACATTTTTTTCCAATTTTTATTTTACCACTTTGTGGCGTGATTGACCAATATGTGTAATATTGGTACCAAATTTCAGTTTTCTAGTGCGAACGGTCACAGAGATTAAGCGAGGATGGACAGACGGACAGACAGACATGGCAAAACTATAAGGGTTCCTAGTTGACTACGGAACCCTAAAAATGAAGCTGAAGTTTCACCAAGTGTCACTCCACTGGCCTTAGATGAGAAAAAATATTAAAATAATAGTATGAAAAAAAATTGGATAATAATAATAATAATAGTAATAAACATTTATTTCGCCCACTTTTTACATAGTTACATTTGTTTCAGAGTTTTGAGTTGTTGTGGGAGACAGGAGCCCAAACTAGGTTACCCTGTTCTATGGGTTTCCTGGCTCCCCCTCTTGGCTTTCTTACATACAATTCGATGATAATGTACTTACACATGAAGTGAGCGTTGCATGTGGAGATCGAATATAAGATTTCCAAAGTGTAATTTACAGTAAAAGTCACATAGAATGAACATACAATATGTTTTAAATAATAATAATAATTTATCATTTCCTTTTATATATTTATTCAACCCAATCAGATGAGAAAAAATAATAATAATAAAAGCATATAAAATTATAGGCGCGCTTGTATTTGTATGTGTTTTTCTGTCTCACTTTTCCGCTTTTACAGTAAATTCTCTGTTGCATCGTAATCTAATTTCTGAAGCCAATCTGTTAATTTTTTCTTAAATTTATATTTCGTTAGTTGAATAATTGAGTGTTGTCTATTAATTTTATTATATAACCTGCCTATTCTGTGCCCACAAAACTTTTGGGCGAAAGTAGATTTTGCTTGTTTCGTTTCGCATACCTCATAATTTCTTCTCCTAGTTTGTTGTGAATTGGGTGTAAACACAGTGCAAGTGTGTTTTTTTTTAAATTGAAGAGAATATATAATTTCCGTACTGTACCACGTACCACGTTAGCTTCCCTGAATAAACTGGTAGTTGAGAACATTTTTGGTTTATAAAGTGCTAAAAAACTTTTAAAATCATTCGTTGAGATCAAGCATATGTGCTTTATTGGAACCCATTAATATTGGCACAAGGATATATAAACAGTTTTTAGCAATGTCTGATTTGTTACATGTCATAAGTTTTTAAAACTGTAAGTAAGTTTTCTGACTCTTTGGGTTAAACTTCTTATGTGTGCTTTGAATTGAAGATGTTATCTATTGTTGTCCCTAAGTATTTAATTTCTTGTGTATTTATTATATTAAAGCAGTTGCAGTTTGAACTAGAAAATTGAAAACATGAAAAGATGCATTTAAACTTGTCCAAATATATTGTAGATTATGAAGAACAGTTATTTTTATAAATGCTATCATCATACGTTATTTATTAAAACGTTCTACATTAGTTACACTCGAGACTTACTCGTTTTCATTTACACGAATTTTAATTTACGACGAATAAAATTTTATTACTTAATATCCTAAATAAATTATATATTTCTACTTAATCAATGAGTATCTATTATATACAAGAATCTTTGATAAAGGACTAGTCTTGCTGATCCAGTGATTACATTTACTTAAAAATATTGTGAACATAATATATTAAAATAATTGATAATTAACTAATACTTATATGATTCACCAAAATGAATTAATTACCAAAATGGTATAATATCCCTCTTACTGTTAACAATAATTATTTCCAAAACATAATTTAAATAAAAAGGTGCATGATCAGTGTTTGGTGTTCGTTCGCTAGAATGTGTGAATTGCAATGTAACACAAAAAAATTATTTGTTTTCAGTCATTTTTAATGTTTGTTAATTTGTAAATGTAAATAAGAACACCTACATTGTGCACAAACATGATCTTATTTATTTATCTTTGTTTTCTATGGTTATTTTATATTATTAGGGTAAAAATTAAAAAGAGCACAAATAATTTTTAGTTGAATTAAGAACGCAATTTTAATAAAAACAAATTAAAATATATTGTCTCTAGATCTTGGTCATGATCTATGATATATTCCATACATTAAGCCAATTCACACATACTCGTTACATTTCTGACTTATTTAACAACATTCATCGTGATAATATATAAATTGCTTTTTAGTTGAAGCGAAAAATAACAAAAATAATATTTAACAAAAAGGAAAATATAACTATAAGATATTTTGGTACTATAAAGTAAGTGACAAAAAAAGACGTCTTTGGTGTTAAAAATTTGCAAACAGAATAACAAAATATATGTGACCCTTAATCAAAAATATTTATAAATGATTTCTCAACTTTAGCCTCGCAGCAGAATTCAAATTACAAGAAATTACAAAGCGTACATTATAACAACGAATGGTGTTGTAATAATTATACCTTTTACAAATTGTCGTCGTTTACAGTGCCCTTGTCTTAGAAGGACGGTCATGCGTAATGTGGATAAGAGCCCAAATGTGACGTCACGTGGGGAGGCGCCATCGAGTGGGGGGAGTAGAGGTTACTCCCCCCTCCGCCCCAGTTGCTCCACGATGCTGAAGGAAATATCGACGCTGAAACAAAATAGTTCACTAACCTAAGTTCACATGATGTTCAATTCGTATCGCTGCAATCCAAAATTGCGACTTGAGATAATATCAAGGATTCGATTGTTAAGACCTTTTAGGAATAAGTAATAAAAAAGTAAATTAATACTTTTGAAAGTCAGCTTTTAGGCTTATAGAAAGAAAAATCGAGCAAAGTGACAGAATTTTAAAAATATTTTGTTTATCAAATAATAAAAATTTTATTATTGGAAAACTCACTTCACAATACGTAATTAAGCCTTAGAAAATAGCACAATGTGTTTTTTGTTTTTTATTATCATGACGTCAGAAATAAAGAACACTGTCATTAAAAAAAAAAAAACAGAATCAAAATTTAATTTGGAAGACGAAGCATTCGCTTTTTGAGCTAGCCAGCGCAATATTGATCTCTAAAACGTTGCTATACCTACTACAGTAAAAAACTAAACCGTTTACCCGGTGACATCATCATTGGTTTATCCGTCTGTCGATGTATTGCCTTAAAACTTTGAGACTATGTAATTAATGACATTTTAAATGCAGTTTTCATCAACATTTAATTATTATATATTGATATATTTTAATATATCGACGGAGATTTTTTGTCTGTAACGGGCATATTGTAAGTCAGTATAGTATAAGTTACAGTCAAAACTCAACCGATAAAACCAATTCTGACTGCAAAAATCAGGCAAAAGTAGTTTATACTAAGGACTTTGGTAAAACCATTTTTAACTGCAAAATATTGGGTAATAGTGATTTTGACCAAATTTTATCGGTTAAATTGGTTTTGACTAAAAATGTTGTCATGTTAGTGTCTCTTTGAAATTAAAATAGTCAATTCTGAAATTATATTTTATATCACTATAATGTACACGGCTTTAGGGTGGCCCAAGGGCCACCGCAGGCGCTCCTTAACCTACTGCGAATGATATTGCAAGTTTTGGCCGATAGAAAAAATCATTTTTGACTAAAACATTAGTCAAAACTGATTTAGACTAAGGGCCTCGATGAAAAACATTTTTGCTTGATTTTCGCAGTAAAAGGTGGTTTTGACCGATTATGATTTTGAGTTTTAACTGTGACATATACATATTATAAATACAATTGATGTCTGCAATATCAAAATAACTGACATTTATTGTGCTGAGGGGGTTATTTGCATGCCATTAAGACATTAGTAAAAGTTTTAATTGTCGGTCAGTCTGTCTGTCTGTCCGCTTTTCGGTATAGCTTAGCCCATTGTGATGAAACTTCACGAGAGAGCAATGTCAGGAGTGATTGAAGCTATATTTTTCTTATTAACTGGCTTTACGGCTCTGGGTTCTAGCCCTTCTGAGCTTTGAAGCTGTATCTTATCCGAAAAACTTAGAGTATATAATACGAAATCGAAAAATTGATAAAAGTCTTTGATGTTTATTTAAAAAAATCGAAACAACACGACAGATCACTCGCCAAGTCCTACCCAGGCAGAGTCGGGGCGAGTTGCTAGTTGATAAATATAAAATAATAATGGCTTATAAATAAGAGATTATAAATAATACTTATTGAATGTCTTTTTTTTTATTTACCTTTGGTTATAACAAAACTCTGTTCTGGGAATAACCAGAAAGAAAACCAGCGAGAATTTCAGAAGAATTCAGTGACTTAGTGGTTAAGATCGGATTATCAGTAAAATATTTTACAAAAATCATAGCAACGTCCTGACCCGATTTAGTTAATTTGTTGTTAAAACTTAACTGGTAGTTTGAATTGCGGGAGTTGACCTTATCAGACACGAACGAACAATTAGGTAATTTGTATTGTGTGTCAGAAAAAATGTATAATTTTGTTTTCACATATATTTACACATATTTTTACAATTATGCAGTGCTAATAAAACCTAACAGTGTTAGCAGCATTCAAATTGCCTCGGAATGTGTGAACTAGCTCCGTGGAATCGGTTTATTCCATTAAGTCGAGTACGCGAAGGCGTCTCGTGCCAATGACAAGCAGTTTCGAGTAGCGTGCCAATATTTGCAGTACAGCATTGAGATGCAGACTGGGCAGAGAGCGCCTTGCGACTGAAGGGTGCATGATATTAACACTATTGTTGTGACATGTTTTTTTAAGAATTTTTAATGGAGCTTTATTTATTTGTTGCCAGTGTTTTTAAACGATTTAAAAAGTAGTATTGATCTAATAATGTAATATATCCGACACTCATCGTTCGATTTAACAATACTATGCTGTTAATCGAACAATGAGTTTACTAATGTTCTAAAAATGTTATAGTTTCTTTTTAGTGTTCCGGTTTAGTGTTCCTATTTCAGTCTCTTCGTTTTACGTAGATGATAGACAATGCAGTTACCCAAATAAATTTTTCTGTAATATTAGTGATTAATATATATATATATATATATATATATATATATATATATATATATATATATATATATATATATACCTAGTGACCTTTTTTACCGTCTGGAAAAAAATAAGGGTGTAACATGTGAACGGAGTAGAACGGAGGAGCCTAAGGCACTGATATTTTACAATAATTAACAACATAAATTTTGAATTAAACGTTTGAATTTTTTTAAGATTTATACTTGCCCTTGAGCCTGTGACCCTATGAAGTGACAAGGTCAAAGATACCTACAATTTTTTATTGCCGTTCGTTAAGTAGGGTGGATATGATTTGAATTTCGATATATTTTATTTAATTACTAGAACTTTCTGAGGTGTAACTTTGTTTTACAATGTAGTACAAGTACGTACAAGGATCTACATCCAGACCCGGAACAATTATTTTGAAGACCATACAAACATTTGTTCCGTGCGGGATTCGAACTTGCGGTCTTGTAGCGCTAAGACTAAACGCTTAGCCACTACGCTACGCAATCGTCAAAGCCAAATATAAATATGTTGTGATTGATATGTGATTGCGTTTAATTTTACGAAATATTTTTTAGAATACTAACTGAATACTAGGCTGCACTAAAAGTATCGGGAATGGAATATTTTCACTGTTCCTGTCATATTAAAATGTTTTTAATTGAAAACTCCTTGATTTTAAAAATCGAATACCATTTATTTATTTAAAAAAAAGATTCTCGGTCTTGTCACAAGGTTTTGTCAAACTTGTTTAGTGGTTGAGAAAATGGAATTGAGTCGAAAAACTCAAGAGCGATGATTTATTATGACTTTCGAAGTGGTTTAACACAAAAACAGTGTATTGACCGGATTATTTCTGCATTTGGTGATTAAGCCCCATTCAAAACCACAATTTATCGCTGGTTTGCTGAATTTCAACGTGGAAGTGTCAAGCTCAGTGATGATCCCTGTCAAGGTCGTCCAAAAACAGCAGTCACCCAAGAAAACGTTGATGCTGTGCGTACGCTGATTGAGGAAGATCGACATGTGATATACCGTGAAATCCAGGCAACTTTAGACATTGGCATGAGTCAAATACAAATGATCCTGAATGAACAATTAGGTGTAAAAAAGTTGTTTTCCCGATGGATACCGCATTCGCTCCGTGAAGAGCAAAAAGCGGCTCGCGTTACTTGGTGCGTCAGAACTCTCAAAAGATTCCACGCAGGATCCTCAAATGCTGTATACAACATCGTATCAGGTGACGAATCCTGGATATACGCGTACGAACCCAAAACAAAAAACCAGTCACGAGTTTGGGTGTTCGAAAATGAGTTAAAGCCAACAAAAATTGTTTGTTCACGGAGTGTTGCAAAAAAATGGTGGCCACGTTTGTCTCCAAAACCGGCCATGTTACGACTATTCCTCTTGAGGGACAAAGAACGGTTAATGCAGAATGGTATGCTAGCGTTTGTTTGCCACAGGTTTTCTGAACTCCTTAAAGAGAAATGCAACCGCCGCATCATCCTCCATCACGACAATGCGAGTTCTCACACCGCACACAGAACAAAAGAGTTTTTAAAGTAAGAAAATATAGAATTATTAGACCATCCGCCGTGGAGCCCTGACCTAAGCCCTAATGATTTCTATACTTTCCCTAAAACAAAGAATAAATTGCGTGGACAGAGATTTTCATCACCTGAAGAAGCTGTGGACGCCTACAAAACGGCCATTTTGGAGACCTCAACTTCCGAATGGAATGGTTGCTTCAACGATTGGTACCATCGTATGGAAAAATGTGTCAAATTTCGCGGAGAATACTTCGAAAAGCAATAAATACATTTTTAAATATTAATGTTGTGTTACTTCCTTGATTCCCGAAATTTTCCTCGTACTAGTGTCGCCATCGAATGTCCAAATATCTATTTAATATTTATACATTATACTTTTTATTAATAGTATTTTTTTCGGGTAAAAACCTTAAAAATTGTAGTCGTAAATTGCTACGAACAGACTATTATATAAATTGATTTCATTGTTCTAAGCAATTCTATTACAACTAGTAACAGAGGTTTTTTGGAGGTTACCGCTAAAAAGAACCCCTGTGTCGTATCTTTTGTGGTTTTCGTCGTGGTCGATCAGCTGGTGATCGCTGATCTACCTGACACGTAGATGGGTGGCGGCAGTAAAGTCCAAGGGGAGGCATTGGCCGTTAGTTTGGGCATTGCGAAGGCTTTCGATCAGGTTTGGCACAAAGCGCTTCTTTCGAAGCTCCCTTTCTATGGGCTTCCCGAGAAATTGTGCGATTGGATCACCAGCTTTCTTTAGATAGGACCATCAAGGTCGTTGTAGACGGTGCATGCCCCGATTACAAGCCTTTAGAAATTAAAGCTGGTGTTCCACAAGGCTGCGTGCTATCACCAACGTTATTTCTTCTGCATATCAATGATAAGTTGCAAACCTGCAATATTCATTGCTATGCAGATGACAGCACTGGTGATGCTCTGTGCACCGGCTGTGCTAATATTTCTCGGGAAAACGTCTCCGAGTGGCGGGAAAATCTTGTTGCAGAAGTCGAGTATTTGCTGAACAAAGTATCGGATTGGGGGCCACTAAATCTAGTCCAGTTTGACCCTCAGAAGACACAAGTTTGCGTTTTTTTAACCGCTAAAAAGAACCCCTTGCAGTATCTCCTCAGTTTCAAGGAACTCCCCTTGTTCCCTCAGAAAGTATCGGTATCCTCGGCGTCGGCATATCGAGTAACGTGCAGTTTCGTGGTCACTTGGAAGAGAAGGCCAAAGTGGCCTCTAAAAAGCTTGGCATGCTCAGCAGAGCGGGACAGTATTTCTTATCGGCACACCGCCCACAACTTTACAAGGCGCAGGTTCGGCCGAACACGGAATACTGTTCTCATCTCTGGGCTGCGCTCCCCAGTACCAACTCCTTCCATTTGATCGCATCCAGCACAGAACCGTTCGAATCGTCGGCGACTGAGCTCTTTCCGATTGGCTTGACTCACTGAAACTGCGAAGAGATGTTACATCGCTTTGCGTATTTCATCGTATTTGCCACGGGGAGTGCTCTGAGGAATTGTTCGGACTAATTCCGGCCGTGCAATTTCATTATCGCACATCGCGACAAAACATCATCCATACCATCTGGATGACTGGCGGTCCACCACTCTGCGATTTAAAAGAAGTTTTTTTCTTCACACAACTTCCTTGTGGAATCAACTACCACCTGAGATTTTTCCGGACCGATACGACTTAGGGACCATCAAGAAAGAGCCTAACACTTTTTAAAAGGCCCGCAACGCATCTGCAATTTCCCTGGTGTTGCAGTTGTTGATGGGCGGCGGTAATCACTTACCATCAGGTGAGCCGCATGCTTGTTTACCCCCTCTCCTATAAAAAATGGTAAAATAAACTTACCTTAAGTGAAGTTCAACCATAATTATACAAAGCTCCGTGTTCGAGTCGGCATTCTGCGTCTTACAACAAGACTTGTAAAGGCGACTCGGACCAGGAGAGAGCATAATTAATATACCATATTATGACCTAACATAATTTTGCAATAATTATATATTGTTTTTTAAAGAAATGTTGGTGGTTTCTGTAGTGGTAATGTTACAAAGTTTTAGAGATCGTATAGGCAGTTATCACAAAAATAAGGCACAGCTTGACATTCGCGATCGCAGTTCTTTTGGACTAATTGATTACCTGTGGACGTGGGCATCGCCGCGTGTGGAGCCATGAACGAAGACAGTTTAGCCGAGTGGTGATATGAGCTCATGAACAAGTCGCTCTGGTACTTGTAGGCCGGGTCGCTGGCGGTCGGTTGCGTGGCCGCCGCCAGCCCTTGGAAATCAAACTTGTACGCGTATCTCTTTCCGTGAACCTTCGTCATTATATTCTTGTCGTAGTAGTATCTGTGTGGAGTATTAGACGTTAGTAAATTAAACTAAACACGCATACATTAAAACGTTTAGTTTTTTTAAATTAATTATAAATCGCGTCCAGCCAGTTCGCAACGCACAGTGTATCGGGTACCCGGGAATTCGCAATGCCACGGAGCATGGCCTTTAGTTTTACCTTAAAGCGCGACTGAGTTTGTCGTAGTTCATGTTGGGCTTGGACTTCCGCTCGCCCCACCTCCTGGCCACCTCGTCGGGGTCGGTGAGCTTGAACTCGCCGTTGGTGCCCTCCCATGTGATGCATCCCGCGTTGCTCGAGTCACTTAACAGTTCAAGGAGGAACTGCCATAGCTGAATTTGTCCGGAACCTGGAAACATAGCGATAAGTTTCCGCTGTTTTTATTTTGATTTTATGGCGAAATTTCGCATTGGCCCTCAATTGTTTCCTGTCCGCTATTAAAAAATGTTACAGTTTTTTCTTAAAACAGTAATGATGCCAAACAAGCACAAAGTCCACCCGGTGGTAGCCAGAAGCAGTTGTCCATAGAGGCCTATCGTTACCAAAAATCATTGTAAAAAGCAATCTATGCACTCACCGCGCGAATAAAAGCACTTTTAATGACATATTTAATGCTGGTATTCTGAGAAATTATTTACCTTTATATAAAAATAAATTAATATTCTCTACAATAAATTTTAAAAGTACTTATTCAATTTCAAAACAAGAACATAGGCGTTGCCCCCCCCCCCCATCCGTAACTCACTCTGTCAATATTGGAAATGTGCGAGAGATATACTCGGAACGCGTTTGTTAAAAAAACAGAGTACAAATAATAAAATTAAAAATTCGTTCCCTATTTTGCTACACTTTGGGTTAGAATTTTTTAATAAAAAGAATCATTAAAATCGGCTCACGATTGTCTAAGATATCGCTTAATATAAAAAAACATATAGTCGAAATGCGTTACATAATGTTAATTTTGATTAAGTCATTTTTGATTAAAAGTTTTACAATTGGTTCAGCGATTGCTTGCTAGGTGACTGAATATGTGGCTCCGACAGAATATCAGCGCCGCGGTAACTCTGTTACTGTAGCATTATGCTGAGGCCGTGGCCTTTTTGTTGCTGCAATCCATTTTTTATTTTTTAATATTTTGCAAAGATATAGTAATATATTTTTTTTTAATTTTTAAAAGATTGAATCATTTGCAGCCCATCAACGTCCGTTACTGCACATAAATCCCCTATGCTCCTTGTAGATTGACACATTAGGAGGATATTTGCCATAAGTGCCACGCTGAGCAGGCAACTGGGCAACTACAGTTTTTTATAATTTAAGCTTTTAATATGAAGATGTTGCAGCTTATCCTGTTTGCTATTCTCTCTGTCGCCAGTGTGTTTCGATGTCAAGTGTATTGAGAGCCAGTATGATTTCTGGCTGCGAGTTCGTCTAGTCCTCAGTACTGCTACTGCATACATAGACTATTTTTTTTGATTTAGTTGCAAGTACCCTTGAGCTAAAGTAGCCACTTACTATAAGGTAGACTGTAACTTGTAGTTTTCCATTTCAATTTTATTAAAAAAAAACAGTACCGCAATAAGTAACCGAATATAATAATAATAATATTATCCATTGTATCTCTCCGTTGACGAAGTGGTGGGGCTTGTGTGCTCCAGTGAACTCTAGGTTTATGCCGGTAGAGTTTACTTATGCTGAGATAGATCTAGGGCAAAGAGCCAGACTAAAAGAGATCATGGGCGGCGGTAGTCACTTAACATCAGGTGAGCCGCATGCTCGTTTGCCCCATCTTCTATAAAAGAAAAACAATCCAAGACAAGGTGGCTATGCCAAGGGCTGCGTGCCTACGGGAGAGTGTAAGTCGATAGTATGCCAACTCTAGATAACACTCGTTGGACCTCCAGTAAATATTTATTTGCATAAAACATGGTACATTTTTAGGTCTTATAACATAAAGTGAACATGCATGTTTCACCGATTTATCGGTACGAGAAATATTACGTCGACATGCAATTGAATAACAAAAATTAGAAGATTACAATAACGCTGATTAAAAAAATTAAAAAAGCTGTAACGTTTCTTTAGAAAAAAAAAAGCGCGCAAGTTGTCGCCTCAGACGCGACGTGCGATAATCGCGCCATTATGACAACGCGCGCTATTTGCCGGTCTCCATGCTAATTTTCGCTCACTCACCACCGAATGGAGAAAATGGCAGGGAAGGACACTTGAAACACAACAAAAGGATAAATTGCTCTATGAAACTGGGGTGTATGTGTTCAGAATTCAAAAAATAACGCGTTTTTTAATACACTGACGCGAAATGTTTCTGATGTAGTAACATTGTTCAACAAGCGGAGTTCGCTAATATTTCTCGTGTTATGTGTTGCGATGTTTTTCATTTCGATTCAATTCATAAGAATTTATCCTTAAGGTTATTATAATTCAGGTGGATATTGCAAATATACTGACACAATTATAATACTTACTAAGAAATTACTTTTGTAATATACATTTGAAACTTTTCGTGCAGACATGATTCAACCCATCAACATCATCATCATCATCATTACAGCCCTTCACAAGCCCACTGCTGAACATAGGCCTCCCCCAAGTAATGCCACAAAGCATGGTCCTGAGCCACCTGCATTCATCGACTTTTGCATGTCATACCAAGTCGTCACTCTATCTAGTGGGGGACGCCCTACACTTCGACTGCCGGTACGAGGCTGCCACTCGAGAACCTTGTTTTGCCATCGGTTAAGGTTCCTCGAGCTACATGGCCAGCCCATTACCACTTCAGCCTACTAATCCGTTGGGTTATGTAGGTCACACTGGCTCTACTGCGGATATCCTCATTCCTAAGTTTAACACCCATAGAAACTCCGAGCAGTGCCCTCTCTATAGCTCGCTGTGTGACCTTGAGCGTCCTTATACGGCCAGCAGTGAAAAACGTCTCAGACCAATAAGTCATCACTGGCAACACGCCACTGGTTGTACAATCTCGTTTTTAGGTTTGGAGGTGTACCTGAAGAGATCTGTCGTAATTTCCCGAAAATTTCTCTCGGTCGAAGTGGACTTACCTTTTCGGACTATTTGTCCCAGGCAAACGTACTCGTCAATAACTTCAAGCTTAGTGCTCCCAACAACTACCAGCATAGGTGTGACATGGACATTACACAAGACCCATCAGTTGGGAGACACTATTGAGGTCATTGAGCATAGTGCTTAGATCCTCCAGCGGTTCTGCCATAAGGACTATATCGTCGGAAAATCTAAGGGGAGGACTTGCGATTGATGTTATTACCGTATCCTTTCCAGATCAATAGCTTAAAATTGTCTTCAGCTGCATTGGAATTGGTGAAGAGTTTCGGGGATATAACGTCACCCTATCTTACGCCTCTCTGCAGTTGAAAAGGTTTTGTACTCTGGTTCTGTACTCAGATAGTCATTATAGGCCTACTTTGCAAGCACTTCAGCACTTCGATATACCAACAGTCAACTTGGCATCGTTGAAAGGTCTGTAGCACCGCCCAAATTTCGACGGAATCATAGGATTTATCGTAGTCTACGTACGCAAGACAAAGTGGTAGTTTGTACCCTTCGGATATCTGTACAACTTGCCGAAGGGTATGTAAGTGAATAAAATAAAAGTAAAATAAAATAAAAGTATAAGTTTGAATAAAATAAAAATAAAAATAAGTGGTCTGTGGTGATAAAGCCTTTTCGGAAACCAGCTTGTTCGGGAGGCTGGAAGTCGTCGAGTCTGCGTGCGAGACGATTCGTAATGACTCTCGAAAACAGCACGTAGAGGCGGCTCAGAAAGGAAATCGGTCTGTAGTTCTTTATGAGAGCGTAGTCGCCTATCATGAAGAACAAGACCACCGCACTTCTGCTCCACGCCCTCAAAGCAGTGCCACCATGGAGGACGTGATTGAAGAGCTTCTGAAGGACTTTAAGTATCGGTTTTCCACCCGTTATTTCCAACCAATTCAAATCATAATCTGATCAAAATAATGATTAAGAGGCAATTTTTTCAGTTTATTTCAAAGTATGAAAGACTTCTGAATTACTCCTTAAACATCCCAAAATCTATATTAAATTTTCTTTAAAATGATATGATATGTGTGATATGTGGGCTCGTGCCACAAGCCTATCTTTCAAATCTGAATATTTTGTTTATATTGGTTAAAACATTTCTGCACAATTACGGCGTGGCTTTGGGCTTGTAACATTATTATAAAAGTACGAATTACATTTAAACCCAAAAATGACTTTGTTAACATACAGTATAAAACACTCAAATGAATTAGTTTTTGAGATAATGACGTGCTATTTAATTTTATTGATGTATAGTTACAACAATGTCGTTCCTAAATCCATAAAAACTGTATTATTACTTAATGATATAAATTCGCATTCTTGATCCAATATACCTGAACGCAGCATACAGTGTGGGCGTTTGCGAAAACTCGTGAAAGATTTCGACTGTTCGATTTCAAAGAAACCAAGTCTTTCATCATCCTAAAACACGAATTGATACGTTGTAAGCGAAACATTGGGTATTTTCGGGAGAAGGAAAAGTCCCCTATAGCATACAAATGGGCTCCAGTCGTGTGGAGGCGTAAGTTGTTAGGTGGTAATGGTCGGGGTCGAACCACTGTACGATATTGGGCGGGTATGTTTTCAACGCGCACGACTGGTCCTGGGTGCCATCATGCGGAACAATGTAGCGACAGAAAATATAGCAAATGTTACTGTTATTTTGACCCGACTGCGGCGGACCCAAAAAAGAGAATAATAATTTTATTAGTGTGTGTTTTGCTTGTTGTGGTTTGCATGTACGTAATTTTTTTACAGTGTAAATGTCAAATTTATAAGTAACTCGAACGAAGCCAGGGTCAGACAGATGGTCAGACCCTAGCAGTATGAACTATCGTCTCGACCAAACAAATATGTATATTGTATAAATAGACTTACACGATCTCTAACCCAACAAACGAACAATAATTTAATTAATTTAAAATAATTTTCACCATGTAAAATAAAATCCGTGTGTGTAAAAAATATATTTGTGATACATTTTGTAAAAAGTATACGAGAAATATTTCTGTTTATAAAATTGCATTATAAATTTTATATTTCAATTTTAAGAATATTTTTTTCGTCTGTGCTTCAAATCTGCAAAACGACCGCCATATTAGAACATGACGTGACGTCACTGATCCATCTTAAGGGTATTAGTGCTCTGTGTCACTGATTAAAAGAACTAGCTAAAGTGTTGTGTTATTTCGAATTTTTTCAAGTTATCATTACGATTACTGAGTTGTATTCCGAATTTTATTGAAAAGGCATCATGGAAGACGAATTCGTAAAAGCAGAAAGTACTAATCTATCAAGGATAAATAAATTGATGGTGGCAAATTTTTTTGCATGCAATCCCAATTTTTGTTCTGCTGAGTAGGTATGTTAAAACATCAATGTAAGTATCTATTACCAACTTTTGTTTATACAAAAACACAAAACCAGGTCAGAGTGTATTTTGATAAAACATAGTTTAGTAGCTATCATAGTTTAGCTTATGCATAATTACAATCAGTAGCAATCATTAGTTATAATATCTAAGTTAACGTAATTTATTACAAAATTTGACTTGCGATAACCTTCACCTCATGATGGTTTGATTTGTATTAAACAATAGTTAAATATATGTCATACTTACATCAAAATGATCTTCACAGAAGAATAGTCTGGTTTTTGTATATGATATATTCGGGTATCTACTTGCCGGTTTTAACCAAGTATTTCTTATATTTAAATACTTGGCACTTGAACCAATAACTTTCCCGGCGTTCTTATGCTCGTATTCTTGCATTGATGATAACTCATTATTAAACATTAAAAAGTATCTTATTCCTTTGAAAAATCGGCAAAATCAAGGACAGTGACGTCACGAGTTGAACAGCATGGTGGCTAGCGTTTACACGCGAATATTTAAAACGATAGATTAAAAGTAATATTTATGGCACTATTCAGTTAAAAAAAATATATAAAAAATATAGTGGTTCATTATCATTCTAGGATTCATTTAAAATAATTTTTGAAAATGGGTGTAATATACCCTACTATATAATACTTGGCAAGTATTATATAATAGGGCTTATACGAGGGAAGAATTCTACAAAATATATAATAATACTTGCACCGGCCTCGTATGTGTAGGGTAGAGTATTTATGTGGTATTATTTAATTTTAATATATAATATAATAAAAGAAAAAAATATTGTACCGATTTTAATTTTTTTAAAATCTATCATTTTTCGGATATTTTATCAGATAGCCTAGATCTTTTTTAACGTTTTTAATCGTTCGTAAAAAAAAAATAAACGAAAAATTGATAAAATAAATGGTCGTTGTTAATTTTAAATATAAATAGCGCCACAGAAATAGATCCTATGTAGGCAAAGTTGGGTCGAATCTGTTAGTATATGCAGTAAAAGAAATAAGTGTATTTACTATTGCTTGCTTATTTTGCCAACGACACCTTTACGGGAAACTAAGCCGGTTCACACGAGCGTGGCATTCCGAGATTTATACGCTGATCGATTATGTTCCAGTCACAACGTTTACGCTCATCTCTCGCCTCGCCCGAAGCAATGTCGGCGATGCTTCATCGGTTTTATGACTCGCAATTAATTCTTCAATCGTTAGACCCTCGTTACATCGATTGTGATTCGATTATTTTGTTAGTAGTTGTATATAATGTCGAGGAATTCTCATCATCTAAACACGTTTAGATATTTTAACATCATATTACCCTGAGTTTGCACTGACGCGATTTTCACAAAAAACATGTTTTCAACACTGTTTTAAGTAAATGTATCAAAAAGCGTTTGCAGAGTCAAAGAAAATGTTGCAGTGAAATTTGTTTGACAGTTTATTGTACATTACATATTTTAACTATACAATATCTTTATAACTACAGAAACAAAATGTTTGAAAACAAATTTGTAGAAAAATTGTCATGTTGAAAGATAAGTTTGAATGTCCGTTGAACATTTTACACAGTTTTTGTGAGTGCGAACGCCACCATCAACAAAACATGTTGTGTGACTTATTTTACCCGATTTGTTTCAAAACATTACGTGTTGGATGTTTCTCAGTGCAAACGTACTGTTAGGCTAGTCATGGAAACTTTAACTTCGAAAAATATAATTATGTTGTTTGTTTTATAAAACAGGAGTAACGAACGAACCTAATATCCCATTGATGGTAAGTGGCAGCTTCAAACATGCTTTACCCCTGAGTAATTTTACACGGGCTTTCTATACCCTTAACATAGTACCTATCCAGATGAAACCTGCCCCGGTAGAACCTTAGGAAGAAAAAGAGTTACAATATATTACATAACTGGCCAGGCAGACGTTGTTCTGCTGTATGTGACGACCCTTTGTCACATAAAAAATCATTAGATTCGTAATAATGTACATCGACGGTCACTTATTGGCATAATAACTATCCTATCTCTCAAGTTAAACCGAACTGCACACAGTGTGCAAAATTATATTGAAATCAGTTCAGTAGTTAGGGAGTTTATCACGGACAAATAACATGACACGTAATTTTTATATATAAAGATAAAACATTTACTGTATAATTTTTCTAAAAAGAACTAATCATCCTATGGTTTACAAAAGAGGCTTCAGGGGGAAACTGAAACAGGAAATGGAACAATATCTTATTGATAAAAACTTTAATAAAAAAACTGGTTGCTAGCCCAACTGCTCAACCTGGTAAATATGGCAAATATCCCCCCTGCGGGGATATTTCTGGTGGCCTGTAAATATAGCAATAATAATAATAATAAGCCTTTTTATTCCGAACTTCTCGGTTAAATATAAATACTAGACATGTGAGCTCAGTTTGCCTCTTGGTATAGGCCTCCTCTAACATTTTCCACTGGGATCTGTCACGCGCTACCCTTCTCCAATGATGTCCAGCCGTGAGTTTTAAGTCGTCTTCCCATCTTGTTCGTTGGCGTCCTCTACTTCTCTTGCCATCTCTGGAATACCAGTCAGTGGCAATTTTTCACCACTTCTCTTGTGGATTGCGTGTCATGTGACCTGTCCACCTCCACTTTTGTTGGTTTATTCTGGTTATTACATCGACAACTTTTGTTTTATCCCTTATTAAGCTATATCTCACTCTGTCCTTTTTCCTTATTCCTGTCAAAATTTCTCTCCATGGCTCCTTGACAGCGTTCCAACTTTTCTCTGTGGTGTTTGGTGAGTGCCCAGGTTTCACACTCGTGAGTAATGATTGGAAGTATACACGTGTTGAAAACTTTCCTTTTTATTTGCATACTTACTCCCTTTGATTTCAAAACTTCTTTAAAAGACCGGTGTTTCTCCCATCCATTTCCTATTCCTCGCTCAATCACCTTAGTGGTTTGACCTTTGTGAGATGTTATCTGTTTAAACTAGATGTAGTGACACATATTCTAGTAAGTGGTTGTCAATTTTACTGTGTTTTGGTTTACTGTTACCAGTGTTACTGGTTTAGAGTTTGTAAGCAGTTTTGTTTTGCCTTTGATCATGCTTAGGCCTACTTTCAAGCTTTATATGTTTAGTTATTCTATCATTAAAACTAAAAAAATTAAACTATATCATCTGCAAATCTAAGGTGGTTCAGATTTACACCCTGTACATTGAGACCGTATTCTTCCCGGTCTAGTCTGCGGAAGATATTTTCCAGAACAGTCGAAAACAGTTTTGACGAAAGCGTTTCTCACTGTCTTACTCCCCTCTTGATCTTGAACTTTTTCACGAGGTTTCTAGTTGGATACTCACTTTGCCGTTCGTGTAGATTTTCCTTAGTCCTCGTCCTCGTGTAGATAATATTGATGTAATTTAAAGGTATCCCCTGCCGTTCTATGCGAAAGCCTATGGCTCGCATATGGCTGTGTAGCTTATATAGTCTCCATAAGGCCTGTATATAGTCTGTAATAAAAATAATCGGTACTGGGCAGCGAGGAGGATTCCCCGATCGTCTCAAAATTTAGAGGAGGCTCGTACCCACAAGTAACATGAACAGAAGCGGTTAATTTATATTATTACCAATATTTTCAAGATAATGGTGGTAAACTGTTTTTAATGACCAATTATGTTGAAAATCAAAATAATATCGCGGAAACTTTACTACGGCGCTATGACTAATTTGATATAGCTTATTGACTGCACAGGTGAGTTGAGTCAACTGCGGCCGTGGGAACGGCGGTCCACGATTAGGGCCCACGGTTGGCACGTGGCGTTAATTGTTTCGGCAGGTAGCGGCAGTGTGGCGTGACACTTATTGCATTGAAATTATATGCTTTGATTTAAAAGTTTGACTCAAATTGGCGAGTGTTATGGGGTAAAGAATATGGTTGTGTTTAATCTATAGATAAATAAAAATCAATTGCCACATGGACCGATTTGAGAGTTTTGTGTCCCTGGAAGGATCACCCGTGCAAAACCGGGCGGATGGCCACTATAATACAAAAATGTTTTTTTACTAGTTTGGAAAATGTCAAAGTGGATAGTAATAAATATAAAGTATAATATCGAAAATAATAATGCCTGAATCACTGAATTTACTTCGAGGCAGCAAAGCTTGGAACTTAGTGTTGTATAAGTTATGGCAGCGGTTCCTAACCTTAACCCTTTTATACGTGGTTTATCCGAACCAGAGGCAAAAGTATTAATGAATTTCAATATGTTACTTTTTATTTATATTAAATGAAATTGTTCCATTATATACTTTACTTTTACATTCTATTCTATTAAAGAGCACGAATGTGTCAGCCCAACTTGGTGAGACCTATGATAGACAATACCGTTTCTATTGTTAGCGAGGCATTCCATCTTAACTCTGAAGGTGATTTTGATTCGTAATCGAGGAAGGATGTAGGTTCGGTTTGATTACAAAGCCCTCTTGCAATTTATTGAACTGCGCCTGAAAATTAATACAATTTAACAACAAATTAGAATATAATAGAATACCACAAATTTTCTTCTTGTCAGAACTTTAAGCTTACTCGTGTTCGTAAACGCGTTTGATGATCATGTGGAGCCGGAATTGAATCCCTTCTTCTTCTTCTTCTTTAAGTGCCATCTTCTTTCGAAGGTCGGCAATAATTAAGGCAACTTGTATATTTGATGTCGCGGTTCTGAATAAGGAACGGATGCTCTTTCCAAACCATTGGCATAGGTTTTTCAGCCAAGATGTTCTTCTTCGACCCACACTTCGTGTTCCTTGGATCTTGCCCAGTGATTGAATCCCAGATCGAGTTAGACTTTACTGTCAAGAATTTTTTTAGTATCAACTCGAATTCAGAACGCAAGAAAAACGATGGTCCTGCGGAACATGAGAGTGAGTGAAGATTTACGGATTCATGACAGTACAAGACGTCTTCTACCTCTGAGAATACTAATGCCACCTTTGTAAGTAATAGAGCCGCGTTGCAGCAATATTATGTGTGTAGCACGGATGGGTCGGCTCGGCAGGGGTAAAACCACACTCTCACAGGATAATAGCGTAAAATAGCAGTTTCTATGGAAAAAATGTCCAGTGATCAACTTCTACGGGCTGATGGAGACGAATAAGAAAAAAGAAAAATTAAAGTCTGATGTAAATTGAATCATCATTATCATCATCATTACAGCCCTTCACAAGTTCACTGCTGAACATAGGCCTCCCCCAAGAACTGCCACAAAGCACGGTTCTAAACCACCTGCATCCATCGACTTCCTGCATGTCTTACCAGGTTGTCACTCACTCTAGTGAGAGTCGACCTACACTACACCTACCGGTACGAGGCTGCCACTCGAAAACACTTTATCCCCATAGGTTGTCGGTTCTTCGAACTATATGCCGGCCCATTGCCACTTCAGCTTACTAATTCGTTGGGCTATCTCGGTCACTCTGGTTCTACTGCGTATATCCTCATTTCTAAGTTTATCATGCAGAGGGGACCCGAGCATAGCCCTCTCCATAGTTTGCTGAGCAACCTTGAGGGTCTTCAAACGGCCAGCAGGGAAAGACCAAGTCTCAGATCCATAAGTCATCACAGGCAACACGCACTTCTTGTGCAATCTAGTTTTCAGGTTTTGAGGTACATCTGACGAGAAGATGTGTCGTAATTTCCCGAACGCTGCCCAGCCGAGTTGAATCCGTCGATTGACCTCTCGGTCGAAGTTGGACTTAAATAGTTGGACTACTACTTGTCCTAGGTAAACATACTCGTCAACAACTTCGAGCTTAGTGGTCCCAACAATCACCGGCATAGGTATGACATGGACATTAAGCATGATCTTTGTTTTGTTGGGAGACACTAATGAGGTGATTGAACATAGTACTTAGGTACTCCAGCGATTCTGCCATAAGGACTATATCGTCGGCAAATCGAAGGTGAGTGATGTAATGATGTGATGAATGAGTGCTAGTAATTTTCCGCTCACCAGATGTCACTAGTTGACACTGAAGTGACTTTTATTGTTACACAATGTCATTTAATTCAGAAGTTAGTTTTAAATATAACTTTATTCGTTTTCAGAGTATTAATTCACAAAACAATGTCTCAGTTGTTTGCTCTTTAATTTTTGCACATTTTTAACTCTTTTTAACTTTTTCTTCTTTTATGAATGTCTGTGGGGTGTCTTATTTATTTTTAATCTATTTGATATTAATAACTAATATAACAGAAAGGAACATTAATTCTTAGATTTCCCTAACAGATTAATTCCCCGCTATAAAATCTGTCAAATATTACACCTCACTTTTAAGTAGTGCCGCCCTGGTGGCTGAAAAGTCGTGGATGCCCTCATTGAAGTGTTATTTTAAGTTAAATAACTTTACTATTATAACAATGCAGCCAGTTCTATCCTAACAATTTACCCACAACATATATAAGGAGCCAGGTGTCGTGATAAGTGAGTGGCGTGACCCTCTCCAACGGCGCTACGCCAGGCCATTAACATTTCGACTTCAGGGTGCGATCAGACCAGATAGTGCGTGCATTCGTGACTCCCGTGTTCCCACATGAAAAGGACACGTTATCAATGCCATCTAGTATCGCGTGTGACGAAACTGTTTATTACCCAGTGATATTGCTGGGGTTTGATAGCCGCTTGGCTTTTTTAATTTTAAATGATGATTTTACGACATGTTACTTATAAAATAAATAATTTAACTAACAAAGAACACTAGTTGCCTAATGTTGTTATACTGCTTTATCAAATAAACGAATAGTGTGAGAGTTAATCTAAAAATACAATTTTATATTTAGATTAACTCTATATTATTTTCTCGGTGGGTGGTGTTACGTAGTTGTAATAATGTTAATTGTATAAATAGAGTACGGGATAGTTTTAATAAAGGCATGGAAGCAGGCACATGTCTCTCAAGAAATGTATCTTCATATTTTACTTCCTAAACTGTATTTTTAATGCTCTTAATTCTTTTAACAACTACAGTTATTAGCTCAATATGTGTGTGTGTGTGTGTGTGTGTGTGTGTGTGTGTGTGTGTGTGTGTGTGTGTGTGTGTGAGTATGTGTGACTCGACCACGCCTTTTAAACAGGTGTCCGCGCCCTGTAAAATATTTTGGTCGATATATTATATTTTGCACCGACATATTATGTACCTACTATCTATGCATGAATATTACAGTCATAAAGTAAAAAAAAATAACTGTATGGTAATATATGGTATTAATAGTAAGGTAAAAGAGTAGAAATTGCAGATGTACCCAAGACTAGCTGTGTGCCTAAGTCTGTTTGCAAGTAAGTAATTTTTAAAGTATATTTCTTCGAATCCGATAAAGTGTAATGCACTCGCTTACTTAAATTTAATCTTCATATACTCAGACCAAGCCATATAATAAGAGCAATCCACTTAAACTTGAAGAAGGGTTGTTTTTTGAACTGTAAGTATTAGATGACATTCGAGTTAATACCTTGTCGTTGTGATTTTGCATTCATTTGTCACACCCGATTGAATTCCAAAAATCGCCTTTTAAAACACCAATGGAATGGTATGGAGTAGGAGATATTCTTACCCAGTCGATAACACAGTCGAATAATTCATTGCATAGACAACTCAAATAGGTCAAATAGGTAATTAAACTTTTAAAACAGTGAAACCCGACCTAAAATAAATTTAAATTATTATCCGCATAACATAAGTTCTAAGGGTTCCCCGAAAAAAGGTTCTCGAGTGGCAGCCTCGTACCGGTGGGCGAAGAGTATGCGGCTTACCTGATGGTGTGTGACTACCACCCATGAACAACTGCAACAACAGAGATTTGCGAGTGCGTTGCCGGTCTATTAAAAATATCTATAAAATAATAAATTGTCTTGAAGGTCCCTAAGTCGTATCGGTCCAGAAAAATCGCTGGTGGTAGCCGATTTCGCAAAAAGGTTGTGTGGGGAAGAAAATTGATGTGTTTATTCATTGAACCTCATTCAAAATCAAACGCTTATCTGATCATTGAGTAGGTCATTACTTAACGATCAAACTATCGGTCGATTAGCCACTCGTATTAACTACATGGGGTCCTCGAGTCCTGTGGAGCCCTCGCATGGGGTTGGTTGTACAGATCTGATCGTTGTGGAGAGTGATTGCCTTTTGCTGAGGCCCTCCGTAGTCAATCGACCATGTTATCCCGAAATCTTTAACCGACTTATTATTGTTGTAAAACTATAATTAGAAACCAAAAAATGTTTTTTAATAACGTTTAAGCTCGAAACACTAAAAAATGTCCGGGTATATGACAAATGTTCAATAATAATATGAAATTTATGTAAAAACAGTTTAATAAAGAAGTAAATAACATAAGATTGAAATATGTTAAATAATGTTAAATGTTAATGTTACATATTATGTTAAATGTTATTATGTAAACGACTTCGCGTTCGTTGTGATTAAGGGGCTTATTTGGTAAAAAAACGTGAACTAACACAACTTTTGTAACTATCAACCTATACCGATAGCTTTGCGTAAAATGTTAACGTCAGCAGAAATGTACGGTTGGACCGCAAAATATGTATGATTTCAGATCAATTAAATAAAACCGGCCAAGAGCGTGTCGGGCCACGCTCAGTGTAGGGTTCCGTAGTTTCCCGTCCGTCACAATAAGTGTTCCCACTTATGAGTTTAAAGGTGGGTATCCATTATGTTCGTGCTCCAGCAGCACTCCGCGCTCCTGCAACTGCTACCAGTAGTGGGTACTGTTGTTTCCATATAAGTTCAAAATGATTTTCCTAGAAAGTCCTTATATGATTCTACTTTTCAGATTTTTTCATATTTTCTAAACTTATGGTTCAAAAGTAAAGGGGGGGGGGGGGCACACATTGTTTTTTGCTTTTGTAGCGATTATTTTCGAAATTATTGACATTATCAAAAATGATTTTAGTAAACCCCCATTCATTTTTAAATACCTTTCCAACAATATATCACAGGTTAGGTTTGAAATTAAAAAAAAATCACTTTCCACTTTACATATAGGGGGGCTACCCTAATAAAACATATTTTTCCAATTTTTATTTACCACTTTGTCGGCGTGATTGATATACATATTGGTACCAAATTTGAGCTTTCTAGTGCTAACGGTCACAGAGATTAAGCGAGGACGGACAGACGGACAGACAGACATGGCGAAACTATAAGGGTTCCTAGTTGACTACGGAACCCTAAAAATTGCATTACATGCAAAAAAACAAAAATACAATTACATGCAACATAATGAATATGTCACTAAACAGAAATAACAACACAATAATAAAACGATTCCTATAAAAAAAGGTGGGTAAGTGTACCCTGAAACTTGAATGGCCTATTTATTCGAAAGTTTTTTAAAAGACTGTTATTAGAATCGTGTCTGGCAGTTCGCTGTACGTAGAATGTTAGGTTTGTATGAGTTATTTATAGATAACACCTTTCCTCTAGACATGCAGGAAACGTGTCAGTAGAAAGAAATACACAAATGAAGTATATACCTTTTCGTTCTATGTAATAATCTTGAATGAATCGAGGAGATGAGAGCAAGTTAATGAATGGGAAGAATAAGTAACGAATGACGCATTTGAGATTTGTGATAAAGCGTACTAACAATTATTAGGTAATTTCAAAAAGGCCAAAAAGTTTTAATTTGCAGGCCTGACTTGTTAAGGGGAAATATAATCTCAAATGGCTTAGCAAGATCCTCCGTTATGCCGAAAGTATTGCAGCATTAATTTTGAAATAAATATATGGTAAAGTTGAGGATTAATTTTAAGGACTATGTTAGACGAAAACACGATTCCGTAAAATTTTCTCCATAGAAAAAAAATCCAAAGTTACCTCCAAATTGAACAATAAACCGCAGTTATTCATAAAATACTTTAAATAAGATCATGAAACTTTGCATACTAACTGAACTAACTATAAAGCAGTGCTTATGTTATTTACTTTTTTTTTAAAATACTATTATTTTCACTGTAAAAAGAAATTACCTAAACGTGTAAGCTTGATTCCTGTCGCACCGTTAGTATCGCTCCGGCTTTTGAAGGGAGAAGTTGTGTCGCTTACGATCAGAATATACATTATGCAACAGGATGACGTAAAATTAAAATGGGAAATAACCGTTATAAAAATAAGAAGCGACTGGGTTGGCGTTAAGAAACAGGCATAAATATGATAAACCTAATGAAATAAGTATCTAACGACCTATCTACTTACAGTATTAGTGATTATAAACATGTCGGTACATAGCATACGACGCGCGGGGAAGTGGGGGCGAAATTAGAATTTGAGCTGACTTACTCTATCCTCTTAATCAGATTCTTGTATTTCGATTTTTTTTTCATAAATTTGGGCTTAGCTCTGTCAACCATAAACAATTAACATGTAAATTAAAACTTATACTATTTTAGTTTTATAGTTATATTTAAATTCAAGCGTTAGGCTAAAGTTTATGAGACACATAGACACAATGAGTAGCGAAAATAAGAAGTGAATGAATAATTTTGTATAATATATGATAAAATATGTATATATCACCTGAATTCGCTAGACGACTGCTTGTTGGACCGAACATTTGATATGGATCTGGAAAAATAAGAATGTAAGTTAATATAATAGATATTTAAGTAAATAATAATAATGTCCTCCAGACAGAATTTCAGCCACGGCGGCCTGCCTCAACAGAGGCTAGTCATCGGCACAGGACTGGATTTTTTTTAAAAGAATATTAACAATGTTATCAACATTACTAATATTCCCCTTAACCACTCGTGGTAAGCTTAAATTGCTTGTGTAACGAGTGGTTCACGCCAGTAGTCGAATGGTGGATTCGAACCCACGACCTTTTTGAATTCGCGGTCCGCGCCCTGCCGTTAGGCTACTGTCGCTTTATAGTGTCGGATTACAGTGCCCAAGTGTATGCGCAAGCACAGATGCACTCTCTATTCCCTCACTCTCATAATCCGATGGGACGGTAAACCGACACGACCGGAGAGAGATCAGGCGCAGGACCAACGGCTTTACGTGCTTTCCGAGGCACGGGGGTGAGACACCGCCAACTTCCTGACTCCGGGCAACTACTGAGAATTTCCTGACGGATATCACTAGACCAACGAGGCAGTCAGTGAACAGTTAAGTGAATACAAGTCCCAAGAAAATGTCTCTTGAGACACACAACACATAGCTTAAGACACAAATTAGGATTAATTCTAAATGTTACTAGAATTCTCGTGCAATGTTCATTCGAGTCCAAATGCTAAACAAAATAGAAATAGCTAGGAAGCCTTACTACTAGCAGACAGCGAATAATCTCAGGAAGCATAATTCGTATAACCGTAGACTGATGTCTAGAAGGGTACAAGACATGCTTTATAAATCAAATAAAATTACAGATTCCTTATTTATCAATTATCAATTGTGTCCTTTTTTTCCGGGTTCGATTTGCCACGTGTTCGGCGGTGAAGGAAAACATCGTGAGGAAACCTGCATGTCAGAGAAATAAGAAAAAAACATTTCGAAGACATGTGAAGTTCGTCAACACGCATTGGGGCAGCGCGGCGGACACTTCCTTGCCCTAAAACGCTCTCAGAAATGAGCGGAGGCCTGAGCCCAGCAGTGGGACTTCTTTACTGATTTTCTACATTTTCAAATTGGCATAATATATTATAGTTTAGTTTATTAGCAGCACCGCCCTAATATCTGACTTAAATAGGTACCCAGATGCCGAGCGTGACAATCAAGGAATATAAAACTCCCTGGGTGGTGCCTTCAACGGCAAATAGTATCTTTGAGGCATTCTATGAAAGAGGCCTACGTCCAACAGTTAACTTTTGGTGTCCTGCAATGGGTATCATAGTTTGTATTGAAATAAACTAATTTTGACTATATTAAAAAGGTTAGTAGGCATCTTTGACCTTGTCACTTTGCAGCGTCGTAGGCTCAAGGGTAAAGTGTAAGTATTAAAAAAATATTTTTCTAATAATTTTTTCTAACGTTTAACATTAATTTTTTCTTTTTATTGTTTGTAAAATATCAGAGATTTTACGCCATTCACATGTTACACCCTATTTTTTCCAGACGGTAAAAAAGATCCACAGGTATATTTCCACCTATGTACTGACTCATCATGCTATCTCTGGAACCATGAGGCCTAGAGTCATCTACAAACGGATTTTACGAAATTCCACCAGCAAGGGGGCTACGGGGGCGTTAATGGAAAAACACATTTTCAAACTATAGTTCTTATAGGTATAAAACTTAGCCAGAATATTCTTTTAGGCATTTAATATTATATATATTTAATAAAATTACCAAGAACGGATTTTATGAAACTTCACCCACAAGGGGCGTGCGGGGGTATTAAAAAAAATAATCTTTTATTCTATAGCTCCTACAGGTTTGAAATTTGCCGGAATCATTATTTTGTCATCTTGAGTTCAACTGAGAAGGAATTTTACGAAATTCTACTCACGAAGGGGTTTGCGAGGGCGTTATAATTATTCTATATAAAACACAAAGAATGTTTCTACCTATGTCCATTTTAGACTTTGAAACTATCCAACCAATTTATATGAAATTCTTTGCTTGTGTTTGAATGGTTCCTTAGATGGTTTATATTCACATGTAAACCCGGTAGGTGATGCTGTGGTCGAGATCCAGAAATTATCCGTGCGAAGCCGGATTGGATTGCTAGTACATAATATAATATGAAAGGGGAATGAAAGTTAACGCAAGTAAGACGAAAATGATGGTTTTTGAAAGAGAATAAAGCAAAACGGTATGTGAAATAAGAATAGAAGGAGAGTTAATTGAGCAAGTGGATGAGTTTGTTTATTTGGGATGTGTATTTAGCAGGGATGGTAGATATGATAAGGATATAGAACAACGAGAAAATGCAGGGAATAGAGTGAATGGGGCACTACACTCTATTGTGAAGAACCAGAATGTATCAAAAAAGGCACGTATGGTAATTCATAATGCTGTGTTAGTCCCTACTTTAATGTATGGTAGTGAAAGCTGGGTGTGGCAGAAGAAGCACGAAAGTAGAATAAATGCTGTAGAAATGCGGTCTTTAAGGAGTATGCTAGGGTTGAATCTGAATGACAGGGGGAGAAATTGCGTGATAAGAGATAAGTGTGGTATGCAAGATGATGTTGTGACCAGGATTAAGAAAGGAATGCTTCGGTGGTTTGGTCACGTAGAAAGAATGAATGAGGAAAGAGTGACAAAGCAAATTTATATGGCAGATGTGAACGGCAGAGTCGGGAAGGGACGCCCTAGAAAAAAGTTTATCGACCAAATTGGCGATATTTGGCAAAATGGGCCACGTTAAAAGTACCCTTGACCGACGAGCATGTATGCGTAGATGTATGGATGTAAAAGAGGCGAAAGAGGTATGTCAGGATCGTGTCAAATGGAAGTCCGTAGTCTCTGCCTACCCCTCTGGGTGACAGGCGTGAGTGTTTATGTTATGTTATGTTATGTATTATAATTTCTTTTAAATATAAGTATCGGTATCTTATGCCGTCAGAAATGTCGGAAATTAATAACGTTAAAAATTAAACGCTACAAAATTCGTAAAAATTACTTTTATTCAATGTGAAGCATTTGCGTAAAATTAAAAAAAAATATTATCAAACTTTTTGGTGGTCGATCGGACAGTGGCAGTCGTCATATATTATGCATTGTACTCGTATATATAACAATGTTCAAAAAGAAAGTGAGGGTCTTTCTTGTTATGTATTCTGATTTAAAATCGCTTATCTAGTCTCCAGACAAACTGTAACTATAACAACGGAACCGACAACAGAATGGCCCAAAAAAAAAAACATGATGCCGTGCATAGATTGCATTTGAAGTAGCCTTAATGAACGTCGGTAGTCTGCAGCCGTATTAGCATAGATAGAAGACCTCTAACTTAATATCGTCGTTTGGACGTGGAGCCGCATACGATAACATTGCTAGAAGAATGTCTATGGGTGTCTTTGTAGCAGGACATTAGTTATTTGCAGCAGTTTATTTTTACAGAAGAGCGAGCAAAGGAGCATGCAGCTCACCTGATGGAAAGTGACTATCGCAGCCCATGAAAAAACTACATCAGGGCAATTGCAGGTCCCCCCCGAACGGGTTCCCGCCTTGTCGTGGCGGGGGGGCTTAGAAGCCGTGGCTTGGTCACCCACGGCGAAACAAAGAGGAACCCACATGGCTAGTCCGAGGTGTAGTCGAGAGGTAGGTCCGAGTGGGCTTGGGAAGCCCACTTCGGAT
This sequence comes from Parnassius smintheus behrii, assembly GCA_036936625.1. Classification (NCBI taxonomy): domain Eukaryota; kingdom Metazoa; phylum Arthropoda; class Insecta; order Lepidoptera; family Papilionidae; genus Parnassius; species Parnassius smintheus. Next base: position 4,114,582 of record JAUPFT010000016.1, read on the forward strand.
GTGTGTTGGTGGACTGCGGTGAGAGGTGTGTCCTCCCCACCTACCGCTGCAGCCGAGGTGGAGTCGCGGAGGAAGAGGAGTGTTGGTATGGCAATGCGCCACTCGCCCTATCCTCTGCGACTCAAACGGGGCCGCACCGTTGATGCGGTGGTGGTGGGGCTGCGGGGGGAGAGGATTGTCGGTATTGCGAGGTGCCGCTCTCACTACCCTCCGCAGCCGAATCTTGGTTGGCGGCGGAGCCATAGACCAGATCCGCCGCTGGGGTCGGGAAGGCCATGGGGCCAGGAAAAACAAGCACTTCTAAGTGCTTATTTTTCCTGGCCCCATGGCCTTCTTGTATTGGACGCGGGGGCGTCCGTTGCGCAGATGTGATTAGAGGCCGAGAAGGAAGGCGGGCCATGTGTTCTGGTGCGCCTTACCTGTGAAGGAGAACGGGTAGGAGTATTCCGCTCCCGAGGAGGTGCTGCCATAGGGCGGCAGGCGCTGGTGGGGCTGCGGATGTGTGCGAAAGCGTTCCCGTGGCCCTGCCAATAAGCGACAAAGGTGTAACACCATGGGGTTTTAGTCGGTGCGAGTCCGACATAACCCGTCCTCGCCCCCGCGAGGCGGGTATGCGTAGGCATTTCCCCATGTAAAAAAAAGGGCAATTGCAGGTCAGTTGCCGACCTTTTAGAAAGGAGTAAGCTCTTAGCTTTTATCTAACTCGTAATAAAAACAAACGTTTCACGTTATTATTAACCGGTTTTTTTAAATTTGTATCAAAAAATACATTTTAATACATAATATGTGCAAATACATGTGATTTCACTTAGTGTTCTGTAAGTAGCGATGAAGTGCATTAAAATTTTAAATTAGCCAAAAGGAAAATCTGTTGAAATTATTGCCTGTTACTAGTTACAACCGTAAACGCGTGCCAACGGTGAATGCAGAATTTAAAAAAAACTTGCTTAAATAAATGAGTTGTAAGTTTAATTTAAAGTCAGTATTGGTGAACGTACGTTTCTCTTCACCGCTGTACTTGGTTTTTCTATAATCACGCTCCTGGCAACATTTTAGACACAATACTCTAAGCATAATCCGTATAATAGCTATATATGCTGTGGTAGCTTAGATGCTTAGCGCTCGCCGTAAATTTCACAGAATGTCAGCAAACTGGGTTCGATTCTGTCGTCTCCAATTTATTTAACTATGAAATTTTAATTACTTTATTATGAGCTCGTCAGTGAAAAAGAACATAGTGAAGAAAATTCAAAGATTCAGAAAGAAAAAAATGCTTTGAAGACATATGAAGACCGCCGACGCGTATTGGGCCATCGCGGTAGACAATATCTTACTTTAAGACCCACCCTCTCAAATAATAAAAGTCGACTATGCCCAGCGGGACGTATTTCGTACGAGTAACAAAGATGATCCGCGCACTTCATTATCAACATCATCATCATCATCACAGTTCACTTTAAGTCCACTGCTGTGAACATAAAAAGGGTTATTATAATATTAAGGAATTTATGGATGATAATAAACCCTGGGAAGGGTGACCGCTACCAAGCTGTTTCTAATTTGTTATATGTTAATTGTAACATCCATGATTGTAAGCTGTTATTTTAAATTTTTCTGTTTCCTCTCCTGCTCTCCAAGTAACAAAGTATGGTACTGATTCACTTGTATCTGCTGCCTGAATCTCTTACTTGGTCATCTCTCCATATAGTGGGGGCTCGATTCATCACGCAGAGAAACTCCGAATATTTTTTTTACGCTCGGCTCACATTTATTCCTGTCCCATAATCCAGCGGGTCGATCAAGTCCAAAATTGGACGGATTGTTGCGTTTACATTAATTCAGTTATTCGAAAATTGTTGAGTCGATAACACTATTATTGGTGACAATGGTTTTAGGAAAGGAGTTTGAAGTTTTTTCAAAACTGCTCAATTTCTACTGTTAGAAGAAGGAACTGATTTAGTGGAAAAAAACCGTTTTGTGTGAAAAATTGAAAAAAGCGTGTTCACCGTATAATGTTCAGTATAGCATTGGATTGGCCGTCTACACTATTCCAGTGGCACTGGAATGGACGTGCTGGAATGAAAAAGTATACCAGTCCAGTCACTGGACTGGATTGCTCATTGGAATAGGTACATTCCAGTGTGTTCCAGTGCCGATTCACAATATTCCAGTGGCATTTCAAGACTCAAATTAAACACTGGAATGGATTGCCCCTAGAATAATGTGAACTAGGCAATATGAGAGGAGGCAAACGAGTATGCCCCTCACCTGATGGTAAGTGACAGCCACCGCCCACAATCAACTGCAACACCAGGGGAATATAAGCCCTTTCCATAACTCAATGAGCGACGTTAAGCTTCTACGATTGAGAAATCAAATTATTTATTCTATTTGTGTTTAAAAATTATAAAAATGAATTTTACTGTCAGCTATAGTACCTACGTGGATCTAATGGGGGTTACGCATATTATAACAGTTAAATATTACCAATGGCTAATGGATATGCCGTCATACGATATTCGTCCGAATTCTCGACGGTTAAAGACGTGAATGCCATTAATAGATTGCTTACGATTTTAAGAGCCGCAGTGGCGCGCATTTCAATTGAAACAATGGCGCACCCCTAACGAGAGCTAGCGTCTTTTGTTAATGTTATAATAAAATGGTAATTGTTAATGACACTCGAGTTAGCCATCGGGTTATAAAGCACGGTACTTGTGACGAATCGCCCCCACAACTGCGTTGGGTATAACTTAATGGTGCAACGACCGGCCAAACCTCCGAAAGGAGCTAATGTCAAAATATGAAGAGTTAGTGAGAAATTCATCTATACAATCACAGATTTTTAACTAAAAATAGTTTAACCGTTTCCCTTAAATATCACTCAAAGACCTTGGTGATAGCAGACGTCTCTCACCATTAAAATAGCTGTAAAAAGTAAGAGTCAATATAGCCTTGATAGAATCGTCAGAGCCTCGTACGATGATAAGAGTCTTGGTGAAGTTGGAAACTGGGTAAAATTATTAGCCAGTTTCCAACTTATATTCTACGTCTTATATTTACGCAAATTCTAGATTGAATACAACCAATTATTTTTAATTTCCGACATTTTAATTTCTTAAATTTGCGCGAATACTATACTTACATTATATAAAACCAAATTTATGGATTTAAACTTATTTGCATTTAATTTAAACTTATTTTTAATTTTTGACATTCTAATTTCTTAAATTTTACGCGAGCACTATATTAAATTAAATAAAAACAATTTTGCGTTTCATTTTAACTTATTTTTAATTTGCGACGTTTTAATTTCCTAAATTTTATGTGATTATTATACATTAATTAAAACCAATTTTAACTTATTTTTAATTTCCGACGTTTTAATTTCTTAAATTTGGGCGTACTACCTATACATAAAATAAAGGGATTTCATAATGTTTTATTTTAACTTCTTTTCATTTCTAAACTTTCTACGTGTTTTGAAGCACCCATGGTCACTGGAATTCTGAAGTGTTTAACTTCCTGCGTCATTTAATCATTAATTCACGTGTGTTCAATTGACATTTGAAGAAAACGTGTCAGTATGGGTCTATCATCTTCATCTTTATTACAGCCTATCAAAGTCTACTGATGAACGTGACTTCTCCATTGGTTGTTTGGCAGGCGGCTTGGCCACCGAAGTTTTGTATTTTTCAATTGTTATTAGAGAGCATGGTTTGTTTGTTTTCCCTGGTTTGTATCCCTAACTCGCATCCTACAGCACACACGGAGTGTAAATACTCTTGATCACATTCACGACATCTTCGTGTAGATATGTGAAACGAAACGCTAGTTAATAATAATAATAATATGTACAGAATGCACCACCTGCGATTATCTGTCATGAGGTTGTATCTTTCAAGAAAAGATGGTTTGCGGGGAATACGAGTACTCAACGTTAAAAATCTACACAATCGTGAAGCATATAACGTCAGATACTATTTTATTCCAAAAAAGAGACGCATAACGCATTTATAGTGATGTAGTAAGTAATGAAAAATCATTCCATCACCATTCATCACAGCCTATAAAAGTACACTGCTTAACATTCTTCCCACATAGATTGCCTTACGAGGAGGGTTTTGGCATTGTTGACACGCTTGGTGAGGGGATTGTCAACCACAGCTCTTTTATTATTTTGAATTGGTGTCAGATAGATGCTGCTGCCGATCACCTGTTTCAATTCCACTCTGTCGACACCCAACACCACCCAGGGGTAACGGATATTCTTTCGCCGCCTCTACACGGTTCCACAATTCATTAACATTATCACAAATCGCAAACATTAAAACAAATCATTAAACTCTCCTTAATATGTCGTCAAATGACTGGCAGAGGCCTAGAGGACTATGACTAGCTGAGCGCAAAAATGTTTGGAATGACAAGCAACTGCATGGTCGATTTTTTTAAATATTGACTAATCCTGATGTACACATGGGTGCATCGGTAAACTAGTTATGATTTCGCGACCTTTTTGAAAGGTTTTGTCTGTGCAATACAAGACAAAGAATTTAAAATTCACAACTACCGGAAGAATATTCTGAGGGATGGTACAGTTGACGTGTGTCGCGCATGTCATCGCCCTGGAGAATATCTCAGACATGTCTTTTCCGGTTGTCCACTACTATCAAATGGTGAATATTTGCACCGACATAACCAAGGAGCTAGGATAATACACCAGCAGCTTGCCATTAAATTTGGTTTTATTCAACAGGACTTTCTATGTATGTAAGTAAGTATGAACCAAGAAGCCAGTCCTTGAAAGAAGAAGTGACACACTGTCCTGGGATCGGTCAATTATCACGGATTCGGAGTAGCAAATAACCCTGACATTCTGGTGGTACACGGAAGGCAATAATAGTGGACATAAGTGTTCCTCATGACTAGAATATTGTGAAAGCAAAGAATGATAATAAAACAATATATGTATAGACTTGGCACACAAAATTGTCGCTACGTTGATTCTACTATTATTGTACCAATAGTGGTAATAGTGCATGGAATAGAAAGATGGATGACTATCTATCCAAGTTAGACTTGGGCAAATGGCTGAAATGATTAATTCAAAAAACGACTTTATTAAAAATACAGCGCGGATAGTAAGAAGGTTATCACCTATCTTTGGATGTCTAACTTCACCAATGTCTTAGGATTCCTAACCAGGATGACTGGATAATAGCCAAAATAATTATATATTTTGTATAAATTGTATTTTTATTTATAATTGTTATAATTTTGTGACTTTATATATGATAATAAGCATATAAAAGTATGTCATTTCGTTCTTATTACATTAATAGTAAAATATAAGGCCGTAGATATTTTAAGCAACACAATGAAGATATAGATAAGAAAAAATTTAATAAGAGAATGAAGTAGATATTTGTGGTTTCATTTTTTATTTTTAAATGTTTGGCTCTGTTATTGAGTATTAGCATAATGCGAAGAAAATAAGGAAAACGCGAATAGAGCGGCGTAATTTATAAGGGGAGCGCATTGTTTTTCCCATAGAATACTGTAATACATTTCCCACGATTATTTCACATTTGGTTTATAAGTATGAGAGGTATGTCAGGATCATGCTAAATTGAAGTCTGTAGTCTCTGCCTACACCTCTGGGAGACAGGAGTGAGTGTTTATTTTATGCTGCGATTTAAAAGAAGTTTTTTTTCTCACACAACTTCCTTGCGGAAGCGACTACCATCAGATTTACATTTACATTTACATACCAGATTTTTCCAGACCGATACGAAGCATACAAAAATCGAAATACCATCTATACCATCCGGATGATTGGCTCTTACACTGTGCGATTTACAAAAAGTTAAGACAACTTCATGACTGGAATTTTGCGGATCGATACGTCTTAGGGACCTTTAAGAAAAGAGCCTACTCTTTTTTAAAAGGCCGGTAACACATCTACGATTCCCCTGGTGTTGCAGTTGTTCATGGGCGTCGGTAGTCACGTACCATCAGATGAGCCGCATGCTCGTTTGCACCCTCCCATATATATAAAAAATAATATAAAATCTTAAAATTGTAATGTATAACAGAGCGATGAAATTCTTTCGATGTTGTTTTTTTGCATTTACTAAATTATTACAGTCCGTTATGAGTCCGGCAATATTCATTGAATTTGCCTAGAGACTGGCGCGAAGCTCAGCCTTGAGCAACTTGCATTCATCAGATTCCTGTATTTTTATAATAAAAACTTAAAAAAAATAACACGCACTGACCATGAACTATGATGACCCTAGCTGGAACACTAGATCATGAAATTATTGCATTAATTTATCAACGGCATCGATTCATAACACTTATGCAAAACTTTGTATTGTTCGGATATTCGGAAGTGGGATCAAAATGAGATTGAGAATATGATCGGAGAGTTTTTGTGTTCTTTTGCGGCGGGTTTTGCAGAACTTAGCTCCGACCGCATGTACAGTTTCCACGAGCTTGTCATTCATATCATCCACTGCATTGCAATTTTCTAGGCACTGCAAACAGTTTAGTAACTCGAGCTGAAAAGTTTCGGGACTTTAGATAGAGCACGAGGGGGACGGAGCGTTGACTTCATTAGACGAGACCTCTCCAACTTAACGTTTAGGTTCAGTGTGCCTCTAACCATTCGGTGATCGCTGCCGGTTTTCACCCTTGCGATCACTGAGACATCACTGAACAGTTAACGTCTGGTCGTCATAATGAAGTCAATCTCATTCTTTGTCGAACCATTGGGGCTCGACCAGGTCCACTTTCTGTGGGGCCGCTTCTGCAAGAAAGAGTTCATAAAGAGTCCTTCTTTCTCCATGAAGTCGGCCAGCTACTGGCACCTTGGGCTTAGAGAAGTATATTATCGCATTTACATACGGTTCCTCCAACTTCATTATTAGAGGTAAAGTTGTGGTAGAGATATATGAATACGAATAGATCGGCTCTACCAGAAAAGGACTACTCTCTCACAATAGTAGCTTAATGCGATCTCACAGAATACTAGCGTAAAATGGTAGCGTAATGCTGTGTTTCGTATGGTGAGTGTAGAGAACCGGAGGCTTTACTGGGAACGAGGCATTCCATCTTAGTCTTCAGGAGTGGCATCTGTATTTTGATTCTTAATCGGGGTAGCCGTAGATGTCTATGGGCCACAGCATCCACTTACCATCAGGTGGACTGTGTGCTCGTTTGTCACCATTAATCTTTAAAAAAAAGTTAAGTTGCAGCCGTTTCACAGCTGGTCGTGGAATCAGTGCGGTAATTGCTCAATAACCCTCTCAGAAATGAAAGGGGGCCGCGCACAGGTATAGCAAATATGTATATAAACTGTAATTTTATTTAATTAATTAATTAATTTTTAATTTATTTTTATTATTTATATATGTGCTGCCACATACATTTGCCACTTTCATGGCGATAATTTTAGTACTTAACAGAACTTTAAATTAAGAACGCAAGAAGAAACATATTTTATTATCACTATTATTATAAGTCTAACAAAAGCCTGTGCATTACTGCCTTAACTCTTTCAATTCAATTTCTTTTATATGGACCTTTAATGGTATCATAGAGGTAGGAGTATACTCTGGTAGATGAAATTGGAAATCCACCGGAGGACTAAGATTACTGACATAGCCCTCCGTGATTGTAAATTGAAGTGGTAATGAGCTCGTCATGTATGTCGCAGAAGTGATAACCGGTGGAATAGACGTGTTATGGAGTGTGGACCGCATCTAGCAAACGTAGTGTGGGACGCCCCCTGACCAGATGGAGCGTCGATCTGCGCAAGGTGGCTGGTAGAAACTGGATGAGTGTAGCCGAAGATCGGAATAGGTGGCACGCCTTCAAAAATGTCTATGTCCAACAGTGGACTGTCACATGCTGATGATGATGACTGGCATCATATATAAAAGTAGCATACGGTACGCTAGAAAAGATAAAGGAAAACGCAGGAACTATTTCTGTTCTTATTAGGAGTTAGACGTCTATTCAAAATCGACCAGTAAAATGAGAGAACGAACTACTTATTTCTATTTCTAGCATTAAATATTTAAAAAAAAGCTAAAATATTGGTGTCTAAAGGATTTATTAGCTGACGATTTGGATTAGCTACAGAAACTCGCGGAACTGTCAAAGCATTATTTAAAAAGATGAATGGATGCTCAAACTGCGAGTCACTGCTGCAGTGACTAAGCGACGTAACAAAAGACACGTTCCTAGTAAAAAGAAACCTTCAAAATAACTGTTAAATCGAGGGTCGTTAAATGGCCTCGAGTCGAAGGGGCGAGGCGCGATCTAATCGAGATGATTATGATAAATCACCGTTTGAATTTCGTAGGGTGCGAATGAGCGCGTCAGGATTGCAGAAGCGATTGGCGGAGCGTTTCGTGCCTAGCTTACATATACTTAGATATAAGTATATCTAGATTCTAGAAGTACCATATTCAAGTTCGGTTCATATTTTATTTATATGACATATAAATAAAATATGAACAGAACTTGTGTTACTTTTATAAGTTTGACTTTTTTCCTATATGTGAGTGTGAAGCTACGTACATTTTTTCTTTGATATTTTCGTGACGCTAAAAGGCGTTGCTGATTAATAAGCGCTTTAACATCTATAAATACAAAAACGTTTTTCTAGATATAACGTAAATTTCAATAATTATATCTATTTTTAAATAAATATTAAGTTTTATTAGTAATAAAAATAAATGAATGAAGGATTATTGGTTTATGATAATTACATAGCATTAATGTACTACTAACTGGCCAGACAGACTTCTCTGTCCTTTCCAACGGCCCTTTGTCCGTTGTATTTGTTGTATGTAAAATATTGAGGGTCACTTATCGGAATAAAAACTATCCTATCTCTCAAGTTGGAGAAAGTTTCACACATTTACAAAATATCATGGAAATCAGTTGAGTGGTTTCACAGTTCATCGCGTAGGCAAACAATGTGACACATATTTTTTCTATATAAAACATTATATTTATTTATGATTGTTATTTTCTTACGTTCTTATCAAAATATTAAATTTTATGTAGTTTATTTAAATTAACTTTGATTATAGTCGGCAGTTTATAAATAAAAACATCTTCCTTTTACTATAAAGTTGTGCTACGTACCTACGCCAAAATTGTTAGTCAAAGCAGATATAAAGTAGTATGTTTCAAATTGAGTACTATGATGTACTTGACTTGATGTGCAGTGCTTGACTAAATATATAAATTAAATGATTTTTATTTATCAATGTAAGCTACAATATGTCGAATAAGTCGTAAACCAATCAAGCCGGCCTCGCTTTACGCGGCTGATCAGTGTGCAAGCCGCCGGGCAGAATGATTATATTTATAAAGGAGACAAAGGGTCCGGGACTGTATTACAAGGAGAATAATTGCTAATTTAACAAAATTGCTTTCGCGAATTGTCAGGATTATGACATTCATTTAGGCCATTTATGCGTAACAGTTCAGGGTTCCAATTGTAAACAATTGGGGAATTTTAATCGTTAATTATCGCTTACTAAGTATCTTTGTACCGGTCCTTTTTATTTGCCATTTGCCATTTAGTAAACAGAGAGAAGGAAATAATACTATTAGTATTTCTTAAGTTAACGTCGACTATTTTTGAGATGTCCGCAAAATTAAATTAATTTATCGAAAATTTGTGAAATTAGACGTAGTCAAGTGGTTTTTAATTATAAGTTAGTATACTCGTAGATAAGTAAGTAACAGTTGCTTTTTTGATATACCCACGCTGCAACTAAATTAGGGCTGTAGATCGATTTGTTGATAGGAGTTAAAGAACGGGGTGTTATCGCAGAATGCCAGTGTAAAATAGTGACATTATGCTCTTATGTTTTGTAATTTTTATAAATAATCAATGAACTAATACTTATTTATTTTATTAATTTATTCAGGGGTGGTTAAAATGTAACTTTATAAATGGGAAAAAATTAGGTAGAGTAATATAATAGGGTATGAAACCCGTTTGTGTTTTAAATGATTCCTGGAATGTTAACGAACCACTTCTTTTTCATAATTTTTTTTTAAAACGCGAGTGGTGCCATAAAATTAATTTTAATTTATCGTTTTAAATAACTTGTGGCGTCACTATCCTAGGATTTTACCGATTTTGCAAAGGAACAACATATTTTTGGATGTTGAATCACTGATGTGTTGTACCTGAATGCAAAAATACGAGCATATGTACGTCGGGGAAGTTATGGATTCAAGTACCGACTGATTTAAATATCAGAAATACTTGGTTAAAACTGGCAAGAAGATACCCGAATACAATTGTCTACATAAACTAGATTATACCTCTGTGAAGATCATTTTGATGTACGTGTAAGTATGACTTATATTTAATTGTCGTTTATAAAAATATTTCATGCGGGTGACTAAGTTCACGGGTCACCTACAAGAACATGTTAGTTTTACGCTGTGTTACACAACACATCATTTGCCTGTGTTAAATTACAGACACGGTTTAGCAACATTCTTACTAATGGACTTACCGCGCATTTTAAACAGACTGTTTGCTTCATCGGTCGTCATGCGTACAGTTAAGGAGTGGAATAATTCACGCCTGTTTTTCCATCTGATTACAACTTGTGTCTTCAAGGCAAGAGTGAACAGGTTTTTGTTAAACTAAGCCAGTGCGGTTTATCGTCTTCGATTGCATCACCGCTTACATTGAAAAAAAATCATCATCAACATCATCATCACAGCCCAAGAGAAGTCCACTACTGAACATGAGCCTTCCCATACAGCGATCCACCTTAACTTCGCACTGATGATTTCTAGATCTCGACGACCACCTACTGTGTCCAATTTTGAATTATTCTCGAATCAACTTAATCACACGCACAAAATATCATCAAAATTTGTCTAGTCGTTTAAGAGGAGTTTAGTCACACACACACACACACACACACACACTGTAGTGTTATGCTTATACATACTTACATATCATTTTACACTATTTTAAACTTATTTTTCCATTCTGTTTTTGATGTTCTGCATTCGCCTCAAAACTTGATATTTTGCATCACCTTTATTTCCATAGGATCCTGTAATATTTTTAATTCATAAGAACACAATAACAAATCATTTTCACTTCGTATTTTTCATGCTATCAGCACTTTTTAAATCGGTGTCAATGGAGTCTACCTTTTTCGGTCTTTTATTTAGTTCTCCGTAACTCTGCAATTTCGGGTTTCGTGCGCGCTGTTGCGCTACTTTTTTTCCTATATAAATAATATCTCATTTTTCACTTAAATCTTGCCGTTTCTGTATTACGAGCCTAAAACCAAAATTTGACATGTTTTGACATCGTTGTTTATCAGGTTGTCATGGCAATTTTTATTCAAATATCGTTACCGGCCTGATGTTTTTACTTCAAAATACTCCTTTCTTCTTGGCCATTTACAAGAATTTGCTTTTAATTTAAATAATTTCAAATTTAATGAGAATAATTTTCCGTTCTTATGCCAGATCCGTCAAAAAGGGAAAAGAAGCCGAATAATCGGCGAATGGGGGAGTCTGACTTGAGCTTTGATACTTCAAGCATCTCCTAAAGGCCTTTTCCGCACTGCCTCGGGATCCTGCAAGCCTCTGCCCGCTCCTTAAGTCGTCGCCTAGCCACGCCTATGCCTCCGCCTACTAGTGCGCTGTGTTTGCCTACTTCAAGCGCCGCGTGTACCTACTTCAAACGCTGCGTGCCTACTCCAGACGTTGCGTGTACCTACTCCGGGTGCTGCGTGTATTTACTCCGGGCGTTGCGTGTGCCTACTCCAAGCGCTGCGTGTACCTTCTCCAGACGCTGCGTGTGCTTTCTCCAGATTCTGCGTGTACCTAGAGCAGGAGCTGTGCACCTATCATAGGCATAGCCTGTGCATACTTCGTTGCAGTATCTTTATCTTTGTTATTTTTTTTAATAATATTGTAAATCACTATCTTCATTACAACCCATCATCACCTTCATACCTTTTTTTATAAAAGAAACTGTAAAACTTTTCGAATTTTTAAATAATTTATTTTATTTTGGTTGTTTTCGTTGTAGTTAAGTTAGGTTCTTTAGTTTTTTTATTGTCGCTTCATGACAACACACACACACACGGAATTACACGGACATATGACGATTATATAATAAATATCGTATGATGTTTATAAGACGGCAAAACACATGCTGAAATTTGTTTTGATTCGTGAACTGAGAGAGATTGGTCGTGATATTTTTGCAGGCTCATTTTCCGTCCGCCCCGGACATATTCAGCCCGGGGGCGTTCTCATCACCTGTGATCGTCACAAACGAAGTTATATTTCGTGTACTCGGCAAATAGAATTGTCAAAAGTCATTACGATTTCCATTTGCGATTGGAATTGGTGGGACGGCCGAGTCGGGACTTCTGTTCTCCGTTATACGTACAGCGATTTGATTGTTCTCGGGGAGATCATTTGATTTCATTTCTCATAAATGGTTTTTAGATTATATTTGGAGAGGGACACGTAATTACGCGTTCAGTTTGATTTGTGTTTTTATTAGATTACCTTGCCGGTAAACTTATAAAAACACATGCCGCGGTAGCTCAGTAGTAAGAGATCGCTGTAAACACAGTACGCGAGTAACGAGGGTTCGATTTCTCACAGGCATCAATGAAATAGAAATTTTAAGTGATTATTTAGGACGTGCTCGGCAGTGAAGGAAATCATGGTGAGAAACACTGAGGAATAAATATTTTAAGAACTTGTAAAGTAAGCCTACAAGCACTGAAGCAGCAAAACGGACTAACTACTCCATAATATAACCTTTAAGGTCTTAGCCCACTTACACGACTTTGCTCCAACACTGCTCACCCAATACTGCCCTGAACTAAGGCGACAGCTAGCAGGCACCCAGCTGTCCACGCGCCGACCACTATCGCTTTTCGCGATAGACACACTTCGTGGTCAGTTTCCATTGAAGGAACTCGTATTTTTGCTATGTCTCGATTCACAAGGCGCGAATTAGCGATTATTGCTATTGGACTTGACGATGAAGATAGAAACTCAAAAAACAACAGACGAAGATTTTGGATGCATAAAATGCGGCCGACCACGGGCGCGGCGCGGCGACCGCTAGCTGTCAGCGCGTGGATGCCGCACAGACCGCTTGTTTGCAACGCGTGCTCAACGAGGCGTCGACTACCGAGCAGTCCTAACAGCGGTAAGCTCGCTGTCAGCGAGCTGTCTGCTAATTTATGTTGCCAATGTAAGATATATCTGAAGAGCAATACTCAAAGCCCATATATGAATTATATTATTTTTGTGGGTGGGAGCGGAGTCGTGTAAGTGGGCGAAGACCTTTACGGCAATGATATCGACTGCAAGGATTGAAAAAACCAAAAACTCGATGCCAAAAATATACTTGACACTAATGAAATTAAAAAGAATATACGTTCGAATTGAGATAGATAAGTTGCTTAGGTGCTATCTATTATATTTTTTATATTAAGAAAAAAATTATTGCCATACTAGGATTTTCTACTATATCGAGGATGCTTTATAAATACAAAAATTACACATAGACAAACATGCTGACGCGAAACATATAATATGTAGGCCTTTCGGACACTTGTTACGTGTGGGAATTTAACCCACGTCTCTGCATTGCTACAGCTGTACGTTGAGACTTTACGCCATATAGGTGTCAAATTATAACTAAAATAATTAATAAAATCAAATCAGAGCCAGAGCATTTCAAAATCCGAGCACTCCAGTGGTTTAAGACCTCACATACTGTGTGCTCATTCTGCGTAAAGCGACCCAAAATTATTAAAAGAAATACACCAAAGCCCACCATTATAATAGGTGTTACAAAAGAGTAGGAAACGTAGGAAACTAAAAAAAATTTATGGTGTGAAACTTCTTTGCGACATATTATTCTTCTCTTATTTTATTTAGCGGCTACGGTGAGACATCACAAGACTACGTGACATTCTCCACTATGTGATTATGAAGTGTCATTTCAATAATATAATTTTTTCACACCAAAACTAATAATCGCTAAAAATAAGCAATAACATCCGTAGAATTAGTTCACTACAAAATATAGCTATTAACCCGAAATTTTTTCAAATTTAGACATACGCGTGAAAATGAATTAATAATAATATTTAATGTAACATGGTAAGCTTCTAAGAATATTTACATTCCACAGAAATGAATAGGTACACATATGTTTTTATCTGACGCTTTTTCGATTACTCCATGGCGGACAGGCCTCCCCCGCGGCTTCGAGGGTCAACAACACATTCGTTCTGCAAACACGACACCCTAGTATGAAATTTATTGTGTCGGTTTATTGGCAGGATTGAAAGTCCAGAAATGTTTTTTTCTAAAGAATAAGGGCGACGTAAAAACGCACAGTCCACCTGATGGTAATGTGTGGATACTATGGTCCGTAAATATTTACATCTATCCTTGGTTAATAATAAAAATGCAGATGCTTTGTCACCCTTGAGGTCTAAGATAAAATGCGTCATTTTTATTAAAAAGGGTCTCCGGTTGTCTACACTCGCCATACGAAACACAGCGGCATTGAAGTGCTATTTTACGCTGCTGATATTCTGTGAGAGCATGCCCCTTCCCCGATCGAACATTCGTGTTACAAATATATTATAACTGCAGCACGGTTCTACCACGTAAAAGTACGGCTTTACTCATAACGGTGAGTTTCATCCTCTAATATTATCAGCTTAATATTAATTTTATTTACAAAGTGGTTAACATTAGCAAATTACCCATTTGGTTTACAAAGTCAAAATTAATAAAAATATCCGTATGAGGGATTTAATGTCTCTCAGCTGGAAAAGAGCTACGCTTGGAGTTTCTGTTCAAGATATAATCCATAATGAATATATATTACCCTATTATTATGATCATATATACGTGCAGAGTCACGTTACATCTATATTATGGTTGTAGCACGAATGGGTCGTCATTTATCAGTTTATCAGATCGTCATTACATGTACATAATATATACGTTTGTAATGTAAGATAGGCACAAAGCCAATGGTTGCAGATAGTTCAGCACCATGATTTATTGCATATCTTGGGACCGGCTTGTGTTCAGCAGTGGACTTGTTAAGTGCTGTAATGATTTTTTTATAGAATATGGTAAAAAACGAGCACACAATCCACCTGATGGTAAGTGGTTGCTGTTGCCCATAGACATCTACATCTACCCTCGATTACGAATCAAAATGCAGATGCGTTGTCACCCGTGAGTACTAAGATGGAATGCCTCGTTTCCAGTAAAAAGGGTATCCGGTTCTCTACTCTCACCATACGAAACACAGCATTACGCTACCATTTTACGCTGGTATTCTGTGAGAATGCGTGCGTGGTCCTTCCTCGGTCGAGCCGACCCATTCGTGCTACAACTATACTACTAATATAACTGCAGCATGGCCCTATCACGTATAAAAGTCATACAGGCACCTAAAGACATAATGATGAACAATTGTTAAAAAAAATTGCTAAGAATGTCCTATTGGACAAAATAATCTAATTCTATACTAAACATTAAAATCACCATTCAGCGGTTCAAATTTTATTGAAGATTGAAACGAAAATAACCTAACGTTTACTTAATTAGAAATCTAGCAGCACTAAAATAAATGTAACTAAAAAAAATACATTAGGATTAGTAATGAAAACTATTTAATTGTAAGGAAAGTAAAATTTCGTAGTTTTCGTAATATTGGGAATGGTTGAACCGACAGTTTTCACGAACAGATATATATCAATACAAGGGCAATCTAGGCTAAATGTTATCCAAAACCATGGAGTATTTCATTATAAAAATATATGAAATCCAAAAACTGATATTGTAATGGTTTTTCTATATTTGAATTACGTGACTAATTATTTTTTTATGTGTTTGTGCTTCCGGTAAAGCGGTAAGAGAGACATAATAAGTCCTTAGAAATGACTATGGTGTATCGCCAACTTGTTTTCACTAAAGTATCAAAACGTTAAACTTTTTATTAAAAAAATTAATATATTTGATTCTGAGTTAGTACTAAAACATAGTCAGGTTTCATCTTTTATTAAAAATATTTTTTGACACACTTGAATGAACTTATGAATATCACAAAATCGAGGTGACTGGAATGCTGTCTAAGAAGTTACCTAAAAAAATTCACCCCTATTTTTTCACCCTAACGAATGGAATTTTCTTTTGCTATTATCAAAAATATCTTGTAAAACATACATACAAAAAAGAAAATGGCTCCATGCCGTAGTGGCCTAACTGAGACATGCGGCGCTGATGTTCGAATACCGCACGGAACAAGTATTTGTATGGTCTACAAATAATTTTTCGGGCTCTGAATATTTTTCCTTGTACAATTTAACAATAATTTATGAAAAAATCTAAATCTACAAAAAACAGAACATACAATATAATTGAGAACCTCCTGAAGGTATACATAGATACCGACTTTTGTTTTGGTGTAGTATCATAAAGGAACAAGAGAGTATCATGTATACTTGGATACTTGGAGCTAACGAAATCAGCGCCAAGCTAATTCCCTCTGTACTTCGAACCCCTTCGAACGATTGGCGCACACCAAATGAACCTCGTAATGTCCACCTTTCTACTGTAATTACGCACCCATTACCAGCACTAATCTTTCAATGGCATGGCGAAATTGGGGGTTACTTGAAATAACACCTTAATGTGTTGAGCTAGAGTTTCATTTCCAGTTATCGAACTGCTAAAGTTTTGACTGAAAAGTTTTTTCTGTAAGCGAAACAGTCCTTATTGCGTTTGCCGTGAATCGAAAATCGTCAATCGTGCGTGAATTTAAGCGTAATTAGCAATTATTTGGATAGACGTAGGGTTTATTTTGGTGTGTGGTGTGCCGTTTGGGGTAGACTGTAGCTTGAGGCTTGAAGGAGTTAATGCGTGACGTACAAAAGGCCAAATCACGGCAGGACCCTTCTACGTGCGGCCGCAGCGTCAAAGAACGAATTTGTATTCCAATTATGACGTCGCTGTACAGGCACCCGGCGATCGATATCATGGTAGTTGAGGAAGTTTTTTATATTGTAACCCAAACAACACAATATTGCTGTTGTTTTCTTATAACGGGGGATAAAGTGGAATTTATTTACATACATATATACGTGGTAGAGCCACGCTTCAGCTATATTATGGTTGTAGCACGAATGGGTCGACTCGACCGGGGCAGGACCTTACTCTCACATAATACCAGCGTAAAATAGCTGCTTAATGCTGCTGTATTTCGTATGGTGAATGTAGAGAACCGGAAACCCGTTTTATTGGAATCGAGGCATTCCACCTTAGTCCTCAGGGGTGACAACGCATTAAAGTTTTGATTCTTAATCGAGGATAGGTGTAGATGTCTATGGGCAACGGCAATCACTAACCATCAGGTGGACTGTGTGCTCATTTGTCACCCTTTTAAAAAATACATTTATATACATATGTATGTACGTAAGAGAAATTGATACACATACATAATGTATATCAATTTATTTGGCACGCTTTGTGGCTTAAATGGCATTATGGATTTTAACATGGCAGTGTCGTTAGATTCTTCATCCTTCTTATAGAAGTGACATAGGATATAAAATGAATCTTTTCTGTGAACTTGTTTACTCCGTATTTTTTAATTATTTGATATTACTCACCATCATGATTTTCTCATGTAAAGAGGAGGAGGTGTTTATGTACATAAAATGCTCAAGGTCATTAATTCAAAAATTCAGATCTAAACCTGGAACTATCATATGTATGCTATACAATATTTGTACACTTGTTCCGTGCGGGATTCGAACCTTCTGCCCCACAGCGCCGCCCCTTAACCACTAAAATAAGATATTAAAATATTTATCCCCTATTTTTACATCTTCAGGAATGGACTTTATCTCCAAATGTATATGGTATCACCCCTAAATTATACAACAAATATAAAAAATAATTTTAACCGTTTTCGAGATCTCGGTGCACTGACATAGCAACATATGCGTCGAACACAGAACCTCCTTATTTTTTAACGCGGTTGAAAAGCATATTGTACACGTAACTAATTTCTACATCACCTGTTTGTTTTTTTCCTTCCATTTTCTTTTTGGCGTCCAGTATGTTAATGTTGTTGACACATTACTTGTACACATGAAAAAAAAATACTAAAGCAGTATACGTCGATAGTGTTGTTGGTTGTTGCAACAAATGACACTTTCGTTTAATGAACAGAGTTTAGTGCAGCAGCGAAGAGTAAACAGTTTGTATTGACACGCACGGTGGCCCACTTCCGATAGCCACCACGTTTATCGGTGAGATTGAATTTACCGATAGGTACAAACTTTATATTGAATTTTAAGCCCAGAGTTTTCATTAACTTTGGTCACGTATTGGTCTAACAGCCAGTGAGCGCGTCAATAATTGACTGCCTCGTTAGTCTAGTGGTTGTAGTGGTGCGACTGCTGATCATGAGGTCCTGGGTTCGAATTCCTGGTCGGACCATAAAATTAATTATTGAGTTTTTCCGTCAAGAAATTCTCAGCAGTTGCCCGGAGTCAGGAAGTTGGCGGTGTCTCACCCCGTGCCTCGGAAAGCACGTAAAGCCGTTGGTCCTGCTCCTTGATCTCTTTCTAGTCGTGTCGGTTTATCATCCCATCGGATTACGAGAGTGAGGGAATAGAGAGTGCACCTGTGCTTTCGCATACACTTGGGCACTATAATCCTGTCCTGCGCCGATGGCTAGCCTCCATTGAGGCAGGCCGCCGTGGCCGGAATTCGGACATTATTATTATTATTTCAATAAGATTCACGTTTTTTTACTTGTTCCCTAATACCGAAGTAACATGCAATTGGGACTCTTTAATTTGACCGGTGGTTGATATGGAGACGCTCAGGTGTGAAAGGTGTAAAAAAGTCTAAATCTATCACCCGGGCAGACAACGAACTTCAGTGGCGTCCATAAGCGCGTACTATATATAGTAATCCCTCTTATCCAGGCTTTAGATTTAAAATTAGAATTAAAATTTCTATAACATTAATTGAAATACTTGTTTTCAACTGTTCTTTAGTATTAGTCATCATCATTACAGCCGTTCACAAGCCAATGCTGAACATAGGCCTCCCCCAAGGGGTTCCACAGAGCACGGTCCTGAACTACCTGCAGCCATCGATTCCCAGAATGTCTTATAAGGTCGTAGTCTCTATCTAGGTCGTACTCTATCTAGTAGGGCACAGTCCTACACCTCGTCTACCGGTACGAGGCTGCCACTCAACAACCTTTCTTCCCAATCGGTTGTCGGTTCTTCGAGCTATATGGCTGGCCCATTGCCACTTCAGCTTACTAATCCATTGGGCTATGTCTATTAATATGGTTCTACTGTGGATATCTTCGTTTCTCAGTTTATCACGAAGAGAAACCCCGAGCATAGTCCTTTCCATACCTCCCTGAGCAGTCTTGAGCTTCTTCATACGGCCAAAAGTGAACAATCAAGGAGAAAGGAGGGCGCTGGCTGTCCGCTGCAATGTACTGGCCTGCCGGTTCTCACGCTGTACAGCCGAGGAAAAACTTACTTTATTTTAGGCTCTATACGTGCGCCTTATGGGTCAAATATACGCCGCGGGCATTCAATAACGCTTTTAGATTGTTGCTGGTGCTCCCATATTACTTTAGTGCATCAAGTACGTTTTTCGACAATTTTTCAACACTTTTTCGCAAAAGAACTGATGCACAGGGTTTGTGGAAGCACCAATAGCATTCATAACGTAATTAGCGAGAAACTCGAGTGTGTTTTTTGATGCACTGGGTGCATGTTCATGTCCATGTATCTATTGCCTCGGACAGGCACCTCAGGTAGGTAGGTATATGAACTAATGTTTATTTAATTTATTACCTACTTTTACTAACATATATTAAAGACTCTTTCTATGTATTTTTAACGAATTAATTATTATTTATTGTTATTACATCGTTAAGGTAAGTTTTATTGGTGGTTTAGTTAATATATTTTTTTTTAATAGGATAGGGTGACAAACGGGCACACAATCCACCTGATGGTAAGCGGTTGCTGCAGCCCATAGACATCTACATCTATCCTCGATTACAAATCAAAATGCAGACGCGTTGTCACCCGTGAGGACTAAGATGGAATGCCTCTTTTCCAGTAAAAAGGGTCTCCGGTTCTCTACACTCACCATATGAAATACAGCAACATTAAGCTACAATTTCACGCTGGTATTCTGTGAGAGCGTGGTCCTTCCCCGGCCGAGCCGACCCATTCGTGCTACAACTATACTACTAATATAACTGCAGCATGGCTCTACGACGTTAATATATAATTAATATATAATTAAGTCAGGTCTGTTGTGAGTTACGGTGACATCGGTTTATGTTATTTTATTATTATTATATAATTATTATATTTTCAATATTATTATGAATAATTTATACACTTGATATATTAGTTTTAGTAATGATTTATAACTTTAGTATTAAAAATTGAATTGAATGCAATATTACCCTATGATCCTTATCGGCAAAAAGGCGTATCGAGGCATCCCTAGTTTCTTGCTGGTTTTTCCAAGGACAGAGGTTCTTACTATTCAGGACAGAGGTCCATTGGTAAAAGTAGAAAAAGACTTTTAATAAGTATTACATGTAGTAATACTTATTAAAAGTCTAATATTTAATTAAAATTATTGTATTCTATTCTGTTATAATATTCTACTTAATGAGAGGACACATTAAATACCATTCGCGATATTGTACGCCTCACCACGTGAGGGAGTGCTCTCCTCTCTGTGGCTATACCTCAACTTATTAAGTTAAAAATTAAAAGAGATGAAAATATTGAAGATAATTTTTACAAGAAAAAAAAAACAGAGAATTTGTTCGACTTTAATTAATAACTTTTAAACAGTGTTGAGTTCAATAACAAAAACCAATAAGGATCCTCCTTGGAATATTTGGAATCTTATTTGATACTATGTATCTCAATTTATTGCTTACATTTATATTAAGCGAGAAGATTCACCGACGCATAGACCAACGGACGGCAGTCCATATATTTTTTCAATTACATTTTTGTTATGTAATCTAAAGTGAATCAATTACAAAATAAACTAATCTTATAATTCAATATCTGTAGTTATTGTAGCGTTAATGATAATGTAGATTTGATGTCGAGCTACAATAATCGCGATGCGTTTTTTTATATTCTAGGTGGAGGACATATTTACCGAAGTTTCGGTACAGCAATATTTTCGTCACTATTTAATATGTCTCTATTTAATATCTCTCAGAGAATATGTCGGTGTAAGACGTTACTTGTAAAAAGAACCTGCGTTGTTTTACATTTAAAGAATACATCTCAGCCAAACAACATTAGTTGTGACTATGTGAAAAATGTGACAGACGGACAATAAAATGGCGTATGCATCGGCAGTAAAATAATAATAAACGGATAATTAATAGATTTCGGTGCATTACCAGCCGCCGGGGGAGAGTCGGGCGCCGTGATTAGTGTACAGGGTCCCGCTATCCCTGCGTTCCCTTCATGGTTGTCGATCGCTTTAAGACATTTTTAAATTATTTGCCAAAAAATAAGTATCTTAATTCCATTACAATCTAAAAAGTTCACTGTCGAAAATAGGCCTTCCCCATTGACTGTCGCATAGGAGGGTTTTTGCCATAGTTGCAACGCTTGGCTATATTTTATTATAATGAGGAGTTATCAGGAAGATGCTGCTACCCACATTCTGTTTCGGATTTTCTCTGTCGCCTTGTAAGACACCCACGAAATGATATGGCGTAGTGAATATTACTACTCCGCCACTAACAGTTATATACCTATCCACCTACAATTTAAAATCAGAAATTACTTTTTTATAAGAGATTATATGGATATTAAGTAAATTAATTAGATGAAATAAATGGAATGAAATTTATTTTTTTATTGTCAAATTTTTAGTACGTAAATATATTTTTTAATTTTAATGGTACGATTGTAGCGAAAGCATGACATTTACCACTCACATGCATTACTCGTTTTTTTTTTAAATTTACTTCCGTATTTCTAAACTCCATTGCTGGTACTAAACGTCACAGCTGGCAGCAAGATGCTGATGCCCTGACGAAAGATCTGTTTACATCTATCGCCTCTTACGACACCCATGGGACGATATAGGGCACTGGACTGTTTTACACCGCTATGTTGTTTAAATAGAGCGGTTAACCAAGAGTAGTTGACCGCTCTATTTAGTCCATTTTAGATCATATTTGAACATACAATCTTAGCTTTGTGGTAAATAGAAATCCTTTGAAACTGATGTTGATGACATATAAACTAAATAACTGCAGAGGCAGCCCTACGTTAGCCGTTCGCAGGAGACCCCCAATCGCGGATTCAATAATGCTGACCCTGCAGATATATTTTGACATTGCTCTTCCTTACGAAATCGATGTGAAGATATTTTCGGCCCTTTAATTGTTTTATACAACGATTGTTTTGATATCGAGGACTGACTGCCTATTAAATAATAAGAATTAATTTACTAGGTAGTCTCTCTCTCTCTCTCTCTCTCTCTTTCTCTGCCTGGAGTCCTTTTGGGTATGTACCACATGCTAACACATATCTATCGCCAGTCAGTAGTACTTGCACTACTGTGTTCAGGTCTGACGACTATTGAGAATCAGTTTAACTACGTAACTTATATAGGCTATAAGGTATTCCATCTAGTCTTCGAGGTGACAAAGCACAGACTGTGTGACATTCTTCAGAGATGACAACGCAATCTGCTGCTCTTATTTAACTTCTCAACCTCCTAGCGGACTCATGAGACCGCGGCCATATTCCGTCAAATCCCTAGCGGTCTCATGAGGTCGCACCCACAGCACTTTAAACCATTAAAACTTATATATAGAGACTAATTTTCTATGAAGAAGTTTGGTATTATATAATCAATATGAAATACTCTATCCTCTAGTGTAATAAAAAAAACTGTTATCCTATGAATATTTATTTATATTCTACGTTCATGTAGTACGCCATTTTCGCGTGAATGTTACTGTGTTGATTTTTGGATTTTTCTAGTGTTTTATTAGTGTTTTACTGTAGTATTTTATTATAAAATTGTAATGAAAGTTTTTGTGTAAATATAATTATCTTTTTACGTAAATAATTTCGAGTAATATATATGAAAGTGTATGATGTGATGTGATGTGATTTTCACGCTGCCGACATTCGCCTGGTATGTTTTTTATTGTTATCAAAATAAAATAAAATCTTTTTGTAATGAAGTAAAACCTGACTTTTGTTGAGACCACAAGATAGAGAATTTTGTATAGATATATAATATTATAATGCTAAACTTCTTCATAGAAATGTAGTCTCTAAATATAAATTTTAATGGTTTTAAGTGCTGTAGGTGGGTGCGCTCGCATGCGACCGCTCGGGATTTGCCAGACGCATGCGACTCCATGGGATTTTTATGGCGCTTGAAGGGTTAAATGTGTTTATGTGTCCTTGGGCTACAATAGCCACATACCATGAGGTGGCCTTTGTGTTCGTTTCTCAAGTTTTCACACAATTTTATCTCAAAAGGAAAATTGATGACTTTAATATGAGTACGTCACAGCATTCAGTCATCAAGCAATGTTATACCGCATCGGTAATCCTGTATGTGTTGTACGTATCTGTACACTTGTTTGGCTTGAATTGGATCCTAGTGCTTCGTTATACGTGTTAAAGCCACGCTGCAGCTGTATTACGGTTGTAGCACGAATGGGTCGGCTAGACCGGGGAAGGACCACTCTTTCACAGAATACCAGCGTAAAACAGCAGCTTAATGCTGCTGTGTTTCGTATGTAGAGAACCGGAGACCCGTTTTACTGGAATTGAGGCATTCAATCTCAGCCCTCCAGGGTGGCAACGCATCTGCATTTTGATTCTTAATCGAGGTTAAATGTAGATGTCTACGGGCCACAGGATCCACTAACCATCAGGTGGACTGTGTGCTCGTTTGTCGTCCTAATTAAAAAAAAATATTGTCCTCTTCTTTATGTGCCCTAAGTTGGCACTATGACACTGCTTCCCGTCGCTGGTCTGCGTAATTTACAACTAGCATATATAGAGAGTGATAACAACTAAAAATATAAATAAAACTGCGCTTGGCAACCCGCCTGCTAAGAAAGGCAAGTACGTCCAATATGAGGCAATCTATGGAAGAGGCGTGTGTTAAGCCGTGGTTTTTTGATAGGCTGTTATGATGATATTATTACGTGGTAAATCCACTCTGAAGTTACATTATAGTTGTAGTACGAATGGGTCGGTTTGATTGGAGAAGGCTCACGCTTTTACAGAATAACAACTTAATAAAGCAGAATAATACTGCTGTGTTTCTTCTAACTGTATTGTTAAGAGTGAGAGTAAAATTCTACAAGCGGTTAAACTCCCCCACTCGCACACTGAGACACTCTCGCGCACAAGAACTGCGCAGACAACTATATTAAAGTCATTCAACGAGTGTCAATTTTTCAAAATAAAAAATGTCCGTCGTGGTAATGCTTTTAGTACCAGCAAAGGAGGTGACATTGCAGTGAGGCCGGCTTATATATATATATATATATATATATATATTGTATTTACTTTTAATGCGTTCCAAGAATATTTTATAATGCAAAGTCTAGCAAGTAATATTTATTAATTTAAATAATTAAGAGTATTATCTAACAATATGTAATATTGTAAAAATTATCAATTTTTTTAAAAGGAGCGAACTAGACCTATTCAAAACGCAGGGGTATCAAATGTGAAAATTTCTCATAAATACAGCTTACAAGGAACCTGCTTGGATCACAGTTGAATAACTAAGTAATAATATAATAAAATATAGATTTTTTAAAGTGGTCAAAGGGAAAGAACCGGACTAACAAAATAAAACTGCAAATAAATGAATTGTGAGAATCTCTCAAAGAAAGCCTTGTATGCTAACCTACCTAACCTGCCTGTATCAGGTAGCAAACATTGTAGAAAGTAAATATACAAATTTATCAATATTTTTTAAATTAGCTGAAGGCAAAACGGCGAAGCTGAACTTTACGAAACAAAACGTAATTTTACGAAATCAAATGTGAGAATCTCTCTCAAAGAAAGCATACAAGGCAGTCTCCTTGTTCCCTGTGTTACGGTGGCACACATTGTAGAGAAACCGTGGCCTTTTTTCTTCCACCCTTGTTTGCGTTAGCGTGTTTGTATTACGCCACAGTAGGCGCGATCAAACGGCGAGCGAACGTCGCCTCCGATAACATTGTTTTATGAGCTCGCGACGTGGGTACAATTATAGTGTTGTCAATCTTCGATGCTGACGTGTCGTGGAGCGAGCTTATTGCTTAAGTGCTTCCATTTGCTTGTGGTTTACGTGGGAGGGCGGCTGCCACGCCCAAGCGGGTATAAGACTCTATCGTATATGTGTAATAGTTAAAAATACCATATCTAACGTATATATGAGGTTTAGATTTAATTAAAATGTTTCATATTTTTATTTGAATAAATCAAATATCATTTTCATTCATTATCATTACAGTCTATAAAAGTCCACTGCTGTACCTACGACTCTCTCATAGATTGTCCAAAAAAAGTTAAAGTTACAGCCTATATACGTCCCACTGCTGGGCACAGGCCTCCCCTCATTTCTGAGAGGGTTTTAGGGCAAGGAAGTGTCCGCCGCGCTGCCCCAATGCGTGTTGGCGAACTTCACATGTCTTCGAAATATTTTTTTTCTTATTTTTCAGACATGCAGGTTTATTCACGTCGTTTTACTTCACCGCCGAGCACGTGGCAAATCAGCACTTAAAATTACAATAAAAAATTTCATTGGTGCCGGCGGGGATCAAACCCGGTTTGCTCACGTATTGTAAAATTTACAGCGAGCGCTAATCATCTGAGCTACCACAGCTCTTCTGAGCTACCACGGCTCCATATTGTCTCATGGGGAGGATTTTGCCATAGTTGGCAAACTCGCGCTCTACGTCTGGGTTGGCAGATGCTGTTTTGAGTTGTTATCAGGAAGATGCTGCTGCTCATTATTTTACTTTGCCAGTGCTAGACCACAACTCAACCTGGTGGTGTGGTGATGCAGCCCTGGATGGTAAATCGCGATTGTATTCGAATAGAAATATAGACGCCGGCAAATTATTCCACTCCTTTGCTGCACGCATTAAAAAAGTCGAAGCAAACCGTTTGGCTTTAATGCGTTGAATATCGACAACAAAAGGGTGAAGACCCGCCAACCGCCAGTTCGTCGTGAAAGAATTACCACTAAACTATCGACCCGTGGGTGTTTTACGAGATCACAGAGCGAAAGCAGCCAAGAGATGGGCAGCAGTGTCTTCCTGATAAATAACAATAAAAAAAAAAAAACTGCCGTTGCCAACCCGCCTAGAAGCGTAGCAATAGCATGTAATGAATAAAAATTAATTTATATATATATATATATATATATATATATATATATATATATATATATATATATATATCAGTGGGAAATCCATGCATTTCAATCTGCTATCTTTTTTATAGCATTGGGTGACAAATGAGCACACAGTCCACCTGATGGCAAGTGGATACTGTGGCCCATAGACATTCACATTTATCCTCAACTAAGGATCAAAATACAGATGCGTTGTCACCTCAAGTGTTTATAACAAATAATTATTACGGGTCTTGATGTATGTCCTTGTGAAATTTATATTTGTTAATTGCCACGATACAGGAGAAAATTCTAATGTTTTGTAAAAAAAAACTTCTCTATTGTGAAGAGTCAAAATGTGTCGAAAAAGGCACGTATGGCAATTCTCAGTGCTGTGTTGGTTCCTACTTTAACGTATGGTAGTGAAAATTGGCTGTGGCAGAAGAAGCACGAGAGTAGAATAAACGCAGAGAAATGCGTCACTAGGGTATCTTAGGACTGATTCTGAATGACAGGGTGAAAAATTGTGTGATAAGAGAAGAGTGTGGTATACAAGATGATGTTGTGACCAGGATTAAGAAAGGAATGCTTCGGTGGGTTGGTCATGTGGAAAGAACGAATGAGGAAAGAGTAAAGTAAAAAAGTAAAGTTACAGCCTATATAGGTCCCACTGCTGGGCACAGGCCACCCCTCATTTCTGAGAGGGTTTTAGGGCAAGGAAGTGTCCGCCGCGCTGCCCCAGTGCGTGTTCACATGTCTTCGAAATATTTTGTTCTTATTCCTCAGACATGCAGGTTTCCTCACGATGTTTTCCTTCACCGCCGAGCACGTGGTAAATCAGCACTTAAAATTGCAATTAACAATTTCATTGGTGCTGGCGGGGATCGAATTCGGGTTACCCGCGTTCTGTTATATTTACAGTGAGCGTTAGTCTTTCTGAGTTACCACGGCTCTATCGAGGAAAGAGTGATAAAGCAAATTTATGTTGCAAAAGTGAACGGCAGAGACGAAAAGGGACGTCCTGGACTAAAGTTTATCGACCAAATTGGCGATGTATTGACAACGGGCCAAATTAAGAGAGCATGTATGCGTAGGTATATGGATGTTGTGAAGGCGAGAGAGGTATGTCAGGATCATGCCAAATGGAAGTCTGTTGTCTCTGCCTACCCCTCTGGATGACAGGCGTTAGTGTTTATGTATTATGTATGTACATAGCAGCTCTCCACTATATGTGATTAAGTTAAACATTGACAAGGGTAGGTGTAAGTCAAAACCGATCATGTAACGGCGTTACAAACATGGTAGTTTCCGTGCTTAAACGGTGGCAGTGAAATCGTCATGAGTCAAGGCGAGCCGCCTTGGAACACGCCTTGGGGTAACGCTTGACTGGAATGGAAGCCTGACATGCAACCACAAGCAAGCTTTTCACGAGAAATATATTTAGAACGCACTACGAGCTGTTTTAACAGTGTATTTGAGAAAAGTATTGCGGTACTGAATTGTACTTTTTTAGCTTTTATTTATAGTAAATTGATTGCATAAAGTTGTGAACATTAAGTTAAAATACTATATAGTGAGAAATTCTTGTAGATACGAGTATTATAGAATTGCTTTATATCGGAAACAGCTTTAAGGAATTTTGTATTAAGACTTTTTTTCTTTCGAAGTTCATCTAGATATAAGTTTCATTCTTTAAAATTGTTTTTAATGTAATGGAAAGTTTGGTCGCCTAGGCAACTGTATTTATAATCCGGTGTCTAGTGATGGTGTAGGAGAATCCACGACCCTATGTGACCCCGTGGTTGTCGTAAGTGGCACCGAAGGAACTGTACAGGAGATAGATAGCATTTTCTTGATAACTGAAAAAATGAAAAAAAAAACTGCGGTTGTCGGGCGTGTCATCTTCGTTCAGACGTAGGACTATCATAAGATGTAATCTTTAAATGATGAATGAATATTTATTAAGATGTAATTCTCTAAAGAAATTCGGAATTTATCGAATAACAAGCTGAATAGTTAAAACACTAAATAAAAAAGGAGACTGCGCTTAAAAAGTTTACTGAAAAAAACCTTCTTCTTCTTATTTATGTACTTGCAAATGCAATATGTAAGTATTGACTGCCTCGTTGGTTTGGTGGTTGTAGTAGTGCGACTGCTGATCATGAGGTCCTGGGTTCGAATCCCGGGTCGGGCCAAAAATTTACTATAGAGTTTTTCCGTCAAGAAATTCTCATTAGTTGTCCGGAGTCAGAAAGTTGACGGTGCCTCACCCCCGTGCCTCGGAAAACACGTAAAGCCGTTCGTCCTGCACCTGATCTCTCTCCGGTCGCGTCGGTTTACCGTCCCATCGGATTATGAAAGTGAGGGAATAGAGAGTGCACCTGTGCTTGCGCATACACTTGGGCACTATAATCCTGTTCTGCGCCGATGGCTTGAATTCTCCGCCGTAGCCGGAATTCGGTCTGGAGGACATTATTATTATTATATAAATATTACATATCATACTTCTACAATAATGACGAATTTAACGAAACCTTATATGTTAAAGTCATCAAGCTGTTCAGGCTATTGAGTGTGCCAAACAAACATACATACATGTTTACAAACACATTTTGGAAAAACGGTACCCTCGGTTTGGGGCAGTCGGGTATAAAATATCGCAACTCTTTCGCTATTAATTTACATTGTTAGTGAAACTAATTTTATCTGTCTTAGTTTTCTTCTTTAAGCCTGTTAAAGTCTACTGCCGTCACTTTTCCTTATATCCAGTAGTAGATTTTAGGCTGATAAAGAAGTTAAATAAGTAGATGTCAGTACCCAGCCATTTTTAATAGGGTTGGGTGTCAAACGAGCACATAGCCCACCTGATAGTAAGTGGCTGCTGTGGCCCATACATACCTAGATGTATCCTTGATTATGAATTAAAATGCAGATGCGTTGTCACCCTTGAGAACTAAAATGGAATGCCCCATTTCTAGTAAAAACGATATCCGGTTCTCTACACTCACCATACGAAACACAGCAGCATTAAGCTACTATTTTACGCTGGTAGTTTGTGAGAGCGTGGTCCTTCCCCGGTCGAGCCGACCCATTCGTGCTACAACTATACTACTAATATAACTGCAGCATGGCTCTACCACGTAAACTCTATTGAAAAATTACTTTATTGAAATTACAATGTTTCAATAACCTCAAGAATTCGTGTGGTCGCGGTGTAAGAATACCCAATACCCCATACCGTGGGTGTCGCAAGAGGCGTTAGCCAGGCACAAACCAGAAGATGGGGACCAATGTCTTCCTAGCAACAACTAAAAACTAAAGAATGCGATGGTCAACCTGCTTTCCGAGCGTGGCAACTATGGCAAATATTCCGTATAAATAAGGCAATCTATGGGGAGGCTTATGCCCTACGGTGGACTTTTGGCTGTACTAAATAAACGAAAACACCAAGAATCATATTTCATCATATTTAATAACCCCCGGTTCCTAGTGCATCCTTGGTCAAAACATACGTCTGTACAGCACATTCAAAAGTCACATCTGCCGACCCTCGGTGTAACTCGAACCCGCATCTACAACGGCACGCGGCCGACACGAGCGCAAACAAGCTGTCGATGCCGTCTAATGAAATGGAGAAGTCGGACTGTCGTACGCTTCAATGCCTGTCATGTTATGGGGACCTTAAAATTTTGTGTGCCTTGCAACATTTGGCGCACGGAGTAAACACAGCGTAGTTTTTAGTGTTAATATTAACGTTAAAATAACTGAAGAGATACCGAAAACAATTATGAAGCTTAAAAGAGAAAAGGTCACGGGATGAGGTGGTCACGTCGTGGTTACTCATAAGTGCTCGCCTTCAAAGATGTAGCAAGTCAGCGCAAATATAGTTTTTATTAAAGTTTCATGTCCTGGTTAAACGTGTGTTTGTCGGTGAAAAAAATACTATGAGAAAACTTGTTTTAATGGTTTGAGAATTAAAAAACTCGAGGACATAATATGAAGTTTATAGGGTTATACATTGGGTCTACGCGGTTAGTTATATATCGCCAAGTAGAAAACTGTATTTTTTTTAAATATTTAGGAAAAAGTCTACTCCACATTTGTTGGTTTATATTTATTTCACACAGCAACGGGGCAACGAATCATTATGATTTTTCGCTAAGAGATAGAAGACAAGAGAAGAGAGAGTAGATTGTTTTCTATAGTATACACTATCACTTTTGAATGTTATAGGAAACTATAGGCCAATTTAATTACGTAACATAAATAAATTGTTACATTTTCTCATATCGTGATATGAGAACGTAATAAAGATTTATAATCTAATTTAACATCTTAAAATAAGGTAAGTAATTACAATTATGAACTTACTTAGATATTTAAAAGTAAAAACTTTAAACTTCGTTTAACTTGTTATTTTTGAGAGGGCTATGAAAAAATTTGTCTTGTCCACCAGACAGTTCAAGTGCGTGCTGGCAGACTATAAACGTCCTATAACTAATTTATTCCTTAGGAATTCGGGTTATTCCGCTATCATTTACTTCGCCGCCTCTAACGTATAGTAAATTACGAGTAGCAAGGAAGTATTTCATAGGTTCCGGTGAAACCCGTGATCGAAGTCGGGTTGCTCGCGTACTGTAAAATCATCATCATCATCATTACAGCCCTTCACAAGTCCACTGCTGAACATAGGCCTCCCCCAAGCAATGCCACAAAGCACGGCCCTGAGCCACCTGCATCCATCGACTTCCTGTATATCTTACCAGGTCGTCACTCCATCTAGTGGGGGGTCGCCCTACACTACGCCTACCGGTACGAGGCTGCCACTCGAGAACCTTTCTTCCCCATCGGTTATCGGCTCTTCGAGCTATATGGCCGGCCCATTGCCACTTCAGCTTACTAATCCGTTGGGCTATGTCGGTCACTCTGGTTTTACTGCGGATATCCTCATTTCTGAGTCTATCACGCAGAGAAACTCCGAGCATAGCCCTCTCCATAGCTCGCTGAGCGACCTTGAGCGTCCTCATACGGCCGGCAGTGAAGGACCACGCCTCAGATCCGTAAGTCATCACTGGCAACACGCACTGGTTGTACAATCTAGTTTTTAGAGATTGAGGTATACCTGACGAGAAGATATGTCGTAATTTCCCGAACGCTGCCCAGCCGAGTTGAATCCGTCGATTTACCTCTCGGTCGAAGTTGGACTTACCTAGTCGGACTATTTGTCCCAGGTAAACGTACTCGTCAACAACTTCGAGCATAGTGCTCCCAACAACTACCGGCATAGGTGTGACATGGACATTCATCTTAAGACCTATCCGTTGGGAGGCACTATTGAGGTCATTGAGCATAGTGCTTAAGTCCTCCAGCGATTCTGCCATAAGGACTATATCGTCGGCAAATCGAAGGTGAGTGATGTACTCGCCATTGATGTTAATACCGTATCCTTTCCATTATGTTTGTAAAGTGCACTGTTGCACTTTAAAATATCTGTTATATATTTAGAAAAGTATTAAGTAAAAAAAATGGAAAAATAACGATAATCGAAATGCTTTAACACATTCAAGTCGCTTAATAGCAATTCCAACATCTCAATTAATTTATCTCGTTCAATTCTAGGAGCATTGGTGAAATTGGTCACGTTGTTGAGTAAGTGGGGTGAAGTTAACAGAATGACTATTAGGGGTGGCTTCTTAATGAAAATCTCTTCATTAGACGTTAGGGAAAACAGGCTAAGATACAATTGAGAAATAATCTTGGAATAAAAACGAACAGATAAAGTGAAATAAATAAGGAAGGGGTTTTTTCACGAGACATTTTATTCGAATTAGGGAAGCTCAAAGTTGTTCTGAAGAGCGCAATGCTTGGAGTTTCTTTGCGTGGAAAAATCTATATTAAATATATTCCATTGGAACTTTAAAATTTAAACTTGAGAAAATTCATAATTTTTGGGCATCATCCGATAATGGAAGCTTTTTTGGAATCTTTTTTTTAGTATTTATTGTATTGTGTAAAGGATATGAATGACATTTTTATCACTTGAAAGCCATAGATGTGCATAAAAAGAGAATCATGTATTTGCTTGTGTGTGTTGTGCGTTGCACTTGAGGCAATTATAATGAAGATAACATATTATTTTATCATACAATATGTTTTAATCAATTAAATGGAATAATTTTGATCAAGTTCATGGCTGTATGAGCTAAGATATCTTTGCGTCCCTGGTAGGTACAGGAAAATATTGCAAAAATAGTTACCTATGTAAACAAAAATTATGTCGTTTCAACATAATAGGTGCGTTTGGCAGAAAAAAGCGCCAGCAAGCGCTTACAAGCGCTGAAATAGTTTTCTGCCAGGACACGATTGCTACTTCACTAGCGCTGACACAATCCGCCATTTTGCTTATTTAATTTGTTTGTTTTGAAGTAGAGTTTATAAGTTTTTTTGTGCAATATTAGTATTAACTAATATAATGACATGAATAGACATATACATGTTATTAAAAATTCATGATTGGTAAGTTTTTAATATGAATACTTTACAAACATATATTTAAATTAGGTTAGGTTCCCCGGTTAAAACTAACTTCTTGTCCTAGAGGAAAATAGCTACTTACGATTTGACAGCGCTTACCGCTTACGATCGCCATTTCGCCATTATCTATGCATTTAATTATGATTATAGAATTAAAGAGTTTTGGCGGGAACTTGGCTGTAGACGGATTGTCGCTCCTGTTTTGTTACTTTAATAATGGTTTGAAGTGGATTTTGATTCGTAAAAGTGATGCGATATTCCGAATTAAGTGTCCGCGCGTGTAAACTATTAGAGAAAACGACGAAATAAGTGCTTTCATGTCGATATAAATCTCAAGTTATTTTGATCGCTTGGGCGCCTTATGAACTTGAGTGGCTGTCGTCAACTGTCCGCTAGGTTGAGCTGTCGTCAAAATCTCCCAAGGGCTTCGCAATGTGACGCATCAGCATAATGTGAAGAAAAAGAACATAAAATGAAGATTCCAAAAGAAATTATAGAATTAAATAAGTTTTAAGGATTTTTTCTCATTATAATTTACTTTTTATAATAATAACAACCAAGGAAAGACTTAGATTGTAAGTAACGTATTTTCGTTATGCGCTCAACTAGAGCCTATTAATTATAGTATTACTACTACTAATAGTGAACTTTTATAGGTCGATGACATAATTATCAGAAAAGGTAAACTTTACCTTTACTGATAATAATGCCAGGGCCTGTGTCGCCTTTGCGCTGTGTTCGGTGTACATCAATCATCTATTTTCTGTTTCCTGTGATGTTGGTTCTGTTAACCTATACGACTTTTAGACCTTCATCTGACTCAGGGCTCGCGAGCTGTATCAAAATGGAAAGGCAACTGTGATGATGACAATGATTGTTTATGATTTGGTATTGTTACCAATCATCATTAGTCAATATCAAGTATATTGAGCTATCTAACCACTGTCCTAGTGGGGGAGTGTGGCCCCCGCCTCTGACTGCTTAGATCGTGTCGGCAAATGGGTTCCGTGTACATTGATTTCCGCACGTCTCGTTGAAGACTTTTTCATCTATCCTGAAATTAAGTTCGAATCCACGCTCTTTATGAAGCGTACCAAGGTAGTTTTTATGCATATGCTAACGTCAATCTCAGAGTCCCCATGACAATCAAAGAGATATTTTTTATGAGGTATTTGAGATTTTTACGTAACGAGTTATAGTCCTCAGGGGTGAGCTCAATTGCATTTTGATTTGAATTTGTGGATAGATATTACCATAGTACCCATTCAACAATAGACTGCATGCTCATTGGTCACCCTTACGTGACTACGTTGAAATATACGTAAAAAGCGACCAAGAGCGTGTCGGGCCACGCTCAGTGTAGGGTTCCGTAGTTTCCCGTCCGTCACAATAAGTGTTCCCACTTACGAGTTTAAAGGTGGGTATCCATTATGTTCGCGCTCCAGCAGCGCTCCGCGCTCCTGCAACTGCTCCCGGTAGTGGGTACTGTTGTTTCTATCCGAGTTCAAAATAATTTTCCAATAAAGTCCTTATAAAGTTCTACTTTTCAGATTTTTTTTTCATATTTTCTAAACTTATGGTTCAAAAGTTAGAGGGGGGGACACATTGTTTTTTAATTTTGGAGCGATTATTTCCGAAATTATTGACATTATCAAAAATGATTTTAGTAAACCCCTATTCATTTTTAAATACCTTTCCAACAATATATCACACGTTAGGGTTGAAATTAAAAAAAAAAACACTTCCCACTTTACATATAGGGGGCTACCCTAGTAAAACATTTAATTCCAATTTTTATTTTACCACTTTGTCGGCGTGATTGATACATATATTGGTACCAAATTTCAGCTTTCTATTGCTAACGGTCACAGAGATTAAGCGAGGACGGACAGACGGACAGGCAGACATGGCGAAACTATAAAGGTTCCTAGTTGACCACAGAACCCTAAAAATCATCTTAGTCTTTGAGTTAAAAACACATCTTTGGCATGTTTCATGATGTTCGAAAAAATCCATGACCTTTGTGGCCATTTATTTCTTTATTTATTTTAAAAGAAGGTCTACCCATAATTGTTACTATTTATCATACAAAATGTAATATTATAATTATAATTAGTCTAATTATAATTGCACAATTACTTATGGGTAAATACCGCTAAGCTAAGTAATTTATAAACTAAATTTAAGTATGTTAAGAAAAAAATATTTTGAAAAACAAAACAGTAAGAGAATTAGTTATGTGTAAAAAATTATTTAACCTAATTTGGATTTAACAGCTTCGAGCCGTGGTATCTCAAAGGCTAAGCGTTCGCTGAAAACTCCACAGTACGCGAGCAACCCGGGTTCAATTCCCACCGGCACCAATGAAATTGTTAATTGCAATTTTAAATGCTGATTTACCATGTGCTCGGCGGTGAAGCAAAACATCATGCGAAAGTGTGCATGTCAGAGAAATAGGAAAAAAATATTTCGAAGACATGTGAAGTTCGACAACACCCATTGGTGCAGCGCATCGAATATTTCCTTACCTTAAAAGCCTCTCGGAAATGAGAGGAGGCCTGTGCCCAGCAGTGGGACGTATATATGTTGTAATTTTAACTTTTAACTAACTTTAAGTATTTGCGAAGCAAGTAATGGCTATCAGACAGTTAGCACGTTTATCACTCTTCTTATTTTTTACCAGCTACTTTTATATCCACTCTCGAACAGGGGTCTTTCCGTAGCGAAGATTTGCACTGATATTATTAAAAAAAGTCTTCTATATTGGGACATATCCTATACTTTAAGAGAACAATTCTGGTGTTAGTATAAAGTACCCGGTTGACCGAGCTTTGCTCGGTATTTTTCGCTCGGTTTTATTTAATTCGTGTGTTATGGAAATTATATTTAGATACAAATTACATACTAATGAAATAAGAATAATATTTTTTGATCTTGGCGACATAATAGAAAAAACTGAACTGGTTTTTGAATAAAAAATCATGAGTGCAATTAGTTTAATTTAAATTTTCGTGTTTTAAAAAATACTAAAAAAGGGCTCAAAAAATAGATTTTCTCAAAAAAGAAAGGAACATGAAAAAAAAAAATTAAAAAAGTCAGTCGGTCGGTCTGGGCTCGAACCGGGGTTTTAAGATTCTGTAACCGACCATTAAACCAATTAAGCCATTTATAATCGCTAACATTCCGTCAAAATTTATCTTCTTATTCTAACGATATTGTAGCAGTTTTTCATTGCCTAAAAACACGGACAAAAAGACATTTTCTAAAAATAAATCCTAGCTAGATCGATTTATTATCCCCGAAACTCCCGGGACACTAAATTTTATGAAAATCGTTGGAGCCGTTTCCGAGATTCCGATTATATATATATATATATATATATATATATATATATATATATATATATATATATATATATATATATATACAAGAATTGCTCGTTTAATAGTATAGGATATAATTGGTTTAAAAATTTAGATGAAATTTTGAATTAAGATGTTTTACTTTTTACTTTTATTTGGATAGGTATGTGTCAGAAAGCTAATTATAGCTAAAGGCAAGCAAAGCCTGGTCGGTTGGGTGCTTTAAAACAAACGAAATTTAATCTATGTATTATTTATTTTAACCTTTACAATACCATGGTCATAAATTTACTTTTTCATGGAGCACGACCGTAGTCACTAGGAATATGTACGGTCATAATAGGGACGGGGGACAAACAGGCTTTATGTGCCCTGGGTAACTGACCGTGGTCAACAAACATACGTCGGGTCTCGACCCGGGGTTCGCAAATAGCCTCGAAAGATTTTATAGTTCGTTAAACAACGTCTGCGACTTTAGTTCGCATTTTTAACCAATTCTATTGTTATTTTACTTGTTTGCTTTCCTTAGCGCCCTTTTGTTAGTAGTGACGCTACTAGCAAGCAAGCTAGCTAGCAAGTAGACTAGCGACCAGTCTCGGTTTCGCACATGTGCAATTTAAAAAAAAGGAGCGCGAATAGCAAGTAGAGATGAATTATATTTTTTATCGTTATAGATCATCAATGTCCGTTGCGTGGTTCAGGAAGAGTTGCCGGATAAACAGAAAACAGACGCGAAAGCAACTTTATTTTATATTATACCGGTATGTACACAAGATAGGTGGACACTTAATAAAATAATAATTTGATAGTTTGATTTCGATTGTGATGCTGCGGGCACCGGGTTTGATACTCACGCGGGACTATTATTTGTAAATCATATATTACAATTATTTTCTGAAAGTGTGTTTTTGTGCAATTGACCTACATTACGAGTTTACAAGAAACTTTGTTGATGTTGAGGTTTCTTTTATACCTAAAACTACTCTTTAAGTATGATCGGGTATTTTAGATTAATGTTACTGCATTTTGAGACTTAAATGAAGGGAAATAGAGTTACAAATTTTTATGTAATAAAAAGATCTTTCGATTTTTATCAATATCATTATCAGCTTTTATTCATCACTGTTGGACGTAGACCGCTACAAAAGAGCGCCAGATGGGATAACTGCGGATAACTGTAGAGTTTAGTCGTTTTACAAGACCACATCTAGCTTAGCTAAAGTCTCTTAAGTGATCTTTCCAGAGAGATTAAGATCAACTAAACTCCATGACTGAAGTGAAGATCATCCATACAAAAATTATGTCTGTGACTTATACAATTGTGTCGTCACTCACCTGGTTGACGTAGATGTGTGTGCGCGTCCAATGTCGACTTCGACATCGCTGATAAGGAGTTGGAGCCATATCCTGTAACAATGAAATTATTTATTTAAGTTTTACGGATAACAGATTTTGTTTCCAGGCAACAGATGAAAATAAAACAGTTGTTGGGCACCGAAATCTTCTAAATAACAACTCAATATACATTAATAAGAAACTGCGGTTGTCATCACGCTTACCAAGCAAAGCAACTACGTCAATCTTTGGGCGAGCCCTTTATTTAGCAGTGGACTTTTGGTAGTGGGGCGGTGTTTGAACTCATGGTTTCCGATAGATGGCGGTATAATCAGCCCGAATTTTGATTGAAGCTGAAGGGATAAACGAACATTTTTTATACAGAATGAGGGTGGTAAACGACCACACAGTTCACATGACGGTAAGTGGATGCTGTGGAACATAAACATCTACATTTGTTCTCGATTTAGAGTCAAAATGCAGATGCGTTGTTACCTCTGAGGACTAAGATAGGATGCCACGTTTCTCTAACTCACGATACGAAACACAGCAGTATTAAGCTGCTATTTTGCGTTGGTATTCTGTGAGAGCGTAATATTGGTCCAGGTCGAGCCGACCCATTCATCCTGCAGCCACAATATAACTGTAGCATGGCTCTACCACGTATTACAGTCCAGCTGATAGTAAGTGGCTACTGAAGTCCATTGACACCAGCAGCTAACTTCAGACACACGAGGATATAAGGCGTTATCACTTTTGTAAAATAAGATGCCTCGCAGCCTGTAATTACACTTATTATCTTTACCCTTAAAACTGATATACAGCAGCGCAAGCACTTCTATTTAGTAGCAGATATAGGTAAGAGAGTGAGTGCAGTTCGGAGAGTGGGATGCTTATTTCAGATGTAAAATACGGCATCACCAAGTAGCAGATTTCAAGGTGCAAGACGTTTGGTACTGCACATACCAGCGCAAAACCTCCTTACATCTAAAAAAGAAGAATCCAAAGTGAATTTGTGCTTGATGCTGGTGCCTAAAATTAGAGTTGACTTATCTTTTACTCGCTAAGTAATTTTTTTTCTCTTATTATGTAATTACACTAGTTAAAAAAGCCATGGTACCTCAATTGGTTACGCTCGCTCTAAATATAACATAACGCGAATAACCCGGGTTCGATCCGAACCGGCACCAATGAAATTGTTAATTGCAATTTTAAGTGCTCATTTACCACGTGCTCGGCGGTGAAGGAAAATGTCGTGCATGTCTGAGGAATAAGAAAAAAAATATTTCGAAGACATTTGAAGTTCGCCAACACGTATTGGGGTAGCGCGGCGGACACTTCCTTGCCCTAAAACCCTCTCCGAAATGAGGGAAGGCCTGTGCCCAGCAGTGGGACGTATATAGGCTGTAATTTTACTTTACTAGTTATATTATAAACAATGGAAGGAAAAGTTGGAAATTACAAAAGTACTTAATTCCGTGGATTTGATGCCCGCCAACCAACAAAGTGGTGCCTGTTCTTCTTTACCTCACTGCACTTTAGAAATGATAGTAGGCCTATATGTGTTTATGTTTAAGTTTTTATAAGCAGAATACTGTGACATAGTAACAAAGCAAACGTATGCTATAGTGAGGCAGTGCCGGTAAGGTACGCCTTTGATGGAAGTTTGTCGACCAATTTGGCAATACATTTAAGATTAGCGATCCGCCCCAGCTTCGTACGGGTGATTTCTGTATCTCGACGGCACCTCCTACCGGGTTCAAATATATAAACCATCTAGGGATCCATGGTCTAGGGTTGTATGGTTTTAAAGTGTATAACGGACATAGATAGAGTTTTTTTTTTGTGTTTTATTTGGCGTCTAGTGATCCGACCCAGCTTCGCACGGGTGATTTCTGTATCTCGACAACAGTGCCACCTGCCGGGTCCAAATATGAATATAAACCATCTAGGAACCCATTCAAACGCATACCAAAAATTTCATTAAAATTGGTTGTATGGTTTCAAAGTCTATAACAGACATATGTCGAAACATATATTTGTGTTTTATTTGGCGATATATTAAAGATCAGCTAAATTAAGAGTACCCTTAACCGACAAGCATGTGTTTGAAGATATATGGATGTGAAGGAGGTTAGAAAGGTGTCAGGATCGTGCCAAACGAAAGTCCGTAATCTCAGCCTACGCCTCCAGGTGACTGAGAGTCCCTTCATACTCCTCTGACAAAGTGAGCCGTTGAGTAATGTGTTCATACTAGTTGTAACGTTACAGTCTTGCAAAATCCCACTGATCAACATAGGCCACTTAGACTGCTTCGTAGCAGGCTTGTCATAATTGTCGCACGTAGCAAGCTGGTTGGCCAACGCAGTTATCTTTGTTGCTCTTAGGTGCTGCTGCCCATTTGATTTATTTTTTCTGTCATCCCTTACGATACCAAAGTGACGATATGGGGTAATTAATCTTACACCGCTACAACACACGGTTCACATATTCCCTTTGACAACTCCGAATTCACGACAGTTGAATAGAGATTTTGAATCCACGACTTTTAACTTAAGTAGTCCTACATACTCATCAGGCTACTGCCGCTTACTCCAATAATGTTTAATTTAATCCAACAATGAGTATGGTGTAACCATAGCTACGAATAATTTTATTTAGGTAGCGTATTAGATAATCATTTAGTTGTGGAGCAGTGGGTTTGGATTCCCGCACGTAAAAATATATTTGTCGCTTACAAAAATTTGCTTACAATTTGGATATTTTCTCTGACTCTACTATAAGGAAAAACTTTTTTTTTAACAGAATAAGGGTTACTACATTAACCTGATGGTAATTGCTATTGTGGCCCATAGACATAGGCAAAATAAATTAAAGAGACCATATGATTTAATTTAATATTGTTGGAGGGAGCTTCTAGGAGATTGATATTAAATTCTTCACATATTACTATAGATTTATTCTGTTTATTAATCTTTAACAAAAACTTCCTATTTTTTTTCAAAGGTATCGTATATAGAACATGGGGGTCTGTAGACGCTCACAACAATGAAGTGCTCAAACTTAACACATGCCATTTCTACAGTTCGCTCAACAGAGAGGCTCACAATATCTTAACGTCTTTTACATGATAATAATCTACTAGCTAAAATTAAGGAGCCACCAAAACCGTTTCTCTTTTGAAAGAACTGACCACCTTGGTGATTATTGAAGTTAAACATTAAGTTATAATCTCTTAACCAATTTTTAGTAATACGTAAAATATGAATGTTGTTGCTATTTAAGAACAATTCAATTTCTCTTTGCGTGTCATGCCCTGTATATTTTGGTGCATCAGGTGTAAACAATTTTATTATCATTTTCTTGAGTCATACAACTACTATTATTAACTATTTGTAAGCTACATTCTAAATTATTTAAATTATTATAACTGCTAGGGGTTGCCTCTATTGTTTTATTTTCTAATTTAAATTATTTGGAACTGATTCCAAATTGTATGTCGAATCATCATGCTGCTCAATAGAAGTAGGTGACTGTGTAGCCAAGTCCTTGGCTGAGTTAATATATACAAGTAATAATTAATAACACATTTGCTATCTGTCTTAAATTATATTTGGATAGATAATATCTATCCATACCTAACCATATCCATATCAAAAGAGGTAACACCTATAAGTAAAAAGAATGTCCGGTTCTCTACGCTCATCATATCTCCTATTTTAATGGTAGAACGTATAAAGAAGTTACAGTCAAACTTTTTTTTAGTGAAGAAAAAATACTGATTGGTTGCTCTTAATAAGATTTATGAGTAATATTTTATTCGCTACTCACACTGTTTGAGCAAATGAGGTCAGGTTCCATCGTAATTAACGGACTACCTCATCAGAGCGCCTCGGGTGTTGAAATCGCTGCAGATAATATTGGCCGCATCTTTGGGGGCGAATAATGCCTCCGGCGTTGTAGGGGATTCGCAGTGTTCGAATTCACACCCCACCCTCTGTGTTCCAAGGTACATTTTTGATTGCATTCTCTAGACCGAGGATTAGATCTCTTTGAAGCTCTCAATAAGATTTCACGCGTTGTTAGTGTTAGTGTAATATTGTGGAAAGTTCTTTTGATTTGGGGTGTATTTTTGATTCTATGTTGTTCGCATCTTTGATTTCTGGGGTGGGTAGCGCGACGCAGTATACCGTCGATTGTTCTATCTGTTCCTTTGATATAGAGAATTTTCACGGTTGAACAAATTATCCGTTGTTAAGAAAATAGTTTTAATATTTATTTATTTATCTCCTCTCTCTCTCTCTCTCTCTCTCACACACACACACACACACACACACACACACACACACACACACACACATCTACAATCATTATCATCCCATTGCCGCTATATACGAGGAGTGTTCAAAAAGTAAGGTGACTTTTTGAATTTCGCGGGCAACGCACATTCGATTTTCGATTTTTGTATTTTGTTGCGGTGGTACACATGTCCTGAGCATATGTTTCAAGTTTGAAGTGTATAGCATGTTTAGTTTATTTTTGACAGTTACAAAGGTCAGACGTACTTTGGTGTGCTCGGCGATTTTCTTCTATCAAAAAAAAAATGGATCA
This sequence comes from Parnassius smintheus behrii, assembly GCA_036936625.1. Taxonomy (NCBI): domain Eukaryota; kingdom Metazoa; phylum Arthropoda; class Insecta; order Lepidoptera; family Papilionidae; genus Parnassius; species Parnassius smintheus. The sequence continues at coordinate 4,156,965 of JAUPFT010000016.1, forward strand.
AAGAATTTGCATCAAATTTTGTGTAAAAAAATGGAATTACGTGCTCCAAAACAATTGAAATGTTGACAGTGGCATACGGTGAGTCTATTCTTAGTAAAAAAAACGTTTATAAGTGGTACAAGCTCTTTCAAGATGGTCGAGAAGATGCCAATGACGAACCTCGCTCTGGACGCCCCAGCACGTCAACAACCGATGAAAACGTTGAAATAGTGAAGAAAATTGTTTTGGAAAATCGTCGAATCACTATCAGAGAAGTTGCGGAGGATGTTGGCATATCGGTTGGCTCTTGCCATGAAATGTTTTCGGATATTTTGGGCATGAAACGTGTGTCAGCGAAATTTGTTCCAAAATTGCTCAATTTCGACCAAAAGAACCGTCGCATGACAATCGCTCAAGAGCTATTGGATGATGTCAACAACGACCCAGATTTGCTCAAAAGGGTCATAATAGGTGACGAAACATGGGTATACGGTTATGACGTCGAAACTAAGACTCAATCGTCCCAGTGGAAGCACACTGAATCGCCAAGACCAAAAAAAGCACGCCAAGTTCGATCAAATGTGAAGGTTTTGCTTACAGTTTTCTTCGACTGTAGGGGTGTGGTGCATCATGAGTTCTTGCCACAAGGTCGTACGGTCAATAAGGAGTATTACCTTGAATTTATGCGCCATTTGCGAGAAGTAATACGTAAGAAACGTCCCGAATTGTGGGTAAACAATTCATGGTTTTTGCATCACGATAATGCACCTGCTCACACATCGTTGCTTGTGAGAGGTTTTTTGACCAAAAACACTACAATCATGCCTCAGCCACCATATTCACCGGATTTGGCCCCATGTGACTTTTTCCTGTTCCCAAAACTGAAGAGACCTATGAAAGGACGAAGTTTTGCAACGATTGAAGAGATAAAAACTGCATCGCTGAAAGAGCTGAAGGCTATACCAGAAAGTGATTATCAGAAATGCTTTGACGATTGGAAAAAGCGTTGGCACAAGTGTATTATATCTGAGGGGGATTACTTTGAAGGGGACGACATAAATATTGATGAATAAATAAATAGTTTTTCATAAAAATATAAAGTCACCTTACTTTTTGAACACACCTCGTATGTGTGTGTGTACTTCCTCTTTGGTCTAGTGGTTGTTGTAGTGCGACTGCTGATCATGAGGTCCTGGGTTTGAATCCCGGGTTGTGCCATAAAATCAATTATTGAGTTTTTCTGTCAAGAAATTCTCAGTAGCTGTCCGAAGTCAAGAAGTTAGCGATAACTCCATCCTCTCCCTCAAGTACTGCACCTGATCTCTCTCCGGCCGTGTCGGTTTACCGTCCGTCGGATTATGAGAGTGAGGGAATAGAGAGTGCACCTGTGCTTGGGCATACACTTGGGCATTATAATCCTGTCCTGCGCCGATGGCTAGTCTCCATTGAGGCTGGCCACCGTGACCAAAATTCGGTCTGGAGGACATAATGTATGTAATGTTAATAGCATTGCTAATAAAAAAATGAATTTGACAGCTAATGTCAAATTTCCGGAACACTGTGGTGCCGTGAGTAAGGTAAGATAGGAGAAGATCTCTAGAAGATAAAAAGGACAAGATCCAAAAAGGAAATTTTTTTGTGAAAAAGATTTTGACGTTTTGTAATAAGATGGTTTTATAAACCTTTTGCAGCCGGTTTACTTGATTAATATTTACTTTTATACTGGCGCCCTTTTATAGACCAACATAGACTGTGATTATTTAAGAAAGTAACCAAGTGATATGTGATGTTAAACCACATTATATTGTGGTAAGAAAAGGTGCAAGAATATCCATTACCCCAAATCATCCCGTGGGTGTCGTAGGCGACAGAGGGAAAAAATAAGGAGATGGGCAGCAGCGACTTTCTAATAACGACTTAAAATAAAAAATAAAACTGCATTCGCCAACCCGCTTAACAAGCATGACAACTATGGCAAATATCCCCCCAATCAAGGCAATCTCAAAGAAAAAAAAATCAAAGGCCAATGTTCAGTAGTGAACGTGGATGTAAAGGTAAGAAAAGTTGCTATTATTTAATTTATATTATTAACAAGAACTGTAAACATACTCGATCACAATAAAGTAAAACTAATGCATAATTAAATGACAAGCCAAACTGTGATGTGGTTTAGTTCAACGCGCCCGCAAGCAACCGCTGTCGGCGTAACGGCCCGACGCCTTGCACAAACAGTTTTTACACGATGAGCCTTTGATCTCTCCCGGCTTAATGTTTAGTCCTTAGACGCCCCCGGCTAATTTACACGCCTTCCTAGCTCGCGTTGAGCTGAAAACTGACTTAATCCTTTACCAGCGGGATGCGACAGCCCCTGTAGTGTTTAAATTAGTTTGTAGTTTGAATGTTTGGCTGCTGACAAGACAAACTGACATTTGAGAATACGATTGGCTCTTTATATTCTATATATATATATATATATATATATATATATATATATATATATATATATATATATATATATACTATATTTAACGGGAACCACATGGTTTTTGTTACATGTTGTATATATAAATCAATTGTTGTCTATTAGCCTAGTTAAAACTCAAAAACGGCTTGACAGATTTTGATGATTTTTAGTACGCGTTGAAATGGGTGCCTAGATGGTTTAGATTCACATTTGGACCCGGTAGGTGGTGCTGTTGTCGAGATTCGGAAATAACCCGTGCGAAGCGGGGGTGGATCGCTAGTCTATACATATAAAAATCATTTGGTGTTCGGTTTTATCGTTTAAAACAGAAAAAGGGCTCGACCGATTTACCGCCAGTATGAACATAAATTACATTGGCTTTCAAAAAAATCAAACAAAGAAGAAACAGCAAAAACTTTATTACTACCTATTAAAATTTACGCCGTGTACGTTGCTCTGTTTTACTTTTTATAAAAAAAGTGATCAACTACACTCTGTGGACACTGTCTCGACTCTACAGAGTCAATAATTCATTTTCATTAATGTCGTAAATTACATTCATACGCTATTACAATAAATTCCCAAAAAATGTATAAGGTCTCTTGATAATTACCAAGTTTAAATATTTTATTAAATAAAAACTGTATATAAGAAGGGTTATTATAATATAAATGAAAACATTTTTTTAAGTAACTTATTTACTTATTAACTTATCTCCACGCACAATCCCTAACGGGGTAGCCAGAGAGAACAGATCGCCAAGTGTCACGATCCTTACATACCTCTTTCGCTTCTTTCAGGTTCATTAACTTCTTCATACATGCACGTCTAGGTATCCGAGTACTCTTGACCCTCCCCTCTTCGAGCAATTTGCTCATATGGTCTTCGAAAGTTAGTCTCGGTCTACCTCGACACCTTTTAATATTTACTTTCGCTCTATACATTTTCTTCACCATTCGGTCTTCACTCATTCGTTCAACGTGCCCAAACCATTGGAGTACGCCCCTATCAATTTTTGTGATAAGGTCAACTTTCAATCCTGCCATATTGCGAATCTTTTCGTTTCGCTTTCGGTCGGCTATGGTAACGCCACACATTTTACGAAGAGATCGCATCTCCACTGCATTCAACTTGCTTTTATGCTTCTTCTGGCATACCCAGGTTTCGCTGCCATATAACAAAGTCGGTACCAACACTGCGTTATGTATTGCAAGGCGTGCACTCTTCACCACGCCTTGCCTTTTGACTTATGCATTCAGGGCGCCATTGACTTTGTTTCCGGCAGCGACACGCCTATCCACATCTAAATCACATCGTCCATCCCGGCTGAAAGCTCTCCCCAAGTATACAATTTCATTTACCTGTTCTAGACATTCCTGATTTACCCATATTTCACATTTCGTTCTCTCTTCGTCCTTTTCAAATACCAGAAGCTTAGTTTTATTAGCATTCAAACGGAGACCTTTAATTTCACATTCCTCTTTCATACACGTGACTAATGCCTGCAGTTCTGCTTCTGATGGTGCAATAAGCACTGCATCATCAGCATACAGCAGACAATTAACTTTTATGTCACCCAATTTCACACCCAAACAGCTATTTTTCAGCTTCTGTAAACAGCTGTCGAGATACAGTATGAACAGCCAGGAAGACATGACACAACCCTGTTTTACGCCCGCTTGGACGCTAAACATGGGTGACAGGTCATGCCCTACCCGCACACAGGCTTTACAGTCATAGTAAAGTGACTGCACAGCCCTTAACAATCGACCATCCACACCATATCCCGGCAACAGTTCCCACATTTTCTTCCTTATAACCTTATCAAATGCTTTCTCCAGATCCACAAAAGCACAGAAAATCCTCTGGTTAACACTCAGAAGCTTCTCCGTGATCATGCGGAGAGAAGACATTTGACCCGTGCATCCTCTTCCAGGTCTAAATCCTAATAGTAACTAGTAATCCTATTAATTAAAATTACAAATATTCCTCTTGACCACTCCTGGTAAGCTTAAAATGCTTGTGTTAGGGGTGGTTCACGATAGTAGTCGAATGGTGGATTCAAACTGGTTCTTCTGGTTCTTTCTGGTTCTTCCCAGGACAGAGATTTTTTTCGTACCAGTGGTAAAAGTTAAAATGATTTTCAATAAGAATAACATGTAATTTATTATATTCTGTTATAGCAAACTAAAAAGAAAAACAGAAATTTTACTAATAAATAAAGTACATTTTCATAAACCGCTGAATATATATATGTCACGGACCACTAATATAGTGCTGCTAAGATACGAGAGTCAATAAAAGTATCATGTGTCGTATGATTGATGTCATATTGGAATAGTTGTGTATACTGTGGGTGGATTTACAAACACGCCAACTATAATGCTGTCACCGTTGAGATATAACTACAGAAAAGTTTTTAACATGATGTCCATAGTTAGCTCGATACGGTTTTCGAAGGCTAAAAAGGAAGGAAAAAATTGCGATAGGTGTTATATATATATATATATATATATATATATATATATATATATATATATATATATCGCAACAATAGTAAAAAGGAATAAAAGAAAACATATTCCATGTTGTTACAATAAGAAATTTAAATAATATGTCTCAGGGTTCGTTTGCTTCAAAACAAAAGGACGTGCAAAATATGCGAAAGTAAAATAAAGTAAAATTAAAGCCTATATACGTCCCACTGCTCAGCACAGGCCTGCCCCAATGCGTGTTGGAGGATTTAAGATGACCTCCAAATATTGTATCCATAATGCTGTATTTCGTGTGGTGAGTGTAGAGAAACGGAGACCCTCTTTTACTAAAAATGAGGCAGTCTATTTCTGTCCTCAAGGGTGAGAACGTATCTGTATTTTGTTCTTTATTGAGGATAAATATAGATGTCTGGACTGGTGGAAGTAATAAGTATTAAAAATATTTATTATTATTATTAGTTATGAGAGATTTGAGAGGCGGTAGGACTTCTCTGCTGCCCAAAAGTCATATTACTGCTGCCGAGTTGTAGTATGTTGTGTATTTCGCTATGAAGGGTATAGCGAGCCTCTGTAAATACTCGTACAAGCAATTCCAACTTAGTCCTCAGAGCTGACAGCGCATTTGTAACTTTCCTTGTTCGAAATTGGTTGCAAGTATTAATGGGCTGCAGCCATTTATCATCAGGTGGACCGTAACTTTGTCACTTCAATTTAAAATATACGGCAACACTCATAATAAGTCATATATCACAGTGTACGGGACGAACACGAAAATTCAGCAATGAGACACACTCCAGTAAAGCGAGTCGATTAAAGCGTCGGTATGAAAAAGAACGTTAGCGACCCCCGCCGTTATGAACGGCCCGATTTTCATTTCAAATTACAGCTCTGCCTTTCTCTATACATATACTAGGTTCACGCTCCGCAGCACGCAAAACAATGGGGACGCTGGTTTCTCCTAACGCCTAAAGCGGTTTTCCCTCGCAGCGCTCCCACTCTCCCCTACTACGATCTATGTAAGAGTGAAGAGAGCAACGGCGAGAGCCACTTTTAGGTAATTTTCGAAGCCGCTAGCTTCGTCTCCTTTCAGCCAGCTTTTGCCCGAAAATATCGGTTTATTTTTAGGTCGCGTTGTTCACTGTGTGTAATGAAACGCGATTTTATTAGTCTGTAATCATTTATATCTGTATAAATAGCAATGTTTGGGGCAAAGTGATAAGTTTAAATATTTATTGTACAATTTATTCAGTTTATTAGTATTATCTAATCTGTTTTACAAAGCTCTACCTATTTCATTGTAACAGGACAAATATAATTATAAAGTTTAGATATTCATGAATAACCATTAATATACAAGTAAATAAAATTGAAATGTCTGTGTGCATAACGAAATTAAGAGCTTTTTTTACACAGGGGGTATTTGCACACTATTCAGACATAAACACAATCATTTTTAATATTTTTGTCTGTTGTGTGTCCGTCTGTCTACAATGTATAAACTTCAGAATAGCTGAACCGTTTGAGATAAAACTTTACGAATAGATAGACAACAGTGCGAAGAATGAGTTATTTAAAAAAAAATAGATAAAATAAATGGTCTTTGATTATCTTAAGTAATATAAACAAAAGGATCAACTGCAATAGATGACACTTTCGTCAAATAAACATGTTATGTTTTGCGACAGTAGAGTCCTTGGTGGTCTCATCTCCTCAAGTCCTTTATGTTACATGAGGTTACACATGAACGAAAAAACAAACATAAACAGTATACTAGGCGGTAGGTCCTCTTCAATCCAGGAGCCTCTCTGATTTGGTACCACGGTCTTACGTTTTTCTGCCACCAAACGGCAGTGCATACACTGCTGTTTTTCGGCCTGAAAGAGGAGGGAGGAGACAGAACGAAACATAAGTGCACACATCAGAAAATCTGAAAATTACTCATATTCTGGTGTAGTCGGATGATTGCAATTTGTGCTTATCTTTAAATAGTGGTGTTGGTTATGGTCCCAGTGAATTTTAGGGGTTAAGCCAAAGACTTTATACTTTACTACGGTTTAGCCACTTACGACAGATTTCGCACTGCTAGACGCTACGTATTTGAGACCTTACTGCGTGACTATTTGGATCTTAATAATAGCACCACTTGTTCGACGCACAAAGATTTTCTAATTATATTCGTATTTCTAAGTAAGTAATGAATATGATATATATTTTTTCTTACTTAAAAATATGTATCGTATGTAGTTTTTAAGTAAGAAAAAAAATTACAAAACTATCTTAATTTACCTTTGATTCTAAAAATGGTCGTATATGTAGACGCAGAGAATGAAATCTCTTTTTTATACTTGTACTTTTACTGGCGGTTTGTTATATGAAAGCTTATATAACACTACAAATTAATTACTGCCGAATATTTTCAAAATGTTTCATTGTGAATCAAGAATAAACAATACTTTATAATTGAAGTATTAATGGAAAGTGGTAGGGGAACATCAGAAACATATATGGTTAGAAGAAAATTATGCAAGAGGCGTTCGAAAAAATATTATAGCGCTTACGGGAGAAAAATGAAGTTAGAATAAAACTTTCAATTGAGGTAGGCGAACATCGTTAGGCAAGTAACGATGTAGATCGACGCAGAATGTCCCCTTTTATTTTTAAGCTTGCGGCCTTCTGACCGCGAGACCTGAGTCAGACGAAGCTGTAACAGCACCAACATCATCGAAACCAGATAAGCAACTAGTTTTAGTTTTTTTCTTTTGTATACGCCAAATGTAACGTAAATTTTAAGTTTTAAAATAACCTAGAAGTGGCCTAGGTTTTTGATGAGTCTGCCATAATAAAAATGACACTTTTCATATCTCAAGAACTATAATCGGCTTATTTATAATATTTGGGAGTCAAGATTATCTAAGGGTCCTTATTAGGTACATGATAAATAATATTTGGTACTAAATACACTTTGGTACTATACAGTGGTACTATAAGGAAACACTTGTACATGCACATAAATCAACATGGCATAACAGTTCACATTGTATTATGTAGATCATGAGCAAATGCGTTTAGACAATACATACATAGTGATATACTCGTATACAAATAATTACGAATACATAGTGACAGCCTTGAGACAATACATAGTGATATCGCTTTGCGAGCGACACGCTTTGAGTGATATTGCATTGGATACCTAAAAGTAATAGTGCTACAAGTATATTATGTTATGTTACGTTATAATGCCATGACATATTGCCATATTGCAATTAGGTGAAATTGGCTTATAGACTACACATCAAATATTCTAGGTCCGCGAAATATTTGGAGTTTTATTTTTAATAGAAAAATGCCATAGTTAGTCCGGTTACCTTCAGTTTTTGAATATTAATTTTTAGTCCGATCTACGCAGAACGAGCTTACAGTATCTCCAAGTCTTACAGTAGTATGCTTGGGTTTGGATTTAATTTTGTTAATTATATGGGCACATTGACAGAGTATGTAATTAAATTAATAGGTTTGCTTTCACCTTAAGGCGTTTAATTAAGACAACGACTCTCAACGTAACCATGTCTGCTTATTATATTATTAGATTTGTATAATTTTGTAAAACATCATACTGAGTTATTTAAGTCAGCCTGTGAGATATATCCACGAAGCACTAGAGATAGTGATAAGTCTTAGATCAAAATCCGAAAACTTCTGTCTATCAGAAAGTGTGTTACTGGATGTGTGTTAAGGTATTTAATAAAATCTCAAAGCAGATCAAGCACTTATAGAGAAGTCTCTTGACCACAAAGTTATGTGAAAGGCTAATAAATAAATGTTATTATAGTGTTAAGGAATTTTAAAATGATAATAATATGCATGTTGGTATATGATGGACGTAATTGCTATGTGTGTCACTTCGTATCTAGCGGCACGGTGGTGCCGCCCGTCAAGACGAACCTATTCACAAAGTGCTTCGTCGTTTTTAGAACCCTCATAACTTTTGTATGGATTATACAAGATAAATAAATTTCTCGGGATGTCACTATTTTTATCTGAGAATTTTATACCATTCTATTGACATCATGATACCTTTAGTAAATGTAAATGATTGAATACATTTGAATTTAAACTATGACATTGTAAATTATGACATTATGAATTATATAAATAATAAATTAAATATTAAAAAATAAAAATTAAATATTAAACGAGCAATTCTTGTATATATATATATATAATCGGGATCTCGGAAACGGCTCCAACGATTTTCATAAAATTTAGTGTCCAGGGAGTTTCGGGGATAATAAATCGATCTAGCTAGGATTTATTTTTAGAAAATGTCTTTTTGTCCGTGTTTTTAGGCAATGAAAAACTGCTACAACATCGTTAGAATAAGAAGGTAAATTTTGACAAATTGTCAATGATTATAAATAGCTTAATTGGTATAATGGGCGGTCACAGAATCGTAAAACCCCTGTTCAAGCCCAGACCGACCGACCAACCTTTTTAATTTTTTTTCAAGTTCCTTTCTTTTTGAGAAAATCTATTTTATCGAACCCTTTTTTAGTATTTTTTAAAAACCCGAAAATTTAAATTAAACTAATTGCACTCATGATTTTTTATTCAAATAACCAGTTCAGTTTTTTCTATTATGTCGCTAAGATCAAAAAATATTATTCACATTTCATCAGTATGTAATTTGTATCTAAATATAATTTCCAAAACACACGAATAAAAAAAAACCGAGCGAAAAATACCGAGCAAAGCTCGGTCAACCGGGTACTATAAATTAAATTGAATAAGTTGACATTTTAGAATCTACTGCCATCTATATTTGGTAATTTTAAAAGGTTTTCATGCCGTGTCTCGTGGTTAAATGGGTCTTTAAGTAACTTATTTTTATTGTTAAAAAAATAACTTACACTATGTGGTATAGCCACGCTGCAGCAATATTATGGTTGTAGCATGAATAGGTCGGCTCAACCAGGGAAGGACCACGCCCTCAGATAATACCAGCGTAAAACAGCAGGTTAACACTCCTGTGTTTCGTATGGTGAGTGTAGAGATCCGGAGATGCTTTTTTACTGGAAACGAGGCATACCATCTTAGTCCTCAGGAGTGAAAACGCATCTGTGTTTTGATTCTTAATTGAGGATAAATGTAGATGTATATGGGTCACTGCATCTACTTACCATCAGGTGGACTGTGTGCTCGTTTGTCACCCGTATTCTATAAAAAAGGCAAATAAAGAAATTTGAATTTGAATTTGGAAGTTGGCCATCTCCTGGTCTTTCCTTTTGTCGCCCATTTATAATCTAGTGGATATTTTTATAACACAGATACACGGTTTTTTACAATCACTGCTGCCTAACCTGTATCAGTTTTCCTTTTGTCGTCTTTTATTACATACACGGAATGATATGGAGTAGTGGATATTCTTACAAATTTGCTACTGCAGATGACTGATGAGGAGAGATGCAGTGCACCACCATATGTAACATATCCATACATGTATGCAATCGTCTATCCACAACCGAGAGTCACAAATATTTGAAAAGTTAAGTCTTCACTGTTAAGAAAAGTTAAGTTTCTATGTTGTTAAGAGGCGTGGTAGCTCAGATGGTTAACGCTCGCTGTAAATATAACCGAACGCGAGTAACTCGGGAACCCCGTCGGCACCGATGAAATTGTTAATTGCAATTTTAAGTGCTGATTTGATTTTTTCCACGTGCTCGGCGGTGAAGGACCACATCGTGAAGAAACCTGCATGTCTGAGGAATAAGGCAAAAATATTTTGAAGACATGTGAAGTTCGCCAACACGCACTGGGGCAGCGCGGCGGACACTTCCTTGCCCTAAAACCCTCTCAGAAATGAGGGAAGGCCTGTGCCCAGCAGTGGGACGTATATAGGCTGTAACTTTACTTTACTTTTAAGTCTTCTCAAATATTTGTAAGTCCGATTTCTAGCCGTATAATTTTTTACGGTCTGACGGAAAATCTAGGAGGGTTTTTATTTATTATAGAATCAGGTGCAAACGAGCATACAGTTCACCCGATGTTAAGTGACTACCGTAGCCCATGAACAATCGCAACACCAGGGGAATAGCAGTTGCCGGCCCTTTAGAAAAGGAGTAAGCTTTTTTCTTAAAGGTCGCCAGATCGTATCGGTCTGACACGAAAACGGAAGAAAACTCCGTGTGAAAGGTACAGTGGTGGACCGCCAACCATCCAGATGGTGCGGATGGTATCGGGAGGTTTGCCGCGTAGTGCGTTCATGTAATTTGGCGACTGGAATTAATCCGAACAATTCCTCAGAGCACTCCCCGTGATAGGTGCGATGAAATACGCCAAGAGTTGCAACATCTCTTCGCAGTGCCAGTGAATCAAGCCGGTCGGAAAGCACTCGCCGAGCCGCTCTGCGCTGGATGCGGTCAAGTGGAAGGAGCTGGTACTGGGGAGCCCCAGCTCAGAGATGGGAACAGTATTCCATGTGCGGCTGAACCTGCGCCTGTGGTTGGGGTGGTTCACGACCTTGGTTAATTCAATACTGATGTTATCCAATCACAAAGAACACACTCGTATTAATATTCCATTTTAAGTATGAGCTAGATTTCAACAGAGTTGAGTAATTTGGACAAACAGTTACCCTTACAGCCTTATAAAGTCAAATGCTGAACGAAGAGCTCCCCCATAGACAGCCTCATAGGGGAAGATGTTTTTTACAGTTGGTACGCTTGGCAAGCAGGTTGCCAATCACAGTTTATTTTTTATATTTATTAGTTATTAGGAAGACGGTGCTGATTTGATGATACGGGTTAATGTCCACGTAGTCTTACACCGCCACTTCACAATTTGTACAGAGTAAAAAAAATAATAAAATTGACTGTATGTGATATGGCCGATAAAAACGTCTTTATCTGTAGAAATAGCACCTTTGTATTAATCTGCAATAAAGGTATCATTATGACGTCATTATGACGTCGTTATTCATTATTATCGAAAGTACAACTACTGCGGAGAAAATTCATTATGGGCGTCACCTAACAAATCTTTGTTAATTAATGTCGTTAAGTTTGAATAAAGTTGTAGCTTGATTATTTATAGGCCATTTTGAAAGACGCAGGGGTTATAGAGCGAGGGTGTACGCTCTGGGGGCGTATTTTGAGATCATTCGATAACACGATAATTTAGGTACAGAAATTCTAGTTTTTGAATTTTAAGTATTTTACAAGAATGTTTAATGTTTTCATAAAACAGTATCCAAGTAATATTACATGTGACAAGGTTAATTTTTACATTTAATGTATAATTAGTACTTGCAGTGGTATGATTTACTTGGGGTTTGTCCTAATTTTCACATTATAGCACAGAAATAGTAATGATATTATTACGATTTCTGTGCATAATAGCTTCTGAAGTCGGGCTTTTAATTCTCCGATACTACACGTCTTGGCATCGACTTTAGAAGCTATTTGTCAAAATAATTTAATTTTAATTAATTTAATTGTTGAAGTTTAGTACTAATTTATGTTATTTTCATCAATGTTGAAATTAATAAACATATCAAAATAAAACCTAAATATACTTTAAATTAAATCTAACCCATAAATTTATAAAAATTATTTCTAATACTAAAAACCTTAAAAATATATATTATAATAACTAAATTAAATTATTAAAAAAGAGGTCCTTTAGGCAAGGTTCCGAAGATACTGGCAGCGTTTCCCCGTTGAATAGCTAGACTAATTCTTTGTCCGAGGTAACTGCCAGCTCTTCGGTCTCCTGTGACGTCGATTAACCTTTTTGCTATTTCCTTAAAAAGGCTTATAGCGCTAGGACCCCACGGACCAAGGGTCTCGACACCGAAAGGGACAAAAATATATTCGGAGCCTAGACCCCTGTATTTGCAAACTTTAGCCTTTTCTGCCGCTTCACAAGCCGCACCAGCTCTGTTGTTGGTTCCACGTAGATGGGAAGGGGCCAGCGTGTCTGAACAGGTTGCATCCCATACCAGCACCCGGCCCATCCTCCATGGAATCAAACTCATACCGTCCGGTCTCTTGCCATCGTCTCTTGCAATACCAGACGGCTCAAGTAGACTTGGCACGTTGACGGTGGCAAGAGACCGGCGTATGATATCGTTAAGTGCTGCATGTCTCGAGAAGCGACCTGCACTTTTTTGGCATGATAGCCCGTGATATCCTAGCTTGTCGACGTCACTGCCACACGGACATTTATGAGGAGCGCAGACCGGAACCCCAAGCCGTAGACAGGTTGCGATTATTATGCGAAATTAATTCTTATGTACTAGATGAGTGAAGAAATTAAATATTCAAAATAAATAAGTGTGGACTTTCCAAATGCCTTACAAATAATGAAAAAATTTACTTAGGGTTTTTGTTATTATATTTATACAATGTTTGTAATGGATACTGTTAGATACACACATATTATAAGAGTTCGTCAATTATTAAATAATGTTTCCATATTTTAAATAAAAGCGAAATGTGAAGTAAGTAAAGATCGAGTAGTTACAAAGAATAGAGATTAAAATATGTTTGAATCTCTTATATTTAAATTAAAGTAATGATGAAATAACGATAACGATTACCAAACCGTTTAATTTATTGCCTTTTAATTATAAGTTTTTTTATAGGGTAGGGTGACAAACGAGCACACAGTCCACCAGATGGTAAGTGGTTGCTGTGGCCCAGAGACATTTATATCGATCCTCGATTAAGAATCAAAATGAATTTGCGTTGTCATCCGTGAGGACTAACATGAAATGCCTCTTTTCCAGTAAAAAGGTTCTCCGGTTCTCTACACTCACCATACGAAACACAGCAGGATTAAGCTACTGTTTCATGCTGGTATTCTGTGAGAGCGTGGTCCTTCCCCGGTCGAGCCGACCCATTCGTGCTACTACTATGCTACCAATATAACTGCAGCATAGCTATACCGCGTATAAATGTTGAGTAAAGTTAATAATTATATTTTTTTAAATAAGAAGTAATATATTCCTGACTTGAGAAATTAGGCAGGCTTGGGTCTTTCCGTGGACGTACTTGTTGTTTGGGCTGTAAATTTTCTTTACATTTTACTTACAATCTCGACCAATTTAGTCTATGCTGCTTTTTTACATCTTACACTAAGGTTTAAACAAAGTTGTATACTATAACTAACATATAAAGAAAAATACTAACAAGCTTTAGCAACAATTAGGAACACTTCGAAAAATCAACTAAAATAACTAACTACACTACACCATTCTAAAATTTACTAATATATTTACTATAATGTCAACCGTCAAAATGACGACGACAAAGCAGCACCCTGTTGACCTGTCATCATTTCATTGACTAATGAAGAGCCATTGTATCACAAAGTCATCTATACAAACAAGGCTGTAGTTTTTGAGTTGTAAGTAATTGACCATATTATCCGGATGACCATATTACCCCCACGTACTATAGAGTCCATCATAGTCCACTGCTGAACATAGGCCTTCCCGTAGATTGCCGCATTAGAGGACATTTACCATAGTGCCACGGTACCCATCTAATAGCTTGTTTCCCTTTATAGCCTCTTAAATATCCGCAGGATGATATGGGGTAGTGGAAATGTTTATACCGTGCCTGCGTGACTACTCGGTATCTATATTATGTTAAAGCAAAACTTACATGTAGCCCCAGGTTTTATTATTTATGCAGATAATCATAATTTTCATGATTGAAGCCCTTCACAGGTTAACTGCTTTAAACATAAGCTTATGCATATAATTATACAAAAATATATTTTCTTTCGTAATGTCTCGAATGAATATAAAAAGGAAAATAATATATTTTAAAATAGTCAGAATTTGAATCGGCTTAAAAATAAGTTGCCTTTTAAATTTTTGCTACCCTTTCAACTCTGCCACTTGTAAGCTTTTGTTTAAAATTCAGCTTCAGCTCCTTCCACTTAACCGCATCCAGCGCAGAGCGGCTCGAATCGTCGAAGACCGAGTGCTTTCCGAACGGCTCTATTCACTGGCGCCGCGAAGACATGTTGCATCATTTTGCATTTTATTTCGTATCTACCACGTTGAGTGCTCTGAGGAATTGTTCGGATTAATCACAGCCGTCAAATTTCATGAACGCACACCGCGGTAATCAAACTCTCGATACCATCGACACCATCTGGATATATGGCGGTCCACCACTGTACGTTTCATTAGCAGTTTTCTTCCGCGTACGACCTCTCTGTGGAATAGTTTACTATCGGCGATTTTTGCGGACCGATACGACCTAGGGACCTTCAAGAAAAGAGCTTACTCATTTCTAAAAGGCCGGCAACGCACCTGCTATCCCCCTGGTGTTGCAGTTGTTCAAGGACGGCGGTAGTTACTTAACATCAGGTGAACCGTATGCTCGTTTACCCTCTCTTCTATTAAAAAAAAAAAGAAAAAAGAAAAAATTGGATTTGGAGCCCGTTTGTATTACTGAATTTATATTCTTAAACTTTACACGCATATATTTGCAGCTAGATTATAGTGGCAGCACTGGTAACGAAGCATTCTTAGTACTGAAGGGTGAGAACGCATCTACATTGACATTTATAATCGAGGATTTATAAGAGTGTACTCGTTTGACACACTTTTTATTCATAAAACATGCGATCCAAACATATTACACACAACTCAACCCAAAACGTCTTATAAATAACAACATTATAAAAATGTATACTTATTCACGTTAGAAACACTTTAAATTAAATTCTGCAGTCTACATGCGTAACAGCAAAATGGCTCTGATGCGCTTATAGAATACGTCTATAATCGCAGCGATTTTAATAGTCCCCCAGGGCGCGGGCAAATCGTTTGTAACTATTGTCCGGGGGCAGCAAGTCGTCACGGGCCGACGCGGCGCCGCCGTTCTCCCGGGACCGATCATGAATTATATTTTGTTTAACTATCGTCTGTCAACGGTATATTAAACATAAGTTACAGCTTACGACGATCTTTTGATACTCTTTTAGAATAATTATTGTATTCTAGAATTTCCTTTATTATATAATAAGGGTGACTGACAAACGAGCAGTCCACCTAATGGTAATTAAACGCTGAGGGCCCATAGACATCTATCCTAAATTAAGAATAGGATGCATTGTCATCCCTGAGCACTAAGATGGATGGAGGATGCCTCGTTTCCAGTAGAAAAGGGTCTCTGTTTCACTCACTCGTCATACGAAACAGAACAGCATTAAGCTGTTATTTTGCGCTGGTATTCTGTGAGAGCGTGCTCCTACGCCGCATAATTTATTTTCACTACTTTTAAAATATATAATAGTTCAGATTAATTGATTTATTGACTTTGATTATTATTTATTCACTTATAAAGATATCTATCGCTATGCTGTAAATAATTATAATATATTTAATTTAACGTTAGTTGATTTTAATGTAAAAATCATTCAATATACATTTTAAATCGACTCCTCCGTCAAAAATATTTACAAACATACATTATCTTGATAGAATCCTTAATGAATATATTCGCTGTCCTCAGTAGAAGCAAAGTAAATGAGAAATAGTTCAACGGGCCAGTTAGGTGCAGTGGAAATGAGCTGGCCATACAGCTCGAAGAACTGACAACCGATGGGGAAGGAACGTTCTCTCATGGCATTCTCGTATCGGTAAGCAAAGTAGTTGTAGTAGTTGGCTCTCGACTAGATGGAGTGAAGACCTTGTTATATTCAGGAAGTCGATGCACGCAGGTGGCTCCGGACCATGTTTTGTGGTATTTCTTGGGGACTTTAGTTATAGTGGACTTGTGAGGGGCTCAAATGATGATAATACAAACGTTAAATGTATAAGTAATTGAAAATATCAGGTTATGCCAGAACTTCATATGACCGTTTTGTTAGATTGCGATTAAAATGCCTTCAATTTTGTTTATTATACAATATTGTAAGGAAAAATTACAAAATAGAAAACAAGCGTAAACATTTTTGCACAATGCATTAAATCTTTTTCGTTCATTGAATTTTTAAAAATAATACAGTGATTTATGTGTAAACAATTCATTAATAGAATGGGTAGTATAAAAAAATATTGTTGCAGCACGAATAGGTCGGCTCAATCGGGGACGGACCGCGCTCTCACAGAATTCTAATATAAAATAGTAGCTTAATGCTGCTGTGTTTCGTTTTTTTTTATTAAGCGCGATCAGCTATGCAGGTCTAGGTAAAGAGACCAGTATCACTGCGACCTAGAAGATCTATTGTGATCGCTGCTATGGCTATAGTTCACTGCTAAACCCTATGTCTTCAAAGAATCGAAGGAGTTGCTTAGCCGTGAGCAATTTCACTTCTTCTGGGCGGAGAAGATAGTGTCCCAGATCAGTGTTACGTTTGCGCATTAAGGGTCCGCAAACGGTTAGGATGTATAGAGGTGTGTGTTTCGTATAGTCATTGTAGAGAACCGGAGACTTTTTATCTTCGATCATAGTCCTCAAGGCGACAACGCAATTGAATTTTGACTTCTAATCTAGTCTAGATGTAAATTTCTATCAGCCGAAGCATACAATTTCCGCCAGCTGGACTGTGTGCCTCGTTTGTCAACCGTATTCTATAAAAACTTGTAGTAAATTAGATTTTAATAATTGTACTTAGCCATGAATCTGGAATACGTTATGAAATTCTAGAAATAATCTAATTCAGATTCTTTAAATGTGTCGTTCCTATATCCATACTGTACAAATTAACAACACTATTTATTATAACAATTTCGCGTCGGACAAATGAAAGTCGGGCGAAGGGACCAGTCACAATGGGACGTGGCAGCGAAGCGTGCGAAGCGATAATACTCCCTCGCGAAGTCGTAACGCTATATAACGATAATCATCAAAATATTGCATCACTTACCGAAATATTGTAACTGTCAATCAAAGAATTAAGTTTGCATTGTCGAGACGGGAGCGGCGCGTGTTCGCCGCCGTGCGTAAGTTGCCTGCGCGACGTACGCGTGCGTCATTTTAGGGGCCCATTGTTTTGATTTTCCGACATTAAATAAGTGTAGGATTTGGTGTAAGGTGAAAATTATCTATATATACAATTTAGACACGAGAATTGGTGAGGTTTCTTGTTCGATTTCAATTGCGGCGATAATGTTCCGGAATTAGCTGTCCGGAATTATAATTACGCTTCAAAAAAACTGGCATATTTGGGAAGATGGTGACCGATTTTGATGATTTTGGAAGATGGTGACCGATGGGACAAAAAACTGGCATATTTGGGAAGATGGTGACCACGGCGCACGAAAATGTATTATTATGACGATCGGATATTATAAATTAGATGATTATTTAAAAATAAGAATTCGTAGGCATGATGTGTTTAGTTCGACTTTTTTGATTTGATTTTTGAAATTAATTTAAATTGCAATTGCTGGAGAAAAAAAGTTGAGAGTTTCTTATCCTTACTATTTAAATATTTGCCTCACTAGACCTCCCTCGGTAGAGATTTGTTGAAGCGATGGCGTAGTTTTATTAATTTTCAAAAAGCGCTTTGAAAAGTTATATTTTGAGTA
Organism: Parnassius smintheus behrii; assembly: GCA_036936625.1. Lineage (NCBI taxonomy): Eukaryota > Metazoa > Arthropoda > Insecta > Lepidoptera > Papilionidae > Parnassius > Parnassius smintheus. The sequence continues at coordinate 4,175,458 of JAUPFT010000016.1, forward strand.
AAAATATTTTGACTTTGTGGTTAACTTAAATCCGTGATAGATATATTATAGCGTGTAACAGCTTTATACTACATATATGAATATATATATATATATATATATATATATATATATATATATATATATATATATATATATATATATATATATATATTCTATTCTCGGATCTGGACAAATGGCTACTCTAAACCCATTTATTTTCGACATACCACGAATTCGAACTCCGTAGCGTTATTTGTTTTAAGTTGGGTGCAGAAGTTGCAGTAGATTCTAACTATGAGGTGGACTGTAAGTTTGTTCATCGATTCAATGTTTCTTATAAAAAAGCACTAAATATCTAGTGCTTTAATATATGAAATGGGCGGGAGTTGTTTTAACATTTTACTACTGAATAAGAAATGGGTAATGCAGTAGCATGCTGCGGCAGAACCTTGAACTGATTTTGACTTTTTCATAAATCTGACCAGTTTCATTCCCATTATTCTCCTTCAACTTTAAAGTATCGCTTCACATACTTTATAGTCGCGAATGAGGCTCGTGCGATAACGACGTAATATAAAACGATTACAAATAATATCTTTTGTAACAAGAGATTTATTATATTATAAAATGAAACTGAAAAAATATATTTATTTCTTCAAGATAGGCATTACAAATTTTCTTTGTGTAAGGTCATTTTCATCTATTGACTTTCTGCATGACTTAAGAGCGTACGTACGCGTCTTACGAGCTCTGTGATGTTCCTTGGGGGAGGACGATGTTCGGCTGTGGAGTTATGAAAGTCTGTTATGATGATGATGAAGAAGGTCATTTTATTAATCAACCACTGCTTCAATATGAGGTTTCCTAGACTAGAGAAGAAACGACGATAGAATACACATGGTGTTTTCCTTTACCGCAGAACGCTGGTAAATACTTCAAATTGCAACTAACAACTTCTTTAGTACCGATGGGAACGAACTCATATACTTTATAAAGTTTAAAACGAGCATTCATTCCCTGTGCCAATGCTCCCATATCTTAAATATTGAATAATTGCAAACATTGTCGATGATACATAGATTAATAATGAAGCTTACCTTGTGAACCCTGTGACGTTGCATGTGTAGACCAAGTACTCTTATATGAGGCATCTGAAAGAGAAAAAGTTATTAACAAAATATTATAACAGCGATATTCATTAGTGAGTTTAAAGAGTGTTATTTATATATTAGCGATTACTTATCAACAAATATTGTATATAACTAGCGTTTATACCCGCTCGCTTCGCTTGGCGCACGATAATATTTTATTGCGGAACCTAGATGTGAAATATCAAGAATTTTTTATGAGACTATCGTAAAATCCGTTGTTAGTGAACGTCTACATAGAATAACTATACTACATTTCAGGTCAATCGGGTATAGCTTAGAGATTCCAAGATGACTATATATACAGGTTGGTCTAAACAGTGAGGTTATAATTTTTTTTGATTCCTCACACCTAGGGGTATCCGAAAATACTCTATGTATGTTACGCGATTTTTTGTAGTTTTCGAGTAATAATTTTTTTTATCCTTTTTTTGAAAATGTTCACCCTAAACAGCATAGCATTAAAAAAATGTAATTGTGGGATTTTTCCCAAGTTTTTTTTTGTTTGTAGCATGATCCTTATGAGTTGCTCTATTATGCATAAAATAATTAGCTTCCTAACGTTCGCCGAAGATACAATAATTTTAATCGTAACTTAAAAATGTTCTGTCAGGAGAGTGGGGCTTGAATTTTCAACATTAAATGAAAAATTGTAATAAATGATTTCATACTTTCTAATTAATTTTAAAAACTTGGCAGTACCTTAATCTTTCATAATAACATTAAAAAATGACACTTAGTAGGCCAGTTTTTCTGTTACAGACTTCTGAAGTTACTCAGGCAGGAAGCTACATAATTAGTTAATTTGATTTAAAAATCTTTTTAAGTTGAAGTAAATTTTCGAATGGCCTCCATTTCGAAAATTTACTTTAAATAAATTTATCTTAAATTATTTACTAGTTTTATTATGAATCTTGAAATCATCATCATTTGTCCAGAACGTAGTAAAATGATACCTTGTTTTCAATAAATTTTAAACAATACGTAAGTAAAGACACTGGATGTTATTTTTGCTAACCTGAAGCATTCACTATCTTAGTTTAGCCTCAGAAATGATAAAAAGATTTTTAAATCAAATTAACTATTCATGTAGTTTCCTGCCTGAGTAACTTCAGAAGTCTGTAACAGAAAAACTGGCCTATTAAGTGTCATTTTTTAATGTTATTATGTAAGATTAAGGTACTGCCAAGTTTTTAAAATTAATTAGAAAGTATAAAATCATTTATTACTATTTTTCATTTAATGTTGAAAATTCAAGCCCCACTCTCCTAACAGAACATTTTTAATTTTCGATTAAAATCATTGTATCTTCGGTGAACGTTAGGAAGCTAATTATTTTATGCATAATAGAGCAACTCATAAGGATCATGCTACAAACAAAAAAAACTTGGGAAAATTCCCACAATTACATTTTTTTAATGTTAGGCTGTTTAGGGTGAACATTTTCAAAAAAAGGATTTAAAAAATCATAACTCGAAAACTACAAAAAATCGCGTAACATACATAGGGTATTTTCGGATACCCCTAGGTGTGAGGAATCAAAAAAAATTTTTATAACCTCACTGTTTGGACCACTCTGTATATATACATATATATATATACTTACTTACTTACTTATCGTCACGCACAATCCCTAATGGGGTAGCCAGAGAGAACAGATCGCCAAGTGTCACGATCCTTACATACCTCTTTCGCTTCTTTCAGGTTCATTAACTTCTTCATACATGCACGTCTAGGTATCCGAGTACTCTTGACCCTCCCCTCTTCGAGCAATTTGCTCACCTGGTCTTCGAAAGTTAGTCTCGGTCTACCTCGACACCTTTTAATATTTACTTTCGCTCTATATATTTTCTTCACCATTCGGTCTTCACTCATTCGTTCAACGTGTCCAAACCATTGGAGTACGCCCCTATCAATTTTTGTGATAAGGTCATCTTTCAATCCTGCCATATTGCGAATCTCCTCGTTTCGCTTTCGGTCGGCTATGGTAACGCCACACATTTTACGAAGAGATCGCATCTCCACTGCATTCAACTTGCTTTTATGCTTCTTCTGGCATACCCAGGTTTCGCTGCCATATAACAAAGTCGGTACCAACACTGCGTTATGTATCCACGCCTTGCCTTTTTATTAATGCATTCAGGGCACCATTGACTTTGTTTCCGGCAGCGACACGCCTATCCACATCTAAATCACATATATATATATATATATATATATATATATATATATATATATATATATATATATATATATATATGGGTGTGTGTGTGTGTGTGTGTGTATGTGTCACGGTTAACTCAGTTGAACTTCAGCTTTTAAATATTATTTTTGGCCCAAATTACACACCTTACTTAAAAGAACAGAGTACTATAGAACATTTAAAAGTTCAGCTTGCATTAACTATGACATCATCATGTCAAACATAACCTAAACACCTTCAGTTACACGGGTGCTGTAAAGCCGCATACTTCAATCATCAATATGGATGCTTCAATCACGCAATAATCATCAATAATAAATAAAGTTTATTATTATTAAACAAATGAACGAATTAACATTTGTAAGTGGCTATTGCAGCCCAAGAACACCCTCAACATACTTCGCACAAAGACGACTGAGATTGATTGTATATATATATATATATATATATATATATATATATATATATATATATAGGTATAAATGTTTGAAAAATGTTTATATGTAAACCACCCCCACGTTACTTTGTAAAATTCTTCAGTACATGTAACGAGTTTTTAAAGAAGTAAACTAAACATTTAATATTTAAGAATTTGTAAGACTTACGTAAAGTTCTAAATAGAATTAATGTACAGTAATTTGGCTTATCTTTTCAGTTATACCCATTGGCAGTTATGCACTATCTTGTTCTTTTAGTAATGATAAATGCAATTTTTTTATAGGGCAAACGACCATACGGCTCACCAGATCGGTAACTAGCGCCGCTCATGAACAACTTCAACACCCGGGGAATTACATAGGAGTTGTCGGCCTTTAAAAAAAAGTAGGCTCTTTTCTTGACGGTCCCTAAGTCGTATCAGTCTGGAAAAATCTCTGGTCGTAGTCGATTTAACAAGAAAGTTGTGCGAAGAAGAAAACTTCTTCTAAATCGCCACAGTGGTGGATCGCCAATCATCCAAAAGGTATGGATGGTATTGCATATATATATATATTATACCTATATAGCTGCTGCCCGCGACTTCGTACGCGGATGATGTTGCTTATGCCAGCGACAACGGGGTCGTCAAAATCGAAGATCTAAAACATCTGATATCGAATTCTAAGAGCCCGGGGACGGAAAAACAACGTGATGCGCGAGACGATTCGAGACGTTCCTGATCTTTCATTTTTGTAAGTCAACACTAAATGCCCATCAGACTAAACAACTTTTGCTAAGACGTCATTCCTATATAATATGTTATAATGTCGCTGGGCTTTAGAGTTCCACAACAGGTGCTCCAGAACTTCAAATTTATTCTCACAGCAGAAAAAACTCTTCACGTGGAATATTTTTTGCTATGACACCATTTTTATATCTCTTATACTTTAGCTGGTTTATTGCGGTTGTGCATGATGTGTTCTATTTTCCAAAATAAATTATAGCCTATATGTTACCTAGACTTAACACCTATACAACAAAAAACTTTTCATCTAGTATATTTCACCGATCCGGTGCGGAATGCACTGGATCCCAAGGGTACACTAAATTAACAATAATATTGCAAATCACTTTAAAAAATTCTTTATAAACTATGGCTGTACCCTTTTCTTTGCCTACGTTTTCGGTCACGCGCAAGTCGTATCTCACGCTCCTGACTGCTCTCAAGTGATCGAGAAGTCTCAGAGCGGATATTCTGAAAACTCAACCTCTGAATCGTATATTAATGTGTAATCGTTTCGGATGCGCGAGACAAAGAATGACGATCCCGGTCGATAGCTAAAAGCATTTCTCGTTGTTCATCCCATGAAAAGAGAAAAATTTTATACCGCAACGTCACTTCCACAACACTGGAATCTAACGTTATACACAATATGTTAAAATCCGTCAAGACATTTAGGTTACAGGGCGCGTGTCAAAGAAACAGACACACCGGAAAACATGAAAACATTACTCTCCTTTTGCGGCAGTCGGATAAAGAGGTTATAAATTTAAAAACTTTAATAAAACTATATTACATTTGATTGAACGCCATTCATAAAGACAACAGAATCGTTTTAACGATCAATGATAATCCGGCAGTAATTTGTTTAACAATTTTCGTGCGATTCAGAATTCACACCCTAATTCCACCTCGAAGTAGTGTGTCGGGGTCAGAACGACCCCTCGCGTTACGAGATGGGGTGACCTGACCCATGACGCCACTGTGGAAATGCCCGGCTTTTTAAAGTGTTCTGACCGTCACGCCACTCGGCCGCAATACCACAAAAGATAATGTCTTTAAATAAAACTTATATATATATATATATATATATATATATATATATATATATATATATATATATATATAGTTTTATTTTTTTGTTGTTAAAGTGAAAACAAATTACGCGTTGTTGTAGCGCACTATGGAAACAAACGGTTGCATTCCATCTCAAAAGTGGTTTGGACAGTTTTGATTGTCTTATACTTTGAGAAGATAGAGTTATCCAACATAATAGTTTAATAAAGTTAGTAGTCAGTTTTAGGCGTATAAACTTTGGCACATCAATAATTTCAAATTAATGAGATTACTCATTACGGAAATTCAACTTAAGATGTTTTGTAAGTTCTTCAAGGAAGTATATAAATACTGTATACTTTTGGATTGTTCGGAAACAGTTTACAGGTACTTTATGTTTTTATAAAAATTTGTTTTAATTTTTTTTATTATTTAAGTGTCATGAGGGAGTTTTCTTTTTGATTTTCAAGTAGAGGTTTCCCTGTTTCCGGTAGCTGCCGATGTTAAGTGACATTTTTAGATTCGGTAACCATGCAGTGATAGAAGGAAATAAAAAAAATCTATGTCCGTACGCGTCTTTTCGAGCTAGAAGTAAAAATGTCGAACGGGGGCAAAAATAAATTAATAGTTTGTCGTTATTTGCACTTATTTATGACATTTGTGCATTTAACAAAATAATAAAATGTTATAAATATAATAAATTGTAATAAGTATAATAAATTGTATACCATACAATTATCCTTTTTATTTAACAAGTAAGCACAAAAAAGCATACATAAGTAGGTATTTAATATTGGGAAATATATTTTCACATGAGATTACTTTGCAGTGATCATATTAACCACACGTAGGTATGATGAAAACGACGTTGCACACTTCTTATCTGTTGTAGTAATTATATATTATATAGGTAGTATTGGTTGCAGCATTTTTGTGAGAACTATTTTAATCATCATCATTCTCTAAACCACTTCCCATTATCTGGGGTCGGCGCAGTAAACCTTCTTGTTCCATTCCTCTCTATCAGCCGTCATTTCCATACTTACTCCTTTCATTCTCATATCACTCTTCACACAATCGATCCATCTTTTATTCGGCCTTCCTCTGCCCGTGTGTCCCTCCACATTCATATTCAACACGTTTTGTGACATGACTTCCATTCCTCCGCATCACATGCCCAAACCATGCCAATCTGCTTCCTCTCACCTTTTCTACCACTGGCGCTACTTTCAGGCTTCCTCTTATATACTCATTCTTTATCTTATCCATCCTTGTCACACTACACATCCATCGTAACATTCTCATTTCATTCGCATGCAGTCTATTTTCATCCTTCTTCTTGACGGCCCAGCATTCACTTCCATACATGACGACAGGTCGGATGATCGATTTGTAAATTTTCCCCTTCAGCCTTATTGGCATTCGGGGATCGCACGTTGTGGCTGTGACCTGTCGCCATTTCATCCACCCTGCGTTAATCCTATGCTGCACAGCTCTATCTATTCCGCCGTCGCCTTGAATGAGGGAACCGAGGTACTTGAAATCTGAGCAGGTAGGCAGTATAGCGCCATCCAACGACATGGGTACAGGACTGGAAAGACCGCCGAAATCACAGCACAGATATTCGGTTTTGGATCTGCTGATCTTCAAGCCAACACTTTCCAGCCTCTGTTGCCACCCCGTCAGTCTGCTCTGTACCTCGATGCCTTCTTCCCCGACAAGCACGATGTCATCGGCAAAGAGCATGCACCAGGGTGCCTCATCCTGCAGGTCCGACGTCAAAGCGTCCATAATCAGTAGGAAGAGGTGAGGGCTCAATGCCGACCCTTGGTGCAGCCCTACCGCCACATCGATACTGCCCGAAGTTCCCGCGGCAGATCGTACACATGTACGGGATGCTCTGTACATAGCACGGACTAACCTCACATACTTCCCAGGCATACCTTTCATCTTTAACGCCCACCACAAAACCTCACGGGGAACCCGATCGTACGCCTTTTCAAGGTCGACAAAAACCATGTGCAGATTTTTATGCACGCGCTTGTACTTTTCGCACAATTGGCGTAATGCGAAAATGGCATCTGTCGTACCTCGACCGGGCATGAATCCGAACTGGTTTTGTGTTATCTCACACTCTTCTCTCATTCTTCTCTCTATTATTCTTTCCCAGACTTTCATCGTATGTGACATGAGTTTTATTCCCCGGTAACTGCTGCAGTTTTGAACGTCTCCTTTGTTTTTAAAAATGGGGACCAGTATACTACTGCACCATTCCTCAGGTATTTGTTCTTCCTGCAACAATTTACCGAAAAATAAACTCAACCACTTCCATCCATCCGCACTCAGCAACTTCCACACTTCTACTGGTATTCCATCTGGGCCGACTGCCTTCCCATTCTTCATATTCCTAACAGCCATTTTTACTTCTTCCACACTAATTTCTCTCACTAAGCCCATATTCACTGGTGGGTTTTCAAGCATACCATTCCATTCATTCTCCTCATTCATCAATTTCTCAAAATACTCCTTCCATCGCTTCTTTATACTTTCATCGTCAGTCAAAATCCTTCCAGAATCATCTTTTATACATTTTACATGTGAAACATCTCTTCCATTTCTTTCTCTCGCTCTTGCAATTTGAAAAAGTCGTTTTTGACCTTCGGGGCTTTCAAGGGACCGATATAATTTATCTTGCGCCTCTGCCCTACAAATAGCAACTTCCTTCTTCGCTCTCTTCTTACATTCTTTATACGCCCCTCTCTTACTTTCTTTTATAGATTCATTCTGGTCTTCTACGCTCTGCCATTCTTTAAAGGCATTTTTCTTTTCTCTCAAAACTTCTCTAATACTTTCACTCCACCACCACCCATCCTTATCTATCATACGCTTCCCTTTTGTTTCTCCTAACACCTTCCTTGCCACACTTCGGATACAATCAGCCATTTCCTTCCAGCACTCATTCACACTCATTCCTTCCATATCACCCATCTCTATCATCTTGTTTACAACAAGCTCTCTAAATTCACTTGCATACTCCTCCTTATGCAACAAATGCCACTTTATTTTGGGTGGGGGACGATCCTTATGTTTGTTGAGGCGAACAGTTAAGCAGATGTCAGTCAGCAGAATTCGATGCTGGGATACTAAGTCTTCACCTGGAAGCACTTTGCAGTTTCTTACACTCTTGATTTGGTTCCGTCTTAACAGAAGATAGTCGATCTGTGTCGCGTGGTGGCCACTTTTATAAGTAACAAGATGCTGATCTCGTTTTTGGAACCACGTGTTTACTACAGCCAGGTCGAAAGCATGTTGCTGCTTGCAGAAGAACTTCCCCCTCACGGTTGCGCACTCCATACCCCCCCCCCCATCCACCGTGTACTCTTTCATACCCGTCATTCACTCTCCCTACATGTCCATTAAAATCTCCTCCCATATAAACATCCTCACTCTCAGGTATTCCCATCATCATACAATCAAATTCCTCCCAAAACTTCTCTTTCACACTCTCTTCACAGCCTGTTTGCGGAGCATACACACTTACAACATTCACTACTTTGTTTTCAATCATTAATTTAACAACTATCATTCTGTCATTTACTCTTTTCACATCTGTCACTCGTTCTTTCATTCCACTATCTAACACAACTCCTACTCCATTTCGCTTCCCGTCACTTCCACAGTAATAAAACTTGTATCCTTCCCCAATCTCTCTTGCTTTATTTCCCTTCCATTTTGTTTCCTGCAAACAGACAACATTCACTCTTCGTCGTTTCAAAACATCTGCTAACTCTCTTCCTCTTCCAGTCATCGTACCTATATTCCAGCTTGCAAACCTCACTCTGACATTCTTCTCTCTACGGGCTCGCCTCTTACGTCGCACCCGCTCCGTAAGGTACGACAACCCTTGCCCACTTCCCACAGGAGCCGGGTGCTGCCCCTGCGCGTCGCCTGCGGGGTACGCCCTAGCCCTGTCATATATCCCACAACTCGTAATATTCATAAGTTTACTGCATGGGATTTGGCAAAAGTTTTACAGTCGGCCGCCTGCCTGACACCAACCCTCTTTGGGTATGCTATTGTTGGTAGAGGAAGCTACCATTTTGGAAAAAGGAAAAAAAAGGTTGGGGGTAGGAGCGTAGGTGTAAGGATACTGTTATCTCGGCAGGAAAGGTATGAGAATAATAGTAGCTCGGGGAGCCGGGGTCGCGTACCAGTATTCCATAACAGGATCACCGTAAAGGTAGACCAGCATGAAAACCCCCTGACTGAGAACTATTTTAATCAACTTTTTTAATTCAATTTTTGTATGAAAACTTTTAAAATCGATTTTTTATCAAGTTTTTAGTAAATAAATATGGTTTTTTAAAGTAGCGGTGTTTTAATTATCTAACGGCATAAGCATTAAAGAGTACATATACAAAATAAACAAGTAACAAAAAAAATAGATTTATGTGATGGAACGCACCGTTTGGTCCCTTGGTGATGCCCCAATGCTTCCGCATTGGGTTCTAACGCATATATAACGATTTTTTTTTATAGAACAAGAGTGACATGTGAGCACGCAGTTCACCTGTGTGTTTGTCCAAGTGGATGCTGTGGCCCATATACATCTACACTTACTTCCGCTTGCTTAAGAATCAAAATTCATATGCGTTGTCACCCCTGAGGAATAAGATCAGAAGAGAAGAAGAAGAAGAAGGGTCTCCGGTTCTATACACTCAAGATATGAACAGCAGCATTAAGCTGCTATTTTATGCTGGAATTCTGTGAGAGCATCTTTAGATGCTCAATTGAACCGTGTTGTACAGAAATTATTCAACCCACAAACTAGCAAAAGCAATAATGATCCAAAGTCTCTTTTCCCAGTATATTTACAAGTATGAAATGCTTTTGAAAAATAAGAATTATTTCCTTAATCTACATTCAATTTTATTTAAAATGAAACACTACTCGTAACATAATATAATAGGATTTAAGACATAAGGAAAATGATTTTATCTAATCTGAAGAACCTGGTTTTTGTGTGAGAAACATGCCTGCACAATACAGCCTAAATGCAGTAAATAAACTTTATACTGTGATAAATTTTATTTAAAGTCAACCATTTTCGTGAAACTTGTCTAAAATCTAAACTGTTCGATAGAAACTTTCGCAAACTGACTTGATTTTTTAAAAGAACAATCAGCACAAAACTCTGGGACATTTTCATCAATACACGTTGTGTGTTAATATTTTTTTAATATTAATTTTAACATTATAACAGTAGTCAGGGGATTTACAAGTCTACACATGTAGTAAGGTTCGTTGCCCACTGGTTAGGTACAGCAGGAGATATTTAGGTGACGAATGGTAATAAAACTTAATATTTTGACATGACAGTTGAAGTTTAATGGTATATGGTTGTAGTTACAATAACAACTCTGTGTTAAGCTTATGGATGCCAGCAGCATCCACTTACCTTCAGGTGGACTGTGTGCTAGTTTGTCACCTTAATTCTACAAAAAAGATTCAAGACTATTATTATTCTACAAAAAAATCTAAGGCTTGTGTTCAGGATTTATTATTATATATATTATATTATTATATTTATTTATTTTGCTAGTTTTAGGATTATTACATGTCATGATCAATCTGATTAGAAATATTTTAAATGTCTGTTGTAAATTATAGTTATTAAATTTGTTGAAAATTGTATATTTTTATGCCATGCATATGAATTTCTTGCATTCGGAAAAACGTAATTATGTAACAAGAAATTCTTCTAATTTATTATTGCTATTATATTTATTTCATACAATTTAAACAGATGTATAATTTTTATGTTCTCGTAAAGGTTAAATGCATTCACAATAGGGTTAACAATTATTGAAAACATAATGCGTAAGACTTTTTTCAATTGGCAAATGTATTTAATCGGTAATTTTTACCGCCGTCGATTGCGAAGTTTACCGGTTTCACTTATATGTCTGTAGGTATGTATGTACGTGTGTAATTACGGAAAGAAGTAATGGAGTGTTGTAAATTAATTAACACCCTCTTCCAGACGTCTGCATCATGTGAAATTTTGCAGAGGTATTGAGAACCGGTGGTGAATCCTAGTAATTTCACTAGGAATATTGCAGCTCACGATCATCGTGTTGTTCAAGGTCACACACACACACACACACATATATATATATATATATATATATATATATATATATATATATATATATATATATATATATATATATATATATATATATATATATATATATATATATATATATATATATATGTATATGTGTGTTGTGTAAAACTGTATTTTTATTCTTAATCGAGGATAAATGTAGACGGATCGGGTGGACCGTGTGCTTGCTAGTCACCCTTGTTCTATAAAAAAGTTCATTGAAACAAGGTGAATATGGGGTATCCAGATGAACCCGGGTATGATTGCTAGTAGCATATTATTATTATTATTTTGCAGGAGAGGGGGCAAACGAGCATACGCTTCACCTGATGCTAAGCAACTACCACCGCCCATGAACAACTGCAACACCAAGGGAACTGTAGTTACGTTGCCGACCTTTTACAAATGATAAATAAATCGTATCGGTGTGGTAAAATCGCCAGTGGTAAACTATTCGTAGGTCGTACGCGGAAGAAAACTCCTAGTGAAACGTACAGTGGTGAGCCGCCAAGCATCCAGATGGTGTGGATGGTGTCGGGAGTATTACCACGATGTGCGTTTATAAAATTTGACGGCTGTGATTAATCCGAACAATACCTCAGAGCACTCACCGTGGTAGATACGAAAGAAAATGCAAAGGGATGCAACATCTCGTCGCAGCGCCAGTGAATCGAGCTGATAGGAAAGCTTTCATTGAATAAAACTAAATTTACGGATTTTATCGCGTTTATTTCAGTTTTTGAATATAGTATAATAATGTAGCCGGACTAACTATGACATTGGGACGTCAAACATCTCAGTCCCCCCCGTGACCATGGTTGCTGTAAAGCACCCGAAACGTCGGGAATTAAAAATAAGTAAAAGTAGTGAAATAAACGCGATAAAATCCGTAAATTTAGTTTTATTCAATGTGTAGTGTTCGCGTAAATTTAAGAAATCATTATAGGAAAGCTTTCGGTCATCGATGATTCGAGCCGCTCTGCGCTAGATGCGGTCAAGTGGAAGGAACTGGCACTGGGGAGCTCCAGCCCAGAGATGGGAACAGTATTCCATGTAAAGCCGAACGGTGTACCGGCATGAAATGGTGTCCCGCTCTGCTTAGCACGCCAAACTGTAGCCAAGCAATATTATTTGACTTTCCATTTTAAATAAGCCTTTTATGGTTATCGTTTGTGGTCTATCTACTGAATGTGATATGGTGATATGGGTATTCCTAAATATTATCATAGATCGCAGACTACCTGTTTGTACATATTTTTATCTTAACAAGGTCTTGGTAATAATAATGTCCTCCAGACCGAATTTCGGTCACGGGTTGCAACTTAGACTAGCATGGACGGAATGGATATATATATATATATATATATATATATATATATATATATATATATATATATATATATATATATATAGGACCAACAGTTTTATGTGCTATTTGAAGGCACTGGATTGAAACACGGCCAACTTCCTGGCTGCTACTGAGAACTTAATGACAGGAAAATCCAATTACAGAACTTCATGACCAGCACAGTCATGGTTACGGCCACTGGACTCAGTCCAGTCTCAGTGATATAACACTTCAGTAATAACGCAGAAATCTATAAAAATGTGCGGTTCAATTGGTTTAAGAGTCATTATTTTCTTATCATGACAACACAGAACACATTCGTGTCCGTTGATAAACACAGGCCTACCCCGTAAGTATATCGTCAAGCAATAAACCATCTAGTGTTGGGTTAGGCGATCCTGCGCTTACCACTTTTTTTTTGCTTACGTACATTTTTTGAATTAAAGAAATAAATCTTATCAAGGGTTCTGTGACAGTGCGGCTACTTTCAAATATGTTAATTCTAAATTGCAAGAATTATACAAACTGTCTTACACATCTCACCAAATCAGGGAGTTGAATTCCACTTCATACCTGCTTACAATCCTGTCTATGCCGGGCTGTGGGAGACTGGAGTAAACATATTTACATAATCACATACAAGAATACATACATACAAATAAACAAGTCAAACTAATATAAAAGCGAGTTAATATTGTAAATCTTCCAAACCGGCGGCGGTAGAAATCTGTACGCTCGACGTTAAAAGCGATAGGTACCGTTCAATTCCACACTTGAAAAGCGAGAAAAAGTCTTTCACATTATGTTTTCAATTGCTAAGCATATCGTGGATGAGTTTAGGTTCTCTGCAAGGAAATAAAATCTTATACAATATCTTTTAATGTTTAAACCAATGTTAAACTGACCGTATTGATCAATATAAAAAAAAATTGTGCGTGTAAATGTGTGTACGAAGTGAAACTTCTTTACGAGATATTATTATTCTTTTATTTTATTTCTCATGCAGCCCCGGCGGTGAAAAAAAAGAAAGTGACGAGTCGAGTTCACGTGACTTTAAAATTCCGAACCTACTAAATCTAAAGTTTCACTTCAATACATTAGAAAATATTTTTTTACATATGGCTTTTATGAAATGTATTACACATTAATTAATGCATGACATAATTAAATACAATTTTTGGAACAATATTAATAAGTACATTGAGGTTAAAAAATTGCTAGGCGTAAAGTGGTTTCGTTTAAAGCCGTTGTATGTTTGTCATAACAAGCAGGGTTAATACCGTTTAAAAAACCGATTGCATAAAACAAATTCTAATAATATCCATTGTACGATTATTTAAGAACTTCAACACAGCTTTATCATAAGTTTTGAAAATTTAAGCGACAGTGGTCGCTAATCAACTTCAAATGGTTATAGATCCTAAATAGTCATTCAAAATGAAAATGACTAGAGAAACCTAAATATGATTTTCAAAGATCTAATCAATGATATCCCATTTAACTAAGTTCGCCGACTTTCATTTTTTTTCTTTCAAAGACATATCCACTGATGTAAGAATCATCACAATCGGCCCACGCGTTTCGTGCGGCTTACACAAAGTAACAAACATACATACATATAAATAAACACATTACCCTCTGCAGTAAAAATACTACTATTTGCTTTCCGTGTATAATAAAACTAATAATAAAGAACGTATGTAGTTGTGTGCGTGTATTTAATAACACCTACTAGAAAGGTACTATGTGCTCAAAATACGACGCAATGCGACAGTTGGCAACTTAAAAGGTGTGAAAGAGTAAGCAATTAAAAGATGAAGACCCTTGTGGCTCGTTACAGCTTTGTTGAGGCGACGTAAGCTGAGAGGGTCTGAGGGCTGTTCCGACGGCGCTCGTAACACCCCGGGGGTGTAAGGCAAGAGAATTGCCGCTACTTGCCGATATTTTTGTGATCGGGATGTAGGAAGTAAAATTTTTTAGCGTTAAAGATAGGCATATTTCTGTAATATAGACTAAATGACTGTTTTATATTAAAAATATTGAAGTAGTTAAATTATTTTAGTAGAGAGGTAGCTCAGGGCCTAAGAGTTTGCCGTAAATTTCGCCCTATGCGAGCAAACCGTGTTTGATCCCACAGGTACCAATGGAAATCTTAATTACAATTTTAAGTGTTTATTTCTAAAAGAAAACATCGCAAAGAAATTTACATGGCTGAAGAATAAAACATTTGAAGGATATGTAAAATTAGCCAGCATGACAGAACGACGGTCATTTCCTTGTTCTAAAACGTGCTAAAACCCTCTCAAAAAGTAGTGAACCGTAACCGTATTTTTTTTATTTTATTAAAAAATTGTATGCAAAAAACAATTTATTCTTAAAATACATGCTATTTATTCTGTAATTAGTACCTATAGGTATACTCGTATATGATATTTTTTCATTTTATTACTTTATAATATTTAAATCCATTTTATTTATGTTTTATTGTTTATTATTATTATTATGTACGAAATAAAAAGAAAATTTTTCATGTGTTATTATTTAAGACCTTTTTGTTTTATTTTAATTTAAATAATACTACTTTTTACGGATTTTATCGCGTATATCCGACGTTTCGAGCACTTTACAGCACCCATGATCACGGGGGAGACTGAGATGTTCAATGTCTAAATGTCATAGTTAACCGCGGTTACCATAGATTAATATTATTAATTTCCTTTTTTTATTTAATCCTATACATCTGCCTATTTTTGTATGTTCGTAATCGCATATCTTCAACAATTTCATCGATGCCGGCGCTTATCAGGTTTGGTTTATGTATCTACTTGTCCTCTGATTTACCACGGTCTTTTGTTATATTTATCGACATTATACATTCAATTTAAAGCTCACGTAAAAATGGAAGAAATATTAGATATTATACACATGACTGATAGATTTTTTCGATATGGATATGGAGTTGGACATAGTTATATTGGCTTTTAAAATAGATAATTATTATTCATAAAAAAAACACTAACATCTGCCACAAAGGGGAGTAGACAGAGACTACGGACTTCCATTTGGCACGATTTTTATTCAGTAATTTGTGTTTTGTAAGAGGCAAGTATGAAAGAGGCAAGTATGAAAGAGGCCTAAAAGTCCTAATGGCAATTTGCATCATATATTGGGGATATGATGCAAATTGCGACCTTACAGGATTGCATTCAATGGGGACCACCGTGGCAGACTCAAGTTAAGGTGCAGAATAGCCAGTCACTCGGTATTCGATATTTCAATATGGGTGTCTTCAAGTGGAGGGTGAATAGGCTTTGTGCTAAAGCTGTGCGTTTTACCACCTAGGGCTTAATCACCTAGGGCTTAAACACCACTAACTATCAGGCGGAATTGTAGCCAAGCACTGGTTTAAATTAGTTAAAAAAGATGGCTCTGTAACTATACCATCTGCTGTATGTCAGACGTGAATTACCAAAAACGGAAATTAGGAACAGCGTCGATTGTGAGACTTCTGCTTCTGCGGTCGGAATCCGCCTTCTTTACGCAAATACTAACAACAAAACAATCTACAAGGAGAACACCTGTACCCAAGGGACTGTTACGCGCTGATTAATCAGGAATATAGATTTCATCCTCATAAAGCTACGTATACCTACAACAATTTATCATCATCATTGTCATCACACGAATTTAAAACCTTATGAAAATAAAACGTATAACCGATTTAAAGCATAAGCCTAAAATGTATAGCTATTATAGTTATTCCTAACCAGTTATACTTTTGTCGTAGTAGATAATGTATAGATAGTATTAGTAGGTTTTAGGGTAGTCAGCGTCAGAAATCGAGCGAGCGTCTTTCTCTTTTTAACTAGGACTAATATAAGGAGGTCACTACTTACGATTATTTATATACATAATACTACAGATATATAATAACATAACAGTATAAAAACGTGAACGGTTACGGAACACAGAGTATAGGCTGACGTAATTCCGCAAAAACGGAATGATGTAAGCCTCTACACATCACGTCACACGTACACTTCACACCGCGACACAATATACATGAAATAGCACATTATAAATGAGATATTCACCAGCGAACAGCATAGAGAAGTTGGTAAAGGTGCCGGACCGACTGAGGTAGTCGGCGGACCCTTTGATATCGAGCATGACGCGGGATCAAGCCGTAAGCGTCTGCATACTGTTCAGACGTGCGATACCCATGACGCCGTCCACACACTCGCGACGGACTGTCGGCTCGGGGGCGGGAGCGCGCCCCAAGCCCCGCCCACAACCACCCTCAAGTTTCACCCCACCAATAGGACCGCACTTTGGCTAATCTTTATCTGAGAAAAATAAACAGGGTGGGCGGGAGATAATAAGGAGGCGCCGGTAATGAGGAGGCTTTGTGGGTCGCGACAGCCTGTTAGAGAGCAGCTTATCCACCGACGGTTTGGCGAAAATTGAATGCTTTGTGCCTCGGTCGGGTTTTTTAGTGATATGAGCTGAGTGGAGGGCGGCGGAAAATCAAATTTGATGTCTACATGTGTTAAAACGCGAGCGTATATAGATAAAGGTCGGGTGTATCTGGTTGAATTGTGCTTGGACTTTGATGCATTCTCTTTGCTCTTTTTACCGTTACATCGTTTTCGTCATCGATCCGCAAAAGTGCACTATTGGTTTTAAAAAAAAATAGAATAAAGGTGACAAACGCGCACACAGTCCACCTGATGGTAAGTGGATACTGTAGCCCATGGGCATCTACATATCCTCGATTAAGAATCAAAATGCAGATGCAGCCGTGAGGATTAAGATGGAATGCCTCGTTTACAGTCTCGTCAGTCTCGTCAGTTTAGGGTCTCCAGTTCTCTACACTTACTATACGAAACTCAGCGGTATTAAGGTGCTATTTTACGCTGGTACTCTGTGAGAGCGTGGTCCGGTCGAGTCATTCGTGCTACAACCATTAATATAGCTGCGTGTGCCTAGGATTGACAGGCGGATTGACCATCGCAGTACCAATCCCCACATTTGACGTTGCTATCCATTGCCGGTCTCGTTATTTAACATTTGAGGTAACGGTATGGTATACTGCAATCTATACAACATTTCTCACAGTCTTCTATTACGTTATTTACCGTTAACGTTAGTAACGTTAAAGGTAACGTTACGGTAACGTTATGAACTATCAAAGTCAGCTGAACATAGACCTTCACTAGACACTGTCGACAGTCGGTTAAATTACTTACTGTATTAACAAAAGGCATATTCATGTAATTACTAAACTTTGTATATTTAATATAACCTTTTAGACACTTTTGTTTTATTCTAATACAAGCCCGCTGTTGAACTATTCCAAAGTCCTAAGCCAGCATACATCGACATCCTGCATCAGGTCATCCCTCTATCTAGTGGGGGGCCGCCCTACTTCGCCTACCGGTACGATGCTGCCATTCGAGACCTTTCTTTTTCGTCGGGTGTTGGTTCTTCGAGCTATATGGTCGGCCCATTGCCACTTCAGCTTACTAAACCGTTAGGCTATGTCGGTTACTCTGGTTCTACTGCGATATCCCCGTTTCTAAGTTTAAAAATCAATTTAAAAACTCACTACCTCTGAGATGACACACAGTAACAGTAACACAGGTTTTCTAACCTAGCTCGGGACTTAAATAATATTGTAAGGGAGACTTAAATAATATTATAACAAATTTTATGTGAATAAAGATTATTATTACTACCAACTCAATATTTTTTTCCAAATGCCTTTACATTTATTATTATAATATCTAATTAAAAAGAAGAAAAACAATGTGTCACAAAGTGAAAGTAATAAATCGGTGAAATGTACAGAAATTTTATCAACGCCAATCAAGAAGCAAATGCTACATCGCAGCACTCGTTTGTCACAGTCGTATTGTTTTTTTTTAATTCTTTTATTCCGTATTCGGGGACAATGCGCGCGCCGTCCGGCCTTATTGTGATGGAATTTTATTTATTTTTATAAATTACAGAGCCGCCGACTCGCCCACCCTATCTTGACGATTGTCCAGATAATTGGCCGAATTTTAGGCGTATTGTCAGCCGCCTTTCGCAGGTGGCCCGCCATTGTCCGGTGAATTCATTTGAAATTTACTTTTTTAATTACGAAGCTCTTTTCACCCCATTTACTTTGACATATTTTCAAAGCTGTTTACAAAAATTGTATTTAAAATAAGCGCTATACTTTGCGTTGCTTTACGATTTTCCCATGAGGGAATTACTGATTCTTTGGAGTCGGTACTGGCAATAAGCACAAGCTAGTAACTGGTATTACTAGCTTGTGCTTATTCCTAGTATTTACAGGATGTAGATAATATATATGTATATGTATATGTATATGTATATGTATATATATATATATATATATATATACAGTATAAATACAGTATATATTCACAGTTGCACCCGACAGCAGCATACTGGTTGCCCTCTTTACAAATCTGATTTAGGATCCTGTTATTTTATTACCTAAATAATAAAAAATCAGCTGAAAGGAATAAAGTTTTTAACGTCTGTGGTTTGAGCAGGCTCTAGAAGAGGTATCGAAGGATATCTCTTCTAGGGCTGAAAATTGCTTCGGATCAGGCATATGACACTGTGTAAAGATGCTTGAGGAGAGTTCTTTAAAGATTTAATAGCAAAACTTAAACCATAGAACTTACTTTTTAGTTTCGTAAAACGTTACGTAGGTAAAAATTTGCTAACGTATAATATATTTTCTGACTTCTTCTACATCACCGTAAACTGTTACCATATATTTTTATCATTGATATTTAAAAAGAGATATCAGTATTTATAGATTTGACACGTTATTGATTTTTAAAGATAAGTTGTAAATAAAATTGTTACATTAAATTTAAAAAGTTATTTGTTCGTCGTATGTTTTTCACTGAACTCTTAAATGGTTGGACCGATTTTGATCAATTTTTTGGTGTGTGTTTGATTGGGGTCTCTGTTTGATTTAGATTTTCAATCGAACCCAGCAGATGGTGCTGTTATCGAGATTCAGAAATCACCTGTGTGAAGCTGCGGCGGACCGCTAGTTGGTTATAAAGTTTTTAACATGTATCTCATTACAGGGAGGTTCTGTAATAATCACCATTTGTGCGCCTCCGTCGTCGATCTACCGGAAACCACCGAAATCTTTCTTGAATTTCCCATAGACTGACTGCCGACACCAACTGATATAAAGAAATCAAACGCAACGTCATTACTATTGTGATATTAGCGCACGTGTAAGAAGTAAAAGAAGAGGTTCAACTATAAAGTTAAAAAATAAAAATCACCCGAAGGTGTCGCCTCCGACTATGTTTATATCCTATTTATTATGGGGACCATTATTTCGACACTCCGCGTATCCATTACACACTGCACGAATTTTGTGAGAAGATTCTACTCATGACGCAATAATTTTGATTTTATAGTGTTTCAATTTCAAGCAAACCGTTTAATCATTTGTATAAACTTATGTTAAGCATTCTATTATAGTGCAGTTAGAGCACTGACGGTTAGCGCTCGCTGTAAATTTCACAGTACACGAGCAACGTGGGTTCGATCCCTGCCGGCACCAATGAAATTGTTAATTTCAATTTTAGGTGCTGATTTACCACGTACTCGGCAGTGAATTAAAACATCGTGAGGAAACATGCATGTCTGATAAATGAGAAAAAGAAATCTTAAATTTTTAAGACGTGAAGTTCGCCAACACGCACTGGGGCACGTGCGGCGGACTGTTCCTTGCCCTAAAACCCTCTCAGAAATGAGAGGAAGCCCGTGCCCAGCAGTGGGACGTATATAGGATACTTTAACAACTTTTACTAACAGATTATAATATAAATAATATGATGTAATAAATTAATTTAGAAGTGCAGTAGATTTAATTCTAATTATAATAATTGTACACCTGAGGGTTGAATGCAGCGAACGTCAGTTTTCACTGACCTCAAAAAGGAGAAGGTATGCAATTCCACTGAACGTCTTTTTTATGTGAGTTACCTCATAACTTTTATCGGGGTACAAAAACTTAAGATTTAAATGTACATCCGTATTATAGTTTAACTAATGGGTTAAACTATAATACAGATGGGTAACCCATTAGTTAAACTTTATTTTTTTTAAAGTTATATAATGAATTTCATATGTTTACGCGAACACTACACATTTAAATAAAACTAGTTTTTACTGCTTTTATCGTGTATATTATATATTATAACTTATTTTATATTTTCGAAGTTTCGAGCTCTTTACTGCACCCACGGTCACGGACTGAGGTGTTCGACGTCCGCATGTCACATTTAACCACGGCTACCTTATGATTAAAAATAAATAAAATTGGCCATAGGTACTGTAAAGTGCTCGAAACGTCGGGAATATAAAATAAGTTACAATATGCGAAAAAATCCGTAAAAACTATAGTACGTTTTAATCGTAATATGGTCGTCCGGTTAACATGGTCACTTTCTTATAACTCAAAAACTACAGCCTTGTTTGCTTAGATGACTCTGTGGTACGGTGGCATACATACGTACGCGTAGCTCTCTTCATCAGTCAATCAAAACATAAAATGGTCAATATGGCGCTGCTTTATCGCCGCGATTTTGACAGTTGACATTATAGTGAATATTTTTGTAGTTTTTAGTATTGTGTAGCGTCCTTAGTTTTTTAGGTTGATTTTACGAAGTGTTCCTAATTATTGCCAGAACTTGATTCTATTTTTTTCTTAATATATTAGTTATAGTATAATACTGTGTGTTTTTGCCTTTATCCTCTTCCTAGATTTGGTTTAATAGGGCGGCAAAGCTTATGGTTACCATATTACCCTCACGTACTTTACGTTTCTTTTTTTGGAGAAGGGTAACAAACGAGCACACAGTCCACCTGATGGTAAGTGGTTGATGTGGCTCACATCTATCCTCGATTACGAATCAAAATGAAAATGCGTTATCACCCGTGAGGACTAAGATCAAACGCCTCCTTTCCAGTTAAAATGGGTCTCTGGTTCTCTACACTCACCATACGAAACACAGCGGCGTTAAGCTGTTATTTTACGCTGGTATTCTGTGAGAGCGTGTTCGTTCCCCGGTCGAGCCGACTGTTTGTGCTACAGCTATACTACTAATATTGCTGCAGTATGACTCTACCACGTAAAAATAAAGAAAAGTAAAGTATTTAATAGTAAAGTTACAGTCAGTATGCGTCTCACAATTGGAATAATAAACGGGCTGCGATTTTTTGAAATAGTGTCGTTTTCCAACTGCCACGCGGGCGAAGCTGCAGACAAAAGCTAGTTAAACCTTAGTGACTGGTGACTGCGTCCAATACGAAGGAAAACAAAATGCAAAAATTCACAGCTTCCGAGGCTCCAATAGATAGCGCAGGAAGCGAAAGTACGCTGCGGCCTTAATTAAAAACTCTCTTTGATACGTTTTCAATTGATTTTTCTCTTCCATCATCTTTATTATACTCAGCGACGCTTCATTGTTGACGTTTTTGAGTTTCTACATTTTTTTTAAAAATTTTGTTGGGATAAACAAACAATGGCACAATAAAATATTTTCACAATAATGATGTTGAAAATAATCTTAATGATTGTGACATCAACAACATGATAACCACAGTATACAAATTCCATTCATAAAAAGACATTCTTTTCTTGACCTCAGTGTAGTTAGTCAAGATGGCTGTTTACAATGAGATGTGCCAGTTCTATTCAGGCTGATTTAAAAGTAGTAAGTAGTCAAGCAATTAATTAAATTTTTATGTATGTTGCATCATAAGCGTATAATAATTATTTCTATATTATATACATCCTGATAATGCCGTGAGGCGAAGCCAGTCGTTTTTATATTTAGTACCTACAGTAGGTAATAATTGTGAATAAATATTGTGAGAGTAGTACATATGTTTATCCAAATAACAAAAATAAAGCTGGAGTGATAACAATCGCAGTGTAAATTAATTAAACTTTAAGTTACTTTTAAGTAAGCGTTGGCACGTTATCAAAACTTAATATTTAGTAAGTTCTGTAATTTGACCCAGTTAGACGATTAATTACACATTCTTGTCGTACAATCAGTAATTTAATTGGTAGTAAAATAATGAAAGAAATAAAGGATGAACGGTTTTATTTCATAAACTAGCAGAAAATTTAAAGAAAAATTCTCTCCACAACATATGTCAGAAGAATCCTTTAAGTATTTGTTGTCTAAAGTAACATAAGATACATACTATAAAAAATTATTACTTAATTCAATATTTACGTGAATTAAGGCACTAAATTAGAGCCGTGGTAGTTCAGACGGTTAACGCTCGCTGAAAATATAACAGAACGCCAGTAACCCTGGTTCGATCCCCGGCGGCAGCAATGAAATTGTTAATTGGAATTTTTAGTGCTGATTTACCACGTGCTCGGCGGTGAAGGAAAACATCGTGAGGAAAACTACATGTCAGAGGAATAAGAAAAAAAATATTTCGAAGACATGTGAAGTTCGCCAACACGCATTGGGGCTGCGCGGCGGGCACTTCCTTGCCCTATAACCCTCTCAGAAATGAGGGGAGGCCTGTGACCAGCAATGGGACGTTATAAGCTGTAAGGCACTTAAAATTAATTTCATTAGTTGATAACTTAATACATGTAAATCACCTATTAGCGCTTGCACTGTTGTGTCCCGTTCAGAAGCGTAGAGAGAGCCAATGTATCTATATAAGCTAGTAATTACACACACACACACACACACACACATATATATAGATATATATATATATATATATATATATATATATATATATATATATATATATATATATATATATATATATATATAATATAGTTAGAGGCTGTGAGGCATTCTACCTTTTTAAACTCTTTTTTTTGACCTGATGGTAAATGGTTATGCTGTCGAAATTAATAAAACGCACTGAGATAGTCCTCAGAGGTGACAACCCTACTGTAGCCTTCTCCGTTTGAAGTCAGTTTCAGTTGTCCATAGACTGTAGTAAATACGTATCGGGTGGGCGCTAAGTTCATTTGATACTTCAGTATTACTAAAAAAGCTGTTCATTTTTCGAATATTTCATTTTAGCACAAACGAACGGAAAATCGAGCACAGAATCCACCGTGACGTCTACATTTATCCTCGATTAAAATTCAAAATGCAGCAAAAAGGTCTCCGGTTCTCTAGACTCGCTATATGAAACACAGAAGCATTAAGCTGCTATTTTACGCTTGTTTTTTTATAGAAGAAGGGGTAAACGAGCATGCGGCTCACCTGATGTTAAGTGACTACCGCAGCCCATGATCAACCGCAACACCAGGGGAATTGCGGGTGCGTTGCCGGCCCTTTAGAAAGGAGTAAGCTCTTTTCTTGAAGGTCCCCAGGTCGTATCGGTCCGGAAAAATCGCCGGTGGTAAACTATTCCACAGAGAGGTTGTACGTGGAAGAAAACTCCTTGTGAAACGTACAGTGGTGGACCGCCAAGCATCCAGATGGTGTGGATGGTATCGGGACGGTTGCCGTGTAGAAACTTCATTGCTTTTCTTCATTGCACGCTTGTATTCTGTGAGAGCGTGACCCTACTTGGTCACGGCGACCCATTCGTGCCTCAGCCGTAATTACATAGCTGCAGCATAGCTCCATAGTTTCTTGATACTGCAATTGAATATGGCCATCATAGTCGACAGAAAGACGCAAAACGCGCAAATTTTCCGTTTTAATAAAGCAGGAGAGTCTAAGCCTCAAGCTGTCAGGATTCAAACGTAATTTCATCATTCCGTTCTAAATATTGAAACAATTACTTACCACGTCGCGGTTGCTCCCTTCAGTCTTGCTTGCTTAGCACTTTCAGCGAAACAAAAGTTCGATTTTTACCGAGACAGCATTTTTAATGAAAAAGCGTTCGACGACGACGACGTTGCGACGAATTGACAAAGGACAACAACAGTAATTAACCAAAATCAACAAATTAACGTTAACAAAACAATTACTAGCCTAAAGATATGGAATCGAATAATAAGTATTATCAGACGATTAAGATAGAACTGGGCATCCTATTAACAAATCACGTAATATATGTCATCACACTGAATCCGCTGTGCTTTAAATTCCTGCCGTACAAATCGCCAATTTCATATGTAAGGACCTATTATTTGATTTAATTATTAGTTTAAGAGCTAGTGAGCGACAGGCTTACTGGTTGTTAATCTATGAAGTCATTGAGCATAGTATTTAGGTCTTCCAGTGGTTCTGCCATAAGAGCTATATCGTCGGCAAATCGAAGGTAAGTTATGTTCGCCATTGATGTTAATACCGTATCCTTCCCAGTACAGTTTAGTAATAGTACGCAAAAGCGTAAACGTACCACATAACAGTAAACGACCAATACTTATAACAATTACATCTCCTGATATACTGCCTACTTCAGGAATCTAAAGCACTTTGTCTATATTATTTAAAATATATATCATTTTATTTGAAAGGATTCACTTCTACCGCGTGTGAACTGAACACATGCTTTTTTTATTATATAAGGGTGACTGATTAGCACATAGTCCCCCCACCTGTTGGTAAGTGGATGCTGTAGCCCATCTATCCTCCATTAACAGTCAAAATGTGAATGTGTTGTTACTCCTGAAGTCCAAGGTGGAATGCCTCGTTGCCAGTAAACAGGGTATCCGGTACTTTACACTCACCATACGGAGCACAGCAATATTAAAGCAGTAAAATAGCAGCTACTTTACGCTGGTATTCATTGAAAGCGTGGTCCTTCCCTAGTCGAGCCGACCCATTCGTATTATAACTATAATATAGCTGCAGCATGGATCTACCACTTTTAAATTATCATCATCGACATCATCGTAACATAACCATATCAAATTACAGCCTTTCACAAGTCTCCCCCAAGGTATGCCACAAAGCACGGTCCTGTGCCACCCGCATCCATCTACTTCCTGCATGTCTTACCAGGTCGTCATTCCATCTAGTGGGAGGTCGCCCTACACTACGCTTACCGGTACAAGGCTGCCACTCAAGAACCCTTTTTCTGTAACAGTTGTCGGTTCTTCGAGCTATATGGCCGGCCCTTTGCCACTTCAGCTTAATAATCCATCGGGTTATGTCGGTCACTCTAGTTCTACTACGCATATCCTCATTTCAAAGTTTATCACGCAGAGAAACCCCGAGCATAGCCTTCTCCATAGCTCGCCAAGCGACCTTGAGCGTCCTCATACGGCCAGCAGTGAAGGACCACGTCTCAGATCCGTAAGTGATCACTGGCAACACGCACTGGTTGTATGATCTAGTTTTCAGGTTTTGAGGTATACCTGACGAGAAGATGTGTCGTAATTTCCCGAACGCTACTCAGCCGAGTTGAATCCGTCGATTGACCTCTCGGTCGAAGTTGGACTTACCTAGTCGGACTATTTGCCCCTGGTAAACGTACTCGTCAACAACTACCGGCATAGGTGTGACATGGACATTAAACGTGATCTTTGTTTTGTCCATGTTCATATTAAGACCTATCCGTTGGGAGATGTTATTGAGGTCATAGAGCATAGTGCTTAGTGCCTCCAGCGTTTCTGCCATAAGGACTATATTGTCAGCAAATCGAAGGTGAGTAATGTACTCACCATTGACGTTAATACCGTATCCTTTCCAGTCCAGTAGCTTGAAAACGTCTTCCAATGCAGCGGTGAAGAGTTTCGGGGATATGACGACCCTGTCTTACACCTCTATACAGTTGGATAGGTTTCGAACTCTGGTTCTGTACTTGGATGGCAATCGTAGCCATACAGTACAAACACTTCAGCACTTTGATATAACGACAGTCAACTTGGCACCGCTGACTGCACGGGACTGCAGCACCTTCCAAATTTCGACTCAATGGCTTTCTCATTGTCCACATACTCGAGGCAAAGTGGCAAATTATACTCTTCGGTTTTCTGTACAATTTGCTAAAGGGTATGTATGTGGTCCATGGTGCTAAAACCTTTTCGGAAATCGGCTTATTCGGGAGGCTGGAAGTTGACGAATCTGCGTGAGAGACGATTCGTAATAACTCTCGAAAACAGCACGTAGATGCGGCTCAGAATGGTTTGTAGTTCTTCAAGAGAGCGTTGTCGCCTTTATTCAAGAAAAATACTACCGCACTTCTGCTCCTCGCCTCCGGAGTAGTGCCACAATGGAGGAAGGAATCACAGATATTTAAGGACTTTAAGTACCAGTGTTCCACCCGCTTTCAGAAGCTCCGCTGTAATGCCGTCCTCGCCTAGGGCCTTGCCGTTTTTAAGGTGCTTAAGAGCCATTCTAATCTCGCTCAGACTGACGTCCGGCATGCCATTGAAATAGTGTCGGATACTACTTTTTATTGGATCATTACTTACACTTGCATGTGGCTACAACGTTGATATGTACAGATGTCTATAGAACCTCTCAATCTCACTCAAAATCTCAGGTATCTCAGAAACGATGCTGCCACACTCAGTCCTTAGCTTGACAGTTGACTATTTCTCGCAGACAGATCTCTGGCAATGACCTTGGAGCCCTGGTTCCGCTCGATCGCTTCTTCAATACGAGCAGTCTTTGTAGGTAAGTTGCGTAAATCCCACCGCATGCATTTGGAGATCTGTCTATTCAGTTGCCTGTATGCTGTCGTATCTGCTGACGACTGCAGCTTCATCTCCCGTAACAGCCATGAGATTAAGAGTGTGATCGAAGAGTTTTTGTGTTGTTTTGCAGCAGGTATTGCAGAACCGACCGCATAAACAGTTTCCCTGGCTGACTAGGCACTGAAAATGCTTATGTAAGTCGAACTGAAACGTTTCGGGATTTTGGATTTAAGCACGAGGGGGACGGAGCGTTGAATTCATTAAGCGAGACCTCTCCAAATTAACGTTTAGGTTCAGTGTGCCTCTAACCATTCGGTGATCGCTGCCAGTTTTCACCCTTGCGATCACTTAGATATCACTGAACTGTTGCTGTCTAGTCGTCATAATGAAGTTAATCTCATTTTTTGTCGAACCGTCGGGGCTCGACCAGGTCCACTTTCTATACGGCCGCATCTGGAAGAAAGAGTTCATCATAAAGAGTCCCTCTTTCTCCATGAAGTCGGCCAGCTGCTGGCCCCTTGGGTTCCGTTGCACTATCCCAAATTTCCCTAACTTTAAATCACCGTTCTTCCTTGTGCCCAGTTTTGCGTTGAAGTCTTCCATTAACTCCGTATAGTACATTTTGGACGAATGCATGGCTCTATAAATATCCTCATACACTTCCTCCACCTTCTCATTAGGATGCGCTGACGTTGGTGCGTAAACCTGTATGACCTTCAGCGAATACCGTTTGGTGATTCTGAGTATAAGGTACGCAACCCTCATCGAAAAACCCCCAATCTTTACAACGTAGTTAACAAGAGACTTGTGGACGATAAATCCAACACCTCCTTGGGACAGATGGTCGCCCTCCCGGTGATAGAACAAGTTGCCGGATTCGAGAATCACCCTGTCCTACCCTCTCTTCAGACCAGACAGAGATAATCGTATAATATTCCGGAACAACTTATCTATCTCTTTTTCCAGCTCCAGGAACTTCTCGTCAGTACTCAGGGTGCGTGAGTCATATGTTGCCAGGTCGAGTCGTCGTATGTGGCAACCAAACTTCCACCGGAGCACCCTCTGCCCCGCCGTTACCATTGTCGCCACCGTAGCCAGGAATAGCGGGGCCGGTGAGGATTTGGGACCGTCTATTTTCATCGTTGCTCATGGGTTTGACAAACGCAGTTTTTTGTTGTGCAGTTGCTGCAATCAGGAAGATGCTGCTGCCCAATTTCTGTCTGTGTCCCTCTGTCGCCTTTTACGACACCCACGGGAAGATATGGGCTAGTGGATATTTTTAAACGCCACCACACGACATAAAACATATTTAAATTAAAACAGTATTAATTTGACATAGTTATACTCACCGACTGCTCTGTCAACAGTAATGAAAGTTGTTTAAAGGTGACTGTTTAATATGACTTTTATTTAATGTATGATAGTTATTTTTCCGTTACGTCACCTTTATGAAGAGCTTAAAATTATTAAGTAATTTAAAAAAAAACGAAAATACGTTTGTGATCTGTGATAGCACTGTTTATACAACAATTAATATTATTTTATACATACATACATAAACACTCACGCCTGTCACCCAGAGGGGTAGGCAGAGACTACGGACTTCCATTTGCCACGATCCTGACATACCTCTTTCGCCTCTTTTACATCCATATATCTACGCATACATGCTCGTCGGTTAAGGGTACATCTAACGTGGCCCATTTTCAAAATATCGCCAATTTGGTCGATAAACTTTTTCCTAGGGCGTCCCTTCCCGACTCGGCCGTTCACATCTGCCATATAAATTTGCTTTGTCACTCTTTCCTCATTCATTCTTTCCACATGACCAAACCACCGAAGCATTCCTTTCTTCACAACATCATCTTGCATACCACATTTATCTCTTATCACGCAATTTCTCACCCTGTCATTCAGATTCAACCCTAGCATATTCCTTAAAGACCGCATTTCTACAGCATTTATTCTACTTTCGTGCTTCTTCTGCCACACCCAGCTTTCACTACCATACGTTAAAGTAGGGACTAACACAGCATTATGAATTACCATACGTGCCTGTTTTGACACATTCTGGTTCTTCATAATAGAGTGCAGTGCCCCATTCACTCTATTCCCCATTTACTCGTCGTTCTATATCCCTATCATATCTACCATCCCTGCTAAATACACATCCCAAATACACAAACTCATCCACTTGCTCAATTAACTCTCCTTCTTTTCTTATTTCACATACCGTTTTGCTTTCTTCTCTTTCGAAAACCATCACTTTCGTCTTACATGCGTTCACTTTCATTCCCCTTTCTTTTTTAATTTATTATTTTATAATAACATATTATTTATTGTTAATCTAATTATTAATCTAATTATTATTAATCTAATAACTCTTAATCTAATTAAAAAAAGGAATACGTCACAAATTGGTTTTCATTGTAGCAGATCGTTTGAGAATTTCTTGACGGAAAAAGGAACTAATATTGGCCCAACTCAGGATTTGAACGCGTGACCACATCATGTTCAGTTCTCGTGCTTAAGACTAGGTAACTAGACGAGGTAGTGTATTAAACAATGTAATAAATAAACAAAACAAACAACTTTGCGAGTGCACACAGATGTCACAAACGTGCTCTATCGTACTCGACTCCGTCCATACTGACTTTTAATGTGAAATAAACGTTGACAGTTCAAAGTTTGGAAACAATGTCCGAAGTCCTATTTTATCCAATGTATGTATGATGCATTCCATCCCTGGAAAAATAATAAATTTTAGGGCTCCACAAATTACGTATGAGAATGCTCAAAGTCATCGGAAGATCTATGCTCGTGATAGAATCCGAACTTGATGTCCGTAGGAAAAACAAACATAGCCCAACGGTACAGTACAGCCTCGTATGATATCCTTCATACATACATATACAAGAAATCTATGAATGTAGGCGGTTCTAGACTGTGCTTTGGGGCAATCCATAGAAAAGGCTCTTGTACTTGTATGCATATCCCCTAATTATTGTAAGCAAAAGTACAAAAAAAATACAAGGTCTTAGATAATCTTAATTTTAAATTCAAACACCACAATTACAAAGTTACATTATTTATATATATATATATATATATATATATATATATATATATATATTAGTACATTGTAAAGTTACAAGTTTAAGTTAGAAATTGTATGTGTTTATAAAATTTATACATACTTGCTTAATATAATAAAATTCTTGCACGTGTGAAAGCGTTTATTCAAGAGTTTTTCACGTTACTGTCAAATGAGTACATTTATGTATAGGTATTGTATAATACCTATACATGTATAGGTATTATACGTAAGTGCATAAAAGCTATTTCCAGAGTCTAATAACTAGCTGTTGGACTTATTCGTACGTACTCTCCAGGCAATCTAAAATTTAGCGCCTCAAAAAAAGCTTATGACACCTCCGAGCGACGAACGTGTGCGTAAGTTTTTGTGTGTGAACAGTGAGCGCCTCGCTCGTGTGCGTAGTCGTGATCGATGACGTTGCGACGTTGCCGTTTCTCTTACTTCCGGTTGCGACGGTGCCGCTACGCTAGGGCGGGCGGGCGGACGTGGATTACTGAACGGATTTTTTTAATTTGTTTATATTAGAAACAGCTGTTATAGGAGAAACATCTTTTGGCTTAATAAACTTTTATTAAACGATAGAGAAATGATAGAGAAAGAAACATAATATATAAGTTACTACATGGTATGTACTATGCTATGCACCTTTATAGAGCTTAGTATTTATTTATCACCAATCAAATGTGTTTCTAATTAATAAATTTTTATAATTAATATACCACTGGTTTATTTACAAATATTACAAATCCTTCTTTAAAACATATATTTTTACAAATATTATCAACAATTTTCAGTTAAATGTTTAGATATATTAATTATTTTGCAATATTTTTTTAAATGATATATACTTAGATATATAACATTTTTATATCATAACTAATATAATACCTAAAGTGTACTAAAAGCACTTACTACGTTGTAATTATTTAACCATACACAGCCTTTTCCTGAGGCACAGGTATCCGCATATTAGCAAGAAGTTTTTATGGCAAAGAAATGCTGCACCAATGTTGGTAAATTTCACATGTCAATATTTTGCGAAGAAATATGAAGTCCGCTAACAATTGCTTCGAAAAACTTATAAGATATTCTGTAGCTTTACTAAATTTTATATATTGTTATAAAGAAGAACGCGCACTGAGGAAGAACATCGCAAGACAGTGTAATTTTAATTATTTTTTCAGCTTCTGCATATAAATGATATGTTGCAAACTGGTAACATTCATTGCTATGGAACGATATCACTGATGATGCTTTATACACCGGCCGTGCCAATATTTTTCAGGAAAACGTTGCCGAGTACCGGAACAAACTTGTGTCTGAAGTCGAGACTTTGTTAAACGAAGTCTTGGACTGGGGGTGACTAAATGTAGTTCAGTTCAATCCCCAGATTCAATCCCCAATCTCCTCAGTTTCAAGGCACTCCCCTTGTTGCCTCAGCCAGTATCGGAATCTTCGGCGTCGACATACCAAGTGACTTGCAGTTTCGTGGTCACTTGGAAGAGAAGGTCAAATTGGCCTCTAAAATGCTTGGCGTGGTCAGCAGATCGTTTTTAATGCCGGCACACCGCCTGCAACTTTACAAGGCGCAGGTCGGCCGCTCATTGAATACTGTTCCCATCTCTGGGCTGGGGCTGCCCAGTGCCAGCTCCTTCCAATTGATCGCAATAATAAAACTAACCTAATGGAATTCGAGAACATTCATAGTTAAAATTCACTTTTAATAAAATGTAAAGGACCAAAAAGAATAAAATAATTTTAGATTCTTAAGTCAGGACATTTATACTTCTGTATATCTTAGCACCGACTTCAGAATGTAACATTATTTTTTCTTTCTCAGTTCTTTAAAGTCAGTTTTAACTTTAAATGAATTACTTGCTCAGCTTTAACTTTTTTATGAAAAGTTATTTTTGTTACTTTTTGTAATGGTCTAAGGAAATTGGTAGATTTTTAAACTGGTGATTTTTTTAAAGCATAACTTTGTGAATATTAAAGACTTATTTGGTTTATTTTACCTTACAAATTATTATCATATTAAAGAAGAAAATAAAATATTTATATAAAAAAAGGCATCAATTTACAGCATCGTCTGGTCCTGCGATCAATTTGCTAAGCGTGAAGGTCAAGGTGAATCATCCCTCCAACGGGAGAGGCCATGCCCAGCAGTGGGCTTCTACGGGCTGATACGAATATGATGGAAAATAAATAATGCTATTGCGGAGTGATTTCCATCGGTAAACGATTCGCGACTACGTAGCTCAATCGCACGTGGTTCGCAATTAATTTAAATAACTTAGAAGTATACTTAAATAACTTATTAGAGATCCGCTCCGGCTTCGCCCTGGTAGAATTTATTAATATGGAGTTAGAAGTAATAGCATTGGGTCACAAAAAAGCACACAGTTCACCTGATGGTAGGTGGATGCCGTGGCCCTTAGACATCCACATTTATCTTCAATTAAGAGTCAAAATGCAAATACGTTGTCACCACTGAGGATTAAGATGGCATGCCTCGATTCCAGTAAAAAGGTTCTCCAGTTCTCTACACTCACCATACGAAATACAGCAGCAGTACGCTGCTATTTCACGATGGTATTCTGTGAAAAGGTGGTCCTGCCGAGTTCATCGTTCGTCGTCACGAGCCGATCCATTCGTGCTACATCCATAATATACCTGCAGCGTGGCTCTACCACGTGTAAAAAAGTTATTTAGTTTGAATATAACCAAAGACTATTAATTTTCAAGTTTTTGGATAAAATATAGCCTAGATGTTTCCTGACATTGCTCTCTATATTTAAGTAAACATTCATTGCAATCGGTTCTGCCATTCTGAATATTAGCCCACATAGAAAGATAGGTGCGAATAATTTTCTTTTTAAGATTTATTCTGTCGACTGCATCTGTATTCACAAATAGTCAAAAAAAGTTATGGTCTATATACGTTCCACTTCTGGGCACAGCCCTTTGCTCATTTCTGATCCTCACGATGTTTTCCTTCACCGCCGAGCACGTGGTAAATCAGCACAGAATTGCAATAAACAATTTCATTGGTGCCGGCGGGGCTCGAAGCCGAATTGCTCGCGTACTGTGAAACTTACAGCGACCTCTAACCATCTGAGCTACCACGGCTCTTGGCATAAGGGTCTCAATTGAAAAAAGTATTCACACATAAATGATAAAAATTGAATTTAAAAAAAGAACACGGGCTTAATAGATGCCAGTTATTTGATTGTTTCCGAAAGACACTTCAACTTTATTTATTCATATGTATAGATAACACCTTGATTGCGATAGGTACAAGCTCAGGGCTCATGATAGTAAAGCTAAAAATAGGTTTGCAGAGATTATCGTAACCTTTACTGTTACAGCCTATTAAAGTCCACTGCTGAACATAGGCCTGTCGTTATTATTCCATATTAACTAGGATATTTGGCATAGTTGCCACGCTTGCTAAGCGTAGCAAGCAAACAATAATATTATAGTTATTTGTATATAAATTTATGGATATATATATATATATATATATATATATATATATATATATATATATATATATATATATATATATATATATATATATATATATGTGTGTATAAATATGTGTATTAGTTATATTATATATGTGTGTATATATATTTAATGTATGTGTAGCACGTACATTTTTGAATTGAATGTGATTATGACAACTTTACTGCCCATAACTCCTCTCTGTTCTACCCAAGGTCAGCTGGTAGAGAATGCTATATAGTATTAAGCTCGCCTTTTGTACAAAATCTTTGGTGCAATAAAATAAATAAATAAATAATCGTAAATCACGAACCATTATAATATAATTATTACCATGTAGTCCCGGCTTAAGAGTATCTTCTATCCGATTATAATCCTGTGGGTGTCGTAAGAGGCGACAGGGGAAACTGAAACAGAAGACGGGCAGTAACATCATCCCTATAACAACTAAACTACAACAAGTGGTGAAATAGAAAATTTTGTACAACTGACTTCAATGTAAATAAAATGAGAACACCATCAACGTATTCGATGTTTAGTAGTATTCGAAGTCAATTAAACACACATTATTAAAGATAACTCAAAAACCACTTAACAGATCTTGACCAAATTTATATGGGACCACATGAGAAGCACAAGCTTTCAAATAAAAATCATAAAAATCGGTTCACCCAGAAAAAAGTTCTTAGGTAACACACATAAAACAACATACAGTCGAATTGAATACCTTCTTCTTTTTGAAGTCGGTTAACAAAGTTGTGGATGCCAGTGTCCTCCAAACCAAATTTCAGTTACGGCATTCAATTTGCACACCATAGGATTACAGTGCTAAAATATACGCGCAAACATAGGTGCACTTTCTATTCCCCCACTCTCATAGTCCAATAGGACGATTATCTGACACGACCGGAAAGAGTTCAGGCGCAGGGCCAACGGCTTTACGTGATTTTCGAGGTCCAAACACGGATCCTTACTTTGGGATGTTACTGAGAACTTCTTTAACAGAAAAACCTAATAATTCATTTTTGGCCTGAAGCAGAATTCGAATCCGGGACTTCATGATCAGCATCGCGTTTACGACGACTAGTCCAACATCCATTTATCCAAAACAGCCTACAATAGTCCAGTGCTGAACATAGGCCTCCCCCATATATTGCCTCATATGCATATAGGTAGTTGCCACGCTTGGCGAGCGGGTAGGAAACCGCAGTTTTTTAATAATTTAAAGTTGTTATCAGGAAACCTTTCTGCTCATCTCATGGCTTGTTTCCCTTTGTCAACTTTTACCCTCGGGACAATATAGGGTAGTGAATATTCGGATATTTTTATACCGCAACCAGGTACACGGTCAAAGCACTCACAATGAAAGTAGCCTCATGAGACAAATGAGGGAAACCTATCTTAGCAGTAAGCTATTGATGGGCTGTGGTAGGATGATTGACGGTCTAACGGACCGTCATGACCACATGAAGAATGTTTTAAAGCAAATAAATATAACATTCACGTATTAAAACTGTACGATTGAGAAGGAAGTTAGGGTGACTCGAGCGCGCCGATAAACTCCTGACAATATCAACTAATTACAGAATTTCCACTGAAAGTTTTTCAATTGGGACATCGTACTCTTGTCTCGCCGTCGAATAAATTAGTGTGCTCATAAACTAAGGGTACGTAATCAGGATAAGGGATAATTATTTTTAGCTTTTTAAAAAAGCTTTATAGTACAGCCATGCTACGGGTAGCTATTCAAGCTATGTTATAGTTGTAGCACGAATGGGTCGGCTTGACTGGGGAAGGACCACGCTATCCCAGAACATCAGCGTAAAATGGTAGCGTAATGCTGCTATGTTTCGTATGCTGAGTGTGGAGATCCGGAGGCCTTTTTTACTGAAAACGAGGCGTTTCATCTTAGTCCTCAGGGGAGACCCCCTGAGGACTAAGATGGAATGCCAAACAAACTACATGCACAACAATTCTATTGTGTTGAGTGAAGAGAACCGACGACCCTTTTTACT
This sequence comes from Parnassius smintheus behrii, assembly GCA_036936625.1. Lineage (NCBI taxonomy): Eukaryota > Metazoa > Arthropoda > Insecta > Lepidoptera > Papilionidae > Parnassius > Parnassius smintheus. The sequence goes on from JAUPFT010000016.1 coordinate 4,211,822, forward strand.
CGAAACGAGTCATTCCCTCTTACCCTCAGGGGTGACAACGTATCTACATTTTGATTCTTAATCGAGGATAAATGTAGATGTCTATGGGCCACAGCATCCACTTACCATCAGGTGGAATGTGTGCTCGTTTGTCACCCTTATTCTATAAAAAAAATACGAACCGGATCGCTAGTATTGAACCAAAATATTATATTCTATCCTGAGCGAATTCTGTACCTTTTTCATAGCACGCGAGATGGGCCGGGTACGATCCCTGTCAATATCAATGTAATGGTTGATTGCAATTTTTACCTGCTCATTAACCCCGTGGATGGCGGTAAAGGAAAACATCGTGAGGAAATCTACGAGACTACGATATTAAAAAAAATCGAACACACGTGAATTCCATTTTCCGAAGAAATGTAAGGATAAGTCTAGCAATGGGCTATATTATAGCCTTTATTTATAGCCTTTTATTTGTTTTTATATATAGCGTCTCTAATAACGGCTATAATTTTGGTATACCTTTTTACCGAATAACCGACTAAAGATGTTAGTATGAGTAGGGTGGAATATAAAAAAGTGACTTTTAAGAGCCTCGAGTAGTAGTTGTATGTGTATTTTTCGTGTTATTCTAATTAAAAAAAATCCGAACCTTTTTCTTTAAGATTGCTGTACCATTTCTTTACAGATTTTCTCATATATTCTGTGAATATGTGAGAAAATCTGAAATGAATATATATATATATATATATATATATATATATATATATATATATATATATATATATATATATATATATATATATATATATATATATAATCGGAATCTCGGAAACGGCTCCAACGATTTTCATAAAATTTTGTGTGCAGGGAGTTTCGGGAGCAATAAGTCGATCTAGCTAGGATTTATTTTCAGAAAATGTCTTTTTGTCCGTGTTTTTAGGTAATGAAAAACTGCTACAATATCGTTAGAATAAGAAAGTAAATTTTGAAAGTTTATTAATGATTATAAATAGCTTAATTGGTATATTGGGTGGTCACAAAATCGTAATACCACGGCTCGAGCCCAGACCGACTGACCGACTTTTTTTAATTTTTTTTCAAGTTCCTTTCTTTTTTGAGAAATTCTATTTTTTCGAGCCCTTTGTTAGTATTTTTTAAAAAAACGAAAATTTAAATAAAACTTATTGCACTCATGATTTTTTATTCAAATAACCAGTTCAGTTTTTCTATTATGTCGCTAAGATCAAAAAATATTATTCGTTTTTCATCAGTACGTAATTTGTATCTAAATATAATTTCCAAAACACAGGAATAAAAAGAAACGAGCGAAAAATACCGAACAAAGCTCGGTCAACCGGGTACTATGATCTATAAATGTGACATACTTAAATTTAAATAATCAGAAGCCAATTATTTTATCAGTTTTTAGATTTTTCAAAAGAAGACTTAGTTTTTTTAGTAAAATATAGACTAAATCACTCCTGGTAGTGGCTATTTAATCGTGGAGTCTCATTAAAATTGCTTCAGCCATTGAAGTAATACTAGTTTTTACGGAATTTATCGCGTATATTTAACTTTTTAATACCCGACGTTTCGAGAGCTTTACAGCACCCATGGTCACGGGAAGGACTGAGATGTTTAACGTCCAGATGTCATAGTTAACCGCGGTTACCATAGATTAAAATTTAACTTTTGTTCCGATCTACACAGTATGAACTTATGGTATCATGAAGTCTTGCAGTTGTATGCTTGGGTTGGGATTTAATTTTATTTATTATAGGATCCCAAGCAGATGGTAGCACCCAGCCATCTTCTCTATTGAAATCAGGATGTTTTTTGATTTCAATAGCCTCGCGAATCATCCTTGGAAGGAATCGGTGTTCTTTAGCGAGGATTTGTGGTCTATCAAATCTGATGTAGTGACGGGGGCGATCCTGTATATGTTCACAGACTGCAGACTTCCCGTGTGAACATGTACAGGATCGCCCCCGTGACATGTAAACATGTAAAGCATACAACTGCAAGACTTCATGCTACCATAAGTTCATACTGTGTAGATCGGAACAAAAGTTAAATTTTAATCTATGGTAACCGCGGTTAACTATGACATCTGGACGTTAAACATCTCAGTCCTTCCCGTGACCATGGGTGCTGTAAAGCTCTCGAAACGTCGGGTATTAAAAAGTTAAATATACGCGATAAATTCCGTAAAAACTAGTATTATTTCAATGTGTAGTGTTCGCGTAAATATAAGAAATCATTTGCTTCAGCCATCTCGAAGATGAGCCCGAACTGAGAAAATATTAAAAATGGTTATTTATAACTTAATAGCAAGCAAATATATCAAACATACAGACATTTCAATTTTTTTATTAGTATAGATTTGAACGCACCCTAAACGTAAGCTCGGAAAGCGTTTTAAATAAAAAAAATATCCGTAGCATCTGTAGCATTTGACAGGAAAATTGCAAAAAACCAACACGATTTTCAATCGGGTCCCCTAGCAAAACACCGTTGAGCCCGATTTTCGAGGCTAGATAGGTGTCGGTTATCAAATTATATGCACTGTTCCTACTAATTCGCTGCTTCCATCCCCGTTCAACACCCCCTCCGTCCCGTCGCCCCTCTCACCCCGCCTACAACCGCCGCCTCTAAGCTCATTTCCTGCGCGCCGCCTGGTAGTATTAATTTTAAATTAACTTGGGATAAAGCGGCGCGCTTGTTTGAAAGTCGAAATCAAATGTTTGCACCCGCTTAGATAAACCGAAACGCCGTAGAGTTTCGAGAAACTTGTTTTTTTTTTATACTACGAAAGGCGACAAACGAGCATGCGGCTCACCTGATGGTAAGTAACTACCGCCGCCTATAAACTATGCAACACCAAGGGAATTGCAAGTGCGATGCCAGCCTTTTAAAAACGTCTTCCTCCCGGTCCCTAAAATCGTGTCGGTCCGGAAAAATCGCTAGCAGTAGCCGATTACACGAGGAAGTGGTGCGAGGAAGAAAACTTCTGCTAAATAGCACAGAGATATTCCGCTAATCATCCAGATGGTATGATTGTCACACCTGCTGTGAGATGAAGTGTCAAGTAAAAATCGTAAATTCTCTTCACTCTCAACCTACACGAAATACAGGATTATTGTGTTTTACTCTAATATTTTGTGAATGTGTGATTCTGTAAACGTATAATACGCAAGTGAAGTGGAACGCTGGTTTTAATCAATTTTTGTCCGACTGGGTCTAGTTTTAGTCGTATTGAAAGTTTCTTATAATGTCTCCCCGTATCGGGGTTATTTATTTAAAGAAAAAGGTAAAAGTTTTTTTTATAGAATAAGAAAAACAAACGAGAACATAGTCTACCTGACGGTAAGTGGATGGTGAGGCCCATAGACATTTACATTAATCGTCAATTAAGAATCGAAATGCAGATGCTTTGTCACCCCTGACGACTAAAATGGAATGACTCGTTTCGAGTATTTCATACTGGTATTCCGTTAGACCGTGGTCTTTCCCCGGTTGAACCAACCTTTCACACTACAACTATAATATAGGTGTATAGCGTGGCTTTGATTCTAGATGTCTGTGGGCCACAGCATCTACTTAAAATAAGGTTGACTGTGTGCTCGTTAGTCACCCTTATTCTATACAAAAAACAGGCAGGTTGTACGATGTTTTCGTTCACCACCGAGCACTTGGTAAATCATCAGCACATAAAGTTACGAGAGCCATTCTAAATGAGGGGGCTAAGTTCTCGTTGTAAATTACACGATACGCGAACAACCCGGGTTCGATCCCCGCCGGCACCAATTAAATTGTTAATATATATAAAAGTGCAATAAAATTGAATACCTATAAGATATTTGGTTCAACTGTATTATAATGCATGATTGGTCCGGGGAAGGGCATGCTCTTATGGTATACTAGCGTTAAATTGATCCGTATGGCAAGTGAAGAGAACCAGAGACTTATTATTGACGACCGGGGAATCTATCTTAGAAGTCAGAGGTGACAAACGTATCTATACTATGAGTCCTCATTGAGGATCGATTATGACAGTAGCCACTTACCTTCAGTTTTAATAAAGAAAAATTGTAATTATCTCCCATCAACATTGCGAAAGTGCTGCCGCTTGGTAAGGTTTGATACTTCATATTATACTAAAAATCCCCGCGTATGGCGGTATAAGAATATCCCACTACCCCATATATAATCCCATAGGTGTCGTAAGAGGCGACAGACGGGAACAGATCAGGATCTGGATTGATAATTGGATGGCTTTTTCGTGTGTTTATGCCGAAACGTCAGTCAGTACAGTAGTCAGTTAGCAGAATATACCGCGTGCAGATGACGTAGTAATTAGAGTCAGCTCTACTGGGACAGGACCACGCTCTCACAGATTAACAGCATTTACGTTGCGTTGTTGCGTTGCGTTACGCATAGTGAGTGACGAGGACCGTAGATACATTTTACTGTTCACGAACAACACATGAACGAAGATGAAGATCTCTGAGAGAAGAACTCTGTACAAAAGCTTGCCTGCTTAATTCAAGTGTATCTGTATCGATTTTTTTGCCGTTATCCGGACCACCGGTATATTTTTACTTTATTATTTACACTAATATTAGCCGTTACTATTTTATTATTATACTGATGATTTGCCCCGGCTTAGCACGGGTGATATCTGTATTCTACAACAGCGCCACCTACTGGGTCCAACTGTGCCTATAACCATTGCGGAAGTGCTGGCAATATGTTGACAAAGTTCGATATGGCACCGCGTAAAATACAAACAAAAATTATTTTTTAAATGTTAGAAGATTACTTATATCGTAAATACTACTATATATGTTTATGGTTATTGCAGGTCGTAGATAATGCTAAAAAGGTGATTTAAAGAAAATCATTTTGTAGAATGCAATCCCAAAATGAAATAAAGAATAAAACTTGTTAAAATATAATGTATTCGATTTGCTTAGACGTCAAGTTAGTACTATCCTTAATTCCATAACTATTAAAAATACACAAGAGTAGAAAAATACAGAGAAAAGAGAAAAAAACCTTAAAATTGTATGCAAATAGAAAAATACTGTATACAGTTTTACGCGATAATACCACTCGTTCGATCTCATGAAAACAGGCCGACGACAAAGGCGTTTCTAATCACATCCTACTAGATTAGCGTTAGGAAGATATACAGGATCCATTGTGTTGCCGGCGCGGCGGCGGACTTGACGGAAGCGTGCCCTGCCGCCTCACCCCAGTTTCCCCACCCACGCGGAAATGGCGGCGGGGAGCGGAGACAGCGCCATCCGGCGAGGTGAAGTCCCGCTAGTGGGTGCAGCCCAGTCTAGCCTTTGTTCGTTGGAGTACCGACACCGACCCAGTTTTAGGGAAACCAACATTATTGGCTGTCCCGGTCGACTGACGAATTGTGATGCTCCGGATTGTGTGTGGCGTTAGGGATAAAACCAATACAGATAATTTTAATTTATAGTTTTGTCTTACCGCAGTTTTATTCAAATGTGTCTGTAAGCAATATTAGTTAACCTTAAAAATACGTTTAATATAATTACTTAAAAAGTAAAAAGAAACCACTCAAACTTTATTAATTGATAGTACTGAAATTTGATACTAAGCATTTTTATGCAGTAAGTTCAGACAAGTAAAAACTCATGAAATCATATAAGCGCCATCTATTAGCCAAATATTTTATTAAAAGGACAAAGACCGTGAATTGCATGTATAAAGCGGCCTCTATTGTAATATAAAGGAACTTGTTAGGGATCTGTTCGTCGGGGATTTGTTCCGTTTTTAGTTCGTCATTATGTTGCGAAAGTGCTGCCGCTTGGTAAGGTTTGATACTCCATATTATACTAAAAATTACCACGTAATGGCGGTGTAAGATCCCACTACCCCATATATAATCCCGTGCGTGTCGTAAGAGGCGACAGACGGGAACAAATTAGGATATGGGCAGCAACATGTTCATAATAGTGATTAAATTAAAAAAAATCTGTGGCTGCCATCCCGCTAGCCTGGCTGTATGGCAACTATGACAAATATGATCCTATCATTCCTATCCCTATGAGGCATTCTATGGGCAGGCCTATTTTCACTCATGACGCTAATAGGCTGTAACGAAAAAGGTAAAGCTAAAAATAGTGTTTATTGTTTTGTGGTTTATTAAGGAACTAACATGCGTAGCATTGTCTTCTTTTATCACAAATGTTTTCCGGCGGGCGCGCTATATATTTAAAACTTATATATATACATATATATATATATACACATATATATATATATATATATATATATATATATATATATATATATATATATATATATATTAAAACTTCTTGTGGTATAGATAGGTACTTAGTACTTACGCATAGAAAACGAATAGAAATTAATATTTTTTTGTTAATTTGAAAATTGACGCACCTAAAACAATTCACCGAATATCAAAGATCGCGGTTTACAAAAGATTTAGCGAAGCGGAACATATGGGGTATAATATCGTTACTAATTAGCCATTATCGTCCGGTGGTAGATAAGGCATAAGGGGATCCTCATTAGTACTTTTCGGTATGTTAATTAAAACTTTAAATTTATTAATTGCAATAATTTGAAGTGCTTATTTACTACGTGCTCGGCGGTAAAGGAAAACAACACGAGGGGTACCCTCGTGTTGTTTACGAGTAGTAGGCTTGAGGCTTATAAAGCCTATCAACATGCATTGGGGTCAGAGACGAATCTTTCTTACCCTAATATGTAACGGATATTAATCATTGTAGGTACGTCTTATGACATTAGTTTTTGTTTTTAAATTTGTTCATTTTATTTCCGTGTTTAATTTTGTGTTACAATATTTACATTACCAAAATTATACTTTTTTCGTACTTAGGTACATCTGTTAAGAGACCCCATGAAACCAGATTTACAAAATTACAAACGCTATTTTGCGTGCCCTATAAGCCTTTTAGCGCCAATTTCGACTTTAATTCCTGCTACTTTAATACGCGCACATTATTTTTAAATATTTGTTTTAATCGATAAGGTATTTATCCAAAAAATTTATGAACATTTATTTACAATCATATTATAACAAGAACAATTTTAAAAACGACGCTAAGCTGAAAAAACGTTATAGCTCAAATTCCAGCCACCCTGCACAATGTCGTCCTTTTGTGTACATACCAGCATAGCATAGGGTTGTGCCTTATGAGTTTTTGGTAGGTGGATCTACTGTTGGAAAGTTTTAGAGTCATGCACGTCACGAGCATGAAATACGTATTTAATGCAGACGACAATAATTACTTTATTTTAACGTTTTGCTACTTACCTTACTATGAGTATGTTTTAGTTTTAAGCAGTTCGATCTTTCTTTTAAAACTAAACAATTAATTAAAGCAAGTTATGACAAAAAATATCGATTTCTTATAATTTAATCGTGCAAGTTTTCGAATCACCATCATTACTACAGGCATTCACGAGCTCACTTCTGAACATCCTCCTCCACAGACTGCCGCAAAGCATGGTCCTGAGCCACTTTCCTTATCATGAGTTTGTCATTCATGTTCTATGTTACTACTAAGTCGGAATTAATTATATTTAATGCTTGTTTTTGTCATTCTCAAAAAATAATTGAATTACCAAATAAATTATAGGATGTTCTTAATATACATCGAATGTCTGATAGAAAAGCAAGTACATCTTAACATTAAAATCAAAAACGGATTTTAAAAACAGACGAATCGATCATAGCTTCTCTAATTTTAAAATATGTTAACTTCTAGTTAATATTATTTATTCCAGTTTATGAATCATGTAAGGGATAAGTAAATCTAAATAAATAAAATTCCCGTTTATGACAGCTCTGATTTTATACTACGTGGCTGAAATTAGGTACGTAAAACCAAATAACAGACTGACGGCTGACATTATGCACTTCATACATTTCATATATCTCATTACAGCCAAATTAATTTCCACTAAAATAAAATAAAAAACTAAAAACAAAATGACAGCATTACTATGTCTAGAGTCATATTCATGCCAATCGAAAAACCTAAAGGGGAGCTAATGTAAATAAGCTTAATTTTATTGAGACCACAACTTGTTAAAAATTAGGAAAATGAGCGATTTCCGTTGTGTACATACGCGTTTTGATTTTTTATTTAAAAATATTAGATTTATAACCGTGTGATAATATTTGAAATATTATGCTTTCTTCCAGTTACGAAGAATTTTTTTGCTGACAATATTAGTGGTGAAGACTACTAGAAACCTTATTTACGAAGTAAAAAGGAGAAAAGGCTGGAAGTAGGGACGTGGCTGGTATTAGGGGCATCCACCTTTAATCGCTTTGTAATAATTGATAACGTATTGAACATTATAGTATGATCGCTCTGTAATAATCAATAACATATTGGGCAGTGTTTCCGTGATTTTGCATTATCCATATTTGATTTAATAAACGCACAAAAAAAAATCAAACTCTAAAGTAGTCGGTATTTGAAATTATTATAAATCTTTAAGTTCTGTAAACTTCTAAATGTCATTGGAACCTATCACAGAACTTGGTTATCCTCAGTGACTTCAAGGCCTTTAAAAACTGATATTTTGCGTAAACGAATATTTTTGTGCCACCTATATAGTACGAGTAAATTTAACATCTTTGATATAATACATCGTCGGTTTTACACCTATGTGATTTAGTTAGTTGCGCTTATAAAGCAGCTGACAGTACTAGAGTGGCTAAGTTAATTGTGCCTAGCTTAGGACTGGATGATGCTGTGGCGGGCATGGGAAAGCAATGGTTCTTTACTTCAAAAGTCCTATGTTTTTCAAGTTCGTTTCTTTTATTTCCCGCCTTATTAGTCCTTACCTTTTTATCTTTTTTAACTATCTAACCTAACGTAAGATAGGGGATAAAAAGTAAATTATATTTTTGAGAAACAAAAATATATTTAATATTATAGTCTTCGATTTGATGTTGTATGACTCATGACTTAAAACATTGTATATATAAATAGTATATATAAAACGTTTCAATTGAAAATATTGATATGCTCTTATATTAACCGAACAGCATTTTGAAGACATTAGAAATTATCTTTGTGTGATAGAAATTGTAATATTACTTTTTCTTTTTCTTATCGCCTTTCATTTTGTACATTAATTGAGATTCCAACATGGAAATGTAATATAAATACTCCTGGCCCCACGGAGAGAACGAAAGGTACCATTGTGAAAACTTCTCATAGTCCGTTTGGTCAACGTAGTTGCTGCGATCATCATTCATGACAGCATCAAGTATTTCTGAAGGCTCTAGAGGTTTATAGTATAACTGAGCTATTCTTTCTGCATCCAAAACTGTCTCAATAGCTCTTTTTATTGTATTTATGTCGTAACCTCTTAAAACTTGAGCTACACTATGTACATTAAATTCTCGGTTTATTCCATGATATTTCATCAACATATTCTTTAGTATGAACGATATACTTCCGTAATCTGTTCTCGGAAACAAAATAATTGATCGAAATGCTTTACTCATTGCAGCAGCTTTTGATAACCACGGCTCAGAAGCTGTACCCAAAACTAAAATTTTGTCTAAATGTGTAATTGGTTTTATAATTTCCTTAAAAAAGTTTTTTTGCATTCGTACTGGATCGAACATTCTTTCTTCATTCGGAACTTTCTTATAAAACATTTTGTCGGCGTTGGCCACTAAAATTATCGTAGGCTGCATTAATCTGCTTATTCTATTAACAAACGTAAACATTTTTTTTAATTTTTTTGGACCAGGATATTTGTTATATACATTCAATGGCGAAAGATCTATTAATAGTGCATTAGTTTCCGTTGCTATAGCGTAAATCAGAGTTCTTTTACCAGCGCCTCGTGGACCAACAAGAAGGTGCGATCGGTTCGCATTGGTGCACGAAGATCCAAGTGCTAGCATACAACGTACTCTTACTTGCTCCCGTACATCACCTAAACAAGGTGGAGGAAACGAAGGTGTCCATTCTACTGCTCTCATATCAGCGGCCGCATAATTCTGTTCTCCCCAAAAATCGTCAAGAGTTAAACGAGGATGCTCTCTTATAATACCTCGATCAAATAGTTCTTGAAACATAGCAGCTGGAGATGTTTTATAGGGTTTCGGTTGTTTTATTTTCCTTGGCTTTTTCCTTTTCTGACTCCGTGGTGAATTGCTTATTCCAGCCGCAAGATAATCATTTTTAAGTGACTTTTGTAGCTCACTTAACTCTAATCTCATCATCTCATCTACAATAGGCCGGAGTTGTAAATTTATATCTTTATAGACATTTTCTATAAGGAGCTCTTTTATATAACCTTTTATAACATTCAAAGGCACTTCCGGTGTATCAATGTCTTTCCATTGATTTTGATATGTTTTCCATGCTTGCTGCAATTTATCGTAATTTTTACCTACCTTTATGTACACACCAGGATCATTGGCTGGATTCATTCGAGATTTTTTATAATCAAGGAGTTTCTTTTTCTCTTTCTCTAAACTTTCCTTCTTCAAACGCTTCTTTTCTAATTTTGCCTCCCGTTTTTCGGCTTTAATTTGTTCTTTGGTTTTTGGATTTCCAGCTTCTGCTTTTAGTCTTTTGTCCTCTGCTGTTCGCCATTCAATATACTCATCAATAGTAAAAGTGTTACCTTTCACGACTAAAATCGATCCCCCTTCCTCGGGCCATGGGAACTCGTCAAATGTACGCACTTTATTGTACCAATCTTGAAACCATTCTCTTATCTCAGCAGAAATATCTTCCATTATATCACCTTCTCTTAACTTTAAAACACGAGTTTTTTCCTTAATGTTTTCTTCTAACCATTTTTTATGATATTTTCTTCTAAAACTGCGACGAATTTCTTGTACTTTTCTCAACTCGTCTTTAGCTGATGGAGTATAACGTGAAGGTATAACCATTTGAAGCTTTTCTTTTAACTGATTATCTCTAAACTGCTCCCGCTTAATCTCCATAAACCGACGATATATTTTTTGAATTAACGCTGCCGCCCTTAGTTTCATAGCTTCTGAAGCTTCGGGTTTCTTAAGGCCTGCAAGTTCTAAATATAAAGCAGTGTCTTTATTAAATTTTCGGTTCTTTTCTCTTATCACAAATCTTGATCGCTCCATACGTTGAATATTGTTAATGTGTGTATTGTACTCTTCTTCTAATTTTCTTTTTTCCAATTCTTCAGGGCTAAGTACTTCTGATTTAACTGATTCTATATCCTCGCCTAATGCTATTTTTATTTTTAATTGTGCTTCTTTTTCTTCCTGTATTCTTATTTCTTCTTCAATACGTGCCTGCTCTCGACGTTCAATTTCTGATGGCGAAGGAGTAGGATCACCAATGCGATTGCCAGAGAATATTTGGTCAATAATATACTGCATTTCTTCTTGTCTTGTTTCAAACGGATAGAAGAATGGACAAAGTATTTCTATATCTTGTGGGACAATAAGCAGCTGTTGCAGTGCATTTTCAGGATACGTGAATTCAAAGACTTCTACTGCTTCTAATGTAGATTTCAGTTCTAACAAACGACAAGTGACAGCATCAATTATTATTTTTATATATGGTCTTCTTTGCACTTGATCCATTTGATCATAGCACTCGCAAAGCTTATTATATAAAATGCAGTACTGAGCATACACCCTGGCTACCAACTCCACAGCAGTACTCTGGGGTTTTATACCAATACTTTCTGACGCTAATCGCTGAAGTCGTTGATCTGCAGATAAGGCAATTTCCATTTCTTTTTTTATTTTTAACCAACGTTCGTAATATTCTTCGCTAGCCATATTGTAATATTATTATACCTTGTTTGCGAAATATCAATAAATCATATTATAACTAAAATTTGAATTATGTTTAAGGAAATAATTTAAATGGAGGTGTACGCGTATGTCTAATTATTACTTCAATGATCATCTGATATTTGACAGTTAACGTCACTCACTTTACTTTTTTTATTTAACTGGCTTTACGATGCTGGGTTCTAGCTCTTCTGAGCCTATCATTTCTTTCGGAATCTTCATTTATATATTTTTTTTCTTTACAATAGGCTGATGCGTCACATTGCGAAGTTTTTGGGAGATTTTGACGACAGCTCGTATCCAGCGGACAGTTGATGACGACAGCCACTTATGTTTATAAGGCGCCCAGGCGATCCAAATAACTTGAGGTTTATATCAACAACAATGCACTTGTTTCGTCGTTTTCTCTAATAGTTCACACGCGCAGACACTTAATTCATTAAATCGCATCACTTTTACGTTTCAAAATCCACTTAAACCACTATTCAAGCGACGAAACAGGAGCGACAATCCGTCGACGGCCAAGTTCCCGCCAAAACTCACTCACTTTACTTCTTCATAAGTTCCTCAGAGTAATTTATGTATGTATGTAATTACTCTAAGACAAGTTCTGGAAAAGTACTCTGCGTTTGTGATGAAGCACAGTACCATAGATTATTAACACAGTTCATTATGAATGATTAAATTACTTGAGTAAAATAGTTTTCAAACATAATCTAATATTAATACTATATGCAACAAATATTTGTATCAAAACGGGTAGGTAGGTAGAGGGGGCAAGCGGGCATATAGCTCACCTGATGTTAAGTGACTACTGCCGCCCATGAACAACCGCAACACCAGAGAAATTGCGGGTGCGTTGCCGGCCCTTTAGAAAGGAGTAAGCTCTTTTCTCGAAGGTCCCCAGGTCGTATCGGTCTGGAAAAATCGCCGGTGGTAAACTATTCCACATAGAGGTTGTACGCGGAAGAAAACTCTTAGCAATCCCAACTGGCTTAGCGCTGGTGATTTATAGATCTCAACAACAGTGCCACCTAGCGGGCCCAAATGTAAAATTAAACTACCTAGATACCCATTAAAACAAACGCAAAACATCTTTAAGATTTTAAGCGAGACTGACGGACAGTAATAGATTTTTGTACCTATAGAAATAATAACCCACTGTTCCTACTCAGAGAAAACTCTGAAGTAGTAAAGGACGCCTATTATTTCTATAGTGAAACAAACGTGTTGTGTTTTCCGCATGATGATAAGGAATGATTCCCCATGATAAAAGGATGTGTAGCGATAGACTTTTTAGTAAATGTAACGATGGTAAACGAGGACACGGTCCTCCTAATGGTAAATTAATACTATGAGCCTTGGACACCTTACATCTATCTGGCTTCGATTAAGAATCAAAATGTAAGATCGTTATCGACGTTGTCACCTTTTTTAAGGAATGCTTGGTTACTGGTAAAATGATCATCGGTTCTCCACACTTATTCCACAAAAATTTCCATAGTAATTTTACGCTGTTATTCTGTGCGAGCGAGCTAGCTTCTATTCTATTCGTTCTTGTTGCAGACGTAATACTCTACCGCGTAGACTTGATTAAATGCTGACGATGATTTATAAAACCACGCTATTAAGAAAATATTTTTAATTAAGTAAATTTATTTATTCTATTTTGACAAACAAAGCGTAGGTCTACTTCATTTATTTAAATGGCTGTTATCAATAGGAATAATTGGCGAGTGTTTCTTATCAACGTAGTTTATTACGAGATATGTTAAGTTCCTTAAAAACGCGTGGGGAGCGACGACAATGACGATTCAACCCTCGCTTACAATAAAAATATTTTAAGTGTGCCTCCGTGAGTTCCATTGAGCGTTAGTAACTTCGGCGCACGCGCTCGGCGACTGTATCCGGTAGACGCGTGCCGGTTACGACATATTACTTAAGTTATAAGCGGTAGCGTTGGGTAATGAATTTAATTAAAATTCTTTGATCGTGGAAAGTATATGCGTAGTATGTTTTTCTATTTTTCCGATTATACTTATATTTCATAAATGGACATTTAAGTGATTAGAATTTAAGCTTTATTATTAAAGCGAAATTTTCTATTAAAAAGCGATTTTTTTAATAAAATGAATTTTCCAATCCTAAAAAGAAAACGTAAACAATTTATTACTAATATACAAAATATTATTGCAAGTAGCTTATAAGAGTATGCAGGAGAGCAGTGTTTTTGCATGTATATATCTATAGGTATGTACTGAAGGGTTATTTGCATGCCATTAAGACATGAATAGCATTTAAAATATTTTTTTAAAATTTGCCTGTATATATAACATAAATATTGATGACCTTTTTTACCGCCTGGAAAAAAATAACGTGTAATATGTGAACGGAGCAGAAGCCATGGCACTGATATTTTACAATAAATAAAAAGAAAAACGGTAATAAAGGTCATCCAGTGTATAATAATAAGATTTGCTATATTGACTATTCTACTACTTTTGTTCTATTCGGTCGAATACCAAAGATGTAGGTACTATTCGACCGCATACCGATTATTTAAGTAAGAGAAGTTATTGTAGTCAGATAATTGGTAAAATGAAAATATTTATTTATTTAAAAAATATTCTTGTAATAATTAGTCATAAGTACATCATCATCTTTCATATTATAAAAATTAACTGTCAGGTAAATATCTATGCACTCAAATTATCCTAGATAAAGTGGAAGATTAGCCCAAAAGAAAAAATTTTCTTAATTTTCAGGCAGTAATTTACTCCCTTCTTTCTCGTAGACAATTCCGGATTCAGAGAATAGATACTATGAAAAATAAACTCTGCTCCTGGCGGCCGAAAACTTTTTCTTAATATTTGGCTATTCGACCAGGAAGTACGCAGAATATTCGGTATTTAGCGTGTGGCCAAATATAATATTCGTTGCAAGTCTAATAATATAAATAGTAATAAAAATCACCTCGTATCATTTTTAGGTGGGTTTCAGTGCAAGGAGATGTCACTGCGCTCCCCCATTGCGTGTTAACCGACTTCACATGTCTTTGCATTTTTTTAAATTTCTCCGTCAAACAGGTTTCTTCACAATATTTTCCGTCACTCTTAAGTACCTACGTGGTCAAATCAGCACTTAAAACTGCAACTAACAGTTTAATTGGTCTCGGCGAAGATTGAAGCCGGGTCACTCGCGTACTATTGTATTTGCGACAAACGCTAAGCTTCAGAACTACCACGACGCTAAAATATTAAATACAAAAATAAATATTTGTTGGTTTGTTCGTATTTTAAGCACTGCTACACCGTTAATCCGATTACGACTAAACTTTGGTAAGTTGTTGTGCACACGATCGCATAGGTTTTTGACAATAAAGAGACTTTTTTTTTATAGGAATTGTGTGACAAACGAGCACACAGTCCACCTGATGGTAAGTGGTTGCTGTGGCCCATAGACATCCACATCTATCCTCGATTACGAATCAAAATGCAGATGCGTTGTCACTCGTGCGGAATAAGATGGAATGCCTCGTTTTCTCTCCGGTTCTCTACACTCACCATACGAAACACAGCAGCATTAAGCTACTTTTTGACGCTGGTATTCTGTGAGAGCGTGGTCCTTCCCCGGTCGAGCCGACCCATTCGTGCTACAACTCTACTACTAATATAACTGCAGCATGGCTCTACCACGTATAACGACTTCGTCTACTTTAAGACCCTCTATTTCAATTAGAGAACATGAAGCGGTTTCTTGCTTTTATAATTTTTTGAATGATTTGTCAATAACACTTTCTTGTACATGTATATTAAATTTGGCTAATAGGTTCTAATATCACATCATTCGAAGTTATATTTTTCTCTTTGATGGCCTTATTAGAGCTTAAAACGCTTTCAACTTCTCCCATAATTATTTCAGGTAGCTCAACGGGTATTACGCATAAAATTTCTATATCGGCATAGCAACGCGTGCCGGAAACAACTTGTATTAAATGAAACTTAAAATTAATCTATAAAAATGCATGGAAATGCTTTCTATTTCTTCAAACGCTATGCGCTGTTTACTTGGACCGAATCCTTAAACAGCATCGCTCGAAATGCAACGTAACAATGATTTACTCAGTATCCCTCCTATGTATTCATTACGGGTGTAGAATTTAAGCCATTTATTTTGTTAACTCTGTCTCGGGCAATAAAGCCTGTCGGGGCTGGGTCTAAGGGGATCGGAGGGCTCCAATAGTTTGTAATCTTAATGTTGGTGTTGAGATTCCCAGCTTATTAGCATACCCACACCGAATTTGTTTCGTTAAATAGAACAAGGGTGATCAACGTTAATCTTTGGACATTTTAAATTATATCTGTACATATAAATAAAATTGAAGATCCACATCGTTAAATTTGAGATGGGAAATTTATGGTATACGTATACCGTAAAATCTCAGTTCTTTTCACCTCAAAAACTAAAGCAATTGAATACTTTATTATTACTAACTTGTCAATTATGTCTCGCCTTAATTTAATTATGTCGTTTATAGGATTTCTGTATCGCTATTTGCTATTTTGGATAATTATTACGCGTCAAAATGTTTAACTACTATTTTTAATAGGTCTAAGAAGTTTACGTGGTAGAGCCACGCTGCAGTTATATTAGTAGTATAGTTGTAGCACGAATGGGTCGGCTCGACCGGGGAAGGACCACGCTCTCACAGAATACCAGCGTCAAATAGTAGCTTAATGCTGCTGTGTTTCGTATGGTGAGTGTAGAGAACCGGAGACCCTTTTTACTGAAAACAAGGCATTCCATCTTAGCCCTCACGTGTGACAAGGCATCTGCATTTTGATTCGAAATCGAGGATAGATGTAGATGTCTTTGGGCCACAGCAACCACTTACCATCAGGTGGACTGTGTGCTCGTTTGTCACCCTATCCTATAATAATAAAAAATAAATATGGGTGTCGTAAGAACCGACAGAGGGAAATTGAAACAGGTGATGAGTAGCAGCATGGTCCTGATAACAACTCAAAATAAAAGGCTGTGATTGCCAACCCGCTTGCCAAGCGTGCCAACTAGCAAAATCCTACCTATAAGACAATCTATGGGGAAGATCTATGTCAGCAGTGGACTTTAATAGATTGTAATGGATGGATGTATATAAGATAATCTACCAGGAGCACATGGTCCACTGAGTGGTGAACGTATTAAATCAACAGTAACATTGTAACTATGGCAAATATCCTCCTCTTAGAAGCAATCTATGGGGGAGGCCTTTGTTCCTCAGTAGACTTTTTAATAGATAGTAATGGATGGATTTATACAAGATAATCTACCAGGAGTACATGGTCCACTGAGAGGTGTACTCATTAAATCAACAGTAACATTGCAACTATGGCAAATATCCTCCTCTATGAAGCAATCTATGGGGGAGGCCTTTGTTCCGCAGTAGACTTTTTAATAGATAGTAATGGATGAATGTATAGAGGATTATGTACCAGGAGCACATGGCCCACTGAGAGGTGAACTCATTAAATCAACAGTAACATTGCAACTATGGCAAATATCCTCCTCTATGAAGCAATCTATGGGGGAGGCCTTTGTTCCGCAGTAGACTTTTTAATAGATAGTAATGGATGGATGTATATAAGATTATCTACCGGGAGCACATGGCCCACTGAGAGGTGTACTCATTAAATCAACAGTAATATTGAAACTATGGCAAATATCCTCCTCTATGAAGCAATCTATGGGGGAGGCCTTTGTTCCGCAGTAGACTTTTTAATAGATAGTAATGGATGGATGTATATAAGATTATCTACCGGGAGCACATGGCCCACTGAGAGGTGAACTCATTAAATCAACAGTAACATTGAAACTATGGCAAATATCCTCCTCTATGAAGCAATCTATGGGGGAGGCCTTTGTTCCGCAGTAGACTTTTAATAGATAGTAATGGATGAATGTATAGAGGATTATGTACCAGGAGCACATGGCCCACTGAGAAGTGAACTCATTAAATCGACAGTAACGTTACGACTGTGGCAAATATCCTTCTCTATGAGGCAATCTATGGGGGAGGACTATGTTCAGCAGTGGACTTTATAGGCTGTAATGAATGGATAGGCTGTGATGGACTGATTGTGACGAAACTTTAAGTACAGGTAAGAGCAACGTCAGGAGGGATATAGGTTATATTTTGTCCGAAAAATTGAAGACTTTTTTTGAAAAACAAAAACTACTGTACTGGACTACCTTGAATACCACAATAATAAATCCTATATCCGGTTAAAGCATCCAGTAACTAAATAATTTGAAACTTACATTAACGATATATTTCAAAATATGTGATAGAGCCACGCTGCAGATATATTATGGTTGTAGCATGAATGGGTCGGCTCGACCGGGGAAGGACCACGCTCTCTCAGAATACCAGCGTAAAATAGCAAATAAATGTTGCTGTGCTTCGTACGGTAAGCGTAGAGAACCGGAGACCCGTTTTTCTGGAATCGAGGCATTCCATCTTAGTCTTCACGGGTGACAGCGCATCTGCGTTTTGATTCTCAATCGAGGATAAAAATGTAGATGTCTAAGGGCCATCTACTTACAATCAGGTGGACTCAATATGGACTGTGTGCTCGTTTGTCATCCTTTTTCTATAAAAAATGTCGTTCTATTCATAAATAGTTAACTATAAGTGTTGTTTTAATCGATTTTTAAATCATACTATTTTATTTGTTTTATTTTTAGTGTTTTTATAGATTACCGAATAAGTTTTCTTTTTAATTTAGTGCCTTTTTATTATGTTGTGTAGATTGGTATACATATACGTAAGTATACGTAATGGTACGTGCATGACATAATAATTGTTAAGACTTTTTATATATTATACTATTAAACGAGCAATTCTTATATATATATATATATATATATATATATATATATATATATATATATATATATATATATATATATACATATATATATATATATATATATATATATATATAATCGGGATCTCGGAAACGGCTCCAACGATTTTCATAAAATTTAGTGTCCAGGGAGTTTCGGGGATAATAAATCGATCTAGCGAGGATTTATTTTTAGAAAATGTCTTTTTGTCCGTGTTTTTAGGCAGTGAAAAACTGCTACAATATCGTTAGAATAAGAAGGTAAATTTTGACAGATTGTTAGTGATTATAAATAGCTTAATTGCTATAATGGTCGGTCACAGAATCTTAAAACCCCGAATCGAGCCCAGACCGACCGACCGACTTTTTTAATTTTTTTTTCATGTTCCTTTCTTTTTTGAGAAAATCTATTTTTTCGAGCCCTTTTTTTAGTATTTTTAAAAACACGAAAATTAAATTAAAATAATATTATTTATAATTCATCAGTATGTAATTTGTATCTAAATATAATTTCCAAAACACACGTATTAAAAAAATCGAGCGAAAAATACCGAGCATAGCTCGGTAAACCAGGTACTTATTATTTAATAGCGTAAGTATTCTACTGTTGACGATAATAATTTAAAATCATTTTTATTATCCACTTTACTAAAATAATATATTCATTTTTAGTTAACTCCAGCTATAAATTATATTTACGCACGAAATAGTTAGAAATTTCTAATAGAAAACAAATCACAAAAAATTATTTAGGTTATCTTGGGTAAACCGGATAGGCTGATCATCTGATGAAGTTAGATTAACGACAAGCCTATCGCTAAAATAGCATTAGTTTTATTTTTCGGGCGTTATTTTTGGTGCGTTATATTTTATTTTAGTTACTTTAATAATTAATTATACCACTAATAATTAGTTGAATATAAACATTCAACAAGGAGCTAGAGACAGTTCCCATATTTATGACAGCAGTAATGGTAGAGAGGTACTGCTGTATTTCTGTCTGATGGGTATGGATATAGAGAGCTAGAATAATTTACAAGTGGTGTTATCACATCTGTCTTCTTTGTTTGAAGAAGCCTGCAGATTTCCATGGAGGCCAGTGGCCACTTACCATCAGGTGGACTGTAAATCCTTTTGTCATTTCAGTCTATTACCACCAGGCAGACACGACGTCTTACCACCTACTCAATAAACTGCGTTTACGAAACAGCTTAAGCAATATTTTCTCTAATCTACAATTTCTCTAAGTAAAATATCATCATGACTCTATTTATCGCACAAGCTGTTAAAGTTAACAAACAACATTAATAGTTCCCACGAGGGGTATCTTCATTAGTCAGATAGAGAGGGAATCGAACCCGTGACAAATTCGCCGCTAGCTCGTCGTGCCAGCGTGACCGGCACCACCCAGCCAGTTAGCGGGACACCGGAACGACGGGACAGAATGATTGACTGCTCAATTGAGTGCCGTAGTGATTCGGGATTGTGCACTCAACGCGAATTAGGCTAAGCGTGCGTGAGATAGAGATGTGACTATTGGAGGTATCGATGTATTTATCTATTTTGAGAAATAATAACATTTAATCGTTTATTATATTTCTACCAACATTTGTCATTAGATAAAACTAATTTAACGTGTTTTATCGCGATTAATTTATCATATTTTACTATGCAAGGTTATTTTTCAAAGAGTAGACATATATTAAACTTAAGTTTAAATATATAATTAATGATATACCGTTATTGCAGTTTTTAATAAGGCTTCTAATTTTATTTTAAATTATCCCAAATTGAATTTGATTTATGGGCCACAACGTTTTTGCCTACCGCGGAAACTACGCGCAGGAAAATCAGCTAAAATAATGCATTACCACTAATTTTATATTTAAAAGATAAAAAAGACAGAAAGTTTGAGATTTATTAAAACAATTTGTCTTCACCATTTGCCTATATTACTTATTCTTAACCTTCTATGCAAATTTGGCCGGTTAATGCAAAATAGCCCTGTATGTTAACATTTAAAATATATTAATTATAAAAATAATTCAAATTAGACACCGTAAATATATTTAAAAAATATTAATATTTATTAAAAATATATTTACTGACAAAAGGCTTTCAAAACATATACCTACTATAGCGACAGTTGCAGCATAGAATACTATTCATCATCATCATCATTACACTCCTTCACAAGTCCACTGCTAAACATAGGTCTCTCCAAGTAATGCCACAAAGCACGGTCCTGAGCCACCTGCATCCAACGAGTTCCTGCATGTCTTACCAGGTCGTCCCTCTATATAGTGGTGGCCCACCCTTCACTTCGTCTACTGGTACGAGGCTGCCACTCGAATACCATCAACTAGTACTAATAACAATGTAGACGCAGTGTAGGAATACCAACTATCCCATACCATCTCGTGGATGTCGTAAGAGGCGATGAAGGGAAATAATCCAGGAGATGGGCAGCGTCTTCCTAAACACAACCAAAAATTAAAAATTGCACCACTAAACGCCCATGAGGCTATCTATCAGTAGTATTACGTTCGTCCGTAGACTTTGAATAGCGTGTATAAGTAACAGATTAATAGTAGTAGTCTTAATGTGCTAATGGCCGAGTTAAATTAAGTCGTGGGCTCTGGCTGTGTCTAAGCCACTCCTGTAATTTGAGCTTATACTCGTAGTAAAGTTTTAGCAGTGTTAGCAGTATACTTTTGAAGTATAATGAGAAAATAAATTAAAATGATTCTATTAGTTTAGCGTCGTAAATAGGTAAAACGGTGGTTTACGCTTAGGCGGACTTCTATCCAGAAAATGTTCCCCAAGCTGTACAAAAATAAAACTATTGCTTTTAACTTAAATAAAACAAACAAAGAATTTTGAATAATTATTAACATTTCATAGCAGCTGTTGAAAAATAATCAAGTTTATAAGTTTAATTAAAGTGAATTTTTCTGTTTGAAGTTACTCTATAGATTTAAAGTGCCTTTAATGTGGCCATATCATATAAAAAACGATCAGAGTAGGGAAAAACTAATAACGAAACTCATAAAAATACTTTTTTATGATATTTTATCTATTAAAAAAACTTTCAATTAATTAATTAATAGATCAAAAAAATCAAAATACAGTGACAGTTTGCATTTTAATTATTTATCTAATACAGCAATTGCCTAAACATCACATAGTAGGTTAGAAATTAGGATTATTTTACTGTAGTACTTGCAACACTAAATGCGTACGTAATTGTCAAAACAGTCAGTGTTAATCTTGACTGAATAGTTACAAACAATATAAATATTTTTAAAGACTGAAAAAATCAATGTCCCTGTTTTTTTAGTTTAACTACTATGAATTTTAACATCTGAGACAAATGCATTAAGGTACATTCACATAAAATTATAACTTTATAAATATCTACGTTGTGTAATTATGAACTTTTGTCTACTACTGTGTAGCTATATGTACTTTTCTAATTCTTTATATAGAAGATTTGTCAAATAACATACATTTAATTTCTGTACAATCTGAGGCACAAGCTTTTACTTATAAAACCGATAATAGTATGTTGACAGACCATATATATATATATATATATATATATATATATATATATATATATATATATATACAAATTTGAATATCTATCGTAATAAGCCTAATAATATTTATTGAAAAACTATCAAAATCAATCTAATAAAATATATTGAATAGCTTAGTAAAACTAAATAACACATTAAAAATATATTTATGTTTCTATCATGTTATTTTTAATGAACCAACATTTTCAAAGAGATATAAACAAAAAAAGTCTAAGTGAACAAACGATGTGATGGTTCAAGCAATTATCGAGTGAATTCAACCCTAAAATATTAGCACGCGTGTCTTTTGTGACCGCATGAGATAAAAAATCAAGACCGTTACGCTTGTCTCTGCAAATTAGTGTGCTCTCGATAGTCGAGTCCCACGCGCAATAATTCGATACGCGCGGTGGCGCCGAGTCCGCCCCTCACTAATTTAATATTTAACTTAAATTCAAATGCTTATGTAGTCACTGTTAATTATTTAGTTACTGTTTAAATTAGCACCACCGTTACCGTTTCCGACTATCAAAAGTCCGCTCAAAAGGGGCCTCTCCCTAGATTGCGTCATAGGGGAAATATTTGCTATAGTTGCCACGCTTGGCAGGCCGGTTGGCGACCGCATTTTTTTTATTTTAGTTTTTTTAGAATGACGTTGCTGGCCATCTCCCGATTTGTTTCCCTCTATCGTCTCTAACGAATCCCGCGGGATGATACGGGGTAGTGGATATTCTAACTTTACCATTGTATGGTCACTGAGCACTAATCTAGAGTTAAGTAATCATCATTATGTTTAATTACTAATGTTTTTAATAGAATAAGGGTGACAAACGTACACACCGTCCACCTGATGGTAGGTGGATGCTGTGGCCCACAGAAATCTACATTTATCCTCGATTAAGAATCAAAACGCAGATGCGTTGTCACCCCTGAGGACTAAGATGGAATGCCTCGCTTCCGGTAAAAAAGGAGGTCCGGATCTCTACAATCAGCATACGAAACAGCACATACACAGCTTTATTAAGCTACTATTTTGCGCTGGTATTCTGCGTGAGCGTGGTCCTTCCCCGGTCGAGCCGATCCATTCATGCTACAACCGTAATATAGCTGCAGCATGGCTTTTAGCCCGGTCAAATTAGACCAGAAAATCAGGCATAAAGTGACAACAAGCTCATGATCAATAAAATTGTAAATAAAATTTTGAAAAAAAATTACTCAAGATCAAAGGTAAAAAACTGAGTTTTTCGTGATTTTCAGTAAAACGGTAACTTTTATCCTAAAACACCACAGGCAAAAATTGTAAATTATAAAATTATCTACAAAAATGTATTAGTACTTTTTTCCTACGAGCCCCCGTTTCTGAGATATTACGATTCAAAAAGTTGTAAAAGTTGTAAACGTCATAATACGCACACATTTACACGCCACCTACGAGGTAGTGTACTTAGCGCGTTTTTTTGTCGTGGTTTCTCCAGAAGACCAGACCTTGAGTAATTTTTTTTTCATACACAGGAAGGGTGGGAACTTCAAAATTTTATTTATAATTATATTTTGAAAAATCTTACCGATTATCAGTTGTTGAGACTTTATGTATCATAGAATTATTTATGTTTATCGAATATTGACCGGACTATTTACCACGTATAAATTAATATGTGAATAATATTTGGTAATTCAAAATAATACTGTCAATGAAAGGAAAACTGTTACATTCTTTTATAAAATTAAACTTTCAATGAAAAGGGAAATCCTTAACTAGAAATAATTAAATAATTTCATATTCTGAAGTTGGTGGTAAGACATAGTGTACAGAAAACTTAATGCCCCAAAGTCATTTTGTGAAATTACTAAACTCTTTATATATTTCTTTGTAATAGGCTTTACTTTTTATTAAAAGCTCTCTCTTTTGACCCATTTGCGTGGACTAAGGAGAGTCACCAGCTACGAGAATGTCTTATAAATAGTTACTTCAAAATTTGTCTCCAATTTTGATACAATGGGAATTTTTTTACGTATCTTGAATATTTTTACGAAAGCTAGAAAAAAAGAGATTATCATAGGCTACTAATGTATACTAGAAAAGAAATTATGTCGTTAATATGTTGTATACAAATGTTGTAGTATATATAAATAATCTGATATATAAATAATCGGATCGGATATATAAATAATCTACATTTATGTTCATAAAGATTATAACACCTTAGAATAAGTGCATATTATTCTTAGCATGTGTGTATTATTTATTAGTTTTTTTTTATAGAATAAGGGTGACAAACGAGCGCACAGTCCACCTGATGGTAAGTGGATGCTGTGGCCCATGTATATCTACATTTATCCTCGATCAAGAATCAAAATGCAGATGTGTTGTTACCCCTGAGGACTGAGATAGAATGCCTCGTTTACAGTAAAAATGAGTCTCCGGATCTCTACACTCACCATACGAAACACAGCATTATTAAGCTGCTATTTTACGCTGGTATTCTGTGAGAGCGTGGTCCTTCCCCGGTCGAGCCTATCCGTTCATGCTACAACCGTAATAAAGCTGCAGCGTGACTCTATCACGCATGAAAACTTTCATTTCACAGTGATATAGGTAGGAAAATGCAATAAATAAAATACTTATAGCATACATAATTTTTAATAATAATTTCCAGCTTATTATTAAAAATTATGTATGCTATAAGTACTTAATATACTACTACTACTATAATTTAAGAAAAATCTTTACCTCCACACTAGGCATTTTCTCAAGTGTTGTAGAGACAGATTATATAAATAAATTACACAAGGGCAAAAATCCAGACCCTGAACAATTATTTGTACGCTATACAAATACTTGTCACTTGTTGTTGATTCGAACCTACAGCTTCCAGCGAATATACGCTAGCTCTACACGGATACTATATCTAATATCTATATATATATATATATATATATATATATATATATATATATATATATATATATATATATATATATATATTCCATATCTATTAAAATAATATTAAGCTCCGTACTCACACAATCGGTATTACTCGATGGTTTTACTCCAAAACGAGTAAAAATCAACGTGCGGACCACAAAACTCGCAACTCGAAGGCTATCATCGAGCCGGTTCGATGGAATTATTTTTATTATTTATTTTATAAAATGAGGGCTATAAACGAGAACACAGTCCACCTGATGTTAAGTCGTTACAGTGGCCTAATGGCAGTGGCCTCAATTAAGAATCAAAATGTAAATGCGTTTTCGCCCGTGAGGACTAAGATGAAATGCCTCCTTTCAAGTAAGAAGGGTCTCCGGTTCTCTACACTCACCATACGAAACACAGCAGCGTTAAGCTGTTATTTTACGCTGGTATTCTGTGAAAGCGTGGTCCTTCCCCGGTCGAACCAACTTATTCATGCTACAACTATACTACTTATATAGCTGCAGCATGGTTTTACCACGTATAAAATTAAAAATTTAATTAAATGTGATTTCCTTCGCACTTATTCGAAGCGAGTCGTCGAGTTCAACTAGGACGTATGTACGTGTCCGAACGAGTCCAGCGTGTTTATGCAGAAATGGATTTAAAAGTTTATTCCAAAGGGGTTATCGAGGAATTTATGAACATATCCGGTTAACTAATGGAGATACTCATATTCAATATCACACAACCCTATCTTACCTCGGCTCAGGAAGATATCGAATTCGATACCAAATACTCCCCTTTGAAAAAATTATTTTTTCGTTTTAAACAAACCCAAAGACAATATGCAATGGATAATAGTATCAAAGACAAAGATATGGTCGTGCCTGACAGCTTTAGAATAGACAAAGATATGTCTACTCTAAAGCTGTCAGGGCGTTGGGTGCCGCATTTGTGCACGTTAGATCAAAGACGTGTTCTAATGAACATTTCCTCGCTCTGTTGGCGCAGTTTAGGCTTCGATTAATCACTGTAGATGAAACTTGGATACACCAATATATAACCGAAACAAAAATACATTCATAGCACTATAATTGCAAAGGGGGGCCCCTTAGCAGTCTACAGTGTTACGATTGCTTCAAAGAAAAGCAAAAACTGTTTTTTATGCTGGGAAAGTGATGGCGACCGTATTTTTGGATACTATGTCATGGAGCTATCTTAGTCGTATATCTTCAAAAAGGAAAACCATTGCTTTCCTGCAATACATCCTATAAATCGAAAATCCACGAATCACATTTTGACTGCTCGACCATCCGCTTTACTAACCAGATCTAGCTACAAACGACTTCCTTGTTCCCTTATGTAAAAATTGAGTTCGGAGGACGGAGATTTTTGTCAAACGAGCGGGCAATCACCTTCGTGAACTAATTTTGCAGAGAAAAACTCCGAATACTATTTGGACAGGTTAGAAAGAAGGGATTATCGCTGTGAAAATTGTGTAGATTTATAAGGACACTCTGTAGAAAAATAAAATAAATTTCTAAGAAAAACTACCGATAAGAGGGAGGGCAGGAGGTGCTCTTCAAACTATCAGGCATCATTTATTTTATTTACGCGGACCTTAGATAATTTACTTTTAATATACTTATTAATAGATTTGCGCAAAGTAACACCTGATTCTACTAACAATTAAAAATTACGTATGTGTGAATAAAATAGTTCAATTGTTTCACTTTTATATTTGGTCAGGTTATAATTTATTAACGATGAACAACTTTTATCTGTCGTTTGAAAAATCGGCTCTTAATAAACTGAAGTGTGAAGTTTCACAATTTCTTAACAAAGGCTTCGGCTTTAATCGAGGCATTCTTGAGATGTTAGGTCTCCACAATATCTTCATCCGTAGCTACATAAGAGTGTTATCACAAAAATATTATTTTATTAACTGTGATACAAAACACTCGTTATAAACCCACAATAGTCCAATACTAAGTCTGGTCTTCTACATAGTTTGTAGATGTAGGATAAACTGCTACATATCACATATGGTTAGCGTTACGTACCTTGATATTTTAATAATTATTATCTACGTATCCGATTACAATGTTGTCTCTAATCAAAAATGAATAGGCTTTCGAAGTGTGCTTTACCATCTTGGACTATAATGTCTCTTACCATCAGTTCGGAGAGTAGTCAATTACTGGCTTAAAAGAAAAAAATATTAATAAATTTTAAATTCATTAAAAGTCTAGAACTTTACTTTTTTAGTGTTATATTATATTATAATAATTATTGTCTACCTATCCGATTACAATGTTGGCAAATGGCTTAGCAAGATCCTTCGTTATGCCGAAAATATTGCAGCATTAATTTTGAAATAAATATATGGTAAAGTTGAGGATTAATGTTAATGATTATGTTAGACGAAAACACGATTTCGTAAAATTTTCTCGATAGAAAAAAAATCCAAAGTTACCTCCAAAATAAACAATGAACCGCTGTTATTCATAAAATACTTTAAATAAGATCATGAAACTTTGCATACTAACTGAACTAACTATAAAGCAGTGCTTATGTTATTTACTTTTTTTAAAATACCATTATTTTCACTGTAAAAAGAAATTACCTAAACTATTGGCCTTTTGAAGCGTGATTCCTGCAGCACTGTCACTTCGTTTCGGCCTTTGAACGGGGAGGTTGTGTCGCTTACGATCAGAATATATATTACGTAACAGTACAACGTAAAATTAAAATGGGAAATAACCGTGATAAAAATAAGAAGCGGCTGGCTTGGCGTTAAGAAACAGGCATAAATATGATAAACCTAATAAGTGTCTAACGACCTTTCTACCTATAGTATTAGTGATTACAAACATTTCGGTACATCGACGCGCGGGCAAGTGGGGACGAAATTAGAATTTGAGCTGACTTACTCTATCCTCTTAAAGCAAGAATGAATAAGCTTTCGAAGTGCGCTTTACCATCTATAATACTACTAACCGTCAGTTCGGATAGTAGTCAATTACTAGCTTAAAAGAACTATATATAAATTAAAAATTCATTAAAAATCTACAACTTCACTTTTTTTAATTACACTAAATTTTATACTACCTATTCTTCTTTAGTACGCAGACACTTAAGTTCACTAACAGATTTATAAATAGTTATAGTAAATGGTCCTTTGGGACCACTGCATTACAAAGCTTTAGGGTGTACTCGAAACGGAGTTGTATTGAGCCGCCGTGCTCTCGTAGCAAAAGTGCTCTTAATTACAGAAGCAGCATGTGATGACGCGTGTCGCAGTTTATTTGTGGGCCCTGACGAATGCCATAATTGTTTAGAGCTACCCTTTTCGATTGTTATTTTGTTACGCATTCCCACCCCATTTCATTAACGAGATAATTTAAGATTACGTCTTAATATTTTACGTGATTGAGCCATGCTGCAGCTATAATATAGTTGAAGTCACAGAAATATTAATATTATTACGATTTCTGTGGTTGTAGCACAGATGTGTCGGCTCAACCTGGAAATGACCACGCTTATACGGAATAGCAGACAAGCATAAAATAGCAGATCAACGCTGCTGTGTTTCGTATGGAGACTGACGAGAACTTCAGACTCCTTTTACAGGAAGCGAGGCATTACATATTAGTCCTAAGGGTTGGTAACACATCCGCATTTTGATTATTATTTGATGTAGATGTATGTTATACATTGAGTTCGTACCCGATTGTGACAGTTATTCTATAAAAAAAAAAGTTAGTTACAGCCTATTTTCTCCTTCCTTCCTCGGCTTCGGCTTCGGCTTCGGCTTTCGGCTTCCTCTCATTACTGACAGGGTTGTGAAGTTATTGGACCGCACTGTTCTAGTGACGGTGTAAGAATATCCACTACCTCGTATCGACCCGTGGTGGCCGTAAAAGGCGACGGAGGAAAAAAATCCAGGAGATGCATAGCAGTGTCTTTCCAATAACAACTATAGCATAAAAAACTGCGGTTGTCAATTCGCTTAGCAAGCGTTGCTACTGCATATATAGCAACTATGGCAAATATCCCCCATATAAGGTAATCCACAGGGGGGGGGATCCATTTAGCAGTGGATTTTTACATAATATACAGCATATATTAAGTAAAAATCCAAACGGTTAACGGTAACGGTTCCAGGGCGTATAGACGGACTTCACGTCATCAACAAAATTTATTATTCAGACATGCAGGTTTATACGTGGTAGAGCCACACTTTAGCCATTATGGTTGTGGCACGAATGGGTCGGCTCAACTGGAGAAGGACCACGCTCTGACAGAATATCAGCATAAAATAGCAGCTTAATACTGCTATATTTCGTATGGTAAGTGTAGAGATTCAGAAACTCTTCTTTACTGGAAACGAGGCATTCCATCTTAATCCTCAGAGGGGACAACGTGTTTGCGTTCTAATTCTTAATCGAGGATAAATGTCTATGGGCCACAGCATCCACTTAACATCAGGTGGACTGTGTACTCATTTGTCACCCTTATTCTATAAAATAACGTGGTAAGTTAATACTTAAAATTGTGAGAAATATCATGAATCCCTTATGTCTAGTTGTTACCACGGTATTACTAATGTTTATGAAAAGTGAAAATACGAGTATGTGAGACAATCAAGTTGTCCAATCTTTTTTAAATTAGTCCTAAGTTAGAGAGAGATTGGCAGAAACGCCACCTGGTGATGTGTGGTAAATCCCTTGTGATAAATTGCAGAGCCTTAGTGACTGTTACAGATTGTAATCGTCATTTTTAAGGACAAACGAAGCAACGGTCTATCTTATGGTAAGTGCTGAGGGCGGACTGCAGAGCATGGACTCTTGTGTCTTGACTGGAATGGTTTGGAGACAAAGTACAGGCTGTGGTGAAGCATTCTATCTTGCTTCTTAAAGATGATAAGTAAATGTGGTATTATTTAATATTTTTTACAAAATTATAGGGATAATCCAACGCAGGCGGATTTTACCCACCTAAAAATGAGCCTACGCTAGAGGAGCCGAGCACGAGCTTAGCACAAGCTGAGCCGCTCTATTTGCGGCGTTGAGTGTGGAAGTATAACGAGCCTACAATATGCAAATCGATGCACGCGCTGCAAATCCCTTTGTCCGTTAAAACACCGACAGTAGGCGGAGCACAGACGAGCACGAACCAAACGCTCGAAGCGCGCTCGTTCGAGGCTCGCAAGTCGGTCTACACTACACGAATTTGTGCTCGGCTCATGCTCTGCTCGTGTTCGGCTCGCCTAGCATATACTTAAGTACTACTAGTACCACTAGTAAGTAGCTTAAGAAATTAGTACGATTGCAAAGCAAGAAAGAGGCTCTACCATTTTACAAAATCCTCTCCAAGGAGTCCCTTTAAGATAAAATATACCTAATGTTTGCATCGTTTAGTTATTCTAAAAAGAAAAGGGTTCATAGGTTTTTAAACAAGTAATAGTGATAACTACACAGTCAGCACCTCAACCTAAGTGGCTTATAGTTGCCTAGATCTACCTTCAAAACGTAGATTGTCACCCCTGAAACTGAGATGGAAGGCCTCGTTAACAGTATAAAGGGTTTACGGCCTTTGTAGCTTCATTTTAAACAGAATGTATGAGACATGTGCAAAGAGGGGAATAATTCCGGTCTTTGTACTTACGCATAATCGAATATGTAAAGAATTCAGATGTCACAGATTCCCCCTAGAAAAAGCTCAAGTGGCACATTAGGAGGAAGAGTTCAAAGCATCAGAGCAAATTTATACGAGCAATTAAAAGTTACCGTCCTCAAAGAAACGCTCATCTCGCGCCGTCGCGCGGTTAAATGTCTTGATGGGATCTAAATGAGGTTTGAGCTATTTTGGCCGATTTTTATATTATTCGCGTGGAAATCCTTTGGGAATTAATGTTAAATGTTTGTAATATTTTGTCCTTATCTATATCACTGCTGAACGTTGGAAAATATATAGCTGCCACGCTTGGCAACGGGTTGGCAACTGCAGTTATTTACTCTATGTCTTCATATCTCCACTTTCAGTTTCTTGCGCAGTACCTAAGGGTATATGGTCTCCATGATCTAGATATCTCGATCGTTAATTGCAGATGCGTTGCCAGCCCTGACGACTAAGATCTAGTAAAAAGGATCTCCAGTTCTCTACACTGCGAGTGTGTGGGTGTGTCATTGGGCCTTTGACATTCTAGACAGACGAATGACGACGTGTGGGATGTTTATGCTAATTTTGGATTTTATTTCAGAATGGTGTATGAGTTTTCAGCTCATTTAATTAACAAACGTTTTATACGCTTAAATTTTAAGTAACGAATTTCCCAGTGTCCATAATACTTCAGCGTGTTGAAATAAACGATTGTGTATTCTCGACGGGAATTTTTGAGAAATTTAGTACATGATATTTTGCTGTTTTTATGGAACCTTATAAAAGCTATTTTACACGATTCATAAACGTGTAAAAACGTGTATAGTGTAAAAAAATAGTAATAAAAATATAGTGTAAACGTGTAAAGTAGTATAGTATATATAAATATAATATATAAATAACAAAATAAATAAAATATTGGGTCCTTACATATGAAATTAGCGTTTTGTCGTACTGACCACTTTGATCTAAAATATCTCCTCTTTGGTTAAGAATTCCATATTCACTTTATAAATTCATTTAGCTGGTACTTTTGGGTTTTGAAAACAGTCATTCAATTGTTTTTTCCTCATTATTTTTTTCTTTAGCGTTGCTTATTACCTCGCAATGGGAAACTTGAAATATCGGTATATTTATGAGTACGAGTTCTACCGTGGCACCAGTGCTGCAGAAACAATTCGAAGGATTAATGATGTGTACGGCGCTAGTGGCGCAAAAGAAAGCACGGTAAGTTTTTAGTTTCAACGTTTTAGTTCTAGAAATTTTGACCTTCAGAACCAACCCCGTAGACGACCGGAAACCAAAGCGGAAAATGAAGAATTAAAGGCTATTATAGAAGCGGATCCATCACAAAGCACTTCAGATATAGCTGCAGGCTTCGGAGTAAGTGGTAAAACTGTATTTTAATCTACTTGAAGCAAATTGGGAAAGTAAAAAACTTGAACGATGGGTACCTCATGATTTGAGTAAATCAAAATTGCAAACACGCATCGACTGCTGTGTCACTTTGCTCAACCGACACAAAAATGAAGGGATTTTAAATCGAATCATCCTTTGTGATGAAAAGTGAATACTTTGAAAAAAAAATGGACTCAGAAAAAGTTACTTGTGAGTGTTTGGACTAGCTCCAGTGTCGTCCACTACAGCCTTCTAAAATCTGTCCAAACGATTAAGGCATATATCTATTGTCAGCAACTGCAAATCATGAAGGAAGAACTAGCTGCTAAACAACCGAGACTGGTCAATCGCTCTAGGCCACTGCTGCTTCACGACAACGCAAGACCACACACTGCACAACAAACAACCACTAAGTTACCCCGGACTTTGCTCTAACAGATTACCATTTTTTCCGGAATTTTGTCAACTTCTTACAAGGAAAAAAACGCCTTCAAAGAGTTTATTCATTCTCGCCCCTTGGTTTTTTTGTAAAGGGATCAATGAACTACCTATGACATTGCAAAAGTGCATAGATAAAAACGGTGCATAATTTGATTAAATAAATATATTTTACAAAAAAAAAATACTTTATATTCCTCCCGTACAAAACGCCATTTTCATATGTAAGGACCTTTATTTCAGGCAACGGGAAACCCATACAAGAATGTTAGTAAAATTGAAGTGATATATAAATTTTAGTGTTATTAATAATATAATATAGTGTTAGTAATGTAAAGTAAAGTAAAGTTACAGCCTATATACGTCCCACTGCTGGGCTCAGGCCTCCCCTCATTTCTGAGAGGGTTAGTAATGAATAATAAAATAATAGTAATAATCACGTAAATAAATGGAAATGCTTGAGACCAGCCGCCACGAGGGTACTGATGTCTTATACCGTGGCATGTAGCCGTATCCAGTGCAGCAGCGGCGGGTCCCACATGTCTGCCATTGTATGGAGCTGCCTCGCAAACGCTTCAGCATCGATGCAACACGCTTTCTATTTAAGCAATAGATAATAGTATCAAAGACAAAGATATGCTCTTTTATTTTAAACCATAACCTGGCAATGTTTCTTAGAAAAGAAAAAAAAGAAATCACTCTGAACTTTCGGCGTTCCACGTGTCGCTTTGATGAAGGTGCTCCGTCTTTTTTATAGAATTTTATATTTGTGTCTGGACTAAAAACGAAAGTATTATACTTTTTTATATTCCTTGTAATATAGTAAACACGTAGATATATAATTTGTGGTATAAAAAGTGAAAAGTAAATTGCCAAAAGTACTTCAAAATCCGGAAGGCCCATTTTGGCGGCTGGGTCATAAATGTGTTATTTTTCAAATTCTCATTTATTTTTAGTGTAAAATGTAAGTAAAAATAGTTTTCTTACATATTTCAAATAACTTGACGTTGCATTTATTTCAAATTCACACAAAAATATATTTTGAAATATTGTTCGAAATGTCATACAGATAAAATATTATTATTATTTTTTTTTTAATTTTTTAATATTTTAATATTTTGGTATGAGTAACGAATGGAAACACATAAAACATAAAATATACATATTTCCAAACATTTTCATATAAATTTCTCCAAAAACAAAAGTGTAGAATTCAAATTAGTAGTAATTTTGTCACTAAAATTGAAGTATATACTACTACTATGCTATACAGGGTAATTTACGTATTTTATTACAATTTCTAGCAACCAAAAATAATTTTATTCGATAGTTTATACATTCAACAAGAATTCCTGTAAGTTTTATCCATAAATATTGTCTCAAAGTAAAAATATAGCAAAATTTGCAATATAGCAAAAATTTTTCTAACTAACAAATTTTCCCGCCATTAAGGTCCCGAGCGAACATATAACATGTCGCGCGCTGTCAGAGCACAGTAAATTAAATCATTATTAATAAAAATGTTTGTTTTGTAATTCTCTTTCAATCAATACGTAATATGTTTCAGTAAATACTTAACATGGAACAAACATATACAGGAGGTGAGTCGCAAAACTACTGGAACTTTGCGATCTCTATATCGATTTAAAAACTTTCTTCCCACCTATACCAAGATTTTACTTGTCCAATCACTTATTGTACCGATTATTGATTATGTCGATGTGTGTTGCTCAGACCTGTCTCAACTTCATCTTAATACATTGGATCGTCTGCATAACAACTGCATCAGATACATTTATGGTCTTCGTAAATACGACCATGTATCTTCCTTTCGTACACAGTTAAACTGTTTGCCTATCCGTCAGCGCAGATATGTTAGAATACTCTGCACCCTTTTCTCAATTTTGAACGATCCATGGACTCCCAAGTATCTGAAATCTAAATTTCAATACATGGGAGATTCTCATAATATTTCTCTCCGTTTCTCGGCCGATCTTAAGTTGCTCACTCCTTTACACCGTACTGGTTATTTATCTCACTCTTTCGCCCTCGTGGCCATTAGACTCTGGAACGACATCCCTCTTGACATTAAAAAAGCTCCCAACAAATTCGTCTTTAAAAATCAAGTCCGTAAATATATGATTAAATCGTTGCAAGTTTGAATTGACTAAGCTCTCTTTTTCGTATATATTTCATATTTGTTCTGACATATATAATATTTATACGAACCTATTGTGCATGTATTTATATATAGATATATATTTATATATTTATCTGTATACAGTGTATGTATGTATGTATGTATATATATTCTGTTATGTAATATATATATATATATATATATATATATATATATATATATATATATATATATATATATATATATATATATGTATATATGTATATAATATGTATGTATTGTTTATTATATATATTATTATTTCTTTTATCCTCTCTATTTGGTTATTGCTGCACCGCCTCCATAATGTCTATCTTTGTTTAGCCTAATGGTTGACTGGGAGAGAATGCCCTATGGCATTAAGTCCGCCATATGTACTTTTTTGTGCATGAAAGTATAAATAAATACGTAAATGTATACAGTCCTCCAATGGGACTTATATAAAGTTATGACGTCATTAATCAGACTGGCACGGTGACGTCATCGGCGCGAGATAACAGCGCGGGAGGCTCGGTTATTTACATGAGATAACGCCTACGCCCGTAACGAATAAATTATTGGTCGGAAGGGGAGGCAGAGGAAGAGAGATTTTTCTCATTCGATAGAGTCGGTTGATCGTGTTTGTTATTGTTATGAAGAAGCTTAAAATCTACGACATTAATAAAATAATCTTCTCTCAGAGCATCGTTCTTTAATTTTATAAACATGTTTAATTTTTTAGTTGACTTCTCTAGAGTAATGAAGAAAAAAAAGTTAAAGAATAACACTTTCTCACACAGTCACACAAACACACACACACACACACACACACACACACACACACACACACACACACACACACACACACACACACACACACACACACACACACACACACACATACACACACACACACACAAACACACACACACACACACACACACACACACACACACACAAACTGAATTAATTTTAAAGTTAACACACTGCGTGCCTCTCTTTTTTATTTTATTGTTTTTGTGGTAATTTTTTCCTAAGTTAAGCTTCTTTGTCATATGGGATACTATTGTAGGTTAAATTTTTCTTTTAGATTGTTATTTTTTTTATTGGATCAGAGTGACAATAAGCGAACAAACAGTCTACCAGATGGTTAGAGAAATCTACATAGTTCTTTGAATGATTTGCAACAATAAAAAGGGTCTCTGGATCTCTACACTCATCATACAAAACACGACAGCATTCTTCTTCTATTTCACGCTGGTATTCTGTTAGAGCGTGGTCCTTCCCCGGTAGAGCGGCTATTCGTGTCGCATTCATATATAAATGCAACGTGGCTCTACCACATTTACGAAAATGTCATAATTAGAAAAATATGTGTTGTAAGTAATTTATTTCACAAATTTTATTACAGGACTGTAATTTGGAAGAGCGGAATCACCTTAAGTAAGAGTAAATCTCGACGACGAAAAGTCCTAACTTTTATAGGTCGATAAAGAATTAGTAAATTATCTTGTCTTTCGTTGTCTATCATCATCATCATCATTACATCACAAGTCCACTGCTGAACATAGGCCTCCCCCAAGGAATGCCACAAAGCACGGTCCTGAGCCACCTGCATCCATTGACTTCCTGCATGTCTTACCAGGTCGTCGCTCCATTTAGTGGGGGGGGGGGGTACCCTACTCTACGCCTACCGGTACCTTAAGAACCTTTTTACTCTGGCTACTGCAAACTATAAGTGTGCAATATCTTTACATTATTATGTAACTTTACAACTTAATACCACATTCAAATGTTGCAACCGTAAAAAGAATACCGAAGTATGGCATCAAGAACAATGTGGTACGCGAAGACCAAAATATTACATAATTCTAACAAATACAAACACAATAGATACCAACATTTTAAAATTATTTTAATTCTTCCACACTGAAAAGTGGCACTCAATAGCGATACAGGTAACCCAATTCTTTTGACGGCACTTTCTACAGACTTATCATTTCACCGTGGAAACGTACAGACACTTTAACATTCGAAGTTCGGTGTCTCACGGAAACCGGCGTATTTTTATAGAATAATAACAACCAACGAGCACACAATTAACCTGATAGTAAGTAGATTCTATGGCCCATTGGCTACATCTAACCTCGATTAATAATCAAAACGTAGATGCGTTGTCATCCCGAGAACTAAGACTTAATACTTCGTTTCAAGTAAAAATGATCTTCAAATTTCTACACGCTACACGTGAGAGCGTGGTCCATCCCCGGTCAAGCCAACCCATTCGTGCTAGAACCATAATATAACTGTAGCATGACTCTACCACGTACAAAATATAGTAGTTTAATGCTGCCGTGTTTCGTTCGTTGAGCCTTTTTACTTGTAACGAGGAAGTCTGTCTTAGTCTTCAGGGGTGATAACTAATTCTCGTTTGCTTCATCTCGACTAGGGAAAGACCATACTCTGATAGCATACCAGCGTAAAATAACAGCTTAATGATACTGTGTATCGCAAAGTGAATATAGAATACCGGAGATCCTTTTTACTGTTAAAGAATTCCATCTTAGCCCTTAAGGGTTACCGCGCATCTACGAGGATAAATATAGGTGTCTACTCGTATATGCCATAACATCGACTTGCCATTACTCGTAGGTGAACTGCTGCTGTTTGTTTGGTCTCATTCTTTCAAAACATTTAGGTGTATATCATATTTGTTTTTATTATTTTATGTGAAACATAGTGAATTAAATATGACCCGCATACAAAAAATATAATATGTAGTTAATAAGAATCAGTTTAAAGAGAATATGCTTTATGTACATTGTATGGAATTGTACTCATTAATGTATGTTTTAACTATGAGTGTTTCAGACTGACCTGTGCATTTTGTGGCGCGAAGTGTGTCAGAGAGTGTCGGTGTAGAATATCCTTTGCTGAGACCGCTTCCAAGCTTTTCGGCACCTACAAAGAATTTAGTGTTATTAGTTTCGTCAATAAGATAATAATAATAACCCTGTAACCAGACCTCACAGGAGTCCATACAACTTTTTTTTTGAATTAATGAGTTAAACGAACTTATATTTCACCTAAAGGACTTCTGTAGCATATGGAAATTTGCAGCTAACTTCAAACAAAGTATGCTATTGATGCGTTGTTAACTCTGAGTAATAAGACGGAATCCCTCACAGCCTGTTGTTATACTGGCTCCATACCAGCTCCAAATATCAGTGCAAGCACTGCTATTTGTCAGTAGAAGTAGATAATACGGTGATATTCCTACGACCTAGGAAAAGCGGACTATTAGTTCGTGTGTACTAATGTTTGGCATACGTTCCTCCAACATTAAATAAATTGTTAATTACATATGTTGGTTTCACGCGTTCTTGATAGTGAAGTAAACTTTAGGAAGAAACCGGAGCTCCGTCTGGCCATCAGTGTAAAATCAAGAATTCGCATTTAGAAAAAGCTAATATTAGGCGTTTTAGGTGCTAATTCGGTGTCAAATTTAAAAATTAGCTCAAATTTTCACTGTAATGAACTGTTGAAACGTGCCTTGCTGGCATAATGTATCGATAATATATCGTAAATATACGATAAATATTAACAGCAGGGAGTTAAGTCCTAATTAAGTGCTGAAAGATTATTGAGGTCAGATTTAGAGGATGGAAATATTGAATAAAACTATTATTTACGGATTTTATCGCGTTTAATTACTTTATTTTTATTATCCCGACGTTTCGGTTGCTTTACAGCACCCATGGTCGCGGGAGATCCCCCGTTATATCTATTTATAAATAATAG
Organism: Parnassius smintheus behrii; assembly: GCA_036936625.1. Taxonomy (NCBI): domain Eukaryota; kingdom Metazoa; phylum Arthropoda; class Insecta; order Lepidoptera; family Papilionidae; genus Parnassius; species Parnassius smintheus. Next base: position 4,250,523 of record JAUPFT010000016.1, read on the forward strand.
TTTTATTCAATGTGTAGTGTTCGCGTAAATTTAAGAAGTCATTAGGACGGTAATATTCTGATATTATCGGGTCCAGGACCACCATTACCTTAGTATAAGCATGGAATAAATAAAAGTACAAGAAGTATTAGGTATGAACGACATTTTTTGTCCTTTATCAGTTTTATATTATAGATAAGGTAGGTCGAATCTATACTAAAACCGAATCAGAACGCCCCGACTCGTCTTGTCTGCACTACCCCTAGAGTGTTTTTGTAAAACCATAGGTACAAAGGGAGATCAGGGAATGCGCCCATTGTATAAAAAAATCAAGTGAAAAAGTGAGTTGTGTTTCCGAAAGCACTTAGTTATCAAAAATCATTCTGTACCTGATTTTGATTCTATTCTGAATTTCAGAAGAATAGAGTTTCGCGTCTGCTTGTTCTGAATAACGACTTTATTTTTATTAGGGGCGGCTTGTCATTGCCCATACTTGCAGCAAATAATTAGCACTTAATTCCTTGCTGTTAATAGTTACCGTATATCTATTATCGTCACTTCTTTGTTTTGCCAGCAACGCAAATTTCGACAGTTTGTTGCGGAAAAAATTTTAGACCACCTAATTTTTAAACTTAGCACCTAAAAAGTCCCCAATTTTGGCTTTTTCTAAATGCGTCTTCCGGGTCGGTTTAACAAACAAATAAACAATTGACAATTTAAATATAAGTACAATTTAAATAGTTCTAAGTAATGCGAATTCGTCCTCCGTCAAGTTCAAAAACTTTAGCAAATAAAGATTGTATAAATGTAATTAGTAATTATAATATGTATTAAGAAATTTATGGATGATAATAATCCCTGATTTCTATTAAGCTATTACTAATTTGTTTTGTGTAGTTAATTGTACATAAATGATATTTAGCTGTTCTTTTTTCAAAGATATGTCCCGTTGGTTTTCCTGCTGGTTCTTCCAGGATAGAAGTTTTTTGAACTATGGCAAATTAAAAATAAAAGTGATTTTCAATAAATATTGTTTATACAATCTAATAGTAATCTATTTTACGTGGTAGAGCCATGCTGCAGTTATATTAGTAGTATAGTTGTAGCACGAATGGGTCGGCTCGACCGGGGAAGGACCACGCTCTCACAGAATACCAGCGTGAAATAGTAGCTTAATGCTGCTGTATTTCGTATGGTGAGTGTAGAGAACCGGAGACCCTTTTTACTGGAAATGAGGCATTCCATCTCAGTCCTCATGGGTGACAACGCATCTGCATTTTGATTTGCAATGGAAGATAGATGTAGATGTCTATGGGCCGCAGCAACCACTTACCATCAGGTGGACTGTGTGCTCGTTTGTCACCCTATTCCATAAAAAAAAAATCGCCACCTCATCGATGGATGGAGGTTCCCCAGCCCAGAGTTGCGAACAGTATTTCATGTGAGGCCGAACTTGCGCCTTGTAAAGTGGAAGCGGGGTACCGGAATGAAATACTGTCTCACTTTGCTGAGCATGCTAAGCTTTTTTGAGGCCAATTTGGCCACCAAGTGACCACGAAACTGCACGTCATTCGATATATCGACGCCGAAGATTCCGATACTGGCTGAGGCAACAAGGGGAGTGCCCTGAAACTGAGGAGATAGAGCAAAGGGTTTATTTTTAGCGGTATACGGGTAAACTGCTGGGGATCGAACCGGACTAGATTTAGTCGCCCTAATCCGAGACAGTTTCACAAAGTTTCGACTTCAGACACAAGTTTGTTCCTGTCCTAAATATTGGCACGGCCGATGTAAAAAGCATCACCTATGCTGTCAATCGCATAGGAATAAATGCTACTGGTTTGCAACGTATCATTGACATGCAGAAGTAACAAAATGGGTGATAGCACGGAGCTTTGAGAAACACCAGCATAGACAGGCTTGTAATCGAAGCATTCACCGTCTACTACGACCTTGATGCTCCGACTAGCAAGGAAGCTGGTGATCCAATTGCACAATTTCTCGGGAAGTCCATAGGAAGGAAGCTTTGAAGGAAACGCTTTGTGTCAAACTCTGTGAAGTCGCGGGAAACAGCAAGTATTGAACAAAAAAGTTTTTATTTTTATCAGTCTGCCATCACGCATCGGAGCGTCGTGATTGCCTCTTACCGTTACTGTGACTGTCTATTAAAGTCCACTGCTAAACATAGGCCTCCCCCATGGATTGCTTATAGGGGGGATATTTGCCATAGTTGCCACGCTTAGTAAAGGGGTTAACTGATTGACTGATACCTACAAAGAATATACCTAATAAAATATTTTCATTCGATATAGATTATTAAATAATACTATTTTGCTTTATTTTGTGTATTTTTATATTAATGAGAATAAAGTTCTTAAGCTTGCAATATATAGCTTGTAGTATTATGTAGTTATCCACATAATATTATTGCAAGTTTTTATTGTTTTACTTATGGTTTAACAAACACGACTGTTTTGTATTTAATTTAAATTATGCATGCCAATTATGATAAAACATGTAAGTTCCACGTTGTTAAAAATTTTTGTTTCATGTTGTTAAGCAAATACATTTTCTTTCTATTTCTGTATACAGCTAAGGGATTTACGAGTATATAAATGTTTACTTTACTGTACTTTTACTGTGATTGACCTGTCCGTCAATGCATCTAATCCGCTGATTTAATTTTATAAGCCGTATATCCGATACGAAAAGTGAAAGCGAGCGAGTTAGTATCTTATTTGCACGCATTGATGTATATATATGTTCTTTATTCTGCGCACTTGATTGCTTCCGATAGAGGGCGGGAGTTGTTTCTCTGACCGAAATAGTTGTAGATGAAACTACTGGACTACTACTAAACTAGTAGATGAAACTAAGAATATCTACTTCATATCGGGTATTTCGTATCATAAGAAGCGACACGGGGAAACTGTAACAGGATACGTGCGGCGGCGTCATTCTAATATCAACTAAGAATTTAAAAAATTGCAGGAGAATCCTGGCTTTTGAATTTTGAACCCGGGCTTTTGAAAGATGTATTTTTAATTATAGTATTGCTGTTTTGAATAAAATTATTTTTACGGTTTTTATCGCGTTTAACTTTCATATTTTTATTTATCTACCTTTCGGGTGCTTTAAAGTACCCATTGTCACAGTTAGGGGAGGGGAGGGGAGGGGGGCGGTTGGAGGGCCGAGACCACAGAATCCACACATCTAAATAATAAGGCATTATTATTTAGATTTCTGTGGCTGAGACCAACTTCGCGACGTGTCATAGTAAGCTCGGTTACCTACAATTTTTGAATATTAATTTTTGGTCACCGTGTGCAAAGCACCCGAAACGTCGGTATTTAAAAATAAGTAAATTCAACGCGATAAAATGCGTAAAAATAGTTTTATTCCATGTGTAGTATTCGAGTAAATATAATAGAAACAAAATATTTCTGTTTTTATTTGTCGTATTATTTAATTGCACAAAAATATTTAATTAACTAATTCACAATTGAAACACAACTTTCGAACTCCCATTGATATCAAATTTTGCTAAAAGTAAACGGAAGTTAATGATAGGAAAAGGTCATTAACATTCCCTAAATTCCAAAAGCTCCCACGCTTAAAAAACTAACGCGTCATTCCGCAGTGGAATCGCTCGCGCAATATGCTTTGGAACTATTTATTTGGTGTAACGACGATCCACTCGACGGGTCGCAATAAATCTCGCACGCGAGGGGAAGAGCCATCACTGGTGTATCTTTCGCACAATTAAGTCCTCATTGTCCACGCCATGGTTCCCATGAATTTGGGCAAAACAACGCGGCATGCGCGCGCGCAGTATCGAGCGCCATCTATTGTTAGTACGAGCGAACTAAAAGATGCGCCGTGCGACCCCACTCGTTCCATTAAATTTTATTTTCGCGTACGTCCATCGATTGAGTAATAATTGTTTGTTTGTATAATGCTGAAGGGATATATGGGAGCTTCGAGTGTGGATTATTGGTTTAGCGGTGGCTTAACTTGTACGACTTCGTCTCCCCTTTAAACAGTCGCTGTCAACTTTTTGAGTTCATTATTAGCTTTGTTTGTTGTGAAAGGATTCTGTTTGCTTAGATAGGGCAGGTGGAGTGAAGAAATATTTGTATTGGAATGCACTTTTTTAAAGGGTACAAATAAGTTACTAATTTTTTTATTATTTATGTATTTATTTGTTTTTATGTACGCAAAGAAATGAATAGATAGATTGGTAATATGATTTAAGAAATAATAATGTCCTCCAGATCGAATTTCGATCGAAACAGCAGGCCTCAATGGAGACTAGCCGAAACTAGAGTACTAGACAAGAGAAAATAGAAATACACGTGAAAATATTTGACAGCACCATGGTGCAGTGGTTTAGCAATGAGTTGCAGCGCTGAGGGCCGCGGGTTTGAATCCTACACCGAACAAATATTTGTATGAGCTACAAATCACTTCTGGATGGAGTACACTTTCTGGAGTGTAGTAGTGGGGTAACGTAAAAAAAGTTATATTTTTAAAGTACTCCCATCGTAGGCAGGAGTCCCAATGGGTAGTGCAAAGATAATATACTATATTGGGAAGTGTAGCAACAGTGCTTGCAAGTAAGAATATCGATTCTTTCCGAAAAAATCCGATTTTTAAATCAATTCGAATCGAAATCTGATAATTCGATTCACAAAAAAATCGAGGTCTAAAAGATCGATTTCTCAAAAATCGGTCTTTTTTCGATTTGCTTTCAGATTCGTACGAAATACAGATTACAAACGTTACTTTTTTATTTCTTTAATCCGCTAAGAAGAGGAGAAAGAAACAGCACACAGCAGTTTTGCTAGTTTTTGAATAGAAAAACTGTCGTTCTTTAAGTGTTTGAATACATTGAATTAATTGTAAATAATTTTATAGATCTTATGAAAGCAGAAAAATTCGATTTCGATTTCGAGGGTAAAATATCGATTCACTGGGTCGATTCAGTACTATAATATCGGTTTAAAAATCTTTGTGGCACAAGAAATCGATTCTTCGATTAATCAATCTTAGATCGATATGCCTACTTGCATGGCTGTGTTCTGGTCTAAAGGGTAAAGATAGTATAATTATAGCTTGAGTCACTAAATCAGTGCTCAGAGACGCCGACGCATCTGCAGCGGCCATAATGTAATGTAATGTAAATGGTTAGTTAGACAAAGTTTCTAAAGTACTTTATCGTCAGTTTCATTATAAGTTCGAGTGTTACTGTCATTGTATAAAAATGTGTATTTTAAGCAATTTAAACGTACCGCGTAGCTAGTATAAATGCTGTGTCGATTTGAGTTGATCAATTTGAATTCCTAACCTATTCGTAAACAAGTACTGCACACTAATGGGTGGGTTGTGATTGCTGAGAAATTGTACGACTCACGTGTTTCAAGACAATTTTCTAGCGTTTTACTCTAACGAGTTATAGTTAATAGCGTAATTTCAAACAATGTTGAATGTGGGATAGAATACAATGTCTTTAGTTCACCACAATAAAAATATTTTCATATCGTGGCTATATTTACAGTGTAAGAATAATTTGAACACGCTTTTATTACCTGCACCTGTGTAACCTGTATGTCTTCTTAGAAAAAAAGCATAACCCGTCTTTTGTATCGCTGTATCAGGATAAAGGTAAGAGATAATATCGGCTGGCGTGATATATGATATCTGCATCTGCAGGTGCCATCTTGCTGTGACACCGCAGGTTTCGGGCCTCGGGAGTCTACCCTATTACCTGGACTTCTTGGAGCATAACCAGGCGCCGGTAATGGAAGTACCTACCACATGGTACGGAATTGTAGATATAGACGGCGAATAAGTTTTATTTCTTTTTAGATTTTTTTCGGCTGACGCTCCGTGGCGCAGAGGCTTAGTAAAGAGTTACGGAGCTGTTTGCCGCAGGTTCGAATCCCGCACTCTACAGGTATTTGTATGGCCTCCATCTAATTGTTTCGGGTCTGAATGTTTATCCTTGTGCAATTAATGTATATTAACTGCCTTCACGATACAGGTGAAAATTCTAATGTGGGTGTAACGTTTAAAAAAAACTCCTAAGTAAAGTTGATTTGAAAGCTCTACCTTAATTTGTCTTGAAGTTTGTACATTGTAAGTATCCATAAAATTTGGTCTACTGCTCAGCTGCTAGTAAAATAGATAGCGTTATGATATAATATATTTAACGTTTAGACCTCTACTTAACGTTATTGTGAAAGTAAAATTCAAATTCGTCACCACGTTTTGGCATGAATTATTTAAGTGTTTTTTTTAATATCATATCATATCATAAACACTCACGCCTGTTACCCAGAGGGGTAGGTAGAGACTACAGACTACCACGATCCTGACACCTCTCTCGCCTCCTCCACATCCATATACCTACGTATACATGCTCGTCGGTTAAGGGTACTCTTAATATGAACCATTTTCAATATATCGCCAATTTGGTCGATAAACGTTCGCCTAGGACCTCCTTTCCGACACTTCCGTTCACTTCTGCAACACAAATTTGCTTTGTAATTCTTTCCTCATTCATTGTTTCTACATGAACAAACCACCGAAGCATTCCTCCTTTACTAACGCTGTTCACAACATCATCTTGCAAACCACACTCTTCTCGTATCACACAATTTCTCACCCTGTCACTCACATTCAACACTAGCATACTCCTTAGCGACCGCATTTCTACTGCGTTTATTCTACTCTCGTGTTTCTTCTGCCACACCCAAATTTCACTACCAAACGTTAAAGTGGAGGCTAACACAGCACTGTGAATTGCCATACGTGCCTTTTTTGACATATTCTTACTTTCCACAATTTCTTTTATTGTGGAAAGAAGTGTGTGTTTTTTATTCACTACAAATTTTGTACGTGTACTAAAAATTTTCAAATATAGTACGTGAGGGTCATATGGTTATCCGGTTAATATTGTCACTTTTTTATTACTTTAAAGCTACTGCCTTGTTTACATGGATGGATTTGTGATACGATAGCTGTTCATAGGTCACACAGAAATAGACTTACATACATACACACTCTTGAAAAACATAACTTCTGAGGCGGTCGGACAAAAAACTGTTCTTGTTTTTATTTATTTTTCATTCTATAACGTTGTGTTATCAATTTAACAAAATCCAAATACAACACTGTATAGACCCCGTCGTTTGAACTAATGGATATGAATTGTGAAACAACAAACCGACCCCAGCCCTTTCGCCTAAGCAATAAACATTAAAAAATCAATATACTCGTATCAGGGCCGGTATGTTACTTGATTTATTGAAATATATTTTATCGCGATACAATCTTAATCACTGCCTCGTAATAGATGTAGAGTGTGTACATCGAAGCTATGGTTGCTCTCTATTTCGATAGTTAAGCGGTAATTAAATGTAAAGGGCTAAAATGGCTCCGTAAATTTTTAACCGACTTCAAAAAGATGGAGGTACTTAATTTGAATGTTTTTACGTGAATTCTTCAGTATTTTTTTCTAGGTGAGCCGATTTTGATGATCCTTTTTATTTGAAAGCCGGTACTTCTTGATTATGATGTGCCCAGTAGATTTTGAGTTATCCCTGATGATGCGTATTCAACTGACTCTGAATATATTGGTGATGTTCTCACTTCTCATTTTATTTATATTGAAGTCGGTTTCTTGCACATGGTTTTATCGGTTTTGTTGGAGCGGTCAGTTACTAGTGTACTTTTTATAAAAAAAAAACTGGATAAATGCGAGCAAGACAGGCATTCTGATGATTCCGTATAAACTTAATTATGTAGGTAGATAGTTCATCCATCCCGGGAATTAAAAGTAAGGTAAGCACCAAACATGTATCTATCGAAGCTAAGTCGTATTGAAGGACACCCTCAACTCTGCAGTCTGCAGTAGAAGAAATATTCTACCATACATCGGTCTACATCACAGTCGATTCTCCAACTGCAAATAAATTTGTAGTCGAAAAAAAATTGTGTTATAACTACAAATTAACGATTTTCGGATTTCTTTATTTAAATTGTACTATGTCAAAATTGTACCTTGATTCATGCCAAATTTCACGATTCTGGTAAGCAGTAATATCCTTTAGATTTCGATAAACGACTAAGCGAGGATCAAAGAATATGACATAAATGGCTGCATCTTTTGTTTGTGTTTTCTTAAAAACTTGAATTTTTTACACCCCAAGGGACCTTATTAAAAGTAAAGTAAAGTAAAGTTACAGCCTATATACGTCCCACTGCTGGTCACAGGCCTCCCCTCATTTCTCAGAGGGTTTTAGGGCAAGGAATTGTCCGCCGCGCTGCCCCAATGCGTGTTGGCGTACTTCACATGTCTTCGAAATATTTTTTTTCTTATTCCTCAGACATGCAGGTTACCTCACGATGTTTTCCTTCACCGAGCACGTGATAAAATCAGCACCTTAGTATTTGATATTAATTCCAACACTATACCTCCACCGTTGATGAGGAAAGGGTATAGATGTATAGATAGCCGGATTGAATAACAAAACAAAGCGAACCTATCAGGGCTCCACTTTTTTCTTTTGAAGTACATAATAAAAAAAACGTTTTTAATTTTATAACAATAAAAACTGAAGCAACGATAATAAGCAGTTATAACACGTTATAACAATAACAATAATTCATTAACAGACGTTTTCCATCTTTAATGTCGGTAGGGGCGTATCAAAATTATTATTGTGTTAACAACTCTTTAGCTCTGCGCTCTGGGGCTTATAAATTTTAATATGTTGGTTCTAATGACTATAAGATTAGAGTAGGCAGTCCCCCATGCTGGCCGGCTTGCGCGTAGATTTTCGCAATTATTTGAATATTATGTAAATAGATTCGAAGTCGGTTTATTTGCTACTTATTTAGTATTCTTGGCTCGGCCCGAACGCTTATCAAGCGGCTGTTGTCTAAGGGGTTCGTAGAAAATGAATGTAAGGGAAAAATAACTCTGTCTTGTTTACTTGGATTTGTTTGTTGAGAATTGAATTGTTTGCTGGATTTTCAAGATTTATTGTCCATTGAAAGCAAAGCGGTATGTTCTCTAGTGTGGGTATACTTATTCAAACTTATTATCAAGTAGTCGGTCTAGTTGTTGTTAGTCAAGTTAGACTCAGTTGTTGGGTATTTTTGTCAAGAAATACTCTGCAACAGCTGTGTCAGGAAGTTGATGATATTTCATCTCTTTTTTTGACGTCAAATCGGATTTTGAGAGTGTTTCCGCACAAACTTGTGCACTGTAATCCTGTACTGCATGGTTAGTATCCGTTGCCATTGACCAAATTAACCGAAATTCAATCTAGAAGACATTATTATTTCTCAAGATTAAACGAACTGTGGTTTAATTTTTAAGGGGTTGAACAGAAATTAAAAAATACCGTGGAACAGAATCCGTTGTAATGGCGCTGGGAAGATATGCGATCTTTAATTACCTGGCAAGAGTGATAATACCCGCACTCTACTATTACTCTCCGTTACAGAGTGACAGTTTATTAAAGTCCACTGCTGAACAAAGGCCTCCCCCATAGGTTGCCTCATAGGGTAGTATTGCCATCATCATCATCATTGCTGCATGAATGCTTCGCCAAGGAATGCCACAAACCAAGGTCCTGAGCCACCTGCATCCACCGACTTCCTGTATGTCTTACCAGGTCGTCACTACATCTAGTGGGGGGTCACCCTACACTACGCCTACCGGTACGAGACTGCCACTCGAGAACCTTTTTTCCCTATCGGTGGTCGGTTCTTCGAGCTATGTGGCCGGCCCATTGCCACTTCAGCTTACTAATCCGTTGGGATATGTCGTTCACTCTGGTTAAACAGCGAAATCCTCATTTCTAAGTTTATCACACAGAGAAACCTCGAGCATAGCCCTCTCCATAGCTCGCTGAGTGACTTTGAGCTTCCTCATGCAGTTAGCAGTGAAGGACCACTTCTCAGATCCATAAGTCATCACTGGAAACAAGCACTGGATGTACAATCTAGTTTTTAGGCTTTGAGATATACCCGACGAGAAGATGTGCCGTAATTTCCAGAACGCTGCCCGGCCGAGTTGATTCCGTCGTTTGACCTCGCAGTCTAAGTTGACTTACCTAGTTGGACTATTTGTCCCAGGTATACGTACTCGTCAACAACGTCGAGATTAGTGCTCTCAACAACAACCGGCATAGGTATGACATGGACATTAAACATAATCTTTGTTTAGTTCATGTTCATTTTGAGAACTATCCGTTGGGAGAAACTATTGAGGTTTTTGAGCATAGTGGTTAGGTCCTCCAGCGATTCTACCATAAGGACTATATCGTCGGCAAATCGAAGGTGAGTGATGTACTCGCTATTGATGTTAATACTGTATCTTTCCAGTTCAGTAGCTTGGAAAAGTCTTCCAATGCAGCGGTGAAGAGTTTTGGTGATATACCTTCATCCGGTCTTACACCTATCCGCAGTTGGACAGGTTTCGTACTCTGGTACTGTACTCCGAATGCCATCGTAGCCCTACTGTACAAATACTTCAGCACTTCGATATACCGACAATCAACCTGGCGCCGCTGAAGGGACTATAGCAACGCCCAAATTTCGACGGAATCAAAGGTTGTTTCATAGTCCACATACGCCAGGCAGTGGCAGATTGTAATCTTCGGTCTTCTGTACGATCCGCCGAAAGGTATGTATGTGGTCTATGGTACTGAGGCTTTTTCTGAAACCGGCTTGTTCGGGAGGCTGGAAGTCGTCGAGTGTTAGAACCATGTCTTAGATCGAGCTGACCTATTCGTGCTGCAGTGTGGTCATACCATATGTCAACCTATCTAGACGAGCTCCTAGAGAATAACAGAGTCTACGTAGAAACTTACCTAGTATATATATACTATGCCGTATACTATACACTTCGCCCGTATGATATTTATTACGATTAGATTTCGTGGGTTTTAATTTTGCGCTAATTATTTTTTTTAAATCAAAGTACCTTAAGTTACCAAAAAAAAAAAACCAGCGGGAATAATTAAAAAATAACAGCTTAAAATCATGTATGTTACAATTAACAACGTATAACAAATTAGAAATAGCTTGGTAGCGATTACACTTCCCAGGGGTTATAACCATCTATAAATTCCATAATATTATAAAAACCCTTTTAATACTAAACTTAGTTTAATAAAGTTTTTGAACTTTGTGTAGGTCAAATTTTGTATATTTCTAGGATTTTGTTGTAAAAGCGTATACATTGCCCCAAGAATGATTTACTGACTCGATGGAGTCGATTAACTGGTATTACTAGCTTGTGTCTGTTCCTAGTAATTACAGAATTAATATCACTTATTTTTGTAAAACTACTTTTATTTTTGTGTACGAACATTACATTTTCATAAATGTGTTGAGAGGCCGAAGTTAATATATTAATTTATTTAAATTGTTATCTGAGCGACTATTTAAGTTTTAAAACATAGATTGCTCTAATGGCACTATTCTGTAAAACAAATATAATTTCAGTGTCAGTCGTATGTCCCCATAGCAAAATACCATACGACATTATGCTATGGAAAGAGCTAACATAAACTTGTCTAGCTGTTTCAACATTGGTAAGACTTCTAATCTTTTTTGCATATGCTGCAGAACTAAGTCTGCATTGAAGCTTTGCGTCTAGTGTGATTCCAAGAAAAATGGTGGTATCAACAAGACTCAGCTGCTCACCATTTAATACATTAGTACTAACATGTTTGACATTCGGAGTTATGAATATCATACATTTAGTTTTAGTGCCATTTAAATTCACAATATATATATATATATATATATATATATATATATATATATATATATATATATATATATATATATATATAAAATAAAACAAAATATTAACATTCAACCAATTCTTTCACATACATACTGATTTGAACACACAGGCTTATTAAGGTGTAATTTCACGCGTTAAAAATTAGTTTTGTCTTACGTAATAATATCTTAAACAAAATTGATTATTAACTCAATAATTATTGACACAGGTTGAACAATTATAGCTTGAATTATTACTAACATTATATGAAACTATTATATTAACTTAATTGCATAAAAATTTATTTGAAAAAGCTTTTATAGGTGTTGATAGAACCAGTAACTGGGCACATCATCTGATCAGCTCTAAATTACCATATATAATTGTCCTAGGTACAAGTTACATAAGTAAGCTCATTTGTGTGTCAGTCCTTGAAAAATTGATTACAAATTTTGTACCGGAAAGACAAAACGTAGAAGATAGCAAGTTAAATAAAAGCTTGTAACATAAAAACACATTTAACGTATATAACACACACACACACACACACACACACACACACACACACACACACATATATATATATATATATATATATATATATATATATATATATATATATATATATATATAATTAAACGATAAAATGGTTAAGCATTGGACTTAATTGGTTCCTATTTTCCTCCCTGAAATTGAACTAAAAGATCAGCATTTTCATCGAGCGCTTTTCACGCCGGGGACGGAAAGGAATCGCTACGATGGCCGCGGCAAAGTACTGTTACGTGTTCCGAATTAACATTTTTCGCAAAAGGCATTTTTAATGGTAAAAAGTCCATTGTCTTGTTGGAACGGACCCATTGTCTCTCAACTCTTTTATACCGCCTCTTGGCCTCTGAGCGATGAGAAAATCTTTTGTACTTTGCGATGGCGGAATGAAAGACTCTCGTTTGTTTGAAATATGCCCTCGAAAATATTTTTTACGCTCGGTCATTGCGGTGAAAAAGGCTTGACAGTTTCCAGATTTATTATTTGCGATTGCATTTTTTAAAATAGGAAAGCAAGATTGTTTATTTTGAGCGGCGTTTCTCATTTTGTCTGATTTTTTAAACGGTTAGTCGCGATTTAGCGTTCTATCTTTTTCAAATTTTTAAAAGTCAGCAGAAATATCATGATCAGTCAGTTACAGTCCTTCACAAGTCCACTGCTGAATATAGGCCTCCCCAAGGAATGCCACAAAGCATGGTCCCGATCCACCTGCATTCATTGACATTCTGCGTGTCTTACCAGGTCGTCACGCCATCTACTGGGGGGACGCCCTGCACTTCACATGCCAGTAAGAGGCTGCCACTCGAGAACCTTTCCCCATCGGTTATCGGTTCTTCGAGCTATATGGCCGGCCCATTGCCACTTCAGCTTACTCTGTCTCAACTGCCGATATCCCATTCCTATGTTTATCACGCAGAGAAACTCCGAGCAAAGCCCTCTTCGAAACTTGCTGAGTGAGTTTGTATTTCTTCAAGGCCAGCAGTGAAGGACTACTTCTCAGGATCCGTAGGTCATCGCTGGCAACACGCACTGGTTGTACGAGCAATCTAGTTTTGAGGTATTGAGGTATGCCTGACGTGAAAATGAGTGACCTCTCGGTCGAAGTTGAACTTACCTAGTCGGACTATTTTTGTCCTAGGTAAACATACTCATCAACTACTTCCAGCTTAGTGCTCAAAACAACCACCGGCATAAGTATGACATGGACACTATACATGACTTTCGTTTGTCTATGCTCAGCTTTAGACCTATCCGTTGGGAAACACTATTGAGGTCATTGGGCATAGTGCTTAGGTCCTCCGGCGATTCTGCCATAAGGATTATACGTCGGCAAATCGAAGGTGAGTGATGTACTCGTCATTGACGTTAATACGGTATACATTTTAGTCCAGTAGCTTTAAAACGTCTTCCAGTACAGCGGTGAAGAGTTTCGAGGATATTACGTCACCCTGTCTTACACCTCTCTGCAGTTGCATAGGTTATGTACTCTGGTTCTGTACTTGGATAGCAATCGTAGCCATACAGTGCAAACACTTCAGCACTTCGATACAACGATAGTCAACTGGGCACCGCTGACTGCACGGGACTGCAGCACCGTCCAAATTTCGACGTAATTAAAAGGCTTTCTCATAGTCCACATTCGCGACGCAAAGTGGCAGATTATACTCTTCGGATTTCTGTACAATTTGCCGAAGGGTCTGTATGTCTGGGTCTGTGGTCTATGGTGCTAAAGCCTTTTCGGAAACCGGCTTGTTCGGGAGGCTGGACAATTCTTAATGACTCTCGAAAACAGCACGTAGATGCAGCTTAGAATGGAAATCGGTCTGCTATGCCTTAAGAGAGCATTGTCACCTTTCTTGAAGAACAACACCACCGCACTTCTGTTCCACGGCCTCCGGAGTAGTGGTAATATATATAAGGAGATATATTATATACTATAATATAGGAGACGGAATTGAAGAGCTTCTGAAAGACTTTAAGTATCGGTTTTCCAGCCGCTTTCAGAAGCCCAGCTGTAATTCCAACCTCACCTGGGGACTTGCCGTTTTTAATATGCTGTAGAGCCATTCTAAACTAGCTCAGAATGACGTCCAGGGTATTATCGGAATAGTGTCGGATACACACTTGCGTATGGCTGCAACAATGATGTGTACAGCTGCCCATAGAACTTCTCAATTCAATCAAAATCTCAGATGATCCAGAAACAATGCTGTAACATTCAGTCTTCAGCTTCGATAAGTGGCTCTTTCTGACAGATCTCCGGCAAAGATCTTGGAGCCCAGGTTCCGCTGTATCACTTCTTCGATACGAGCTGTATTGAAGCTGCGTCTTACCGTAATTAAATAGTGAGACTTACCGCATGCATTTTGAGATCTGTCCATTTAGTTTCTTGTATGCTGTCAAATTTGCTAAAGACTGCAGCTTCATCTCCGTCTAACGTCTATGAGATTAAGAGTGTGATCGGATAGTTTTTGTGTTCTTCTGAGAGGGGTCTTTCGGAACTTAGCTCCGATCGCATGGACAGTTTTCACGAACTTGTCATTCATATCGTCCACTTCATTGCAGTCTTCTAGGCACTGAAAACGATTTTATAACTCGTGCTGAAAGTTTTCGGGGCTCTGGATTAGAGCACGAGGGGGATGGAGCGTTGACTCCATTGGACGTGACCTCAGTGTTCAGTGTGCCTCTCACCAATCGGTGATCGCTGCCAGTTTTCACCCTTGCGATCTTCCACTCTTGCGGAGTTGGGTTAATATATAAATATTTTAAATTATTTTCAAAAATGTATTGATTTATTCAATAAGAGTTGGTCTTATTTCTAAGTAGGCTAGTAAACCTAGTTTCCAGTAGCACGAATAAAATTCATAATTGCAACGTGAATCAAAATTTTTCTCTAGTATATTATATAGTTCTATTTGCTGAATTTCATATGGTGAGTGTAGAGAACCGGAGACCCTTTTTACTGGAAATGAGGCATTCCATCTCAGTCCTCACGGGTGACAACGCATCTGCATTTTGATTTGTAATGGAAGATAGATGTAGATGTCTATGGGCCGCAGCAACCACTTACCATCAGGTGGACTGTGTGCTCGTTTGTCACCCTATTCTATAAAAAAATAGTAGATCAGCTTCAAAGAATATGTTGAAATCGGACAAAAGTCAGATCTCAACATATCCTTTCATCTTCCCCCACTAATGCAAGTTAAATACAGTTCATAAAATACTGTTAACATTGTTTTTATTATGGCTATACCGAATTATGCGATTGGCATTCGACTTAACTGAAATCAAATATACTACGAACGAGTTTGATTTTTAATAAAAGGTTTTAAAAATTCTTACGTCTTATTATTTTGGGGAAGGTGGAGAACAAGAGTTTATTATTTCATCTCATGTGGTAGAGATTACCTTTTGAAAGTAGCACCACGCATCGCAAGAATAAAATATAATATATCTAAAATAAAAGTTTTTATTTTTGTCCAAGAAATTCAATATGGCGCGTGCGACTGTAATATTAAAAATCGTAAATATACATTTACAATAATAAACGTTGACGGAAACGATATGCTTACATAATTTGTGTGCGAATTTACTTTTCTATCAAACAATTCGTGGAGTGGTGACGTAAGAGAATACACTATCGACATTACACCGTGGGTGATGTAAGAAGACAGAGACGAAACTGAATCAGGGTGCTATTTTTTATAAAATAAGGGTGACAAACAAGCACACAGTCCACCTTATGGTAAGTGGATGCTGTGGTCCATAGACATCTGCATTTAACTTCGATTAAGAATCAAAATGCATACGCGTTGTCATCCCTGAAGACTAAGATGGAATGCCTCAGTTCCAGTAAAATGGGTCTCCAGTTCTCTACACTCATCATACGAAACACAGCAGCATCAAGCTGCTTTTTTACGCCTGATATTCTGTGAGAACGTGGTGCTACCCCGGTCGGGCTGACCCATTCTTCATAACCGTAATAAAGCTGTAGCGTGGCTCTACCACGTAGAAAACTCTTTCCTTCACTTAGGGGAAAATAAAATAAAATTATGCTTAAAAATTAAAGTACCCATATTTTTACTACAGTTAAAAAAAGTATTTTTGCAAATCATCATTAGGCTCAATTGTGAGTAATCCGTTCTCTAAATTATGTTCACTGTAAAAGCTTCTGGCACGATTTAGTTGGGATATACTAAGAGGGAATAAAAATAATTAATCTATATTTATTGCATACTTTGGTATATCTGACTTCAGCGCTAAGCACGTAAACGAAGTTTTACGTAATTATAAGCACATTTTTAGGGTTCCGTAGTCAACTAGGAACCCTTATAGTTTCGCCATGTCTGTCTGTCCGTCTGTCCGTCCTCGCTTAATCTCTGTGACCGTTAGCACTAGAAAGCTGAAATTTGGTACCAATATGTGTATCAATCACGCCAACAAAGTGGTAAAATAAAAATTGGAAAAAAATGTTTTATTAGGGTAACCCCCCTATATGTAAAGTGGGAAGTTATTTTTTTTTAATTTCAACCCTAACGTGTGATATATTGTTGGAAAGGTATTTAAAAATGAATGGGGGTTTACTAAAATCATTTTATGATAATGTCAATAATTTCGGAAATAATCGCTCCAAAAGTAAAAAACAATGTGTCCCCCCCCCCTCTAACTTTTTAGAACTTAAATAAAACCAAGAACAACGGCCCTACCGGTCCGGTTCGGATACGTTCTAAAATAATATAGGTATTATTTCTTTTAGCCGGCACTTTCACATTTCGACTAAAATGCATGAAACATTGATAATAGTCTTTCAGCATTTAAAGATAAAGTAATTAAAAAGTTGTTAAAAACCTAAATCAACATGTAGGTATTGATTAAGTACTAAAATCAAAATAAGAAAAATTGTAGACATGAAATAATTACATTATCATCGATTAGTTACACGTCTGCAATATTTCAGTTAATTCACCGCAATAGATATACAGATACCAAGAGCACATGGAGCAGCAACTTGATGGTATTTTGATTACAGGTACGTTAAAATTGTTCATGAAAAATGTTACTATTATTATCAAACTCGAGTTGAGAGTCAGAGAGAGTCCTGCATTTACTTCTGATATGAAAACGATTTTAGGTTCGATAAACGCTAGAGAAAAAGTTTTGTATTATGTAATTATCTACATAAATGGATACATAATGTGTGTCAAAATCATCATCATTACCGCTTTTCACAAGTAAAGCACCTTCCTGAGCCACCTGCATCAATCGACTTCCTGCATATATTACCAGGTGATTTTTTTATAAAAGAATATTAACAATGCTATAAATATTACTAATATTCCCCATAACCACTCATTCATTCTCTAAACCATTTCCCATTATCTGGGGTCGGCGCAGTAAACCTTCTTGTTCCATTCCTCTCTATCAGCCGTCATTTCCATACTTACTCCTTTCATTCTCATATCACTCTTCACACAATCGATCCATCTTTTATTCGGCCTTCCTCTGCCCGTGTGTCCCTCCACATCCATATTCAACACTCGTTTTGTGACATGACTTTCATTCCTCCGCATCACATGCCCAAACCATGCCAATCTGCTTCCTCTCACCTTTTCTACCACTGGCGCTACTTTCAGGCTTCCTCTTATATACTCATTCCTTATCTTATCCATCCTTGTCACACCACACATCCATCGTAACATTCTCATTTCATTCGCATGCAGTCTATTTTCATCCTTCTTCTTGACGGCCCAGCATTCACTTCCATACATGACGACAGGTCGGATGATCGATTTGTAAATTTTCCCCTTCAGCCTTATTGGCATTCGGGGATTGCACGTTGTGGCTGTGACCTGTCGCCATTTCATCCACCCTACGTTAATCCTATGCTGCACAGCTCTATCTATTCCGCCGTCGCCTTGAATGAGGGAACCGAGGTACTTGAAATCTGAGCAGGTAGGCAGTATAGCGCCATCCAACGACATGGGTACAGGACTGGAAAGACCGCCGAAATCACAGCACAGATATTCAGTTTTGGATCTGCTGATCTTCAAGCCAACACTTTCCAGCCTCTGTTGCCACCCCGTCAGTCTGCTCTGTACCTCGATGCCTTCTTCCCCGACAAGCACGATGTCATCGGCAAAGAGCATGCACCAGGGTGCCTCATCCTGCAGGTCCGACGTCAAAGCGTCCATAATCAGTAGGAAGAGGTAAGGGCTCAATGCCGACCCTTGGTGCAGCCCTACCGCCACATCGATACTGCCCGTAGTTCCCGCGGCAGATCGTACACATGTACGGGATGCTCTGTACATAGCACGGACTAACCTCACATACTTCCCAGGCATACCTTTCATCTTTAACGCCCACCACAAAACCTCACGGGGAACCCGATCGTACGCCTTTTCAAGGTCGACAAAAATTCCCCATAACCACTCGTGGTAAGCTTAAATTGCTTGTGTTACGAGTGGTTCACGTAGATTCGAACCCACGACCTTTTTGAGTTCGCAGTCCACATCCTGCCATTAGGCTACTGTCGCTTATAACTCGTTCATTACTCCATCTAGTGGGGGTGCCCCCGTACAATTCATCTTCCGGTACGAGGCAGCCGCTCAAGAAACATTCTTCCCCATCAGTTGACGGTTCTCGAGCTGTACGGCCGGCACATTGCCACTTTAGCTTACTTACCTATTTGTTGGCTATGTCGGTTACTCCGACATACCCACATGGAGATATCCCCATTTATAAGTATATCAAGCAGAGAAACCCCGAGCATAGCCCTCTGTGCATAGTTATTGTGTGTATATCAATGGGTAGCATTATAACGTAGATAGTCGTAATCGTAAGACTGTATAGAATGCCTCATAACATATATATTACGGAGTTACCAACAATACCTTTCAATAGACGCAATTATATATATTAAAGTGACAAAAACAATGATAAAGTTCCAGTTTGTACCGCCTTGTAACGAGCACAACGAAACTCCTACGAGATCTGCCGCCACGGTGGGGAACCCTTGTTAAAATGCGGGAAGCGGGCTAACTTTACCCACCCCCGGGTGAGTAATAATGAACTCTACGCAGATGATAAAGTTTTATTTTCATTAGTATTTATCAAAGGCGACGGGATGATCTCGCGGGCGGGTATGGGCGGGAGCGTTGCTATGACAACAGCGGGGTATCCCATCCCACACGCCCCCATCTCGCTCCCTTGAGAGCGATTGTTATCTTTAGAAGAAACTCGCTCCCCACCTTGCGTTGCCGTAGGTATCTACAGACTCTTGTGCTCATCTGAAAGGGTTTAACTCCCCAAGGCGTCTAAAGCGAATGCTCCTTTACGTCATTAGTTTAGAGTCACTTTCAGATGGGCCAAACTTTTCATGTGAATAAATCGATTTTTATTCTCATGGAACGTTGTGCCATGAAATACCTATTTGACGTCGGTTACAATGGCATTAAAAATGAAGATATCTCGTATAGCGGCGGGTGTTAACTTTAATGCCTCGCGACCAGCACAAGGGACATAAAATATAAGATACACCTGCGCTTGGTATAAGCACCTATTTGTATCTGAAACGATGCCTTTTTAAAGCCAGCGCCCTCGCTGTGAGTATTTTCTGTTATACGGGCTCAGGATGTGAAAATTCAAAGAATATTGAAGTAATAAATATTAGAAAATTTCGTGAAATAACATTCTAAAGAAAATCACGAATAAAAAAATGAAATGGAATATCCCTTAATATTTTAAGTCCTCTGCTAGATACAGACTTCTTCTTATTTTCAAAGAGTTATGGATGGTTAACGTCTGCCGTGCACTCCAGTAAGAAGAACCTATTATTATATTACTATTGTAATACATTTCACATAACTTTGAAATACTTATGAAAAATAAAATTCTAATTTTAAGTGATGGATTAGGTATTGCGTATTTGACGGTGAAGGATAATCATCTTAAAAAATCGTAATCTTAATAAGACAAGTAGTACTCATTATACCTACGCCGTGTAGTGACGGCGTCAGATTATCCACTGTCCACCACACTATATCGTTCCGTGGATGTTATTAGAGGCAACAATGGAATTGAAATAGGGTATGAGCTGGAACATCTTAACCCTTCAATCTCCATAAAATCCCATGCAGTCGCATACGTCCGTCAAATCCCGAGCGGTCGGATGCGACCGCACCCACCCACATCACTTAAAACCATAATAACTTATATTTAGAGACTACTTTTCTATGAAGAAGTTTGGTACTATAAAATCTATATAAAATTATCTATCCTGTGGTCTAAACAAAAGTCAGGTTTTACTTCATTACAAAAAGATTTTATTGTATTTTGATAACAAAAAAAAAAACATATCAAGCGAATTTCGGTAGCGTGAAGATCACAATTATTTCAATATATATTACTCGAAATTATTTACGTTAAGAAGATAAATTATATTCATACAACAACATTTATTACAGTTTTATAATAAAACACTACTAAAACATTAATAAAATCCAAAAATCAACACAATTTCAGGCGAAAATGGCGTACGAAATGAACGTAGATTTTAAATAAATATCTTGGATTGAACTAACTTTTTATTGCACTAGAATATAGAAAATTTCATATTGTGGTATAATTTCATAGTGCTAAACTTTTTCATAGAAAAGTAGTCTCTTTTGCAAATGATGGTTACATTAATGAACTGGGAATTGAAAGAAAGGGGAATGAAAGTGAACGCAAGTAAGACGAAAGTGATGGTTTTTGAAAGAGAAGAAAGCAAAACGGTATGTGAAATAAGAATAGAAGGAGAGTTAATTGAGCAAGTGGATGAGTTTGTGTATTTGGGATGTGTATTTAGCAGGGATGGTAGATATGATAGGGAAATAGAACGACGAGTAAATGCAGGGAATAGAGTGAATGGGGCACTACACTCTATTATGAAGAACCAGAATGTGTCAAAACAGGCACGTATGGTAATTCATAATGCTGTGTTAGTCCCTACTTTAATGTATGGTAGTGAAAGCTGGGTGTGGCAGAAGAAGCACGAAAGTAGAATAAATGCTGTAGAAATGCGGTCTTTAAGGAATATGCTAGGGTTTAATCTGAATGACAGGGTGAGAAATTGCGTGATAAGAGATAAATGTGGTATGCAAGATGATGTTGTGACCAGGATTAAGAAAGGAATGCTTCGGTGGTTTGGTCACGTAGAAAGAATGAATGAGGAAAGAGTGACAAAGCAAATTTATATGGCAGATGTGAATGGCCGAGTCGGAAGGGGTAGTAGAAAAAAGTTTATCGACCAAATTGGCGATATTTTGAAAATGGGCCACGTTAGAAGTACCCTTAACCGACGAGCATGTATGCGTAGATATATGGATGTAAAGGAGGCGAAAGAGGTATGTCAGAATCGTGCCAAATGGAAGTCCGTAGTCTCTGCCTACCCCTCTGGGTGACAGGCGTGAGTGTTTATGTTTATGTAAGTAGTCTCTATATATAAGTTTTTTATGGGTTAAAGTGCTGTGGGTGGGTGCGGTCATATTTGACCGCTTGAATTTTGACGGAATATCGAAGCAGTCAAATTTGGCCGCTTGATGTTTGAGAGGTTAATGAACAACTTAAAATAATAAAAAAACTGCGGTCACTAACGCGGCTACCAAGCGTGGTAAATCTGGTAAATATCCTCGCTATGAAATAATTACTATATACGTGGTATAGCCACGCTGCAGCCATATTATGGTTGTAGCACGAAAGGGTCGACTCGACCGGGGAAGGACCACGCTCTCACAGAATATCAGCGTAAAAAAGAAGCTTGATGCTCGTGTGTTTCGTGTGGCGAGTGTAGCGAATCGGAGACCCGTTTTACTGGAACTGAGGCATTACATCTTAGTCTTCAGATGTGGCAACGCATATGCATTTTGATTCTTAATCGAGGTTAAATGTAGATGTATTTGGGCCACAGGATCCACTTACCATGAGGCGGACTGTGTGCTCGTTTGTCACCCTAATTCTATAAAAAAATAAAAGCAGTCTAGGTGTGACCCGAAAGATCCACACAACTAACTTCCCAGTGGAAAGAATAAAAAAATATCGTATGTTTTAATATTTTATACAATTTTTCATTCGGCACAAAAAACGACTTGAACGATTTTGTTCAAAATTTAATGAGTTCTAAGTTACATAATTGTTATATATTTAAAAAACTGCTTCCATGTCAATATCACTCTTTTTTCTCGAGATACACGAGGCGAAAATTGAATCCGAATATACATACATACATACGTGCACACGGATACCCCCTTAAAAACCATACTATTCGACTCTAAAGACCTTGAAACTAGTACTCTGTTTCAGTTTAGCTCTATCCTCTTATGTCACCTATGGGATAATATCGATAGTGTATTCTCTTACGTCACCACTCCACGAATTGTTTGATAGAAAAGTAAATTCGCACGTAAATTATGTAAGCATATCGTTTCCGTCAACGTTTATTATTGTAAATTTCTATTTACGATGTGTATTACAGTCGCTCGCGCCATATTGAATTTCATAGACTAAATTATAAGCTTTTATTTTAGGTATATGTATTTATAAAATATGATAAGCTCATAGTATTACCTAGAAAAAATAAAACCTCTACACAAAACCCTAACAACAAAAGATCAATATCTGAATCTCCCGAAACTACGTTAAAAACCCCCTCTAACATCTGACAAAATAAAAATCAGCCAGTTAAGAAGAGCAAAACAACAACAATAAAGGAATACATTCGACATAAACCAAAATTTATAATAAATTCTGAACGGACTACGCATGACTCTACACCCAAAAATGAGCACACAAATTAGCAATTACAAAAGGCCCCTCTCAATCTCCTATCACGGCTTGTCACCGCAGGAGATAAAGACTATAACCCTCCAACACAACAACTACTATATATATGCACGTATAATGTAAGATCGCTGTTATCACCGCAACGAATGATATTACTTAAAAACTCCCTAAATAACATAAAGTATGACATTATTGGATTGGCAGAAATAAGAAGAACTGGTAGCCACATCATAGAACTTGAAGAACACATTTTCTGCTATACAGGAACAACGAAAGGTCTGCATGGTGTTGGCTTCTTGATCAAAAAGAAATATAAATCAAATATTCAGAACTATATAGGATTATCTGAAAGAGTATGCATGCTGAATCTCCAATTCGAAACAACAAAAATATCATTAATACAGGTATATGCACCCACCTTCGACGCAAGTGATGAAGAAATGACATCCTTCTACGATCAACTTCAAACTGCCCACTCACTCGCCAACGAGACACTGGTTGTAATGGGAGATTTAAACGCCAAAATAGGCCAAAGAAAACCAGGAGAAAATACAGTAATGGGACCATACTGTTATGGCATCAGAAATGACAGAGGCGATCGGATAATACAATATGCATTAGAAAATAAGCTTACTGTAATAAATACACTATTCAAGAAAAAAACAAAAAAACTTATGGACTTGGACAAGTCCAAATGGAACGATTAAAAATCAAATCGACTACATTCTTAGTAATAACCCTAAAAAATTCTTAAATATAGAAACATTAAACAACAACCTGTTCACAAGTGACCACAAATTAGTACGTGGTACATATAACCTTGGGAAACAGAAGAAAAGTAGAGCTATGTTTCGCAGCTTTCCAACCCTAATACAAGGCAAAGAAAATACAAAAGCATTCTTAAATTCATTAGATAAGGAAATACAAAAAATATCTCTATGTGAAACTGAAGATGTAGAGTCCTACTACAGTAAAATAGAAACAGCGATATTACAAAGTATAAATAACACAAGCTCAACAAAAGAAAAAAAGGATATAATATCAGCAGAAACAAAGACTTTGATAAAAAGAAGAATAGAGCTACAACGTAAAAAACCTAAAAATAGAAAAGAGAGGCAGGAACTTTCTAACTTATATAAAAGTACTAACAATAGTTTAAAAAAAGACTACAATAATTATAGAATGAAAATTATAGAAACAAATTTATTAAAGTCTGGAAGCCAAAAAAAGGCGTTCAAACAACTTAATACTAGCAAAACGTGGATTCCAAAGCTACAATCAACAATTCCAAACAAGCATACGTTAACAAGAATTGATATAGTTAAAGCTGCCTCGAATTTCTACAAAAATCTATATAGCTACCAAAACTGTAGCAAAGAAATCGAAACAAGCTACTCTCAAGTTCACACCTCAAGAACTCTACTACCAACTCGACCAGTAAAACTGTTTGAAGAGAAGGAAATAATAAGGCAAATAGACATGCTCAAAAAAGAGAAAAGTCCCGGACATGATAATATACCCAACGAAGCTCTCAAACTAGGAAAATTCTTACTGGCTAGTTCCCTTACAAATCTTTTTAACAAAATCTTGCTAGAACAAAAAGTACCTTTGAATTGGACAGAGTCGAGAATCATACTTCTTTACAAGAAAGGCGACCCATCGGATATGAACAACTACCGGCCTATCAGCTTACTTCCTGCTGTTTACAAATTATTTGCAGCCTGCTTAAATAAGAGAATAGAGACTGAGATAGAGTCACATCAACCCATAGAACAGGCAGGCTTTAGAAAGGGCTTTTGCACTATCGATCATATACATACTTTGGAATAAGTAATTGAAAAACACCAGGAATATCAACAGCCCCTATATCTAGCCTTTATCGACTACGCAAAGGCCATCGACTCTATCTCACATAACAGCTTATGGCGAGCGCTAGAAAACCAAAATCTTCCAGAAACCTTTATAAACATCCTGAAAGACATCTACAGCAAAAGCGTAAGCCGTGTAAAGCTCGATAGGCTTGGACCAAAAATTGAAATACGTAGAGGCGTGAAACAGGGGGACCCGCTATCTCCCACTATATTTATATCTGTCTTACAGTATATAATGAAAGACTTACATTGGAAACATAAAGGTATCAGCATAAATGGAAAAAATTTGAGTAACCTTAGATTCGCCGATGATATTATACTCTTCTCGAGATCATCGCAACAACTAGAAGAAATGATATCAGAACTATGCAGAATAAGTAACGGAATAGGACTACAACTAAACACAATAAAAACTAAGGTGATGACTAACCACAGGCAAACGCCTATACACGTTAACAATTTACAGAGCTTAGAATACGTAGAGAGCTACATATACCTAGGGAAATCCATCTCATTTCTTAATTCTAGAAACAAAGATGAGATTGACAGGAGAATAAACATGACATGGAGAAAGTTCTGGAGCTTAAAAGAAATATTTAAGTCTAATCTACCTGCAAAACTGAAAAAGAAAGTAATGGATGGATGTTTACTACCCTGCTTGTCATACGGATCACAAACCTGGATCTACAACAAATATGCGACAGACAGAATACAGAAGACGCAGCGTGCTATGGAAAGAAGCATCTTGAATATTAGGCTGAAGGATAAAATAAAATCAGAAAACATAAGGAAAAAAACCAATGTGATAGATGCTCTACAGCATATGAGAAAGCTCAAGTGGAAGTGGGCTGGCCACGTAGCACGACTGTCAGATGAAAGGTGGACGCATTTAGCCACAATGTGGGCAGGTCCAAGTGGCAAGAGAGCTAGAGGACGTCCTAAAGAACGCTGGGTAGATGACATCAAAAAATATGCCGGAAACGACTGGACAAAGAAAGCAAAGAAGAGAAAAACCTGGAAACTGTTGGAGGAGGCCTATACCCGCCAGGGGCCTTAACTTAGCTATACAAATGCGTACAATTTTTATAATCCAAAATTTTATACAGTCTTATAACTCTGTAACTTAAGGAAATAAAAAGAGGCTTTATTATATGTATTATATTTTATTGCGATGCGACAGTAGGCCAATGGCTAGGTGCTGATAGCGAATTCAAAGGTCGAGGGTTCGGTCGTGACCCACTCCTAACACAAGCATTTTAAACGTAGCAGGCGTAGTCAAAGGGAATATTAGCAATATCAATAATATTGCTGCTATTAAAAAAAAGGAAAATATGAATATAAACACACTACTAAAACACGGTAAGACCTGCAGGAAGCCGTTGGATGCAGATGACTCAGGATCTTATTTTGTTACATTCTTCTTGGAAGTATGAAAAAAAAGAGTATCCGGTTCTCCAACTCACCATCGTAAGGCTGTAATAATGATGATGCAGAAACATGTTTTGATATATGTACTTACCAATTTTGTTCTTGTCGATAGACCCCAACATCGTCTCGTCTGTCCGTGTAGTCCTTCCGAATCCAAGTGTTGTGCTGGACGCATCCTGACCAAGTTGGCCACCGTAAAAGTCACCGAACGCTGTAGCTGTGCCCAGCAGTCCAGATCTGTCTTGGAGCGCTGCTTTTGCCTTCTCGACGCTCTGTTTCAGTTGCTCGAAGGTTGACTGGTGGAGGCGGTACGGTGGCCATTCTGTGGCAGGCCATGGTTCCTCTTTAAGAGCGCTTCGCTTCAATTCTAGAGCCCCAGCATAAGAACAGCTGCTTTCGTACATCGCAGCCTTAACTCCTGAACGGAGCGCGGTGGCACACTTCAGTCCGCGGAAGTCAACCCTGTAAAAAAATTAACTTTAACTAATGCGAGTATTAATGACACTTAATATTTTGGTAAACTAAGTTATTTTTATGAACCACGTGCACTGAAACGTGAAAATCTGCATGTCTGAGAAATAAAAATGTTTCCTCAGATATGCAGATTGATAAAATCTTCTTAGAAATGAGGGCAATGGGACCCGTGTAGGCCATAAATTTTTACCTTACATAAAAATTAAAAATTGAAAATATCTATCTCTCTCTATCTCTCTCTATCTCTCTCTCACACACACACACACACACACACACACACACACAATAAAGCGATCAACACAGACGTATAAGGTTTGCACATACCTATTATTACTCCTTGTAATGCTATAAGCTATAGAATTTATTCTATGACAATTTCTTCTTATATATAATTTATAAGTAGGATTAATGTTCCAAATTCTTTTAGTTTAATATTGTAAGCAAGTGACCCGCCCATTATTACCAACGAATAATTGAAGACCGTTTATTTTTATTTCGTTTTTTAAAAATTCTCCAAGTTTTTTGGATAAAATGGGATTCAGATTACGCCAGATTGCCCTCTATTTGCTCGCCAAGATTCATACAATATAATCGGCTCCGCTATACCGAAGATTACTCAGAACAAACAAACGGATACACAGACAAAAATATTGACAATGTTTATTCATGTTTTAATGGCATGTGAATAACCCCCTCGGCTCCATAAAGAGAAATTTTGACATTAGAGACAGACACTTTAATTTTATGTAGATGTATAGAAAAAGTCAAATTTTATCGGCGTATAAAAACTAATATCTGAAAGTATCCCACACTACGCAGATATGATTATATACGAAATTGTATATTCACTCGACATTTTTCAAACTTACTAGACGTGTTTTTTGGAACGAATTGTTTATGCAAAGTGTTACCTACAATGACTTAGTGTATAATGCTTCTAGATTTGCTAGAATGGGGCCCTGCACTCTATTGTGAAGAATGGGGCCCTGCACTCTATTGTGAAGAGTCAAAATGTGTCAAAAAAGGCACGTATGGCAATTCACAATGCTGTGTTGGTCCCTACTTTAACGTATGGTAGTGAAAGTTGGGTGTGGCAGAAGAAGCACGAGAGGGCTAGGGCTGAATCTGAATGACAGGGTAAGAAATTGTGTAATAAGAACAGTATGGTTTGCAAGATAATGTTGTGACCAGGATTAAGAAAGGAATGCTTCGGTGGTATGGTCATGTGGAAAGAATGAATGAGGAAAGAGTGACAAAGAAAATTTATGTTGCAGAAATGAATGGCAGAGTCGGAAGAGGACGTCCTAGGCGAAAATGTATCGACCAAATTGGCGATTTATTGAAAACGGGTCAAATTAGGAGTACCCTTAACCGACGAGCATGTATGCGTAGGTGTATGGATGTGAAGGAGGCGAGAGAGGTGTGTCAGGATCGTGCCAAATGGAAGTCTGTAGTCTCTGCCTACCCCTCTGGGTGACAGGCGTGAGTGTTTATGTATGTATGTATTTTCTAGACAGCTCGCCAGAATAAGAATCAGATTTTGATTTTGATGCGCGTGTTGCATGAGTTTTTACTAAAAGGCTAAGAACTTGCATAGAACGTCATATCAAGCTTAAAAAGGACCGAGGCGCATTTAATCGCATTTTTTCAGCGACCATCCTGTGTTTATCTGCAGGTAAAATTCTATGCCATATTTGTATCACCATCTTTCGATATATGTCGATGCTTACGGATACTTAACGATAAAATATAAGTCATCTGCAACGTGTGTTTTAATTCATTGAATTTCATAGAGAGCTATATAGAAAGATATGCGCTCACATAGATATTATATCTTATCGTATCTGCGTAGTGTGGGATTTGCTTAACGTACTATCAAACGCTCTCTAGTTATTATGTCTATAGGTTGAATTATCTTTTTATGTACAACAGTATATTAAATGTGCCAGCGATAATTTGCGTTGGACTTATTGCTACTCGTATCCGGACAAGGTTAATAAAATTAGGTGGTATTTTAAAATTCCTGCATCAAACCGTACACAAATACTATCAATGTAGTCACGTAGTAGAGCCACGCAACTATATTCGTAATATTGTAGTAGCATGAATAGGTCAGCTCGACTGGAACAGGACCACCCTCCCTCTGAATATCAGCGTAAAATATTAGCTTAATACTGATAAAGCTAAATACTCGCATGGTGAGTGTAGAGAACTGGATACTCTTTTTTCTTGAAATGTGGTATTCCATTTTAGTCCTCAGGGATGACAACGCATCTGGAATTTGATACTTAATCGTGGATAAGTGTAGATGTCACAGCATCGACTTACTTTCGGGTGGACGATGTGTTCTAAAAAATTGTAACATTAAAGTCGGCATCATGTTGTGATAGCGGAGTCGATGAGTTTGGACTCCCCGCACTTTCATACAAAGAAAGTATTGATAAGTTAGCCCGTTAAGGTTCTCTAAACGATGTTATCCAAGGATACCTTGTATATACGATGGTAGTAGACCCGACGGTATGACTTTGGACCCTTGGGAGAGAAGTAAAGCCCTACTGTGTATCTTAAAAGGTACCTTGTCGACAGCCGGGGTGACTTCAAAGGGAGCTGAAGTAGGTAAGTGGCGGAAATCTGGTGGTACGGCAGTGGCCCGGCAAGTCGAGCAAAAAAGCGGCACTGCTGTAAATTACTTTTCTCGAAGCAGTTCAGGCCATTTTCGAGCCACTATGACTTCGATGTGGATAAAACTAGGAGCCCGACTAGAAGTCAATCTCTAATTATTTAAAACAGTACCCGGTTGACCGAGCTTTGCTCGGTATTTTTCGCTCGATTTTTTTAATTCGTGTGTTTTGGAAATTATATTTAGATACAAATTACATACTGATGAATTATAAATAATATTTTTTGATCTTAGCGACATAACAGAAAAAACTGAACTGGTTATTTGAATAAAAAATCATGAGTGCAATTATTTTTATTTAAATTTTCGTGTTTTTAAAAAATACTAAAAAAGGGCTCGAAAAAAATATATTTTCTCAAAAAAGAAAGAAACTTGAAAAAAAAATAAAAAAGTCGGTCGGTCGGTCTGGGCTCGAACCGGGGTTTTACGATTTTGTGACCGCCCATTATACCAATAAGCTATTTATAATCATTACCAAACTGTCAAAATTTACCTTCTTATTCTAACTAAATTGTAGCAGTTTTTAATTGCCTAAAAACACGGACAAAAAGACATTTTCTAAAAATAAGTCTTAGCTAGATCGATTTATTATCCCCGAAACTCCCTGGACACTAAATTTTATGAAAATCGTTGGAGCCGTTTCCGAGATCCCGATTATATATATATATATATATATATATATATATATATATATATATATATATATATATATACATATATACAAGAATTGCTCGTTTAATAGTATAGGATAAAAGATTTTTAACATTGAAATGGTCACTATAAAACGTTGTTAGGTTAGCTAATTACGTAACAACTTAAAACGGTGTGAGAGAGAAAACTTAATACAAAATGGACTGAATGAATTTACTGACTTGGTATTAAATGGATCCCACAACTTTTTACGGTAGAAAAACCGAGTTGCGAGACTTGGTTTTGCGAGAATTTTTTGCGCGAATTGCGAGACTACTCGTATTTGTACCATTTATTATAGGGACTATCGTTGGGTCCACGTGCGGTGAAGTTCCTAAAGGATTGTTCGAATTGTTCAGATTAATCCCAACCGCCAAATTTCATGAACGCACTACGTGGAAAACCTCCCGATACCATCCACACCATCAGGATGCTTGGCGGTCCACCACTGTACGTTTCACTAGGAGTTTACTTCCGTGTATGGCCTCTCTACGAAATAGGCGGTAGTTTTTCCGGACTAATACGGCCTAGGGACCTTCAAAAAAAGAGCTTACTCCTTTCTGAAAGGCCGGTAACGCACCTGCAATTCCTCTGGTGTTGCAGTTGTTCATGGGCGGCGGTAGTAACTTAATATCAGGTGAACCGTATGCTCGTTTGTTTCCTCTCCTATATAAAAAAGGAATAGTAACCGCGACTGGTTGTCACTAATTGTTAATAATAATGCTGGTTCTTTTCTCGTTCAAAAGCTAAGTATAGCCATTCAGCGAGTAAATGCAGCCAGCGTTCATCTCACTATGTAAACCGGGTGGAGAATTTATTTTTTATTTTTATAAAACGTTACCCCTACACTAGGATTTTCTCCTGTATCGTTGGGGTATTTTACAAACATAAATCGCACAAGGACAAACATCCAGACCCGGAACAATTATTTGTAGGCCATACAAATACTTGTTCCGTGCGGGATTCGAACCCACGAACATCAGCGCAGCCACTCATTGCTAAGCCACTACGCCACGGAGTTGTCAAAAGAATATACTCTTCACCGCTGCATTGGCAGACGTTTTCAAGCCACTGGACTGGAAAGAATACGGTACTAACATCAATGGCGAGTACATCACTCACCTTCGATTTGTCTACGATATAGTCCTTTTGGCAGAATCGCCTCAAAAATGTCTCCCAACAGATAGGTCTTAAGATGAACATGGACAAAACAAAGATCATGTTTAATGTCCATGTTACACCTATACCGGTAGTTGTTGGGAGCATTAAGCTCGAAGTTGTTGACAAGTACGTTTTTTTGTGACAAATACTCTGACTAGGTAAGTCCAACTTCGACCGAGAGGTCAATCCACGGATTCAACTCGGCTGGGCAGCGTTTGGGAAATTACGACACATCTGCTCGTTAGTTATAGCTCAACAACCGAAAACTAGATTGTACAACCAGTGTGTATTGCCAGTGATGACTTATGGATCTGAGACGCGGTCCTTCACTGCTGGCCGTTTGAAGAACCTCAAGGTCGCTCAGCGAGCTATGGAGAGGGCTATGAAGATATCCGTAGAAGAACCAGAGTGACTGACATAGCCCAACGGATTTGTAAGCTGAAGTGGCAGTGGGCCGGCTATATAGCTCGTGGAACCGACAACTGATGGAAGAAAAGGTTCTCGAGTGGCAGCCTCGTACCGGTATGGGTAGTGTAGGGCGATCCTCACACTAGATTGAGTGACGACCTGGCAAGTCATGTAGAAAGTCGATGGATGGTGGCTCAAGACTGTGCTTTATGGCATTCCTTGGGGAGGCCTATGTTCAGCAATGGACTTATGAAGGGCTGTAATGATGATGATGATGATGATGATATATATATATATATATATATATATATATATATATATATATATATATATTTTAAACGAGCAA
Source organism: Parnassius smintheus behrii (assembly GCA_036936625.1). Taxonomy (NCBI): domain Eukaryota; kingdom Metazoa; phylum Arthropoda; class Insecta; order Lepidoptera; family Papilionidae; genus Parnassius; species Parnassius smintheus. Next base: position 4,282,733 of record JAUPFT010000016.1, read on the forward strand.
TTCTTGTATATATGTATATATATAATCTGGATCTCGGAAACGGCTTCAACGATTTTCGTAAAATTTAGTGTCCAGGGAGTTTCGGGGGCAATAAATCGATCTAGCTAGGATTTATTTTTAGAAAATGTCTTTTTGTCCGTGTTTTCAGGCAACGAAAAACTGGTACAATATCGTTAGAATAAGAAGGTAAATTTTGACAGTCTTTTAACGATTACAAATAGCTTAATTGGTATAATGGGCGGTCACAAAATTTTAATACCATGGTTCGAGCCCAGACCGACCGACGTTTTTTAATTTTTTTAAAGTTCCTTTCTTTTTTGAGAAAAATCTATTTATTCAAGCCCTTTTTTTTAGTATTTTTTAAAAACATGAAAATTTAAATTAAACTAATTGCACTCATGATTTTTTTATTCAAATAACCAGTTCTGTTTTTTCTATTATGTCGCTAAGATCAAAAAATATTATTCGTATTTCATCAGTATGTAATTTGTATCTAAATATAATTTCCAAAACACACGAATTAAAAAATACCGAGCAAAGCTCGGTCAACCGGGTACTATATATATATATATATATATATATATATATATATATATATATATATATATATATATATATATATATATATATATATATATATATATATATATTAGTTATATTATATATATTAGTAATTTAAGCTTTTGGTTTTAGTTTTATGTTGTATGTTTATTGGAATGTTCAATTAATACCGATCTTATCAGTAAACTGAAGGGGTAATGGGCCGGTCATATAGTATGTTGAAGCAACAACCGATGTGAAAAAAATGGTTATCAAGGTAGCCTCGTAGATACCAGTAAGCGCAGTTTGGTATAAATGGAGGTACACCAATGCAGGCATTGTATTCGGGTGGTTCAAGACTGTACTGTAAATATAAGACCGACTCTACGACTGTGGCTCTCAATGGAATTGTGATGGGCTAACAGTAGTAGCAACAGTATTAGTTATGAAATATATTCATTGATTCATTTTATTGTTAGGTTTTTTAAAAAGAATAAGGGTGTAAAACTAGCACACAATCCACTCGATAGTAAGTGGATGCTGCGCTTCAAAGATCTTTCCTCTATTAAGAATCAAAATCTAGAAATGTTGCAACCCCTGAAGACTAATAATAGATTGCTTCTGTAGTTGTAAAGATGGTCTCCGCTTCTGTATATTCAACATGAAAAACGCAGCAGTATTAAGCTGCTATTTCACGCTTGCATTATGTGAGAGCATGTTCCTTCAAAATTTGAGTCGACACATTCGTGCTGCAATTATATTGAAAATGCAGAGTGGCTCTACCACGTCGAATATTCTTATTTCAAGTGACGCTGAAACCATGCTCAACTTTTTGACACGCACTCAAGCACACATTTTTTTCAGCTTCAGCTTTGCACTCAGTGGAAAGGCATGCTAAGAGGTTTATTGGTGACTCGAATTTGGTTAAAACCAATCTTACTAGTCTCGAACACAGGCGTAAAGTGGCTAGCTTTTCGGTTTTCTACAGGATGTATTTCGAAGAGTGTGTGCAGGAATTGCTTAATTTAAATCCTCCCACTCCCTTCCACCATCTAACAATTAGACGTCCGGCCAGTCTCCACCCTTTTTTTGTTGACTTACCACGCATTTGAACCAAACGGTTTGCTTTGTCATTCATCATGCGTACAGCAAAGGAGTGGAATAGGTTGCCAGCATCTGTCTTTCCATCCGATCACAGTGTGGGCGTCTTCAAGGCAAGAGTGAATAGGTTTTAATTAAGTCAATGCGATTCACCATCTTAGGCTACATCCCCACTTACTATCAGGTGGGATTGTAGCCAAGCGCTGGCTTATAACAATAAAAAGGACTTGTATTCTTTTTTTATTTATGAGCCCGTGAAAGTCCACCACTAAGCGCATAATTATACACCTATGTCGCTGGTTCCGAATGTTTTTAGATACATATAGTTATGTATGAGTGAGCAGCTTCGTCTTACAATAAGCTCAAGCTCACCCTAGAAATGTACGAAGTGTTCCGTCTATCTTTATTTGTTGGTGTGAGGATGTGTATTGAATCTTACGGTACTGGTAGTAAGTAGCGATGCAGTCGAAGATGACTGAGCTTAACAAAAGCCTATTAACTCTTGTCTTGCAGACACCTACATTTTAATCGAATGGAAATACAGATCCTGAGATATTACACTTCTTTGTTGTGCGAATTATGAACTACGAAGAGAACAGTATAGTTCGAATGCGTGGTATGTCGACAACAAAGAAGTGGAGACTAGCCGAGAGTCTGGTTGTTCCTTGATGGAACGTTTTAAAGCACGACCTGTATCTTTGCACGTAAAAATTAGAATGAAATTATACCGACAACCGATGAAGAAAAAAGGTTCCCGAGTGGCAGCCTCGTACCGGCAGGCGTAGTGTAGAGCGACATCCCACTAGATGGAGTGACGACCTGGACATGCAGAAAGTCGATAGATGCAGGTGGATCAGGACCGTGCTTTATGGCATTCCTTGGGGAAAGCCTATGCTTAGCTTAGAACTTGTGAAGGGCTGTAATGATGATGATGATGATGATTCGCGTGATGGAGGCGTAAAATAACCCTTGGGTATCGTATATGTTAAAAAGTCTACTGCCGATATGTTGCGGCATAATCGAAAATGCCAATTGTAAAAAAAAACAGATATGCGACGTGGACTAGTGTAAGAAACATTTGTTATTACGTAATCAAATTAATTGCTATAAGATTGGGGACTAGGGACTTCCATTTGGCATCCATTTAGTATTCAATGCCATCAAGAGACTAAGGTCTTCTATTTGGTACGCTCCTGGCATTATTTCACAACCATATATCTACGCATACGAACAAGATGTCGGTTAAGGGTACTTTTAATTTGGCCCTTGTTCAATAAATCGCCAATTTGAACTGTAAATGGAAACCGTTTACATTTTATATTTGACGTGAAAACGAGGAAGAAATGTAAATTAATTGCTAAAAGCCTATTTAAAAAGAAAAGGTACAGCCTGTATACGTCATAGGACTCTTATTTTTGACAGGGCTATAAAGAAATCAGGAGGTCGCACTGTTTTCGTGTGTGCTGGTGGAACTCAGGAGTCCAGGAAATATTTTATTTATCATACATGCAGTAGTGGACACGTGGTAAATAAGCACTTAAAATTGCAATGAACAAATTGGTGCCTTCGAAGATCAAAACAAGGGTTCGTGTGCGGCGAAATGGATGGTACCAAATTAATTTTTGGTTCAGTATAAAATATGCACTTATAACAGTATTAAGAATGCTTAGAAATCACTTATGATAGGGCTCATCATGACTTTGTACGAATGAATTAGTGAAGATCTTGAAGCAAAGTGCGGCAATTTGTAGCTTCCTTCCCGGAAAAGCGGGCAGCTAAGCTAATTAACCAGGCACGGTACAATGACAAGATTGTTTGGTTCCGCTGAGATGGAACAGAATAGAATAATTTTTATTCATCATATGTAGATGTAGCAGTGATACCTCAGGGGATAAGCGCTCGTAGTTATTGGTATTTTACCCTCGTGCCTAGGGAATTATGTAAAGACGTTGTCCTGAGACTTAACTCTCTCCATTCGTGTCGCATTGACGTTCCATCGTACTGTGAGAGCAAATGAATGGAGTGTACCTGTGCTTGTGCGCAGTGCGCACACGATTGCACTATAAGCGAGACCTGCACATATGGCTAGTCTTCCGTCTGTCCGTCGACTGAAATTCGGTGTGGGCGACGTCGCTGTGATCGTGTGAGTCAAGACAATAGTTTGCATCTTTTCCGTACATTTGGAGGACTGTAGCATTTCCTGCCCGGTTAACGACTTTCGAATTTTCCGAAGTAATAGTACTTAATTGACGACACAGTAAATATATAGATGCAGTACCTCAAATAGGCCCCCCTTTTGAACTAATTACCTAGGCTGCATTGGAGCGTTAGGGTTGTTACTCTCAATTTTCGTTCAATTTAAGTTTTCTTTTTTAATACAATAACGATGACATACAAGCACACACAGTCTACCCGATGGTAAGTGGATGCTTATGTGGATCATCCCATAGACACCTACATCTATCCTCTATAAAGAAGCAAAATGCCGAATTGTCAGGACTATGATGGAATGCCTCATTTTTAGCAAAATAGCTCTAAGGATCTTGCTATTTTACGCTGGTATTTTGTGTGAACGTAGTCCCTCCCCGGGTGAGCCGACATATTCCTGGTACAATCATAATATAGCTGCAGTTTGGTTTTACCACGTGTTAAATATATTTTGAAATATCGCTTTCGGTTCTAAGATGCTCAACAATCAAATGATAATAAAGCACGTTGAGTACTCAAAGTATGGCGAGTGTAAAGAACCTAAGACCCTTTTTATTGAAAAATGTTTTCCATATTAGTCCTCAGGGGTGACAACACATCTGAATTTTGATTTTTAATCAAGGCTAAATGTAGATGTCTATGGGCCACATCATCCACTTACCAATAAGGTTAAAGATAATATTCATATAAAATAATAACAATCAAAAAGATAATATACATAAAATGGCCGAATGCATTGCGAAGTTTGCTTAAAGGTCTCGTTGAGGCACGTGTCTGTGTGCGTGCGTCGATATGGACGTTTGTATGGAGTTGAGTTACAGTAGCTATAAAATTTTAATAGGACATCACGAGCATCATATAAAATTCAGGTATAAATTTTCAAATAACCAAACTTTGTGTATTTCAATTTCTCAATATACTGAAAGAGATCCGTAACTAGCAGTTTTCTCTTTTGTAGTAAAATGATCGTAAATACTTTGATTAATAACAGAAAAACTGCGTTAGTACAATGCTTGTATTAGATTTGTCCAGCTGCGTTAATTTGGTAATAACATTTTAGATATACGTAAAGTATGTGTATTTTTGAATATTACGGGCTCATCCCTACAATTTGACATGCAGAAAGTGTTCAGCAGTGGACTTGTGAAGGGATGTGATGATGATGATGATAATCCCTACAATTTTAAATATACGTGTATATTATAACTGGCTATTTTTTAAATTGAGAACACTTAAAAATATTGTCAGACCTATAATTCAAAGTCGGTTGATGTAGGTGACTCAGGACCTTATTTTATAACATTCTTTAAGGAGCCCTATTTCCGAAAATGGATGATTTTAAACCAGGTGAGGTTGACGATGATTTTAAACCTCACCTCATATCGGATATTCGCTTCCTTTTTTGACGCTTATCTGCTTTCTTAGATTTTTCCGTGGTGGTTTCTTTCAAGTGGTATCACATTCCCGTGATACCACTTTCCAACTACTAAATAACACCTTTGCCTATATGTACAGTTATTTGAACTCCATTAACCGGATTTCAAAGGATAAACCATTTTTACGTTGTTATCACTTCAAATTATCAATATTTTAAAAATCACAACGTTATTTCACAAAACTCGAAAACCAGGAAACTCCTTGGACACTACAATCACTTAAAAGCTTGCCGTCTACCGCGGTCCCTCGTGAAATTAGGTTGAGAGGAACTGCAGTGGGACTTAGATGGACCGAAGATGCTGTTGGCTAGAGCACCCGTCACGCAGATGGCGGACGGTGGCCTTCCGAGCACTGCGAGCAACGCGCCCGCGCACTGCGCTATAACGCTCAAATTGATTGCATCCGGCATAAGGGAAATTGTACCGCATAATAAATTTATATTTGCTGCACAATTTAACCACGGACACGATGTGGTTCTAATTTTTTTCATCTACACGCGTGTTATGACATAACATAACATGGACACTCGCTTGTTACCCCGAGAGGAGTAGGCAGCGTCTACGGACTTCCATTTGGTACGATCCTGACCCAGCTTCAATACATCGCAAATTTGGTCGGTAAATGCACACTGTTCACATTTTATTTTTTTACTAGGAAGAGTTCTGAGAGAGACTACACGTGCTAAATAAGTACTCAAAATTGCAATTAACAAATCTCTCTCCATTATTTCAAATCCACAAACAGTGTTTTACATTTAATATTTTTAATCTTTAAGTTACATAATATATATGGTATACAGAAAATAAAATTTGGCCGTGTAATGACGGTGTAAGAAATTCCACCACCCCATATCGTCCCGTGAGCGTTACAAGAGGCGACATAGGGAACCAAACCAGAAGGTGGGCTAAAGCATCTTTACAAAAACAACTAATTAAAAAAATAATAAACTGCGAATGCTTGATTGACGACGAGGTAAGGTATGCAAGAAGTCGATGGATGCAGGTGGCTCAGGTCCGTGCTTTGTGGCATACCTTGGGGGAGACCAATGTTCGGCAGTGGACTTGTGAAAGGCTGTAATGATGATGATGATACTTATATATGAGATGTTATAAAAGAATTGCACATATCCCGATGTAGGATTATCTTAATATATATGAATTACGTGTCACGTTGTTTGTCCGCGATGGACTCACAAACAACTTTACCGCTTTTAATCAAATTTCCACTGCAGTTTGGTATACGGATAGGATATTTTTTAGCCCATGAGTGACCCTCAATTTTTTTTAGAATTTAAGAATTTTTTATAGGAAATGACAAAGGGTCGTCATAAAGGGCAGAACAATGTTTGCCTGGCAAGCTCGTACTCTATATATGTTACATTTGCTATGATCCCCTTTGACTACTAGTTAGGCTAGGCCGGATTTTAAATATAAGAACTCTGTTTAAAATCTCTGAAAGGTTACAAATAAAACGAAAAGTACATGTATCCGACAGCTTATTTTACATTCGTTCAAACTATGTACAGTCAGAATAAAAATAGTGAAAGAAATATTCTTTTAATATTATTTTTGAAAAGCATGTACGTAACGGCAAAAATCATATCAAAGATTCACAGTTTATTAGGTCAAATATTGTTTTAGTTGTTTCCATACATCTTCTTCCATTCACCTGAAAATACTAGAACGCAAGGTATTTTTAGATTAATAGGTGAATAGATAAATTAATCTTGGTGATGAAATTACAGCTCCTGTAGTAGCGAAGGTGTTGTAGCTACTACGGGAGCTGTAATTCCATCACCAAGTTTGAGTTCGTCCAGCGTTTCCTTCACTTGGCTGATTTGGGTTTCAACTACCGACAGGCGGTTGTCATGTTGAGTAACCTTATCTTCACCTCCCTTATCTCTTTCCCGAAGGTAGCGTGAAGGTCCTTCATGAGGAGCATCTGCTCTTCCTTATCGCGTTTGAGCTGCTCTACTAAAAGACGGACCTGTTCCTCATGCGGACAGGCCTGTTCCTCCTGTTGGCGGGTCTATTTCTCCTACCGGCGGCTTCGTGTAGAGACATGTCACCATCATCTCCAAGGTTCTACAAGGCTCTACTAAATGATACTCCATTGATTTTTATTGGTGGAACGTAAATTGGGCATTTAGTACCACCCTGAAGACCATTAACACCGTCCCTCTCTTTCTTCCTTTATAAAACACTAGCTTTGACCCGCGACTCCACTCACGTTTAATTAAAAACTGATGTATTTTTTTAAAAAAAAGGTTTGCCTGTAAATACAAAAATATAGCCTATGCCCTATACTAGTTTGTTATCCATATTATTGACAAATCTTATCAAAATAATTTTACTAGTTTTTACGTAATTGAGTCATAAACATACAATAATCCAGACAAACTTTCGAGTTTATAATATGAGAAGAAATAGTAGGATTCATCCATAGGTAAAGTATATACTAGATTGGCGATGGAGTGATTAGGGCGAGAATAAAATCAAAATACACCAGTGTGCGTGTAATGTGGGTAACAAATAGTGCTGCACCATGCATTGCCTGTCTCAACTTCAATTGTCGATACCCATTGCAGTATATTCGTGGTTTGACTCAGACGCTGAGGTGAAGCCAAAAGTATGGTTACGATTTTAGAAGGCTTTGTAAATTACTAATGGAATTTTGATAAATCTCTTTTAATCTAAAGATAAAATAATTTAAAATTAGATTACCTTTAGAAGCATTGTCCCCCTTTCGCGGGTTTTAGGCTGCATGATAGCAAATAAAATTCAACACGGCGACTTATTGTGGACATATATGTACTCCCAAAAATTAATGGAACCTAACGGAACGGAACCTTTAACTTAAATTATCGATACCCATTTGTAGTATATTTGTCATTTGACTAACACGCTGAGGCGAAGCCAAAAGTAAGGTTACGATTTTAAAAGGCTTTGTAAACTACTAATAGAATTTTGATAAATCTCATTTAATCTAAAGATAAAAATAATTTAAAATTAGATTACCTTTAGAAACATTGTGCCCTTTGGCGGGTTTTAGGCTGCATGATAGCAAATAAAATACAACATGGCGACTTATTGCACTCCCAAAAATGAACGGAATCTAACGGAACGGAACCCTAAAAATGAAAACATATTACGAAATTGCATTAAGCTGCATGCAAAGCATACCTTTGCCATTTAGGGGCATTTCGATAAGATATTATTGATAGTGTCAATCTCTACTAAATTGAGTTTAAAATTAGCAGAAATTCACGTATTTGCGATTATTTTCAATTCAATTACTTTGCATTCAGATCGTTAATATTATAAAGTGTGATATATTTTGCCATCTATTGGTATACAAATCGTTGTACAAAAAAATGTCCGGTCTTCTTACGATAAGCTCGTAGTCTTCATTGATCATTCTTTTGACCGTAGTCCTGCTTAGTCCCTTTTGAAAAGCTAAGATTTTTCGTATACGAACAGGATTCGTTAGATTCGCGCCTTCCGAACTGTACGAGGTCGGCTGGTCCTCTCACGATCCTCGAAGCTTGAATCTTCAGTGAATCGTTTGATAGTGCGATAAACAAATCCTAGGGTTATTTTCAATTTTTGTAGAACTGCATCTTGGACCGATTATACCTATGAAAACATGATGAAATTATTATACCGTTTTTTTTAATTTTTTCACGGTACCCGCGGTAGTTACTAACAGAATACCAGCGGAAAATAGCAGCATAATGCAACTTTGTTTCGTAGGTATGGTAAGTGTGGTGAACCGGAGATCCTTTTTATTGGAAACAAACCACTCCATCATAGTCTTCGGAGGTGACAACGCATATGAATTTTGATTCTTAATTGAGGATAACGCTTGTTTTCCCGTTGCACTAAATATATACCGTATTTCCCTGTTCCTCCTCTAAAACTGTACCGATTTTTTTTTCAACGAACAATAAATATAACAAGGATTATGGGCATGTCTGTATATTTTCAATTAGTTCTCTGGGTGTCTAATAATCTGACATCCCACTCTCAGGCACAGAAGCCCTCTCATTACTGAGAGAGTTTTTAGTTTTCTATTTTTAAAATAATACATTTATTTTACGCGGTGGAGGGCACAAATTTTCTTGTTTTCTATCGGGATGTTTGTCGAAAAGACATGTCAATCCTATCAAGATACAGATTGTATCGTAAAACCATTTGCATTTTAACTGTTAAAGCTATAAAAATAAATAAAATGGATTCCTACCTGCTTGCAAGGTTTGTTGAACTACGTATTTTATGAGTTTCTTAAGCCGACAAGCAAGAAGTATAGTCACAGTGTTAAGTTTTGTTTAGATTTTGTTCAGTTTTTACTAACATAGCATGTAAGAAAAATTGGGTCAAAAATACATGATTAATAACATATTGAAGTATCTGTTCTAATTTCAAAATAACAGCTATTTACTAAGGACATATGAAACTATATACGGCACTCATAACAAGATAACAATGTTTAAAAAAAAATTCCGTCTGTCTGCCTGTTTGTTCTCCACAATGCCTAGACTGATTTTGACAAGACTTACACTGGTAGATAGCTGATATTATAAGGAGTAACTGGCTACTTTTATATTAGAAGAATAACGGTTATGCGCAAAAAACCCCATGACACCAAAATAAAAAATGCATCAGATATCTATAGAGAAAACAAAGGAATATGTTTGCTCTGGGTTAATCTGAGAGCAAACTTAAAGAAAAACCTCTCATATACAGCTTGTGGGCATCTTCTCTGAGAAAAAAAAATTGCTGTAACTTTACTACAGGCAGAGAATAGTTTGAATGGCATTGTGCGATAAATGACAATGCGACACAAATTTTACATAGCAAAGCGGAAGCACCGCATCACTGTTGCGTCGCGTAGAATAATGCAAAAATCTCTATTGTTTCATACATTTGACATAAATGACGTAGTGGTGTCATTCTTAGCGTGATGGTGCTGAGTGGTGGTGACGAGGATAGTGCACGCAATCGAAGGAGGTGCTCATCTAACTAGGCAGAATACATCTTTTTTTATTACGCGGAAGTAAGCAAATTAGGTTCTAACAACTTTGATATTTGACATAAACTCGATATTCTGAGCGTAAGTTGCATCGCTGTGTGCGTTGATCACATTAATCTTGGTCATAAAGCACTGTTTATTTTCTTTCTTATTTACGTGCTTCAAATGCTGTATAATGGCGGAGTAGAAGTTTTGATAGTGTGGACGTGCAGGCCACTAAATAAAGTGTCAAGGATAAGCAATCCAGCGGTAGAACTGGAACAGTTGGGGAATTGAAGGACCAGAGGTGTAGTTACTGTATACTTCAACTATTAAGTCACGCGTATTCGATAAGATTGAAGGTAGGCCTTGATGAACTATCTCCATATCATAATAGCCATTTACCATCAGGTGGGCTGTGTGCCCGCTTGTCACCCTCATTATATTAAAACAAAACCCATACCAGCGGCGGCTGGCAGCGTCAGGAATGCGATGTGTGGTACAGTGGCATTGCGAACGTTAAGCATGTAGAATATTCATCTACAATATTCATCCATATTAGGAGAGGACTATGTCCTATATATTGTCACTATATACTTTATAGCTATATATTGTCAAAGGTTGCAGAAGTAAGACATAAGATTAAGAATTATATTACTGTATTAAGTTAAAGATAAAATATGCTTATTTTATCTATTGTATACTCGCCTCTTGAGTAATTTTCCGAATGGTTTTGCCAAGAAAAAACAGTTTTATTTATTCGATTTTTAAACGAAGTGATACAGAGCTAAATTAATTTACGTTAAAAAAAATAAGTAACATATATTTTTTTATTACTTTACATTTAAAAGGAGTTTTAAATTCACCATTGCTAAAATCTGGATCGATTTACCACTAACAGTCTGGTCCATACCCTATCACCTTCCAAGAGGCTGCAAGTGGCTGATTCAAAAACAATCCCTGGCTCTGTGTGGCTCTGATACCCCTCCAAATTAGTGAACAGTTTTTGTATATTTAGTTTTATTTACAATTAATTTAGTTATCTTTTAATTTCTTTATATTAGTTTTATTTTAGTATACGTTCGTTTCACCGCTCGCCTGAGACCCTGTATGGTTAATGCGCAAAGGATGTGAAAGAATAGAAGGGGTAATGGGTTTCCTGTTACAACTGAGTCACAGACAGGTTTTTTTACAAATAATAATTTACCTTTTGATTTAAATATTAAATATTTTATTTATCGACGTAGTGAAGAATTCTAGTGCTGTATAAAAAACGGAAACGACACATATACCTGTGTAGTTATTCTATTTTACGATGAAGGTTTCACCTTGATTGTAGTAGTTATGTGTACTGCACGCGCGCGCCTGTGTATGTGTGTGTGTGTGTGTGTGTGTGTGTGTGTGTGTGTGTGTGTGTGCGCGCGCGTGTGTGTGTGCGTGTGTGTGTGTGTATGTGCGCGTGCGTCCGTGCGTGCGTGCGTGTGTGCGAGCGTGAGTGCGTGCGTGAGTGCGTGCGTGCGTGCGTGCGTGCGTGCGTGCGTGTGTGTGTATGTGTGTGTGTGTGTGTGCGTGTGTGTGTGTGTGTGTGTGTGTGTGTGTGTGTGTGTGTATGTATGTGTGTGTGTGTGTGTGTGTGTGTGTGTGTGTGTGTGTGTGTAAAATATAAAATAAAATAAGAATGATACGTGAGCACACAATCACACCAACCATTTTTTTAAATTAAATAAATAATTTACATTTTATTTTATTTTTTATTTCTTGTTCGTCGACGGTACTGCGGAGCGAGTGGGCGCCCGTACAGCCGCGTGCGCCATTTACCGCAGGAAGTCTCTACATTACCTTATTATATCCGACAAAAAGTGCCATCCGCCGACAAACTCGTCCGCCTAGTCTCGAGAGGTGTTGGCCTTCACCCTTCCTCGACGTCTCAATCAATCTCTTCAATGTTCAATACGAGTTTTTTTTCTTAGTTCACAAATCACTAGTGTTATTTATGTCCTTTTAGAATAAGGCAAAATGTAGTGTTTTTTTACATAATTGATTTTTCTTTGCGTTCCTTGCTATACTGTAGCAGGTCCCGGGTTTAATTCACAGACAAGATCAATAATTGTACAAAACTTTTAACTAGTTGAGGTGAGACTGTATCTAATATAATTTACCTACAGATCTACCGTTTCCCTAATATCAATACGTTAAAAATATGTTAAATAAGTGTTTTTGTTATAAACTATCGAAAGAATTCGGCACTCAATGCCATCTCTTGTTGATTACCAATACTAAATCTACTACATACTAGATAGCGCTTGAATAACTTTCACATTTTATTTATTTTATACCTCTTCATATTTTGGAAACATACTAAAGTTATGGAAAACGTTACTTTACGTAAAAGACTATCAAAAAAATCTAATTCACACAACGATTTAACGAACACTTCACCAGAAAACTCATTCTTTCATTCAACCTTAGAAAATGTTACTAACAAAAGTGTACCATTGGAAACAACTCTGGATGCGTCAATGATTATCGAATTAAAAGATAAATTAGAAGATTTGGAAATACAGTTAAACAGTGCTCATCGAGAGATTGAAAGTCTGAATAGTGAAAATACAAAGTTAAGGCAAAGTATAAAAGAAAAAGACTTACAAATAGATTTTTTGAAAAAAAACTGACTAGGGTTGCATCAAAGGATACATCATCCATATTTCCGAAAAATGACATACCTTCTGTTATTACTGCACACGGACGACTCAGCGAAATTACGAAAAAAATTTCATAGAACAGCTTCTAATCCGATGGCAAAAAATATTCCCATCTTATATTTCTCAACACCTCCTGCTTCCAAATCATATAAAAATTTCAAAAATCATTGTTCCTCAACACCCCGTAGAAAAGTCCAGTGCCCGCCTGTACTACAAATCGTAAAACAAGACATAAAAATATCCACGGATGCTCAAAGTAAGCAGACTGTGAATTCAGTATGCAATAATTGTCAAAATCGGGCAAAAGATGGCGTTACTAATAGCAACACAAAATCATCCAAAATTATTATATTAGGAGATGAACAAGTACAAAAACTAGCTCCAGAAATGATTAAGTCGAGAACAAACAGGTGGAACGATATTTATTCTGTTACGGGGATCGTCAAACCTAACGCAACAAGTTCACAAATTTTAAACAGCTGTGATAATATTATATCTACACTTAACAAGGATGATATTGTTATTATAGGTCTGGGTGCACATGATAAGAATCCTTACGTTCTATACTCGGAATTGTGCAACGCCCTTTACAAACTGAAAAACAATCATGTATTTATTCTTAGTGTACAATTTAATCCCTATTTAAATTTAAAAACGCTTAATGAGGGCATCCAGCTTTTTACTCAAAACTATACTCATTGTACCTTTATAAACAAGACAGATAGGCACAAAGATAATACATTTTTACGAATTAAACATATCTCATTTAAAATCAATATAGAAATTGACTACTTAAACTACAATTTAGAATATATAAAAAACCTAAAATATAATATATGTAGATGCCATACAAATGTTAAAAATATCAATACGTCATCTTACTTTAATAACGGGGATATACAGGATGGATCCAAAATGTCTTTACCCTGCAGTTACAAGCCTAAGAACACAAATAAAAACTTTTTTCGTGAATAATTTACGTACACAATATACAATTAAACTACTTCATCAAAATATTGCAGGCTTATTAAAAAAACTGGACATATTGGAACTAGCCCTAAACGAAATGAAATCACAAAATTATGACATTGATATCATATGTATTACAGAGACATTTGTAAGGAATGGCTCCGAGTCAAATGTAAAATTAAAAAATTACAATCTCTTATCACATTTTTCCAGAAGTAATGAACGCAGAGGAGATTCGTGTATTTTAGTCAAAAAATATTTACAATGCGAGTTACTGAATAACCTTATACCACCGATGCCATATTTTTTTGAATACTACGCCGTGAAAATACTGTCAGTGGATATAATCGTGATATGCATATACAGAACACCAACATCCAGTTTTTCAGTAATTTATCATTATTACTTCACAAACTTAAAAACAAGAAAATTTTGCTGTGCGGTGATTGGAACATAGACATCCTTAAAAACACTAAAAACGCAAAAAAATTATTGTCTATATTGACGTGTCATAATTTATCAAATCACATTAATAAACCAACAAGAAATTCATCATGTATAGACTTAATTGTTAGCAATATAGAAAATGTAAAACCTCAGATACATTGTTTAGCTTTATCTGATCATGAAACAGCTCAAAGTGTTTCGTTTGATATCTGTTATAACCCAGGGAAAATGGCTCCATTACACTGGTTTGAAACACGACGTGACTTAAATACTAATAATATTGATAAGTTTCGAGAATGTATTTCATCGTTGTCGTTTAGTGAGGTTTTTTCTGAAACTGATACCAATGCTGCATTTGAAAAATTTCATGACATGTTAGTACTTTTTTATAAACTTTGCTTTCTCCTTATCACTATTAAAAAATAAACAAGGTAAAAAAAATAAGTGGATAACTAAAGGACTCAAAAGATGCTGCATAGTAAAAAGATGTCTCTATCTTAATTATAGACTATCCACTCACAACAAGAAAAATAAAAGACGTGAATACATAAAATATAGTAAAATACTAAAGAGATGTATTTCGGAAGCGCAAGAAAATTTTTACACTAAATATATTTATCGGTCCAAAAACAGATGTAAGGCAACTTGGGACCTGATTAAAAACAAAGCAACTAACAAGAAAGATGTTGGTCATATTGAAAAAATTAGAGATAATAACAACCTGCTAATGAAACCAGAGGAAATTGCTGAAACATTCAATAAATACTTTATTAACCTTACAAATAAACATAATACCAATCAATATTTAAACTATAAAAATATTTTGTTTAATAACAGTAGTATGTATCTCATGCCAAATCATCCTAGGGACATCTATAAAACACTTAAATCTTTAAATAATACAAACTCAACAGGTTATGACGAATTAAATGTAAAAGTTTTAAAACAATGCGCTGAATTTATCTCAGAACCATTATGTTATATTATAAATCTGTCTCTAAAATAGGGTGTATTTCCAACGCGTATGAAATTCTCCATTGTTAAACCTATGTATAAAAAGGGAGATAGGCAAGACGTTGGAAACTACCGACCAATAACTCTTATTCCTGTGCTCTCAAAAGTTTTCGAAAAAATAATGCATGAAAAACCATATTGTTTTCTTAGCGCCTTTAACATTCTAAAACCAGAACAATTCGGTTTTCGAAGATACTGTTCCACAACATTAGCATGTTATGAACTGATGAAAATTATAACTGAAAGCTTAAATTCACGAACTCCACTTTTAACTATATTTCTCGATATGAGCAAAGCTTTTGACTTCGTATTACACAGTCTTCTACTAGATAAATTAGAAAGGTATGGAATAAGAGGAACAGCTCAAAACTGGATTGAGACTTATCTTAAAAATCGTAAGCAGTGTGTAGAAGTTACAAAAGTCATAAAGAACACAAAGATATTAAAACGCTCTCAATATCTTACAAACAGTTTTGGTGTTCCACAAGGCATTGTACTGGGACCTTTGCTGTTCTTGATATCTTCGATCTTCGATCTTCCTGACTTTACTACAAGCAAATGCATTTTATTCGCTGATGACACTACTCTTATAGTTAAAGGTAATAACAGACCTGCACTTGAAATCACAGCTAATGGTGCTCTAAATGAGGTCATACAGTGGATGAATATAAATAATTTAGATGGAAATATAAATAAGACGAAATTTATTGAATATAAAACCCTCAAAAACATTTCAAATGACATTGAACTCACATATAACAACTCGATAATTGAAGAAGTCGTTTCCACGACATTTCTAGGAATAATATTTGATAAAATTTGTAGTTGGAAGCCTCATATAGAAAGCCTTTGTACTAAAATAGATCGTTTCGTTTTTGCATTGCGTAGACTAAGAAATATAGTATCAGAAAGAGCTGCACTGATGGCATATCATGGATATATCTCATCCATACTACGTTATGGTGTTCTACTCTGGAGGTATTCGGTGGATTCGGATAAAGCATTTAAAGCACAAAAACGCTGCATAAGAGCTCTTTGTGGTGTTGGTCCTTTAGTGAGTTGCAAACCTTTGTTCAAAACTAAAAAGATCCTGCCTTTGCCTTCATTATACATATTTGAAATGTGCATGTTTGTTCATAAGCATACACATTTATTTCAACGTAAGTGTGATGTGAGTGAAAGTAAGGCTAGATACAAGAATAGATTATATGCGCCAGCTAATCGTCTAAAAGTTACAAAAAGAAATGCTTCTGCAATGTCGATTAGAATTTATAATAAATTACCTGATAATTTAAAGCGTAAAAGTTTATTCTCATTTAAGAAATCTGTTTTGGCATTGTTGCTCATTGAATGTTAATATTCTGTAGAAGAGTTCTTAAACGACAACGACCTAGATACGAGTAATAATGAATGATAATTTTAGAATATGATTAATTACGTAATTACAAGATTCTGATATTTAAAAAAAATTATGTTTTTGATATTATTTTATATAAAATTTGACTTACGTATCTAATTAATTAATAAATTTGATGTAAAAATAGAAAGATATTAATTGGATATGTAACATTATATAATTATTGACGTAATAATAATAATTAATATATGACATTGACCTATAATAATAATCTTACCTGATATAATAATACTTACTTATATTTTTTCTGACACTGTGGCATAATAAATTAATTATCAAATCAAGTAAATAATATTAAATAATTTTATATTTTGTTAAATTAATATATGTTGTTAAATTCGATAAGTATTGTTGTTTAGGTTACTTGATCATTAATATTTGCACACCACTAAGGTAGAATATGTAGAACGAATAATAATCAAACACCTTTGTACAACCATATTCTTGCAAATAAAGATTATTAATATTATTATTATTGTGGGGGTATCAATATAATTTTCTCATCCGGTTGGGCTCCATAAATATATAATTATAAATGGAAATGAAAAGATACACACAAATATCAATAAAATAAAATAAATATAAAAATACATATATAAATAAAAGCCCAACCAGATGGAGGCTCTCGGCAGGGGAGACCAAACGGCCGAGGGTTAGGGGGAAAGGGAAAGAAACCGGCGGACGATGCGGGCGGTATCGAGGAGCACCGCCTTCTGCATTTGAGCCTGGAGCGGTCCGCCACGTAGTCCCAGCCGCCTCAGATGACCCGAGAGGCTGACTGGGATTAGCCCGTTTGCAGAGACGACTACCGGAATAATTTCGGTCGGCAAACCACCCCACATGTCGGTCACCTCGTGAGCCAGGTCCAGATATTTTGTTTGCTTATCTGTTTCGGCTTTCACGAGGTTCTCGTCATACGGGATGGTAATATCGACCAAAAATATCCTTGACTGTGCCCGGTCCGTCAGCACAATATCAGGCTTATTAGCAAGAATAGTCTTGTCTGTGATGATGGCCCGGTCCCAATAGAGCCTGGCGCGATCATTTTCGAGCACGGCTTCCGGCAAGTACTTGTAATACGGCAATTTCCGATCCACGAAACCGTATTTCAGAGCGAGCTCCTGGTGTAGAATTCTGGCTACTAGGTTGTGCCTGTGCAAGTACTCAGAGTTAGAAAGCGCCGAACAACCGGAGATGACATGCCTAAGTGACTCCCCGGGATGGCGACAAGCTCGACAGATGTCGATGGTGCCATCCTTTAGGATGTATCTCCGATAGTTGTTGGTCTTAATAACCTGATCCTGTATTGCACAGACAAAACCCTCGGTTTCCCCGAAGAGGTCACCGAAACGTAGCCAGTTGAGGGAGGCGACTGTATCTACGAAGGACTCATGAAGAGCCCTGTAGTACCTCCCGTGGAGCTCCTTCTCCTTCCATACGGTCTCCCGATCGGAAATGCTAAGCACTGCTGGGTCCTGCCATTGCTCGTGGGCTAAGGATAGAAAGGTAAGCCCTTTATCACTATTATTATTATTATTAAAATATATTTTCATGATACTTTATGAAATGAAAAAAATTGAAAGGGGTACATATAATATTACCGATTTTTTGACACTGCTTCTTTTTCCTCTTTACTCATCACGCGAAAGAAATCAGCAGTATAATACTGCCATTTTAGTACTTCTTCCCCGGGTGAGCTGACCGGTTATGTGCTCAGTCATAAACTGCCACCACTCTAGCCCCACAATGTATAACACGTCTTGACATTACCTCTAATTTATCGTGTATTATACCCCTAATTAGGGTCTATTTACACCGTACAATTTTTTGTTGGTTGAATAAAAGTTGAAATAATAATCAAAGCCAACTTCTAACCTCTCGCTAGTGTATATATACAACACATATGTCACAAAACCCACTTATTGGAAACAACGTTGTTGCAATAATAATTTGACAAAACTTGTGTACAATATTTTATTATCTTATTTAGACGAGCAATTATATATATATATATATATATATATATATATATATATATATATATATATATATATATATATATATATATATATATATATATATATATATATATATATAATATAATCGGAATCTCGGAAACGGCTCCAACGATTTTCATAAAATTTAGTGTCCAAGGGGTTTTGGGGGCAATAAATCGATCTAGCTAGGATTCATTGGATGGATTGGATTTTGAAAATGTCGTTTTATCCGTATTTTCAGGCAATGAAAACCCGCTACAATATCATTACGATAAGAAGGTCAATTTTAGTAAAACGTTAATGATTATAATAGCTATTTATTCTTTCAAGCCCTTTTTTAGTATTTTTTTAAAAACACGGGAATTTGAATTAAACTAATTGCAGTCATGATTTTTTATAAAAATAATCAGTTCAGTTTTTTTCACAATTTGCAAAAAAACCGAAACCGAACAAAGCTCGGTCATCTTACCTATTCACTCACCGCGAGATCTCCAAAACTAAATTACGAGTACAATATACTCCTTTCTCGTTGTAGACACCCAATAAGAAAGGATTTTGGAAATTCAACTCCTGAGGGGGTGAAATAGGACGTTACAGCTTGTTCAACATAATATCATTCCAGATAATGTGTACCAACCCCATGTAAAATACCAATGCCTCAATGGTATTATTGAGATTGATTGATACAAGACACTTGCACACTGTAAATGAAACATCATAATTCTAACTTGAATGAATTTCAGTTAGAACATATTCAGTCAAGTTAGTATAGTTTGTACGTGGTATAGCCACGCTTCAGCTGTATTATGGTTATAGCACGAATGGGTCGTCTCGACCGGAGAAGGACCACGCTCTCACAGAATACCAGCGTAAAATAGCAGCTGATATCCTTCGGTAAAACGATATAAAATCAAAAGAAGTATAAAAAGTAAGGACGAAAATTGTACGGACTGCTTTACTGAAGAATCATGATTCAAATCCACCATTCGTTCGAACACACAGCCCACCATTTTATAGTTTACGCGGAATGCTTAAGGGGATTTTTGAATTCCCCATTTGTATAAATATACACATACAGTCGTACTCATTCTGTTTCAGGTCTTCATTATATAAGGAACTCGACTACAACTAAAATTTACTAAACAACATTAATATGTATATATATATATATACATAAACACTCAAGCCTGTCACCCAGAGGGGTAGGCAGAGACTACGGACTTCCATTTGACACGATCCTGACATACCTCTTATATTATATTATACCTATATATAAAGAAAATTATATATAATAATATAAAGAAAATTTATAGCTAGTGATGTAAGAATTAATGGCTGTGATCAAGGAACACTTATCTCAGGGCCACCCGAGCGTGAGACCAGGGATGTACTTCGGGATATAGTTCAAACCACCCTCACAGAATCGAACCTTCATCATTAAATTCATTTAATTTAATTAATCATCGAACTTTTGCACTAACAAAAAATAGAAATACTTTTAAATATACTGTTACGAGCTTAGGGTTCGTGACAATAAAAATTGCCGATAAAATTACCTAAATTAACACTTTAATTTACTTTACACAAATTAAAGTTAAAACACTAATAATTAAACACACTAATTCACTTAATTCCGCTCCGAAGCTTCGCTTGTGTCGCCGAGTTGAACTCTGTCTCGATCGCATCTTGCGCCACCTATTTATTTAAATTAGCAAAATATCCGGAATGTTCAAGTAAACACGCGCAAGGTACCGAGAAATCGAGTATAGATTTTCTAGAAACTTAGTTCTTCGGGTGGCGCTGTCGGTCGAGAGATCTGTGATGTCATAAACAGCACCCCAAACCCCCTCGCTCTCGTTCCTGACACTAGATGGCGCTAGTTGTGTCGACTGGAGCGCGTAGCACTGCCCCCTCCTAAGACATGCTCGTCCCGAGCATTATCGGTCCCATGATAACGCGCCAAGCGATCCACTTGGACGATCTTAGGAGTCCCTCTTACGCCTTTCTGTAACGGCTCCGCAATGTCAAGGGATGTCCTATCCCGTGGTGCACCAACATTGTACAATTTCGACGCTCCCCCGACTCTACCCCGTGCCTGAGGTCCCCTCACAGCCGCACAACTTGTACATGTACGACACCAATCCTCGACATCGTCACGATAATGGACCCAGTAAAACTGTTCTCGGACCTTCAGTAGAGTTCGTTTAACTCCCAGATGGCCTCCTGAATAATCATTATGGTACAGCTGTAGAACATCCGGTACTTTAGCTTTAGGGACAACCATTTGTAAATGACAGCTGTCTCCTGGACCATTGTCCCATTTACGGCACAGGACTCCATCCTGAAGCAGCAAGCTGTCCCATTGGGCCCAATAGCTTTTCGTGGTTGAACTCATCGCTGAGACGTCCCTCCACTTAGGCTTGGTAGCACGGGCCTTCATCCATCCCAGAATCGGCTTGATGTCCGGATCTTCCTGCTGTGCATGTCGTAGGCTGTCCCTCCACCCGTTGCTGAGGTAGTCTGTCCTGAGCATCCTCACGGATACCACTTCCTTACTCTCTTGCCTACCACAATGGTTGCAATCTTCAGGAAAAGGTCTTCTTGACAATGCATCTGCGTTGCCATGAGATTTCCCGCTGCAGTGTCTGATAGAAAAGTCGTATTCCTGCTGCTGCTGGGCGGTGCTGTTAGCCGCACTTCCTTTCTGAGACCGTTCACCTTCCTTTCCTAGGGTGTGCTTAGGGCAGCTGGACCGAAGATGGCCCCTTACCCCACAGCCATAGCACCTAGGGCTGTATCTTTTATTGTGGTCGCGAACTCTAACTGCTGTAACCTCCCTAGCGTGAGGTGAACGATGATCCTGTCGCCGCCAGGCAGTGCTGTTAGCTGCACTACCCTCTCGAGATCGATCAACTCTCCTTTCCACGGTTCGCTTAGGGCAGCTGGATCGAAGATGGCCCTTTTCCCCACAGCCATAGCACCTAGGGCTGTATCCTTTGTTGCGGTCGCGAACTGTAGCTGCTGCAACCTCCCTGACGCGATGGGAACGATGATCCTGCCGCACGGCTTCTACCTCCAGTGCATGGGCCAAGGCGTCCTTAAGCGTCTCGTGGTGCCCGAGCCTCACAGCAGCTCTGACTTCCAGGTCGCGGATGCCGTCGATGAACGTCTGCACCAGGTTCCCTTCAATGAGCGCAGGTACAGACTGGTATGCTTTTCGAACCATCTTCTCCATCTCAAGGGCCCACTGCTGCAGGTTTTCGTTGCTGCGTTGCACGCGATCTTTAAGCTGCGCGCGAAAGACGTGTTCCAGGTGAGCGTCACCATATCTCGCCTCCAATGCCTCAAGGAGCTGCTCGTAGGTCACTTTCTTACCGAGAGCTTCCAACACGGTTAAGGCTTGGTCGCGCAGGCCTAAGGTGAGTGCAGTCATAGCCTGGATTTTATTCCAGCCGTTTGCCTCCATGACGGCCTCGAACTGGATTTTGTAGGCCGACCAGGAAGAATTCCCGTCGAACGGTGGTACCTTGAACCCACGTAGCGAAGGTGTAGTAGCTACTGCGGGGGCTGCAGTTCCATCCCCAAGTTTGAGGTCGTTCAGCGTTTTCTTCACGTTAGCCATCACGTTGTCAACCCGATGGTTCACATGGTTGATTCGGGTTTCATGTTCTTCGATTCGGGTTTCAGCTTCCGACAGACGGTTGTCGTGTTGAGTAACCCTATCCTTCACCTGCCTTATCTCTTTCCCAAAGGTAGCGTGAAGGTCCTTCATGAGGAGCATCTGCTCTTCCGACCGACGAGCCTGTTCCGCCTGTCGGCGGGCCTGTTCCTCTTGTCCGCTCTGCAGCTGCTCTTTCAACTGACGGACCTGTTCCTCCTGTCGGCGAGCCTGCTCCTCCTGTCGGCGAGCCTGCTTCTGCAGCATCACCATCAGAGCACCTAAGTCAGGTGCCACAGACGTAGAAGCTGCTGACGGACCGGCTTCCGTGGCCGGCGGCTGGCCCTCAGACATCTGCGGCGTTGCACCACCAAATCTCCTCTGGTCCGTCTCCTGTTGGCGTTGATTTCGGGTACGGACACCCTCCGTTTCCTCCTTAGGTAAAATCGGCATTATTTTATCCCACTTCTGACACCAATTGTTACGAGCTTAGGGTTCCTGACAATAAAAATTGCCGATAAAATTACCTAAATTAACACTTTAATTTACTTTACACAAATTAAAGTTAAACCACTAATAATTAAACACACTAATTCACTTAATTCCGCTCCGAAGCTTCGCTTGTGTCGCCGAGTTGAACTCTGTCTCGATCGCATCTTGCGCCACCTATTTATTTAAATTAGCAAAATATCCGGAATGTTCAAGTAAACACGCGCAAGGTACCGAGAAATCGAGTATAGATTTTCTAGAAACTTAGTTCTTCGGGTGGCGCTGTCGGTCGAGAGATCTGTGATGTCATAAACAGCAACGCTCCCCTCGCTCTCGTTCCTGACACTAGTTGTGTCGACTGGAGCGCGTAGCAATACAATACTTTCGTAATCAATATTTTAATGCTAAGCTAATTTTGAAAATGTAAAATTTCGTATAATTAATTGTTCTCCGAATTCCTTATTTAATTTCCAATAGTTTTTAAATGACTTTCCTCATATATATATATATATATATATATATATATATATATATATATATATATATATATATATATATATATATATATATATATATTACGGCGAATGTTAGTATGAATAATATATTCTATAGCTTAGGTTTCATTTTGAGCGTAGGTTAATGTAACCTTTTTATGTAAGCCGTTTAAACTTAAGTTTAATGCAACCTAGCGGATTAAATTAACCGTATAATATATGAATAAAAAGTATAGAAGGTTTTTGTATGTTTTTCATTTACATTAAAATTTAAAGTATAATGTTATAATCACAAAAACTCCAATCGAAATCAATTGGGTATATTATACGCAGATATGTTACTTCGTATTTAATACGCTTCCAATTTTATTAAAGATGCTATAGGCGAAGGCTAGAT
The DNA here is from genome assembly GCA_036936625.1 of Parnassius smintheus behrii. Classification (NCBI taxonomy): domain Eukaryota; kingdom Metazoa; phylum Arthropoda; class Insecta; order Lepidoptera; family Papilionidae; genus Parnassius; species Parnassius smintheus. The sequence continues at coordinate 4,306,613 of JAUPFT010000016.1, forward strand.
ATGGTTCCTTTCGTTGCAGGAAGGATTGCCAAGATCGTTACTCTTGTTATTGGGGTTACATCAGTACCACTTTTCGCACCTTCATTGTCGTCGGTCCAAGTGTTTTCCATTGGTGTAAAAGAGGAGAGCTCTGGCGTTTCCCTTAGTCCTATCTCGAAATATCGGAAACAAAACACAGCAGCATATCAGATCAGAACACAATACCATTAGTATTGTGTTCTGAATCGCCACCGGCGAGCCAAAGGCACTTTTTTGTTGGATACGCGCCATTACATCTTTGTTCTCAAGAGTGACAATTCAATACAAAGTAAGATATATTCGTCCATTAATTCTAATTTTCTTACAAAAAATTAATATCGTCTACTGCTTTTCTCCTTTCTTTCAGTTTTCATTTCATTTTTATTGAATTAAGGCTTAATTAGTGCTTTCAATAATAATATAAAATACACATACTACCGATATGTTTCGTACTCTCTGTTCTTAGTTTTAATAGCTGTGGTTTTATGATTCAGATAGATTTTAGGTGGTAGGTTTTATACATATGTATAAGCCCAATTAGTAAGCTAAAGTGGCAATAGGCTGGCCATATAGGCCATGGAAGAACCGACAACGGAGTCTGGAGTGGTACCCTTCACTTACTGGTATCCTCGTTCCAGTAAGTGAAGGGTAGGGCTGTCCTCCACTAGATGGAGTGATAACCTGGTAAGTAATGCAGGAAGTCGATGGATGCAGGTGGCTCAGGACTGTAACTTGTAGCATCCCTTGTAGGAGGTCTATGTTCAGCAAGGGACTTTTCGAAGGACTGTAATTATGATGATGATGGTGATGGTAGGGTTACTACGTACTTTCGTATAAAGGACACAATAATGTTTTACCATACCAAATATTGAACTTAAATAAACCGTAAAACTTGTTTTTTTCGCCGGAAATGAATCAACATAGAACGAAAATGGGTTGAAAATGTTATTTATTACTGAAGTATCGTATTTTAACACCATCAAAAAATTGTGGTAGTAGTCCAAATTTGGCACAGATCCCAAATATGTAAACAAGATGAATGTGTTCATAAAGTATGGTAATTGTATGGTATTAAGTTATATTCATATTAATAATGCATACCCTTTCAGGATTGTGAGGTCTATGCCCAGGCAATAGTCTGTAATAAGATAGACGAAACACAAACACTCACGCCTGTCACCCAGAGGAGTAAGCAGAGACTGCGGACTTCTATTCGGTACAATCCTAACACATTTCTCTCGCATCTTTCATATACATCAATCCACGCATACATGCGTGTCGGTTAAGGATACTACTAATTTGGTCCATGTTACTCGTGTATCACCAATTTGGTCGATAAACTTTAACCATTGAAGTATTTCGAGGTATGTAGGTACTCGTACTAAGAAAGGAATTTCTTAGCCCTGGTCACAACATCATCTTGAAAACTATACTTTTACTTATCACAAATTTTTATCGCCTGTTTATTCAGAGTCGCTTCTAATTTTTCCAGCTTTTATTCAACCCTCGTGTTTCTTCTGCCACATCCAACTTTCACTACCATACATTTCTTTAGGGATACACAGGAGCATTAAAAGTACAATACTGCTAAATAAAATTGATAGAAGCGAGTGGCGGCAGGACGAACAGGACATAACCATTATTACGAATAGTACAGTCCGCCGCCTAAAAAGACAGGGGCATGTAAACAGTAGGTGAGGCGAATATATTCCGCGGCATCAACCTGTATTAACATACAGACATAAATCTGACTGGGTACTTGAAGTCAGCGCCGTTGTACTCACTGGTTGAATAATATCCGCATAAATCACTCCAGAATTAATTAATGTAGCTGACTGTACTTACATACGTATGCAACATTGAATAAATTTATAGCCACTTAAGTTGTTTATGATGGGCCTTTTTTGTGTTGTTGTTTTTGGAGAGTTAATAGATTTGTTTACTGGAGGCAATAACTATAGTAAAAAGAGTTTATTACACTTTGGTTGGTAACATTGAGATCAGTACGAAAAGAAAATGTTATCAGTAGATGCGAATTTATACACAAAGAAAGGTCATGTTCAGGCTTAAGTAAATTTCTTTGACCACATATATTTATGTTTGAGAAAAGAATATAAATGAATGAAGTAAATGGTTCCAGCCACAATTATTTTAATTATGTCTTCTATTTTATACTTTTTACCGACATTGAAAAAGAAGGACGTTTATAATTCGACTACATTTTTTTAAACGGTACCTCCACACTAAGATTTTTAGGGTTCCGTAGTCAACTAGGAACCCTTATAGTTTCGCCATGTCTGTCTGTCCGTCTGTCCGTCCTCGCTTAATCTCTGTGACCGTTAGCACTAGAAAGCTGAAATTTGGTACCAATATGTGTATCAATCACGCCGATAAAGTGGTAAAATAAAAATTGGAAAAAAATGTTTTATTAGGGTAGCCCCCCTATATGTAAAGTGGGAAGTGATTTTTTTTATTTCAACCCTAACGTGTGATATATTATTGGAAAGGTATTTAAAAATGAATAGGGGTTTACTAAAATCATTTTTTGATAATGTCAATAATTTCGGAAATAATCGCTCCAAAAGTAAAAAACAATGTGTCCCCCCCCCCCTCTAACTTTTGAACCATTAGTTTAGAAAATATGAAAAAAATCTGGAAAGTAGAACTTTATAAGGACTTTCTAGGAAAATTATTTTGAACTTGGATGGAAAGAACAGTTTTTGTACCAACTCATAAGTGGGAACACTTACTGTGACGGACGAGAAACTACGGAACCCTACACTGAGCGTGGCCCGACACTTTCTTGGCCGCTTTATTTCCTGTATCATGGGGACAGTTTACAAACATAAATTTCTTAAGGATAAACATCCAAATCTGGAACAATTACTTGTAGGCCATACAAATAATTATTGCGTGCGAGATTCGAACCCGCGGCCTTTAGCGCTGTAACTCATTGCTAAGCCACTGCGCCACGGAGCCGACAGGTAGTGGATATTATATATATATATATATATATATATATATATATATATATCGATCATTATAAATATATGAATATAAGTTTATCAGTATATCGAATATCCGATATTTTGAAAAATATCAACAGTTTTCGTTTGAACTGATCAGTTGAACTGACCGTGTGTGGCGACCATTACTTCATGAGTTGTACGGGTAAAATTTAAATCTTATAATAATAATAATAAACATTTATTTCTGTCACATTTTACACTGTTAAAATTCTTTCATAAATAGTTTAAGAATTTTTAGTCGCTGTGGGAGATAGAAGCCCAAACTAGGTTAAGTTAAATCTTATAACTTTTCATTTCTGGACCGAGGCTTCCTCGATTTCTGGAATGGTTATGAAGAAACGCCAGTGCATGTTAGCGGGTTTCTCATGTACTCATAATAAATTTTTTCTTAGGATCTTTTCTTGTCCTTATTGTCCCCATGAAACGATATGTAAATCAGTAAACACTGCCATTAACAATTTCATTGGTACCAGCGGGGTTCGAACTCGGGTTGTTTGTTTACTGTAAAATTAACGGTGGGTACTTAGCTCCAAGAGCTACCAAGTTACATTAAGAAAATTCGAGTAGTTCCAGTCCTGAGAAGAACCAGCGAGAAACTATACAATATACAATAACACAGGCCCCCACTCAATGGGGGATTTCGCCATAATTGGCACGCCTAGCAGGCGGATTAGAATCCGCGGAGTTTTTTTTTAAATTATTTTGTGTTATTATCAGGAAGATGCTGCTGTCCATAATCTGCTTGATTTCCTCTTGCTGCCGCCTCATGCGACACCCACGGGACGATATGGGGTAGTGGATATTCTTACACCATTACTACACGGTAACTGCCTCGTTGGTCTATTGGTTGTAGCAGTACGACCGCTGATCATGAGGTCCTGGGTTCAAATCACGGGTCGAGCCAAAAAAAAATAATTATTGAGTTTTTCTGTCAAGAAATTCTCAGTAGTTGCCTGGAGTCAGGAAGTTGGCGGTGGTGGTGGTGTCTCAACCCCGTGCCTCGGAAAGCACGTAAAGCCGTTGGTCCTACGCCTGATCTCTCTCTGGTCATGTCGGTTTACAGTCCCATCGGATTATGAGAGTGAGGGAATAGAGAATGCACCTGTGCTTACGCATTCACTTGGGCACTATAATCCTGTCCTGCGCCTATGGCTAACGTCCGCTGAAGCATGCCGCCGTGGCCGAAATTCGGTCTAGAGGAAATTACTACACGGTTAGCTTCTTATTTTCAACTTCTTACTTTCTTACATAAAATATGAATAGTATTAAACACGAAAAACCTTCTTCGATAATTTTTCAAATAATGAATCACACTTAATCACAAATAATGAAATTTTATATCTCATTTCATTGAATTTTATACGTGGTTCTGCCACGCTGCAGCTATATTATGGTTGCAGCACGAATGGGTCGGCTCGACCGAGGAAGAACCACGCTCTCACAGAATACCAGCGCAAAATAGCAGCTTAATACTGCTGTGTTTCGTATGGTGAGTGTAGAGATCCGGTCAACCTTTTTTACTGGAAACGAGGCATTCCATCGTAGTCCTCAGGGGTTACAACTCATCGCGTTTTGATTCTCAATCGAGGATAAAAGTAGATGTCTAAGGCCACGTGATCCACTCAGATATCGTGATCAGGTGGGCTGTGTGCTCGTTTGTTACCCTTATTCTATAAAAAAAATTCATCGGTGTCTTCGAGATCGTTACAGGAACGTTTGAATAATCTTAACTTTTGCAGACGTATTCGATGACAATGCAATAATTTCATAAATATGAACAATTATTAAAAATGTTTGTTTTGTAGCATTCCTATTAGATTCACCATAGCTCGTGATCAATCCGTGTTTTTAAAGTTTTTATATTAGGTACTATTCGTTTAATACTAATACGTTTTATCGGATGACCACAATAAAACCGGATGTTATAGAGTGAATGTGTTTGATAGGCTTTTACGGTAAAATTGTTTATGTTATTCGAGAGAAAATTTAACAGATATTTATTATTACCACATTATTATTAACAAATACATTTTCATATAAAAATTTACTTGTTTATAAATGATCTTTTACCACCTGATCTCATTGACTAGAAATGTCCGATTAAGACGAAACTATTTAAGGCTATTTTCTTATGGACGCCACACACGGTCAGTTCAACTGATCATTCCAACTGATCAGTTGAAACTAAAATTGTTGATATTTTTTAAAATATTGATTTTTCGATATATTCATAATTATAAATATATTAATATCGGAGTTTTATATGTAAGTTTACTTATCGAGTTATAGTAAATCCGATATTTAAAAAAATATCAACAGTTAGTTTGAACTGATCAGTTGAATTGACCGTGTGCGTCGTCCATTATATTATAGCAGTGTTGAAGTGTAAGCCACATTTTACTCGACACGTGAAATGCATTATTTAGTTTATTTAAAGTGGTTGTTATTAAATATTCTTTGTAAAACTCCCGCGCTCAAAGGCGCTTAATCTTAGAATTGAACGTGCAAAGTAAATAACTGTCAACGTTAAACAAAATTTTAAAAATCGAAAATGCCTACTACTTCAATCGGTAAACGTGGCCACTGCCTACTTTGTCTTACCTTCAATCAATAAGCACCGGCACATAGCAGGCGCGAGACTTGAGACCACCGTTCATTTTACAACCGACGGCGCCTTACCGTCGGGGCGTCGTACCGGACACGTCACGTCAACCACCCGGAAGGACCGCGTATTTGTCTTGTTTACGCGTGGAAAAAATAAACAATCGATAGATCGGAGGAGCAAGCGAGCGTTCGCGGACAGGAAACTAGGATAAAAGCAGGCGCGTCGTCCGGTCGCGGTTGCCGCTGAGGGGGTGGGGTGGTCGTCTGGGGGTGCGGCTACGCCCAGGGGCGGGGCCTGGGCTCGCCTGCGCGGGATTACCAGCCCCCGGGAGATACTAGCGAGATGCCCGAACGACCAGATTCCCCTTAGCGCTGGATTTCATTGTCCTATGTTGACTTGCCGTGAAACACGGGCTTTATGTTTTTGTTTACTAGCTGCTGCATTATTAATGAAGAGCGTTGATTTCACCAATATTAAATAACCATAATCTTATCATAATATTTGATAAGTTTATTCTCATTTTATAATTTAGTATAATATATTATGAACACAGGCTGTAAGGGATTCTATCGTCTTTCCCATTAGTGACGACAAATCTGTATCTTTCTTTGTTCGAGGTTAGCTTCAGCTGTCTATGAACAGTTGCCATGAATAGTACAGTGTTAAATTTGTTGTCAATTTAATTTTATAAAAAAAGGTATATTTGGATGTTCAATTTGGCTTTGTGCTCGTTAACACAGGATAGAATAGAATAATTTTTATTCAATAAAAAAATTCATGCAATTCTTATTGAAAGTCATTTTTAGTCACCCTTATCTCTATAAAAAAAAAAGTTTACCCATTTAAAGACGAGGGTGTCATAAGTGGTGAATTAAAGAAAGACTCAGAAGGCCAAGTCACTTCTACGATATCCGGTATAAGAATCTTTTATTTATATACTACGTACCACGGAATGTACAAACTTGCCACGGGAAGCTGCGTCAGAAGTGCGAATAGTCAGGTACTCCAATCGCCAATGTGCCTGTTAAGCACGACGTTTAAAGGACAAATCCCGTGTCGTGAGGAAAAGTAAAATTAACAAAGGTTAAATGGTAGTATTATTGACTAATGCTAGAGATTAAAAACATATTAAAGCAAACGCAAAGTCACCAAATAGGGCGCTAAAGTGCGTTTTATCGTTACGGAGGCGTCAAGAGGGGCCAAACGAGCCACCTCGCCCCTCCCCGTTGATTACTTACTGAGCTTTCATTGAGCTTTTATAATTGCCTACGGGCTACTCGTTTACAGTAGGTACAGGAGGCAAAGGATTTTCTATACACTTTTAAAGAGTTAAGAAATGTTTTTTTTAAATGTCATTTTGAGCTCGGTACTAGGACATAATCGACTTCAGAATGTTTTGTATTCTTTTAGTTTATTTTGTACTTTTTTAATTGTTTGAAAACCAAAAGGTCTACATAATGATTTCTTATATTTACGCGAACACTACACATTGATTGAAACTACTATTACGGATTTTATCGCGTTTATTTTACGTTTTACGTTGACGTCAACGTTCCGGGAAGTCTGCAGTTTGTGATCATAGCCTAGACGGCCCCAACCATTACATCAGATTTGATAGACCACAAATCCTCGCAAAAGAACACCGATTCCTACCAAGGATGATACGTGAGGCTATTGAAATTAAAAAACATCCTAATTTCAATAGAGAAGGAGGCCGGGTACTACCACCTGCTTGGGATCCTATAATCAATAAAATTAAAACTAAACCCAAGCATACTACTGCAGGACCTCAGGACTTAGTCAGTTCATTTTGCATAGATCGGACCATAAACAATAATTAAAAGAGCTGAAGGTACTCCGGGTTTAACAATGACATCGGGACGTCAGTCATCTCAGTCCCCCGTGACCATGGTTGCTGGAAAGCGTCCGAAACGTCGGAAATTAAAAATAAAAGTAATTAAAAGTAAAATAAACGCGATAAAATCCGTAAAAGTAGTTTCAATCAACCAAAAGGTCATTAAAAATGAATTATCTTCACCCTAAGGAACATGATAATCTCAATGCTAAATAGTTTCACTACAAGCTACGTGAAATATAAATACAAAACATGTTATGCACGTGGTAGAGCCACGCTGCTCCAGCTACATTACGGTTGTAGCACAAATAGGTCGGCTCGACCAACGATGACTGGGGGAATTACCACGCTCTCACCATTACACACCCACGAAACTAAGTTTTCTTATAAATCAATATAATAAAAGACTAATTGTCATAAATCAGCTCTACTTTAAGTCTTTAAAGTTTTATCAAGCTAAGTATTCGTTTATATAATAGGTAATTAAAATAAAATTTTATACGTGGTAGAGCCATGCTACAACTGTATTATAATTGTAACACGAATGGGTCGGCTCGACCGGGTAAGGACCACGCTCTCACATAATACCAGCTTAATACTGCTGTGTTTCGTGTGGTCAGTGTGGAGATCAGGAGACCCTTTTTTATTGGAAACGAGGCATTCCATTTTAGTCCTCAGGGGTAACAACGCATCCGCGTTTTGATTCTTAATCCACGATAAATGTAGACTATGTCTGTGGGCCTAAACATCCATTTACAATCAGGTGGACTGTGTACTCGTTTGTTAACCCGTTATTCTATAAAAAATGTAGGGGAAAAAGTTTCTTCATATTTTGTTTGTATAAAATTGAAGAAAACTCTCTTTGGCTGTAGTGTTAGTATCTGGCTGGTTTTAATATTAATACATCATGTCCTACACGTTAAGAAAAATAAAAATATAAAGTTAAAACATTGAGTGAGCTATTATGTACTAATGTACATATTACTCTTCAACGAGTTAAAACACTCTCTCGACATCACTCGACATTTTACAATTGTTTATCTCTCAGCCAAAATGAGTGAATGTAATGTAACGAATAAATTCGACACATTCTCAAGTTTTATTACAAAAAAGGGAAAATGTGTCTCAAGCTGTGGAAAATGGACCTGATTCAGTGTTAGTAAGAGTAGCACAAAGTTGGTTCAAGCTTTTTCAGTCCGGGAGTTTTGATGTAAAAGATGCAGCTCGCTCTGGTCGTCCTCATGTGGCTAAATCGATGTATTTTTGAAAAGGTGAAGCAAGATCGGCATATTAGTAGTTACGACACAGCCGAGGATTTGAAGATTGACCGCAAAACAGTTTAAGCCCATAATGATTTCTTATATTTACGTGAACACTACACATTGATAAAACCACCTTAACGGATTTCATCGCGCTTAATTTACATGATTTTTAATTCCCTACGTTTCGGGTGCTTTTTAGCACCTTCAGTTTTTTAATTACTATTTATATGTTTTTTATTATTATTTATTTTTACGTGCTAGAGGCGCGCCTCAGCTATATTATAGTCGTAGCACGAATGGGCCGGCTAGACGTGGCCAGGACCACGCTCTCGCAGAATACCAGTGTAAATAGCAGCATCATTCTGCTGCGTCTCGTATGGTTATTGTAGAAAACCGGGGACCCTTTTTACCGGAATCGGAGCTTTCTATCTTAGTCCTTAGGGGTGACAACGTATGTACCTGCATTTGATCCTTAGTTGAAGATAAATGTGGATGTCTACGGGCCACAGTATTAACTTACCTTCAGGTAAAGGTGGGCGAAACTGTTATATTTTTCTAATTCGTTATGTTGTTGTAATATATTTTTCTAACAGTTGTTTTAAACTGTTATAATATATTATAACAGTTTCAAATATTACATTCAGTTCAGTTGTTGGCTGTGTTAGCATTTTTTCGTATGTTGTTATAACGATTATAAATATTATGATGAAAGATTTTTACGATTATAAATATTGTAATTAAACGATTATAAGTATTATATGAAGACAAAAAAAATATTTTTAAGTTGTATTAGCATCATTTGAGTGTTTCATGTTTTAAAAGAGAATTATTTAAAATATGTATGTTAAGTTTAATGAACTTCCCTTCCTACTTTTTACAGGCTTAGGACTGTCTAAATGTATGTTAAGCTGTGTAATTATTGTATCTGTTATAATTATTTACTCATATTTTTAAAAATTTTAAGAAAAATAACTCATTCAGGAGTAGTTAAAAACTTATTGATGTTATGTACATTTTGATTGAATTTTTACATTATTTACACTGTGGTCAAAGTTTTAGTTATCTACAATCATTTACATTTTTTTTTTCAGGTACTATTCAAAAACATTATTTGGTTTACTTTTGACGACGCAAGCCTTGTGAGTCTATCCGATATTAAATCCGAACGGCAAAACTCTTCATATACTCCTACGTGTCTTTGCTTAAGGTGAAGCTTTAAATTTGTAATTGTACTTTTGAAAGATAAAGTTTTTTTAATTGCACACTGCTTTTTTTTCGTCCACACTTTGGACTTAGACTTAAAATAGTTCCAAATGGCTGCGCTACGCTGACGCGACATTATTATACACCACACATTATTACATATCACAAGTTGCAGAGTTTTGACCCATTTAAAAAAGTCTAGCTACACAAAAAAGCTCGATATTAGGGTACCACACGAGCTCACTAAAAAAACCTAATGAATCATGTATTCCTTTGTGATTATGTATTGAAACATAATGAAACCAACCCTTTTTGGAAAGATTCATCAACGATGAATGAATGGAGTATAGAATTAGTAACTGTGGAGGCACATCAAAAAGATCACTCTCAAGTGTCGAGACAGCTAGATTAGTTTAAGTTATTTCTATAGCATTATATCTTATGCGATTTTATTATGAGGAAACGCGACTGAAACCAATATTTTTCGCATAGCAGCTATTTTTAAGGGTTATTCTGTTTACCCACCCTAAAAACTCCACCCTATTGTGGATATTCGGAAATGCGTGTTCATGCGGCCCGGGTGGATAATCGAAATTCACATATATTTATTCTTCCGACTTTTTACTCCAAGTACAGTTTAACTAATACACTTTAATAATTAATTACTTTTTAATAACCACAAACTTAAACAACAATCATATTACGTATTGCTGTTACGGTTACCGTTACTTTGCTCATTAAAGTCAATTCATTACGTATTGCATTCAAATCAAATTAAACTTCCACGTTTTACTACCACGTTATAATATTATTACGTAATTTACTAATTTCACTATTGAGTAAGCGTTTTTAGATATCCTGTATAAATTCGTATCTTTTAATGCATATTTACAATCGTTTTCCATATGTCTTTAAGAAAAGGTGCGGTTTTTTGCAACAAACAAACGTTACTTTTGGATGCTTGTCTTTAACTTCACTTTAAATTGTTTTATGGCAAGATTCCAACGAATCTGTAATCCTGTGAGGTACTCCGTTTATTGACCTTTTAAACAAGAAGTACGTCCATAATCCGTAATCCGACCTACGTTCCGACTCGTGTTATAATCCAAAGTCCTAAAAGCTTTCAGCTCGAGTTACAAAAACGTTTTCAGTGCCTAGAAGACTGCAATGCAGTGGACGATATAAATGACAAGCTCGTCGAAATTGTCCATGTGGTCGGAAATAAGTTCTGTAAGATCCGCCGCAGAAGAACACAAAAATTTCCGATCTCACCCTTAAACGCATGGCTGTTAGACGGGATATGAAGTTGTAGTCTTTAATAGATTTGACAGCATACAGGCAACTGAACAGACAGATCTCCAAACGCATGCTGTAAGACTTACGCAACTTTAATACTACTCGTATTAAAGAAGCAAAAGAGCGGGACCAGTGCTCCAAAGTCTTTGCCAGAAATGTCAGAAATGTCTGTCTGACAGAAAAAGCCAACAGTCAAAGGTTTTTTTTAAACTTTTTTTAAGCCAGTGCTTCACCACAATCTTACCTGGTGGTAAGTGTTGATGCAGCCTTAGAAAATAAATTGCTCTGTCTTAGCGTAACAAAAGCCTATTCACTTTTGCCTTGAAGGCGTCCATATTGTATTCGGACAGGAAGTTTTGACGCCAGCAAATTATTCCACTCCTTTGCGGTACGCATTAAAGAAGTCGAAGTGAACCGTTAGTTCACTTCGACTAGTAGACGTAGACGAGTAGTAGTTCTAATGCGGGGAATATCAACAACAAAGGGGTGAAGACCCGCCGACGATGGTGGAAAGAAAAAAGGAAAGGAGAGGATTTAAACAGAGTAATCTTAACATCCTCAGAACACGAGGCAAAGCGACGCGCTAGCATGTTAAAACGTATAGCTAGAGCCTAGAGCTCTACGTTGACGCTCAATATTCAAGTCGTCACCTAGGTTCTCCGACATATGACCTAAGTACCTGAAATGCTTCACAGTCCGAATCTGCACACCATTTATGCTTACTGGCGGTACTCTCCTCGGACCTTTTCAGGCACGAAAGACTAGCATTTCAGTCTTAGACTCATTATATTTTAATCCATGCTGACGAGCATAATTTTCGCAGATGAATATAAGCTTTTTAAGACTTGATCGATGGGCTAAAGAGCACTATATCGTCTGTGTAGCTAAGGTTGTTAAACGCATTAATGTGTCATCCAATTTTTGTACTCCTAAGCTCCCCGATCAAGCCGTAACATAAAGATTTAAAAGGTCCGGAGAGGTCAGCCCTCCCTGACGTACCCCACATTCTAGTTTATAGCCACTAGAGGTTGTGTCATCCCACCTAACTTTATTTGATTGGTTCTCGTACCAGTATCTCAGCAAACTCAGAACAGGGCCGGGTACATTGGAGTCATGCATTTTCCTCTATAATATATATTAACAAGGTCAAATGCACGACTCAAGTCCAGAAAGCAGGCGTACACAGATGTACTACGTCTTTTATAATAGTTTATAACATGCTTAACGGACAGTATTGCAGAGTCGGCAGAAACACCGGCACGAACACCAAACTGAGCATCACTTATCCTAATATTTTCACAAGTTCGGGTTGTCTTTCAAGCACTTTACCAACTATCGTGCTCAGAATGATAGGACGGTAATTGGAGATATTATAGGAGGTCACCTGTTTGTTCTTAGCGACAGGTACAACAATCGTCTGTAACATTTTATTCGGAAGTTAAAATAATAACTAAAAAAGGGATATCAAACGGTGTGTAAATTCAAAACGTCATAAACAGTTTTCATAGTGATAACAATCGAACACAAATATGTCACTCGGTATCATGTCGCGTCCCGCTAACTGCGTATCAATTACTGGCGTTGCAATGTTTCTGCTTTAAACGATATTTCACGCATCAATGCGTTTGGCTGGATTATGAATAACAGGATAGGTAATTAGCTTATTAATTTTCAACCGAATTCAAAAAAGGAAAGGTTCTCAATTCAACTGTATTTTTTATGTGTGTTATCTCAAAACTTTTTTCTAGATGAACAAATTTTGATGATTCTTTTTTTTGTAGTAAGATCTGATCAGTAGTTTTTAAGTTACCCTTCATAATGTGTATTTAAATGACTTCGAATACATTGATGACGTTTTCGTTTTATTTATATTGAATTCGGTCGTACAAAACTTTTAATTTTACCACTTGTAATCCTCTAATTTCTGGGTAGTTTTGGCTATGTTATGGTTGAAACATTAATGGGTGACCTCGACCGGGGAAGGACCCCACTCTTACAGAATACCAGCACGAAACACCAGCTCAATGCTGCTCCGGAAACCCTTTTTTTTCTAGAAACGAAGTGTTCTATATCATTCCTAAGGGATATTTGTATATAAATCGGGGATAAATTTAGATTACTGTAGCCACAGCATCTACATAACATTATCTAGACAGTGTGTTCGTTTGTTAAACTTATACCCGGCTCAGCAAATCAATCAATCCTTAAGATTTTTTTCTTCATCACCTTTGATTTCCTTAATACAAACATAAAATTACAAATAATTATTGCCATTATATGTGTAGATATTATACAATTGAACTGCTTTTTGATGACTTCTATGACTTTAAATATCTCTAAGAGTTAGAGCATAAAGTCCGAGCGCTACTATATGCTACTATATGAAATTTCATGATTTGGCTGATGATTTGTCCGCCATTGTACCTTGTGATTAATTTATATAGTATGTAAATGTAGGCGATTTTGAAATAATACCTGACCCACCGCAGTCGCGATCGCATAAGGTGCATCGCATATAATCGTGCTTTTGTGTGTAATTCTCGCAGATGGTAGTTCCAGCCAGTGAACTGCCTCCTACCTTTCCGGCGAACTTTCGGAGCATCAGACGCTATTAGTTTACAATTCATAGATGCACATTGTATAAAGAAATATAAAGTATTATAAATATAATTATATAACATATCAATAAAATTCTGAGTACATTTTTATCACAACTAAAATTATCACAATTTTCATAGAGACTAGATTTCGGTAAGTGACTTAATTTCCTATAACAAATTAATGAATATTTTTCCATCTAAATTTATTAACGGGAACACATTCATTATTTGTATAGGTAAAATTTTTATTTCATACTAAATTTATATCACAGTCAATATAAAGGGGAAAATGGTCAGACCAACTTACACTGTTGTCCACACTCACATTTAAAATATTTTTTCTTGTTGCTGAAGTAGCCAGGCAGTAATCTAAAAATTTTACCGTCCCACGAGCTTCGCTTAAAAAGTGAATGTTTTTGAGTTGATCCCTAATATGAGTATATCAGTACAGTTCCAAGTTTTTTTCTCACAATAAGCTAACATTTCAGGCCCGAATCTAGCCGTAGGGCGTGCATTATAATCCCCAACCATTAATATAGCCTCGACCCCACACTCATCAGTTATTGCGCGTTTGTGAACTCAGTCAAGTTATTTTCAATGTCTAAAGGCACGTTTAAGAACAATATCTGACGGTTATGAAATGATAGTTTTAAAGCTGCTAGCCTATTACTATTACATTCTACAACGGATACCACAACATCAATTCAAAAAGAGATTTGCGCCACAATATGCTCAGACTTCCATAAGGCCGACCACGTAATATGATATAATATTTTATGAATATAATATTTTTGCACGTCTCTGCACTGAGTCCAACGCAAGGTGGCATTTTGCAGCATCAGCCGATATGTAACAGCAGTACTTCATGCAAGACCGGATTTGCGCTTTATTTAAGGTAAGAATCTGCCCCGGCGTGAAGTACCACCGCACCATCGCAAGAACACCAAGTTTCCTTGCGGCTGCTTTGGGTCTGGACTCAATAAACCGCCCATAGTTGAGGTTCGGATAAAATTCAACACCTAACAACTGAAGGCGGTCAGTGTATTCCAAGGATACATTCCGGAAAGTAGCAGCCAGGGTGAGCGGGCTCCTTTTAGCGGTGAAAAGACGCGCTTGTGTTTTCGAGGCGTACCATTATGTCCACTAGCTTTGTTTAGACTTCGCAAGATTTTAAGAACCTCCTTGTTTGTGAAACGGACCTCTGACACAGAGGTAACGCAGAGAGGTACGCTGTTGCTACTGACCAGACGCGAATTGCAAGCAAAAAGAGAAGCAAATAAATCCGCTAAAGAACATGCGCCAGTGTGCCATCTGGTTTTACCAGCGGAGGCAGTGTAGACCGGCAGAAGTTTGTCTCGACCACTTTGGCGAGTCACCAAAAAGCTCTACTGCCCTATGGTTTGACAGACAACTTTGTACCGATGCGTTTAATGCGGTCGAAACTGGCTTGCCGTATCGACTTTTTGCAAGACTTGGCGGCTTGATTAAAGGATCTCTTCTTAAGACTAACATCCGGAGCTTTGCAGTATCAAGGATCGAGCCAGGATAAGTACGCTATATGCTTGTGCTATTCAGCACGAGCGCACACGGCGTTGAGCAATGTGCGAGATTTACCACCAATGGTCACATCAGCAAAGGGGATGAAATATTCCATCGCTTGACGTATCACGTCGGTTATGATATCCGCGCAGCTCGATGGATTTTCAAACGAGGAGTAGACCCGCCGCCAAGAAAAAGATGCAAAAAATGCCGCATCTCATCCCAATCTACTGATTTGTATCACCACACTCGCCGCATACCGTGGATACCGTAATTGGGTGGGGAATATACCGCGGAAATAGTAATTGGGAGGGAATATTCCCCTACCACCAGTATGTAGTGCTGCTTGATCAGCATTACCCAGGGTATACGTATAGGAAGTCGAGATTAAAGTAATTCCTACGGAAGCGAGCAGCTTCATCCCCCAAAAGACTGACTGACCCTGAAGACTGAGTGTGACAGCATCGTTTCCAGGACACCTGAGATTTTGAATGAGATTGAGAAGTTCTATGTGCAGCTGTAAACGTCATAGTTAGAGCCACACGCAAGTACGAGTAACATTTGAAGAGCAAGTTTTATCCGACACTATTCCCGTGGTATCCCGGACGTCAATCTGAGTGAGATCAGAATGGCTTTCCAGCACCTTAAAAATGGCTAGGCTCCAGTTGAGGATGGTACTACAGCGGAGCCTTTGAAAGCGGGTGGAATACCGGTACTTAAAATCCTGAAAAACCTCTTCAATTCTGTCTCCTATGGTGACACTACTCCGGAGGCGTAGAGCAGCAGTGCCTTGTGGTCTTGTTATTTAAGAAAGGCGTCAATGCTCGCTTGTAGTACTACAGACCGATATTCCTTCTGAGCGGCGTCTACGTGCTGTTTTCGAGAGTCATTACGAATCATCTTGCACACAGACTCGACCACTTCCAGCCTCCCGAAAAAGCCGGTTTCCGAAAAGGCTTCAGTACCATAGACCACTTACATACCCTGCGGCAGATTGTACAGATGACCGAAGAGTACAATTTCAAAAACATCGCCTTGGTCAGATCCAACCGTGTGCCCAATGAAGGGTTAATGTTCATGTCACACCTATGCTGGTAGTTGTTGGGAGCACTAAGCTCGAAGTTGATGACGAGTAAGTTTATCTGGGACAAATAGTCCGACTAGGAAGTGCAACTTCGACCGGGAGGTCAATCGACGGATTCAACTTGGCTGGGCAGCGTTCGTGAAATACGAGACATCTTCTAGTCAGGTATATCTCAAAACATAAAAAGCAGATTATATAACCAGTGCGTGTTTCCAGTGATGACTTATGGATCTGAGACGTGATTGTTCACTGCTGGCCATATGAGGACACTCAAGGTTGCTCAGCGAGCTATGGAGAAAGCTAAGCGCGCGGTTTCACTGCGTGATAAACTTAGAAATCAAGATATCCCCAGTGGAATCAGATTGACTGACATAGTTAAATGGATTAGTAAGCTGAATTGGCAATGGGCCGGCCATATAGTACGAAGAACCGACAACCGGCGGGGAATAAAGGTTCTCGAGTGGCAGCCTCTGACCGGTAGGCATAGTGTAAAGCGACCCTCCAGTAGATGGAGTGACGACCAGGTAAGACATGCAGGAAGTCGATGGATGCGGATGGCTCGGGACCGTTCTTATTGCCATTCCTTGGGGGAGGCCTTTGTTCAGCAGTGGACTCGTTAAGAGCTGTAATGATGATGATTTTTATAGATATGCCCTATTACTATCTTGGGCCAGTTTTTATCATATTTTTTATAAAATGACTACACAGTCGAAGGGGTTAATCGGAAGAAAAATAATATCAAAAAATCCGATTATCCACCCTAGGGTAGATTTTTCGGGATAGTAAAGGGAATAACCCATTTTTAAACCACAACCAATGAGATTTATTAGAGAAAAATTTAAAGAAAAGAATATATTATTATTTTTTACCTTTTATGTTCCCAGAGGCAACAACGGATTGACTAAACTTATCGCTAAGATGGCTGATTTGGTATAAATATAGTGTAGATCACTAAATATGTGAATTGGATGGAGCTGGTATGCCTGCATGACGTGGATGGCTGATTCAAGGATAATATGCCCAGTAGCGCACACAGTAACGCACAATATAAACTGACATGATTCGTTGGTGTGCTTAGTAGATATAGCCGTTCCAAAGCGTTAATGAATGAACGAATTCATTTATTCTCTCTTCACAATAGATAATCTTAATGCTAAGTGCTAAGTATTACGTTTAAAAGCGTGTTAATTTGCTTACAAAAAAATTAATCACCACCAGTTATAAACAATTATTATGATAAGAGCTATCAAATTAAAATAAAATCAACATCAAAACTAAATTTAATCAAAAACCAAAAACATGTCTTTTATACAGTGTATACTGCTGAGCTTGGTATGTTTGCTAGTTTAGTTATATGGGGGCAACATTGAAGTTTCGCGTCTAGAATAACCTAAATGTTAATAGTTACCGTTCAAATAATGTACTTATTTTGATTATGCATAATTAAGCACTTCACCAGATTTCAATGTTTGCTCTTCAAGTTTGAAAATCAATGAGTTATTATCAGCAAACGATACCATATTTTGGTTTATTGGAACAAGGTAGGGCCAATCATATATAGACTAAAAACAAGAATGGGCTGAGATTTGAGCCTTGAGGGTTTATTAATATAGACGACGTTTTTTACTGTCGATAATAACTTTCTAAGTGCTGTTATACTTAAATATGAAATAATAAGTTAAGGCAATTTATTCATTACCATAACTCTGTAGCTTTCTGATTAATGCCTCATGGTGAATACAGTCTAGAACCTTTTATTCGAACGTTTGTTGTTTCGTTAAGCTTTATGACCGGCCCATAGAAACTCCAACTTACTGAAATTTTGGGCTTGAGCAGTTACTTCTGCTAATGCGAACGTCGTTACCACTGATGTTATCTACAAATAAATTCTGAGTATAGCCCCCTCCATAGCTGATTCAGTGATTTTAAGTTTCAGTCAGAAGCAAAGGACTATGTCTTAACTCCAGCCGAATTACTACAAAACGTGGTTAATCGATAATCACAAAGTTAAGGTTTAATAAGAGTCGGTTACGGCATCAGTCTTCACAAATTTGACTGCTTGTAGATTAGTGCGATGCTCATTTCATCATTCATCATCATTCATTTGTACAATATGTATAAAAATTCGAGGGAAAATAATACAATTGCCAGACAGTGGTGAAGGTGGTATTAGTGGTAGTAGTGTAGGTGTTGGTGGTAGTGGTGCAGGTGTTGGTGGTAGTGGTGTTGGTGTTTGTGGTTGTGCTTGTAGAACCGTTGGTGGTTGTGCTTGTAGAACCCTTGGTGTTGGTGAGTAGTGGACCACACTGCTACCACTAATACCACCACCACGGCCAGCATCACCACCACAGTCATTACCAACATAAACTGGTAAGATCTGCAGCAAGTCTATGGATGGAGGTGGCTCAGGAACATTATTTGCTAAGGGGTGACCTATGTTTAGCAGATGACTTCAAGGGCTACCATAATGGTGATGATGATTGCTAAGCCATTGATATGCTAAATCATCGTTTTTAACTAGCACGATTAAGTACAATCGATTTTGTAGCCCCAAAAGATCGCCTAACCATAAAATGTGTTAAGTACCTTATCCATTAACCGTTTGATGTAAAAATAAGTCCGATTTGTTTGACGAAATTAATTGACAGTCGATGCTAGTCGATTCATTGTGATGAGCGTTAAACACCTGGCTAAGGTGCGGCCATCACGCATGAGACACATAACCATTTCACATTGAACTTCTCCGCCCCTCCGGATTTGAAACCGATAGGGTAAGGAAGGAGCAGATGTTAGGATCATTAAGGGTCAACCGCTTCTAGTCGGGGGATACTGGGATGATCGATTCAGTTTAGTAAAAGATTGGGGTTGAAATATAAATAATGGGCGAATTGCGGTAGGAACAAAAATGTGTTGACCTTTGCCACAATATAATGTTTACGCATTGCTTAACGTAGGTAATTTTATTTCTTATTATATATATGAATATTAATTACTTCTTATATACAAGAATAGGGTGACAAACACGTGCACAGTCCACCCGATCCGTCTACATTTATCCTCAAAGAATCAAAATACAGTTTTTACGCTGGTATTCTATGAGAGCGTGGTCCTTCCCTGGTCGAGCCAACCTATCCGTGTTACAACCAGAAATAGTTGCAGCATGGCTCTACCACATAAAGTTCTGGTCAGACATTAAAAACTCAAACTGGTACTCAAAGAGTAAAATATACTCACGTAAGGTATCTATCGTCAATCCGGTTGCCGAGCCTGCTGAGAAATTGGCTGCCCGTTAAGGCAGGCAATTTCTCTTCACAAAGAGAGCTAGACCCAACTTTGGACATTTACAGGCTAATGAAGAAAAAGAGACGTATATACATATACGGTTATTTTTTTAAATAGAATAACGGTAACAAACGAACACATAGTCCACCTGATGGTAAGTGGATGCTGTGGCCCCTAGACATCTACATCTATCCTCGATTACGGATCAAAATGCAGATGCGTTGTCACCCGTAATGACTAAGGTGGAATGCCTCGTTTACAGTAAAAAGGGTCCGGTTCTCTACACTCACCATACGAAACACAGCAGCATTAAGCTCGAGCTTGGTCGAGCCGTCCCATTCGTGTTGCAACTACAATATAGCTGCAGCATTATTCTACCACGTAAATTTGTGGGCATCGGTATTCATTTACATTTTTGAGTTTGATGCTCATTTCCTCTACTTCCATAATAATGTGCTATTACTGTGGTGCACACAGGTTCCCATTTATAACCAATGTCAGGCTCTAAAGTCTAACTTTAGACTGATATGAATATCTATTTGCTTAGCCGTGAGACAATGAGTTTTACTTGTGCATAACATTGCCCTATTTGATGTTTATTAGTTAATATCCTTTACGAAGCCATAAAGCTTGAGCCGTGGTAGCTCAGGGGCTAAGTGCTAGCTGTAAATTTCACAATGAAATGAAATTAATTGCAATTTTAAGTACTGATTTACCGCTCGGAGGTGAAGGAAAACATCGTGAGGAAACTTGTATGTCTGAAAAATAAGAAAAATATATTTTGGAGACATGTAAAGTTCGCCAACTTTTCATCGCCAACAAATTGGGGCAGCGCGGCGGACGTTTCTTTGCCCTAAAACCCTCTCTGAAATGAGAAGAGGCCTGTGCCCAGCAGTGGGACGTATATAGGCTAACTTAACTTGTTTATTATTTAAGGGAAACTTTTTTTATTTTCATGAATATGTGACCAGGATTAAGAAAGGAATGCGTTGGTGGTTTGGTCATGTACTGTAGTGAGGAAATCGTAACAAAGCAAATTTATGTTGCATAAGCTAATTGTCAGGATCGTGCCAAATGGTAAAACGTACTCTATACCTATTGTGCCCTCTGCGTGACAAGCGTGGGTATTTATTTATGTGTTTGTTATAATTTATGTATGTATGTATAATTTCTTTTAATTTATTTTGTGGCACTATAAATAAATGATTAGTACGTTTTTTAAGTACCTAATTATTACCAAATGAGGAAAGAGAAATTTATATTATTCGAAAGGCACCATGCCATATATGTGCACAAAATTTTGTTCTACGATACTAGTAAGTATACCTAATTAGTAAGTAGTACATATTTGAAAACAGGACAATGTCATCATCGTCATCATTACAGCCCTTCTCACAAGTCCACTGCTGAACATAGGCCTCCCCCAAGGTATGCCACAAAGCACGGTCCTGAGCCACCCGCATCCATCGACTTCCTGCATGTCTTACCAGGTCGTCACTCCATCTAGGGGGGTCGCCCTACATTTCGCCTACCGGTACGAGGCTGCCACTCGAGAACCTTTTTTACCCAAAAGGCCCAAATCCCCCCCCCCCCCCATCAACATGGTAGCGGAATTAAATAAAGATAGACTACCCCAGGAGGGTACCAGCACCCCTGGAGAATCCCTCGCTGAGCATCCACGACCATGTTTCTCCACTTCTGAGCGTGGGTGCTCAGGCTGCCCCGCGTATTCTGGGGGGGGCGAAATTCCGCTCAAGACTGCAACTGCTCGGGGCAAACGGAGCAACAAGACCAAGGCGACCCCTGCCACGCTGTCCGTGAATTTCTGCAATATCAGGGGACTTCACTCCAACCTAAACGCCGTCCACTACCATCTCGAGACGGCGAGGCCGGCTCTGCTCTTCCTGACCGAGACGCAGGTGTCCTCTCCGGCTGATGTTTCGTATCTCTCCTACCCGGGGTACAAACTGGAACACTCCTTTGTGCCTCGGGCTGGAGTTTGCGTTTACGTCAGAGAGGACATCTGTTCTCGACGCCTCGGCAGACTTGAAGGTTCGGACCTGTCCATCCTTTGGCTACGCGTAGACAGCGACGACCATCCGCGCGTCTACGGGTGCCTCTATAGGTCCCACAGCGGTAATGCAGAAACAGACCGACTCTTCGACCACGTCCAAATGGCTGCGGATTCGTTGCTACAGCAGATCCCCTCCGCAGAGATCGTGATCCTCGGCGACTTTAACGCCCATCACGCCGAATGGCTCGGTTCACGTTTAACCGATCATGCGGGGAGATCTGTTCATGATTTTGCCTTGGCATATGGTCTGACACAACTGGTTACTTCGCCTACGCGGATTCCAGATGTGGAGGATCATGCACCTTCCCTGTTGGACCTTCTGTTGACCTCTCACCCGGACGGATATCAGATTTCCGTCGACGCCCCTTTAGGCTCCTCGGACCATTGTCTGATCCGGAGTGTTGTGCCACTCACGCTGAAATCGCGGTTGCATTCTGCAGGCTGCCGCCGTGTTTGGCACTATAGGTCAGCCGATTGGGATGGGATGCGGTCTTTCTTTGCATCCTACCCTTGGGGGCGGGTTTGCTTCTCGCCGGATGATCCCAACGTTGTTGCGGATTCTGTTACTGATGTGGTACTTCAGGGTATGGAACTTTTTATTCCTTCCTCTGTGGTGCCCATTGGAGGCAAATCTCAGCCATGGTTTGGTCGCTCCTGTAAAATAGCATCATGCTATAAGCAGGAGTGCTACCAAGCCTGGGTTGATGCATCAGCGTCCCGGGATGTAAACACCAGCGCTCTAAAAAAGAAGTATAATTCCGCCTCTAGGTCCTTCAAAAGAGTCATTGCCAAGGCAAAGTCAGAGCACATAGGCAGAATTGGCGAGAAACTAGTTCGCCTTCCTTCTGGAACCCGTGCATTCTGGTCTCTCGCCAAGGCTGTCCAGGGGAATTTCTGTCAGCCATCTCTTCCATCTCTGCACAGGGAGGACGACTCACTGGCCCATACTGCAAAGGAAAAAGCCGATCTTCTAGGCTCCTTCTTTGCGTCTAACTCGACTCTCGATGACGGGGGGAGTACGCCGCCGACCATCCCGCGGTGTGAGTGCTCCATGCCGGAAGTGCAGTTCACACAGCGCTCGGTTCGCAAAGCACTCCTCTCCCTGGACATCCACAAGTCGAGTGGGCCTGACGGAATCCCCCCAATTGTGCTGAGGACGTGTGCTCCAGAGTTGGCACCGGTTTTAACGCGTCTTTTCCGGTACTCCTACTCCCTAGGCGTAGTCCCAAAATCGTGGAAGACGGCTTTCGTCCACCCGATCCCTAAAAAAGGCGACCGCTCAGACCCGTCCAACTACCGGCCAATCGCCATCACCTCCTTGTTCTCCAAAACAATGGAGTCCATTGTAAACTGCCAGCTCATGAGGTACCTTGAGGATCACCAGCTGATTAGTGACCGCCAATACGGTTTTCGCCATGGTCGGTCAGCTGGTGATCTTCTGGTCTACCTCACTCACAGATGGGCGGAGGCAGTAGAGTTCAAGGGGGAGGCATTGGCCGTTAGTTTGGACATTGCGAAGGCCTTCGATCGGGTTTGGCACAAAGCGCTTCTTTCGAAGCTCCCTTCCTATGGGCTTCCCGAGAAATTGTGCAATTGGATCACCAGCTTTCTTGCAGATCGGAGCATCAAGGTCGTTGTAGACGGTGCAAGCTCCGATTGCAAGCCTATTAATGCTGGTGTTCCACAGGGCTGCGTGCTATCGCCAACGCTGTTTCTTCTGCATATCAATGATATGTTGCATACCCGTAACATTCATTGCTATGCAGATGACAGCACTGGTGATGCTCTTTACACCGGCCGAGCCAATATTTCTCAGGAAAACGTCTCCGAGTGCCGGGACAAACTTGTGTCTGAAGTCGAGTCTTTGCTGAACAGAGTCTCGGATTGGGGACGACTAAATCTAGTCCAGTTTAACCCCCAGAAGACACAAGTTTGCGCGTTAACCGCTAAAAAGAACCCCTTTGTCGTATCCCCTCAGTTTCAAGGCACTCCCCTTGTTGCCTCAGCCAGTATCGGAATCCTCGGCGTCGACATATCGAGTGACGTGCAGTTTCGTGGTCACTTGGAAGGGAAGGCCAAATTGGCCTCTAAAAAGCTTGGCGTGCTCAGCAGAGCGGGACAGTATTTCATGCCGGCACACCGCCTGCAACTTTACAAGGCGCAGGTTCGGCCGCACATGGAATACTGTTCCCATCTCTGGGCTGGGGCTCCCCAGTACCAGCTCCTTCCACTTGACCGCATCCAGCGCAGAGCGGCTCGAATCGTCGACGACCGAGTGCTTTCCGATCGGCTCGATTCACTGGCGTTGCGAAGAGATGTTGCATCTCTTTGCGTATTTTATCGCATCTATCACGGGGAGTGCTCTGAGGAATTGTTCGGATTAATCCCAGCCGCCAAATTTCGTGAACGCACGACACGGCAAACGTCCCGATACCATCCACACCATCTGGATGCTTGGCGGTCCACCACTGTACGTTTCACAAGGAGTTTTCTTCCACGTACAACCTCTCTGTGGAATAGTTTATCATCGGCGATTTTTCCGGACCGATACGACCTGGGGACCTTCAAGAAAAGAGCTTACTCCTTTCTAAAGGGCCGGCAACGCATCCGCAATTCTCCTGGTGTTGCGGTTGATCATGGGCGGCGGTAGTCACTTAACATCAGGTGAGCCGCATGCTCGTTTGCCCCCTCTTCTATAAAAAAAAAAAAAAAAAAAAAAAAAAAAAACCCAACGGTTGTCGTTTCTTCGTTTGGTTGTATAGTACACTTTAGTTTTCATGTTTTGAGGTATACCTGACGAGAAGATGTATTGTAATTCCCCGAACGCTGCCCAGCCGAGTTGAATCCGTCGATTGACCTCTCGGTCGAAGTTGGACTTACCTAATCGGACTATTTGTCCCAGGTAAACGTACTCATCAACAACTTCGAGCTTAGTGCTCTCAACAACAAAATAATGTAATAATACATGTAATTTTACGAAATATATCGCATTTAATTTAAATTATTTTAAATTACCTACGTTTCGGATGTTTTACGGCATCCATGGTAACGGGGATAGGGGGGACAACTTATTAAACTTATCTAAAATAAGTTAAATTAAACGCGATAAATTCGAGAGTGTTCGAGTAAATTTATGTAATAATTAAACAAAATATATTCTTAAAACTCTTTTAATAATTAATAGCTTTCAATTGAAATTTCAATTAAAATCCACAGGATACAAAACCCAATAACAACTTAGAAACCGACGAAATCAAAACTCTAAAACATGGACTAAAAATATTTTTAATAAACTCTTGGTATAGGTGGAATGGTTTGGATCTCGTCATCCAGCGTCTTGTCGATGACGGGCCGGTACGTGATGGTCACTTTGCCGGTGCTCAAGTCTACCGTTGAGAGGCTGTGTTTCCTCCAGTGCTGTTCGATTGGCTTAGGTGTCTGTGATTTGAAAACCAATGTTAATGCAACAAAAGAAAAGTGTTTTTGTGATTTACTAACAGCATTTATTGTACTCAGTAGGCAACTTTTTTTAAATATTATAAATTAATTAAGTAAGATCCACGTAATAAAATAAAATGATGTGTTACCTAGCTTAATGTAAGACACATCGTTTTATTTTTTTATAGTTTTTTTATACAATCAAAAAATCATACAGTATTCCACGAAGAAATAAAAAATCATAAAAAATTGAAAGAATAATTACAATATTATAAGGTATTAATTATTATTATTGTCCCCCATTTGACCTTAAGGTTGTGGTTGAGCCATCTGCGCACGTCATTATCATAGTGTACGAATGTATGCGTGCACAGGTGCACTCTATATTCTCTCATTCATAGTTTGATGGGACAGTAATGTGATAGGACCGAAGAGAGATCGGGTGGTGCAGGACCAGAGATTTTACCTTAATTCCGTGGCACGGAGACACCGTCAATTTCCTGACTATGGACTGAGAATAGATTGACAGAAAAATTCATGAACCGATTTTTGGCCCAACCTGGATTTCTTAACTGTTTATTCCGTAACTTACTGCGCCATGTATATATATATATATATATATATATATATATATATATATATATATATATATATACTTACTTATCTTCACGCACAATCCCTAACGGGGTAGCCAGAGAGAACAGATCGCCAAGTGTCACGATCCTTACATACCTCTTTCGCTTCTTTCAGGTTCATTAACTTCTTCATACATGCACGTCTAGGTATCCGAGTATTCTTGACCCTCTCCTCCTCGAGCAATTTGCTCACATGGTCTTCGAAAGTTAGTCTCGGTCTACCTCGACACCTTTTAATATTTACTTTCGCTCTATATATTTTCGTCACCATTCGGTCTTAACTCATTCAACGTGCCCAAACCATTGGAGTACGGCCCTATCAATTTTTGTGATAAGGTCATCTTTCAATCCTGCCATATTGCGAATCTCTTCGTTTCGCTTTTGGTCGGCTATGGTAACGCCACACATTTTACGAAGAGATCGCATCTCCACTGCATTCAACTTGCTTTTATGCTTCTTCTGGCATACCCAGGTTTCGCTGCCATATAATAAAGTCGGTACCAACACTGCGTTATGTATTGCAAGGCGTGCACTCTTCACCACGCCTTGCCTTTTGACTAATGCATTCAGGGCACCATTGACTTTGTTTCCGGCGGCGACACGCCTATCCACATCTAAATCACATCTTCCATCCCGGCTGAAAGCACTCCCCAAGTATACAATTTCATTTACCTGTTCTAGACATTTCTGATTTACCCATATTTCACATTTCGTTCTCTCTTCGTCCTTTTCAAATACCAGAACCTTAGTTTTATTAGCATTCAAACGGAGACCTTTAATTTCACATTCCTCTTTCATACACGTGACTAATGCCTGCAGTTCTGCTTCTGATGGTGCAATAAGCACTGCATCATCAGCATACAGCAGACAATTAACTTTAATGTCACCCAATTTCACACCCAAACAGCTATTTTTCAGCTTCTGTAAACAGCTGTCGAGATACAGTATGAACAGCCAGGAAGACATAACACAACTCTGTTTTACGCCCGCTTGGACGTTAAACATGGGTGACAGATCATGCCCTACCCGCACACAGGCTTTACAGTCATAGTAAAGTGACTGCACAGCCCTTAACAATATTAACCTATATATATATATATATATATATATATATATATATATATATATATATATATATATATATATATATATATATATATAATAAGTAGTAATATAGTATACATGGATAAAGTTTTTGTATTTATTACCTGGTCATTAGTCGGTTTACTGTAATCCATCTCGTCGATTCTCTTAGGGAAGTCGTCTCTGAAATGGGCTCCTCTGCTCTCTGTCCTGTTAAGGGCACAGGCGACAACTTGTACTGCAGTCTGCAGCATATTTTGCAGCTCCAGCGTTTCTATCAGGTCAGTATTCCAGTTAAGCCGCGTATCTGTCACATGGATCTGCTCGAACGCCTTGTACCATTTCTGAATCTCTTCGTTAGCTGTAGATATGCACAAAATGTATCACTCACTGATAGACTATTTTTTTTGGAGTCGGCAATCATAAAGTAAATAAGTGTTAACACAAAAAAATATACAATTTAATTACCCTCATTCAGCAACTTGGCCTCCCTGAAAACGCCACACTTGTTCTGCATGGTAGTGCGCATGCTTTCGCGTAGTTCGTGAGGCTTCACGCAACCCTTGGAGTTTTTCACCTTGTCCAGATTGTCCAGAGTTCCATCGCATAAATTCTGTTCAATATTCATTGCTGTCGTTAAGTACAATGGTAAAATGATATCGTGTAATTTGCTTGCTTATTTGATTCCCGCGTTCAAATCCCCATCGAAGCAAAGTATTTGAGTATAAAATCAAGATCTAGATTATCGAATCTAGTTGTTTTCTCATAGGAGCAAGGGAGCACATAGTATACCAGGAGTTACGTTATTTTTAACTGCCTCGTTGGTCTTGGGGTCATAAACCAAGGTTCTGGGTTCGTGTCCCGGGTCGGTCGTCATTAATTTGATTTTTCTGTCAAGAAATCGTCAGCAGCAGCCCAGAGTCAAGAATTTGGCAGTGTTTCTCCCCGTTCTTTAGAAAGCACGTAAAGCCGTTTGTCCTGCGCCTGATTTCTCTCCGGTCATGTTAGATTACCGTTACATCGGACTATAAGAGTGAGGGAATAGAGAGTGCACTTGTACTGGCACTCGTGCACTATAATGCTCTTCTGCGTGGGTGACCGTAACTCCCTCTGGCTTATATTTAAATAGAAAAAAGATGTTCTTCTGATTATTACTACTTTCTATTTAAATCTGATTTTATTATTTAGTTTTAGTATTAGTTTTGTTCCTCGCATAACTTTTTGTGGAATCTTCTCGACCGATATTACTTAGTAAGTATCAAGTAAAGAGACAACTCCTTTTAGAATGGCAGACAACGACTTCTTACATTAATCTACGTATTTACTATTCACTGAATGAAACTGAGTTGTAATTATATCGCGTTTAATTAATTTAGTTTTATACTTAGAGCATACATAAGCTAGGTTTTTTTTTTTAAATTTATTAAGCATAATTTTGTTACATTATCCAGTACAATGCTAGCATATAAACCTCTAGGGGTTTATCTACGCTAGAGAGTCGTCTTATATAAATTATTTATTATTTAGTTGTTTATGTATACTCTAAGGTTTTATATATTTTCATATTCCTGTTAAGGGCAATGACGACACATTTGCGTTTTGATTCTTAATCAAGGATAGGTGTAGAAGTTTATGGGCCAAAACATTCACTTCCTATCAGGTGGGCGGTTTGTTCCTTTACTTGTGTATAAAATAAAATATTAGACATAAAAAAAAGCTTAAATAATCCGAAAGAACAAGAGATGTTAGTTGATCCAAGAAAAAATACTAGGTCATATCCACGAATTTATTGTATTGTTATCGGTTCTATACACGTCTGTAAAGTTTCAGATTTTACAGTGTATCTATGAAAACCGAATTATAAAATGTCATTCGAAAAAAACTTCAAGATGTTTAAAATTTTGAAGTGAATACTTCTTTAGCGGCGTTGTACACTTTTTTTGCAATGGGTAAAAAATGTTAAACTCGCGTCAGGACACGTGATCTGATCGAAAATTCGTAAGACGGATGGAGAGTAGACAGCCGGCGCGGCGTAGGAGAGGAAGTATCCCCCTCTCTTTCTACGGCGCGGCGAAAATATATGCCTGCGCTTGTTTTCTGAAAGATAAACTTTTTAACTTAATATTAACTGTCACGTTTGTGTATGATAGCGCAATAAATAAATATTGTATTCTACCACATAAATGACTTTTATACCGATAATTAAAGCAATTCGTGCAACATTATTCCCTAACCATTCAAAATATCAAAAATGCACAACGTTAATATTCAAGGTTTCACTTCTGCTGGCACTCCTAGAGTGCAATCCGTCGTTTTTTAGGGTTCCGTAGTCAACTAGGAACCCTTATAGTTTCGCCATGTCTGTCAGTCCGTCTGTCCCTCCTCGCTTAATCTCTGTAACCGTTAGCACTAGAAAGCTGAAATTTGGTACCAATATGTGTATCAATCACGCCGACAAAGTGGTAAAATAAAAATTGGAAAAAATGTTTTATTAGGGTAGCCCCCCTATATGTAAAATGGGAAGTGATTTTTTTTTATTTCAACCCTAACGTGTGATATATTGTTGGAAAGGTATTTAAAAATGAATAGGGGTTTACTAAGATCATTTTTGATGATGTCAATAATTTCGGAAATAATCGCTCCAAAAGTAAAAAACAATGTGTCCCCCCCCTCTAACTTTTGAACCATAAGTTTAAAAAAATATGAAAAAAATCTGAAAAGTAGAACTTTATAAGGTCTTTCTAGGAAAATCATTTTGAACTTGGATGGAAACAACAGTACCCACTAGCGGGAGCAGTTGCAGGAGCGCGAGCGCTGCTGGAGCGCGAACATAATGGATACCCACCTTTAAACTCATAAGTGGGAACACTTATTGTGACGGACGGGAAATTACGGAACCCTACACTGAGCGTGGCCCGACACGCTCTTGGCCGCTTTTTTTATTTTTTACTAGCTACCCACCCTAGCTTTGCCAGGATAAGATCTATTAGTGTAGTGTTATTTTTATTTAAGATGAAGATCATTTATTTTCAAATTTTAGTTTTTTCAAAAAAATCTCCAACGTATTTAGATAAAACATCAGCCTTAATTCTTCCTAGCACTTCTCTCTATCTAAAGTTTGATCAAAATCGATTCAGCCATATCGAAGATGAACCCGAACAGACAAACAGACAGACAAAAATAGGTTATTTACGTCATAGTAACATGTTAATTACCCCTGAGCTTAATAGAAACCAGCTACTTCAATATTACAAACTGACTTTAATTTTATTTATATTTATAGATAATTTTAAACTTCTATATAAACTAGCTTCCCAGAAAATTTTCCGTACCGATACGACTTAGGGACTTTCAAGTAAAGAGCCCATTCCTTTTAAAAAGGCCGACAACGAAAATCGTCACTTATATTCAGGTGAATCGCATACTAGTTTACCCTCACTTCTATACAAAAGGGAGTTCTGTTTAGACATTTATTTTTATAATATAAGAATCAAAATTGCTTATCACCTCTGAGGACTAAGGTGGCATGCCTCTTTGCCAATAAAAAGGGTACCTACCCGGTTCTCTACACTCACCATACGGATAAACATGGTGTTATTACACGCTGGTATTCTGTGCGAGCGAGGTTGAACCGATCCGTTCTTGCTGCAGCCATAACGAACTACTCTTCTACTACGTGGCTCTATCACGTACTAAAGTAATGTATTTCACTCGCCCTTAGTCACTTACTAAGGTTTTGTTCCAGTACCAAAAACGCCAGAGATCATAAACCTGCGTGATCTCAAAAGTTTACAACCTAACAAAGATACAAGACACGGGTGAGTTAACCATCAAATGCCTTTTGTACGCCGATGATCAAGTTATTCTTGCGTCATCGGCAGCCGAGTTGCAAATGATGGTTACATTAATGAACAGGTCATCAATAGAAAGGGGAATGAAAGTGAGCACAAGTAAGACGAAAGTGATGGTTTTTGAAAGAGAAGAAAGCAAAACGGTATGTGAAATAAGAATAGAAGGAGAGTTAATTGAGCAAGTGGATGAGTTCGTATATTTGGGATGTGTATTCAGCAGGGATGGGAGATATAATAAGGATATTGAACGACGAGTGAATTCAGGAAATAAAGTAAATGGGGTTATACACTCTATTGTGAAAAGTCAGAATGTGTCAAAAAAGGCACGTATGGCAATTCACAATGCTGTATTAGTCCCTACTTTAACATATGGTAGTGAAAGTTGGGTGTGGCAGAAGAAGCACGTGGCAACCGCTGAGGTGTGAGCCGGCGCGTTGTCATGCTAAAACAGGATTTTTTTATTCTGCAAATGTGGCCGTTTTCCCGCAATTTCCGCCTTCAGTTTGTCAAGTAATGATGTGTAGTATGCTCCTGTAATGGTTTTTCCTTTTTGAAGATAATCGATTAAGATAACTATTCAAAAAAAAAACAGTTCCACTTCCATCACTTCCCAGCCGAAAAACCAGCTTTTGCTTTTTTGGAACCGGTTTCCCCTTTGTAGTCCACTGTTTTGACTATATTTTTGTTTCGGGCTTACGCCCGAATACAATGTTGTCCAGCTTTCATCTACAGTAATTGATCAGCGCCAATACTCGGATTTATTGCGCGTTGGAAATGTTCACTCTAACACGCCTTTGGTCTAATATGAGTAAACGCGGCACCCTGCGCGCTGACAGCTTTCTCATGCCTAATCTCAATTGGACACGTTCATAGCCTCTGCTATCTCTTTCACTTTAATAGGGCTGTCGTCTATCACCATTTGGTGATGTTATTTCGCACCTTTATCGATGTTATCGTCAGTAGTTGCAGTATTTGGGCCTCTAGAACGTTCATCGTCTCCCAAATACCACGTATAATACTAATATAAATTCAGCTGCCCAAAATTTCCCTGTGGCAAATGATGGTACAGAGTCCAACTCATCTTTGATTTGCGTTGGCGTATTGCCTTTCAAAACCAAAAATTTTATGACAGCTCGATACTCTTTTCACAAAAACATTCACATCGACCCTTCTCGCTCAAACGTCTATCAAATAACAACTACGCATCCAAAATGGCTGAAATATTGGTGCGTTACTGTCAAAAGATGCACAACTATATCACTAGCTTTTATTAACGAGTATCTTCGCGTTGAGTTCGGAAACTTTTCAGATCACCCTGGTATTTGCGAATAACAATTTTATTTAGTAACCTACGATCCTACGTTTACTTTTTATCTCACCTCCATTCTATTATTCAAAAGAAAACGAAATTCTTCGAATGTTTGAATTTGAAAAAAAAAGATTCTTGCAGAGACACAAGAGCCACATCAATACTACATGCCTCCAAATTGTACGTAATAATCATTATTTTTATTGCACGTCTTCGTAAATCTTACACTGAACATAGGCCCATCCAAAGAATCCGTGAACAAAGCGCGGTTGCGAGCCACACGCATCCATCGAATTCCCGCATCTCGTACCAGGTCGTCACTCCATCTAAATCTCCGCAAAATATAAATCGTTTAGCGGTACGAGGCTGCTACTTGAAAACATTTTTCCCCAACAGTTGCCGGATCTTCATGGTTCCCCAGAAAGTGATTAAATAGATGAAGCGATGAAAAATCTTACGTCTCTAAGTTCCGGCTGCTTTTCACCAGGCTTATGCAGCTGTCCAATATTCTTGCCGATGGCCGTGCCAAACACGACGACATCCAGAATGGAGTTGGCCCCAAGCCGGTTGGCACCGTGACAGTTGCTGACTGCCTCGCCAGCAGCATGCAGTCCGGGGATAACAGAGTCGCATTGATTGTATATAAGAGCCTGAAAAAGTCAAAAAATATTTCAAGGCCGATGTACACGCTAAGTTAAGAATAGCGGAATAGTCGCCATGAGTTGAACAGCACCGGTAGGCTAAGGAGGGTGGTAATATACGGGGAAGGTGGAAAAGCAAGGGGTTTACACTTCATCAAATCTAAGAAATACCTTTTGACGTTACACATTATTCATTTCGCAATAACTTTATTGTACAAAGGCAATCACACGGTTCAAAATAACGGTTTACGGAATTCCAACGAAATAATGAGGTTATCTATATTTCATTACATGTATGTGTGTGTTTCATTACACAAGTTCTTTATCACTAATTTAAATTAAAATCTTACAAAGCAAATTGTAAAAAAAAAATTACCAGAATCATTGAAGTAATATGTTACGTACATACTTACGTACTAGAACAGCTATCTCAAACAAAAAAATGTGCGCTACTCTGTTCGCGGGGATGGCTTTTTGTTCATGGAATAAACATAGGTAGAATGACCCGTAGGTAATAACAGATTGTATTGTTATATAGGTAAATTATATCGAGTACATTTTTTTATTTTGTCATTTATTTGTACATTATAATTGCTTATTTAATATAATATTACATAATATTATATCACAATTACATTTTAATGATATTTTTATCTCAATATTTTAAAAGGTAACTATGTCAAATACAAAAATAAAAAAATAATAAATGTATGTTTAACAAAACGTATTAACATAACATTTAAATTACTATATTTATTTAAATTAGATTAAGAGTCGTTCATAAACGCTGGGCACGGACTTTGAGGTGGAAACCTAAAAATAAATAAAAGAATAATAAGCAGATTTAAACATGAAAACTTTAGCCTAATTATAATAACCTATATATGTTTCTACAAAAAATGTGTATAATAATATATTCGTCCTATACTTAAGTACCCACAGAAATGTCGCATCTGAACAAATTAATTTCGTAATCTATATTCCATGGAACGAGATGGCGTCTTAGGAATAATTTCGACTTTCTTCTAAAAAACTGTCGTAACATAAGAAATAGTAGAAACACAGATTTAAATACAGTTTTATTAAGTTTTTCATTCTCTATCGATCAATGAAACCGCCACAATTGTAGTACAAAAAAAACTAACTAGGTGGCGTAAGTGACGGTTTTTTACGGAGCGATATTGCGCGCTCCCGCCTCAACAGTAGTGACGTATCGGAGCTTGTGTCATGTGAACGTGTGTCAGTGCTCTTGAAAATCGCCACAAGCTATCTTGTGACCATATTTTGGGTAAGTTTTTTCACAATACTTGTAAATTTAAGAGTGAAAACTGCAGTATCACAATATAGTACTGTTTTTTCACTCTAAAAAAGTGTCATAACATAGGTTATGATACTATTTCACTCAACATTGTATTATATTTTTACGTTTTAACTGGGTAAAAAACAGTTGTATTTTGTTTTGTGGCACCTTTTTTATAATTATTTTGCAAACTTTAGTTACCGAATGTTTATAAAAGTAGCCTTGAATAGGTTATGACTGCTTTTTACATTTTTTTATTCTACTTTGAACTAACGGGTACAACAATTTTGTCACATCAATATGTTATGGCCGTTTTGAACTGATTTTAGTATTACTCTTTACTGTAGTGCTACATAACTTTATTGTATAATTTACCTACATTAACATCAATACTTACGGAAATGTTGATGTTCTGTTCATATTAAACTTGTATTTATTTATTTCAGAATAAAAATGTGTGACAGATTTAAGGATAGCAGGGGCAAAAAGTTACTACAACTTTTAAATTCTGAAAGTGAAGAAAATAAAGAAAATTGTGACCGCAATCTGAACAAAGGTAAATTTAACTAGCTGCACGACTTAATTAATAATTCATATGTTATGTAGGTGGTAACAATTGTCCCAATAAGTATGTTTATGGTGAGTTTATTTTTTATTTTTTTTACAGAAAATTCCGAGGAGATAGTACAAAATAATATTCCTAAGGATGATAATACCAAAGAATGTTTCAGTAAGTTATTTATATAAACTTTTAATGTTAACTTTAATTTGAAAGTTATTATTATTGCTTAGTTTATGAATTCGTTTTATTTCAGAAAATACAGATAATGTTACAACTTTTGAAGCTTGGAAAGAAGCTGAGCCTATTGCCCATTGCAGTTACAATCCGCCTGAAAATAAATCTTCATATACCGAGCCACCACCCGCTGCTTATGAATCGTATTCGGAAGATGACGATGATTCAGTAAAAGATCCTCACTACAAGTCTAGTTCCTCCAGTAGGTCATCTAGTTCTTCTAGCAGTTCTTCGAGCACTTCTACGTCAACTGCGATAACGAATAATGTACAAGTATTACCAACTAACGGTCAAGTGGAACCAGTTTCGATCCAGACTTCTGCTGAAACAAATAACGAAGAAATACAAGAAGCAGTACAAAATGAGAATGAATCAATAAACCAAGATGAAATAGTCGAACAGAATATTTCCATGAACGAAATAGAAGAAAATAGTAATGTTAAGAAAAATACCTTATTACTGGCCATACACAAAATGAAGGAGATAGCGTACATTCCGTGATAGAAAAAGCTATCAAAAAGAACCTCCGCTCCGGTCCCATCTATGTTCCGAGCCAATATGCTCAAATTATAAGGAACGCCAAAAAGAAGGGCAACCCGTATAGAGTAAACGAGATGAGCTTCAGAGAATTTTATTCTATGAAAAGCCTATCGGAAACCATTGGTTTCATATCTAAAAATTTTAAAACCTCTGAAATAAAGGTTTTAAAAGTGATTCAGGGCGAATTTAAGAAAGTGTACTATAAATATTCTTTTAAAGAAATTCATTTTAAAGAAGCAGAAATCACAAGAAAGCAATTGCCCGTTCAAATAATATCACTAAAAAAAGCTTATAGGATGAAACCGAAAATTAAAGAAAATAAAAAGAGAGACCTCTTAAGTCTGGTACAGAGTAATCACATACCTAATTTCTACAGCGAATTTTACACAAATTTGTAATCTTTAAGTTTTAAGTATTAACTAAATTAATACTTAAAACTTAAAGATAATATAATAATAATTTACTACTTAAAAGATAATATAATGATAATTTTTAGTGTGTTTTTTTAACTTTGCCTTTAGACTGATTATGGTAATTGTGAAAGTTCCTAAAGTTGCTCCAAAGATTAGATTTAATATTAAGAAGAACCATAAATAAAAATATTTTTTGTGTTACGATATTTTTTTTTATAATGTAAAAAAGTGTCATAAGTTGGGTAATTTTTAATTTATTTACTTTTTAAACAAATTTCATTTAATTTTTTAATATACTCTTATATTTTGCAAATAGCTTGATAAATTCTTTGTTAGTTAAAACAGTAGACAGCTAAAAATTTGTAACCTAAAAGTCACAATAGCATTAATTTATCGAAAAATAATTTAAATCGTTTTTTTCTCAAAACTAGCTTTCAGCGTCTTATGACAGTTTTTCAGAGGGAAGTCGATTTGTTTTATTATTAACCCATGAAAAGTAATTCCTCGGTTTTTACTGACATTTCTTGAATTATTTGTGCAATATCTAAGTACACACGACGGCTTATTTATATCGAGAGATTTTTTTAAATCAACACAACACGTGACAACTCTACAAGCACCTAGCTGGTGACTGATTAAAGTGCGCTGTAAGCACGCCTGTGTGTGTGTCGCCTATAGTACGTAGTACATAATAGCTCAATGACCATAATCAGATTTTCGCTTGACGTTGTTTCAATGATATATCGTTATGTACCTAAGATAAGTGGTAGAGCCACGCTGCTGCTATATTATGGTTGTTGCACGAATGGGTCGACTCGACCGGGGAAGGACCACGCTCTCACAGAATACCAGCGTGAAATAGCAGCTTAATGTTACTGTGTTTCGTATGGTGAGTGTAGAGAGCCGGAGACCCCTTTTTAACTGCAAATGAGGCCATCTCAGTCCTCAGGGCTGACAACACATCTGCGTTTTGATTCCTAATTGAGGATAAATGTGGATGTCTACGGTAGCATTCACTTATCATTTGGTGGACGGTGTGCTCATTTATCACTCTGGTTCCACAAAAGAAGTACCGTAGTGTTTGGATGATTCAAATTGATGTTTTTGTTGTTATGTTTATAATGTTGTTATGTCTATGTATATGATGTTAATGTGAATAGGTTAAGATATTTAAACCATAGAATTACTATAATACACAATAGAATGGCTGTCAACTTTATTTTTTGTACGAGGATTAGCGTCGCCAAACCCGATTCGCTGTGTTGACAGACTGAATAAATTTACACATTTTAGACTTTTGATTAATGTTCAAGATCACCTTAAAAAAATCTTTCAAACTTTAATACATATTTATTTGTAAATAGCGTGCATTTTGGCATTTTTTTAATAATTTGCATGCGAAATTTGGAAACGATTGTAACGTCAAAACACATCTCGTGTTTATTACGACGACATTTATGCGTGTGAATTGACGTGTTAGTGACATTTCAGTGGCTACGCGGGCTCCGCCCACTCCCCCGTTCTATTATGTATGTATTATAGTATTCTATTCAATCAAACCATTACATTTTTAATTTTTTTTTTGTTTATTTAAATTTTAATTTTTAGAGTTGCATAAA
This sequence comes from Parnassius smintheus behrii, assembly GCA_036936625.1. Lineage (NCBI taxonomy): Eukaryota > Metazoa > Arthropoda > Insecta > Lepidoptera > Papilionidae > Parnassius > Parnassius smintheus. The sequence continues at coordinate 4,344,085 of JAUPFT010000016.1, forward strand.
TTATATGAATCATAAGTCTAATTTTTATACAATTTATGGCAAAATTACAAGTAGGTTTAGAAGATGCCGGCTTATACAATGGTAGAGTCATTAAGAACCATGTAAAAAGAAATTGGCTTACGAAACAAAAAATATTGACAAGCGCAAACTAATTATTTAGAGGTATGAATTCAAGGAATAACATTTTACCGAGAAATTAATAATATAAGCAGTCGGGACAACTTTATATTTATTGTTGGAATATGGCTAAAGGCCAACCCCACTGTGCCCAGACATGGACAGATGACACGTGCCCGTGAGAAAAGGTAGGCGCCTCATAATTTGCTCTGTGGAATTCTCCACCGGAGAAGGAATTGTAGGAAATACATCTGCTACACAAGGAATGACTGGGATCAATGTGATGGAGAAAACAAAGAATATTGTTATGTGCTCCCTGGTCACCCATGTACCATTTAAAATAAAACGATGAGTGAACAAAGCTTAAGTCTGTTAACATTATGACAACACACACACAACAGCAAGCTTATGGATACTTGCAAGCAATTTTGTACCAAGAAGCTCACACGTGCCATGTCAGCCTTTAGTACAAAGACAGAATGCCTCACAGGAGCTTGACCTGGCTCCTACCGTTCAATGTGAACTACGCAGCAGTGCGTGGACTGATATCGTTCCAGGTAGAAACAGGTAAGATGATTGTACCTTTCCAGACGAACACCTAGACAAAAAAATAATTAACCACCTTGTAAATTATCTTCTATATAAGAGAACTTTCCAGAAATATCCACCCTTCAACGAAACCATAACTTAAGCAAAACGCAGACTTTCAAAGGAACTATTTAGGAGTATATTCGCTGCCGGCACAGATGCAGTGTGCATTGTTAAGACTCAATCGTTATTGCATCAGATGAGTTAAGAAGTGCTCTTATATTCAAAAGTTAGGTTTAGATAGGAGATTTACTTTTATTAAATAATTATATTTAAATAACTAATTTAAATGTAACTATTTAATAGCCGTTTTATAATTATAATCGTGGTAGTTAAAGGGGTAAGCGCTCACTATAAATTTCATAGTACCCGAGCAACCCGGGTTCGATCCCCACCCGCACCAATGGAATTGTTAAACACATTTTTAGTGCTGATTTACCAAGTGCTCAGCGGTGAAGGAAAACATCAAGAGGAAACCCGTAATCTGAGAAATAAGAAAAAATTATTTCTCGAAGTTACCTACGTGACTGACAACACGCATGCACAACGGCAGCGCGGCGGACTTCTTCGCCCTAAAACCCTCTCATAAGTGAGCGAAGGTCTGTGCCCAGCAGCGGGATTTATAAAGGCTGAAACTTAATTTAAACAATATATTTGAATTTTGTCCTATATAAAATCCTACCAGTTACTCTAGAAAATAAAGACACGACGTGGAACTAATTTCTTGACGATAAACTCAAGACAGCTGCTATATCATCGTTGTATCACGAACGGGTCAGCTCGACCGGAGAAAAACCACGCACTCACAGAAAACTAGACTATTTGGTACGGAGAACTCTATCGTGAGTAGAATACAGATAGGTAGGTACGATAGCAAGGCCATAATATGATATTTTTGGCGTATCCCGTAGTCGCTTTTTACGATTATTTAGAGAGTCACACATCAAGCAATTACGATTAGATTCGGGTTGCCACCGGCAATTTATAATATATTGTAAATTATTTCGGACAAGACCTTTATAGACCAGTAAAGTACGTAAAAATACTTTATTTTACCAAAATTTACGACTTTCAAGGTTTTATTTTAATGTTTACTAAAAGAGTGAATTATATACATACATTACTAAAAGGTGTCAATGATACGTGGCGAAAACTTATTTAAGAATAAGTTATATGCGCAAGGAAATAATTTCGATTTTGATTTTGGAAATATTTTGTACTTTAATTCAAAATCGTGTCATGTCTGCTATCCATCATATCAATTCAGCGTTATTTACTATTACTGCCAAACATAGGTCTCCCCATAAATTGCCTCATAAGGGGGGTATTGGTCTTAGTTGCCACGCTTGGCAAGAGAGTTGGCATACCGCAGTTTTTTATTTTAGTAGTTATTAGGAAGAAGCTGGTGATTTTTTCCCTCTTTCACCTCTTACGACACCCACGGGAGGATATGACCCGTACCGCCACTACACAGTAAATTCAGCGCTATTTACCAGTTTTACCTCTAATGAATACTAGGGGGTGAGATAAAAGGAGCATTGTTGTCTTAACTTAGGCATGGAATGTAGATAAAAAATAATGTGTGGAAAAAATAGCATGTCGAATAAATAATACTTTTATTTTCACTTAGTGTACTTACGTACTTTAGATTTTTAGTTTAGTAGGTAAAGTATAGAATACTTTATTTACTTAAAAGAGGTGACAACCCTAGATAATATAATATTCAATGAACTAACAAAGACGTCGCAGATAACTTATATTTTATCGTTAAGTATCTGTAAGCACCGACATATATCAAAAGATGGTGACGATATCATCTGCTCATACAAATATATCTGCATCAAACATCTACAATTAAGGCGTAGGATTTTACCTGCGGATAAATACAGAATAGTCGCTGAAAAATTGCGATTAAATTCACCTTGGGCCTTTTTAAGCTTTATATGACGTTCTAAACAATTTCTTCGCATTTTAGGAAATGATAATGCAACACGTGAATCAAAATTAATCCTATTCTGACGAGGTGTCTAGCAAATCCAGAAGAAATATACGCCAAATCATCGTAGGTAATAAACTGTATAAACAATCCGCTATAAACGTACGTAACGTCTAGTAAGTTTGAATGATTTCGAGTGAACGTATTATTTCGTATATTATCGTAACTGCTTATATATAGCTAGCTTAACATGCTAATTGCCCTTTTTTACTGAAAACGAGGCCAACAATCTTAATCCTCAGGGATGACACTGTATCTAATTTCTTACTTAATCTTAAAAGATAGCATTAGGTGGACTATGAGTTCGATCATCAACATCATCATTACAGCTTCATACGGACCGATACAATTTAGGGACCTTCAAGAAACAAGCTTACTCCTTTTTAAAAGGCCGGGAAAACACCTGCTATTCCTCTGTCGTTGCAGTTGTTCATGGGCGGCGATAGGGTTTCCACCTGTACTATAATAATATATAGTATCGTACTATATTTTAGTCAATTGTACTAAATATTATAGAAAAATAATATAGTACGAAAAATACTACATTTTTATCCCTAATTCAACTACTTTTTATATTGAATCTGATTGGAAGTCTGGAACAGGTAAGTTTTACGGAAATATTTTTTATCGTCATAAATGTAATATTTAAAGAAAGATATAGAGCATATATTCATTTTATTAAAAACGAATTGTTTATTTATTTTATTATGAATCTAAATTGCTCAGACTACTATAATTATTTACTACGTAATCGATAATTAATGGCCAAACCAAAGAGGAATAACAAATATATATATATGGATAAATACATAAATATATACGGATGTATAGACGGATAGGTCTTAAGATGAACATGAATAAAACAAAGATTATGTTTAATGTCCATGTCACACCTATGCCGGTCGCTGTTGGGAGCACTAAGTTCGAAGTTGTTGACGAGTACGTTCACCTGGGACAAATAGTCCGACTAGGTAAGTCCAACTTCGACCGAGAGGTCAATCGACGGATTCAACTCGGCTGGGCAGCGTTTGGGAAATTACGACACATCTTATCGTCAGGTATACCTAAAAACCTGAAACTAAGTTGTACAAGCAGTGCGTGTTGCCAGTGATGACCTACGGAATCGAGACGTGGTCCTTCACTGTTGGCCGTATGAGGACGCTCAAAGTCGCTCAGCGAGCTATGGAAAGGGCTATGCTCGGAGTTTCTCTGCATGATAAACTTAGAAATGAGGATATCCACAGTAGAACCGACATAGCCCAACGGATTAGTAAGCTGAAGTGACAATGGGCCGACCATATAGCTCGAAGAACCGACAACCGTTGGGGAATAAAGGTTCTCGAGTGGCAGCCTTGTACCGGTAGGCGAAGTGTAGGGCGACCCCCCACTAGATGGAGTGACGACCTGGTAAGATATGCAGGAAGTCGATGGATGCAGTTGGCTCAGGACCGTGCTTTGTGGCATACCTTGGGGGAGGCCTATGTTCAGCAGTGGACTTGTGAAAGGCTGTAATGATGATGATGATGATGAAACACATAAATATTATAAATAAATGTGCAGTTTTTTTCTCCTAAATTTCTCAAACTACTACATTTTTGCATCTTTTTTGGGAAAAATACTATACTCATTCAAAAAAGGTGGCAACCCTAGGTGAGCCGGATAGCCGTTTGTCCACTCTTATAGAAAACTAAATAAAACGTCACCCACGTGACGAAACGGGGCTATCACACGACAATGTATGCTCACCTCTCCTTTATAGTTGATTGGGATTCCCCCCATGGTGTAATGGACTGTTGGCAGGATCGGCACTGGCTGGGTGTAAACGTCAACTCCGGTAAAGATATACGCGGTTTCCGAGATGCCAGGCAGTCGTTCCCTTATTACCTCGGGGCTAAGGTGATGAAGTTGCAAGTACAGATGGTCTTTTTTTGGGCCTACGCCGCGACCTGAAAACATCGAGTTAACTTTGAATGATACTATTTTTACTGAAGAAGAAGAAGAAGAAGGTTACTCGAAACACCCATAAGAACTGTCAGGATTTCAAACAAAAAATAAACGCGATAAAATCCTCTTTGATATATACGTTATTCTTACACTATGACACTCTCCTGTATCACTTTTCACATGGACAAACATGAGAAACCGGATTTGAACTTGCGACTCTCAGCAATGCAATTCAATCACATACCCACCCAGCTGTGAAGTAATTTATTTATTTTAATTTAATGTATAGTACTCACAGAAATAGAAGAAATAATTTTAAGAAGTAATTGTGAACCCTATAAATGTAATAAATTTCGCTTTAGACCTTTTACCCTGAAATTCTGTCCTATCCTATACCTTTAAACGAGCAATTCTAGTATATATATAATCGGAATCTCGGAAACGGCTCCAACGATTTTCATAAAATTTTGTATCCAGGGAGTTTCGGCAGCAATAAATCGATCTAGCTAGGATCTATTTTTAGAAAATGTCTTTTTGTCCGTGTTTTCAGGCTATGAAAAACTGCTACAATATAAGAAGGTAAATTTTGACACTGTGTAAATGATCGTAATAGCTCAAGTGAATATCGAGCGATTGCGAAATCGTAACGCCTTGGTTCGCGTCCAGTCTCCGTTCCGACTTTTTTCCTTCGTTTTCACGTTCCTTTCTTTTGTGAGAAAATCTATTATTTCGAGCCCTTTTTTTAGTATTTTTTAAAAATACGAAAATTTTAATTAAACTAATTGCACTCATGATTTTTTATTCAAATAGCCAGTTCAGTTTTTTCTATTATGTCAAGTACCCGGATGACCGAGCTTTGCTCGGTTTTTTAAGTTACATTTATATACAAATTACATGAATAATAGGTTTTGATCCTATTGACTTAGAAAAAACTGAACTGGTTATTTGAATAAAAAATCATGAATGCAATTAGATTAATTAAAATTTTCGTATTTTTAAAAAATACTAAAAAAAGGGCTTGAAATAATAGATTTTCTCACAAAAGAAGGGAACTTGAAAAAAAAGGATAAAAAGTCAGACTCAAGACGGGACGGGAACCACGGAACTCCGATATCACGCCCGAACAACATCCCATCTGAGCTATTACGATCGTTAGTAATCTGTCAAAATTTACCTCCTTATATTGTAGCTGTTTTTTTATTGCCTGGAAACACGGACAAAGGGGCATTTTCTAAAAATAAATCCTAGCTAGATCGATTTTTTGCCCCCGAAACTCCCTGGACACAAAATTTTATGAAAATCGTTGGAGCCGCTTCTGAGATTCCGATTATATATATATATATATATATATAGAAAATCGTTGGAGCCGCTTCCGAGATTCCGATTATATATATATATATATATATATATATATATATATATATATATATATATATATATATATATATATATATATATATATATATATATATATATATATACAAGAATTGCTCGTTTAAAGGTATAGGATAAGATAAAAAAATATTATTCATCGGTACGTAATTTGTATCTAAAAGTAATTTCAAAAAAAATCGAGCAAAGCTCGGTGAACTTTCATCACGTTTAATACACTTCAAGTTAAAGTTACAAGTTACAGCCCACATACCTACGTCCCACTCCTGGACACAGGCCTCCGCTCATTTCTGTGAGGGTTTAAGGATAAGGAATTGTCCGCCGCGCTGTCACAATGCGTGTTGACGAACTTCACATGTCTTTGAAATATTTTTCCTTTCTTATTTCTCAGACATGCAGGTTTCCTCACGATGTTTTCCTTCACCGTCGAGCACGTGGTAAAACAGTACATAAAATTGCAATTTTAAGTACTGTTTCAAACAATTTTATTGGTGCCCGGGGAATCAACCCGGGTTCGCCCGCGTACTGTGAAATTTACGACGAGCGCTTACCATCTGACCTAACACGGCTCCTCTGAGCTACCACTTAATACACTTAACTTTATATTTTATCTGGTTATTGTTTAGGGTTATGACGATGCATTCGCATTTTGTTTCTTAATCCTGGATGGAAGTCAGGTCTTCATAAGCCACAGCATTCACTTACAATCATGTGCGCGTTTCGTCCCTTTACTTGTATATAAAATAAAAAACTGAAATAATACAAACAGCCCATGGGCTATGATGATCGTAGAATTTTAGGTCATAGACATTAAGAACGATAGCATTGGTTCATAGGTTTTTCATCTGCAACATTTTAAATGCTTTTTGAGAACTATAAAGCGTAAGATGAAATATTTTCTTTTTAACATATAAAGTGCAATCACCGACCTTGACGTATCTCCGTAGCCATAGATCTTGAGACCACGTCCCTACTGGCGAGGTCCTTGGCTTTGGGTGCGTACTTCTCCATAAAGCGCTCACCCTGGCTGTTTATAATGTAACCACCTTCCCCACGACAGCCCTCAGTCATCAGACATCCGGATCCGTACATGCCTTTAAGATAGAGACGGATTACTAAAGGAACCTAAGCTTAGGGGAAAATGTATGAAAATATTATAGTGCAACAATGTACGGACCAAAAATGTACGGACGGTGTTAAAATATCTACTACCCTATATCGTCTTACGGGTGTCGCAACGGGCGATAGCGGGAAACAAACTAAGAGATTGGCAGCGGCGTCTTTCTAATTAAAAGTTTGTTGACCAAGAAAAGCCCTGTTACAAATTAAATCAATTATATTAAGTACAAAAATATGTGAAATAACACTTAATTAGCACTTGCAACAGGGATGGCGATTCTTTCCGAAAAAGATCGATTTTCAAATCGATTCTAATCGAGTTCTGATGTATTGATTCACAAAAAATCGAGGTCTAAAAGATCGCTTACCCAAAAATCGATCTTTTTTAGATTTGGTTTCCGAGTTTATATTTACAACATCAAAATAAACAAGAAAGTACAAATTACAAACTTAACTTATTTTTTATTTCTATGCATTAAGAAGAGTGAAAGAGCACACAGCAGTTTTGCGAGTTTTTGAACAGAAAAACTGTCATTCTTTACGAGTGTAGGTACATTCAACTAATTGCAAATCATTTTACGGTTTTTATAAATACAGAAAAAGAATCGATCTCGATTTTCTAGGGTGAAATATCGATTCACTGGATCGATTCAGTACTATATATCGATATAAAAATCGATCTTTTTGGCACAAGATATCGATTCTTCGATTAATCGATCTCTGATCGCTATCCCCAACTTGCAACAATCATCACACTACGGGGAGTGCTCAAAGGATTTGTTCAGACTGATTCCAGCCAGCAAACTTCACCCATCACACGTCGCGACAAAATTCGCGATACCATCCGTATCATCTACCATTACTTAGTCCAGACTAAGACTAAGTCTTAATAACATGCAGATAAATCACTGAGAGAATGACATTACAGAAGAGAGACGTGGCCCTTCACTGCTGGCCCTACCAGGAACCTTAAAGTACCTCAGAAAGCAAAGACAAGGGCTTTTATTGCATTGTAGAATTCGTAAAGATGATATCCATAGTAGAGCCAGAGTAACCCACATAGCCCAAATCATCAAAAAGTAACCGCCAAGATAGTGTAGTGTGTCCTCCCTCCCACTATATAGAGTGACATCGATAGGAGATTCAGGAACCGCATGAATGCATGTAGCTCTATACTATGTTTGAAGGCATTCTTGGAGGACGAGTCAACCACAGGGACTTTTGAAGGGCTGCCATGAATCAATCAATCAAAAAATCAAGGGAAAACTTTTTAAACATATTGCGTCCACAGAAGAGTGTGAGATTTGGCATAGTTGTATAGAGAAGGAGTGAAGAAAGCTAAAATGTATGTAATATACGAGTATGTGTAGCAAAAATAAAATGAAATAAAATGAAAGGAAACATACATTGTTTATTCTCACACTGTCAGTCATACCCATTTGTCGCTTGGACAAATTATGTCGTTTGTTGACTGTTTGAGAATTTAAGTATATTTAAATTTCTTTACGTTCATACTTTCATATGTGGTAAAGCTACGCTGCAGCTATATTATGATTGTAGCACGAACGGGTCGGCTTGATCGGGGCAGGACCACGCTCTCACAGAACACCAGCGTAAAATAGCAACTTAATACTACTGTGTTTCGTATGGTGATTGTGGAGATACGGAGAGCTTTTTTACTGGAAACAAGGCATTCAATCGTAATTCTCAGGAGTGACAACGTATCTGCAGTTTGTTTCTTAATCGAGGTTAATGTGGATGTCTATGAGCCACAGCATCCACTTACCATCAGGTGGACTGTGTGCTCGTTCGTCAACCTTATTCTATAAAAAAATACTTCGAATGTCTCAGAGTAAGTACCAGTACTAAGGAGTATAATATAATTGCTTCAGACCAAATTATTAAGTTAAATTATATGTTTAGGCTTAATACATCATCATCATCATTACAGCCCTTCACAAGTCCACTGCTGAATATAGGCCTCCCCCAAGTAATGCCACAAAGCACGGTCCTGAGCCACCTGCATCCATCTAGTTCCTGCATGTCTTACCAGGTCGTCACTCCATCTAGTGGGGGGTCTTGCCTCGTTGGTCCTGCGCCTGATCTGGGAATAGAGAGTGCACGTGCTTGCGCATACACTTGGGCACTATAATCCTGCCCTGCGCCGATGGCTAGCCTCCGTTGAGGCAGGCCGCCGTGGCCGAAATTCGGTCTGGAGGACATTATTATTATAGTGGGGTCCACTCGAGAACCCAAAAAAATAACGAATTACGGTCGAAAGTCGACCACTACGCGACGAGTACCTACAAAAGAATTTACCATTCTAAGCTAGCACTTGACTATCTATCCCACCTGATGGAGTGTGAGGTGGAAATACAGCCGAAGAAACCTATCAAAAGCCTCTTCATCCTTGCCTTGAATACATTTACATTTCAATAGGATGAAAAGACATTTGGCAATTTATTCCACTACCTTGCTTGCACGCATAACGAACAATAAAGCAAACGAATTAAATTTATGTGCATCGGTATACCAGTGGGATGGAACTGTATAAATTCCAAGTCTTGTAAGGGTATGCCAGCTCTGGAGGCCATGGCGCAACCATCTCCCGTGCATGTATGCGCCGCGGTGCAGGAGAAGTACATCCTTGGGTACCCGCCAGTTGTGACGACTGTGTTCTTCGCCTGGAACCTGTTAAAGGGAAAATATATTTATCTCAAAGATAGCGGCGCTTATAGGAGAGGCATCGCATCACGTGAATCATTTGGAAGGTGGCTAAGATAAATTCTAGAAAATGTAGTTTCGATAGATGATGCTAGTTTAATTTAGTTTACGGCGGGCTTTTTTCAGCAATTCCACGTCTAAGAGCGTTTTTGTTTGTGGGCAGGAATATTGTGATTAATCGAGCCACGATGTGTGATGTGTTGGCTGCGAGTATGGCCATATAAGTTAGCAGATTGGGATGAGATGCGACCTCTCTTTGCATCTTATCCTTGGCGGCAGGTCTACTTCTCATCTGAAGATGTTTCGACCTGCACGGATACCATAACCGATGTGATACATCTCGCAAAGGAGTATATCATCCTCTTTGCTGACGTGCCAATTGGTAGTAAAGCTCGCCCAAGGTTCAACGACGAGTGTGCTCGTGCTTAAAAGCCCAAGCATATGGCGTACTTATCCTGAGTCTGATGCTTGAGACTGCAAACCTCCGGATGTTAGCCTCAAAAAGAGAGCCTATAACCAAGCCGCCGAGTCTTGCAAAAAGGCATTACGGCAAGCCAGTTGCAACCGCATTAAACGCATTGTCAAACCATCTTGCAGTAGATTTTTATGGTCTCTCGCCAAAGCGGTCGAGACAAACTTCTGCCGGTCTACACTGCCTCCGCTGGTAAAACCCGATGGCCCACTGGCGCATGCTCTTAAGGAGAAAGCGGATTTATTTGCTTGCAATTCGCGTCTGGACAGTAACAACCGCATACCACCTCAATTACCTCACTGCGGCATTTCTATGTCAGAGGTCCGTATCACCAACAAGGAGGTTCTTAAAACCTAGCGAAGTCTAGACGTGAACAAAGCTAGTGGAGCGGCAAAAAGGAGACCGCTCAGCATGGCGCCTACTTTCCGCAATGTATCCTTGGAGTACGCTGATCGCCTTCAGTTGTTAGGGTTTGAATTTTTTTATAGAATACGGGTTATAAACGAGCACACAGTCCACCTGATGGTAAGTCGATGCTGTGGCCCATAGACATCTACATTTAACCCCGATTAAGAATTGAAATGCAAATCCGCTGTCACCCCTGAGGACTAAGATGGAATGCCCCGATTCCATTAAAGACGGGTCTCCGGCTCTCTACACTCACCATACGAAACACAGCAACATTAAGCTGCTATTTCACGCTGGTATTCTGTGAGAGCGTGGTCCTTCCCTGGTCGAGCCGACCCATTCGTGCAACAACCATAATATAGCAGCAGCGTGGCTCTACCACTTATCTTAGGTACATAACGATATATCATTGAAACAACGTCAAGCGAAAATCTGATTATGGTCATTGAGCTATTATGTACTACGTACTATAGGCGACACACACAGGCGTGCTTACAGCGCACTTTAATCGGTCACCCGCTAGGTGCTTGTAGAGTTGTCACGTGTTGTGTTGATTTAAAAAAATCTCTTGATAAAAATATGCCGTCGTGTGTATGCCGTAGTAGCATTAAGCTACTATTTTACGCTGGTATTCTGTGAGAGCATGGTCCTTCCCCGGTCGAGCCGACCCATTCGTACTACAACTATACTACTAATATAACTGCAGCATGGCTCTACCTCGTATAAAACTTCCTATCATGTGGACTTTGTGCCTGTTTGCCAGACTTATTCTATAAAAAATATTTTTATGGTTATGTCATCACGAGTATTAAAGATACTAGACCTTCCTCTTGATAAAGTGGAATGACCTAGATTAACCTAGAACGTATATATATATATATATATATATATATATATATATATATATATATATATATATATATATATATATATATATATATATATATATATAAAAAGGACATTATTGTATACTTGCTGTTTGTGAAAGAATTTATTCATCTGCCGTCTTAATCGGCATTTTTACTCATCCCGCACAATATAATCACCTCTTGCATAGTTATAGCGTATGATAGCTGGCTAATAGAATACATTATCACCCAACTTCGCAACGTGGGTGTCCTAAAAGCCGTAGTACGATACTACAACTCGAGAACCATTTTCCCTATCGGTTCTCAATTCTTTCGGTTCTCAATTCTTCGAGCTATATGGTCGGCCCACTGCCACATCAGTTTTCTGGTCCGTTACACTGTCGGTTAATCTGACTCTACTACGGATATCCTCATTATGAAGTCTATCACGCAGAGAAACCCCGATCATAGTCCATTCCATATCTCGTTGAGCGCCTTTGAATTTCCTCGTAAGACCAGTAATCCACGTCTCAAATCAAGCAACACGCACTGATTAATTTCATATATGAGTAAAAGTAAATAAATTAAAAAAATGCTTTTTTCTTCATTTAGATAGTATACCCATTATTTTCACGACGTAAAAAAATATATCGATGTACTTAGAAATTGATAACTAATTAGGTTGAAGCTCAGAGTATAAATAAGCAGACTATACGTATAAAACACACTTAGGTTTAAAGCAACGAAAAAGCCATCGATTTAGTTAAGTACTGCCGTAATTAAGTAGATAGATTCAAGATTTGTGGCTTCGATTTACATTATATATCTCTATACTTATGTAAAAACAATTACTACCCGTTAGTCTCGCTAAGCCTCTAAAATAACTCGACTAATATTGTTGAAATACTTTTGGGTGTGTTTAATTGGAGCTGTTGTCGAGGTCCAGATGATCGCTAATCTCTGATATATTCTACTTGATTAGAGTATTAAATTGTTTCTAAAGTTACCTATGAAGACTACTATCATCCATATCCATCGCAAGAGCACCGACCACCTCACCATCTTGAACTAGAAGGTCCAGTACGAAGTATTCGTTAAAGAAATTAATGTTCCGGTATTGGGTGCAGTAACCATACAGAGTGTGCAGCAGGGCATGCCCGGTCCTGGAAAATAATGCAGATTACTCCAATTTAATGTCTTGGGTTGCTCTTTCATCTTCTGCATTCTGAATTTTAATCAAGGGTAAATATAGAAGTTTACTGGGTCACAGTACCCGCTTACCATCAGGTGGACTATCTGCTCGTTTGTCACCCTCGTACCATTAATAATGAAGAGAAGCTTTGACATAACTTTCTTGATAGCTCGCTGAGTGATCTTGAGCTTCGGCATACGGCCAGCAATTAAAAGGACTATATCTCATGCCTTATGTCATTACAGGCAAACATCCTATGTTTATACACCCAGTATAAAACTGGTATAAAGACTTCATTCAACATTTTTTTTTGTATACGGGTAACCAACAATCACACAGGTTACCTGATGTCAAGTGAGAGCTGTGGCCCATCTACAACTGTCCTAGTCAACATGCAGATGCATTACATCCTAAGACTAAGATAACAAGAACTAGAATGCCTCGTTTCCAGAAAAAAGTGTCTACGGTTCTCTACACTCTCCATGCGAAATGCAGCAGCATTAAACTGCTATTTTACGCTAGTATTCTGTGAGAGCATGGTATTTCCCAGATAGACCCGACCCATTCGTGCTACAACCATAATATAGCTGCAGCCTACTCTACCACGTATATTTTTATGCTGGCAAATTTACAGCGAGCGCTGAACATAACATTTGAGCTAAACACGCGTCTCTTTAAATATTTTAAAATTATGAACAGATTTTTGTTTCATAATATTATTGCATATGCGCTGTTGCCTACAATGAAGTCGATCCACGACTTTTTCCACCGCCAGGGTGACAACACTTAAAAAATTTGGGTGGACGGCGGAAGTTTATAAGAAAAGTGTAAAGATAAATGTTTTCTTTCAGTAATTTTAGATATGTTGTATATTTATGAAATAAGAAATTGATAAACGAAACTACAGATATTCCTAAAAGTAGGAGAATAAAAAAAAACAGTAATTATAAATGTGTAAGAAAATAAATGAGAACAAATAAGTCATAACTAGCGACATCTGTAGAACGTAAGATTATGAATCCTCAATGGTTATACTCTGAGTTGTGCTAATTCCAATGTCTCTAAAAGTTATGTCAATGGTGGTAAATATAAGATAAATAAATAAAAATATTTTTTATTGAATAGGCGCATTGTAGCGTAAACCTAACTATTATTTTCAGATAACATTTTTATTCAATTTTCTACATTAAGAAATTATTCTATCATTTTACCAAAATCGACTGAAGAATTAATGCGAATTTCTTTTTCATTATTTAGATTTTAATCAAACTGGTACCTAAAACATGGAACACGCCATTAGGGTTAAATATTATTCCTACTGATTGCGAAAAATATCAATTGCGAAAAGCTACAAACATTTCTTACTCTGCCATCTTGTGACAAATACAAGAGATATTTATTTTGAACCCCTGTATCATATGAGATGTATTTTTCAAGGCGGTCAACAGATGTCATAATAATAAATAAATTATTAAATCAATAATACAAGAAGTACCACTAATAATACAACTAATATAATTTTGTTATTATCGAATTAATGTGACAATATATCATGCGTATTATTATATCCTATTATATCCTCAAAAATGTAACCAGATATGTTTGGCAGGCATGGTTGAGAAGTTATTAGTTGATGGTGTTACGCATAGATGTCGTTAAACGCAGCTTATGTATAAATTTCAAATATTTACTAGATGGCACTAATTTAAACTTCTTTTTTACATCGTATTATTACTTTACAATGTCATTTTAACCAGGAAATGCATCCTGGTTTTAACAGAAACATGAAATACTTAATATTTAACACATTAATTTGAAGTTTAACGGAAAGATTTTTCTCCAACAGTTTGTACAAAAAATTACCTGCATAGCAGGACAGATAGAAGTATTTTGTGAAAAAGTCTTGTTGGAGTTCTGTATTAACCCGTTAGAACCCGTTGCAACAAGCAACAACTGATTTATTTACCTTCATAGCGGTATTTGCATATTTAACAATATAAATTACAAACATACCCAACATAACTAATAGCTTAATGTTTCTGTGTTTCATATGGTGGGTGTAGAGAACCGAGGACCCTTTCTACTGTCACGAGGCGTTTCATCTTAGCTATCTGGGGTTACATAGCATTTTTGTATTTTGATTCTTTATCGAGGATGGATTAAGATGTCACATCTATCACCCATTAACTTACCAGCATATGGATGGTGAAAGGTGGACTATGTAAATATTTTATGGACAAACGAAGTCTGGCAACACGCGTTATGGCGTGCAGCCACGCGGCATAATAACGATTCTATTATATAATTTTCTTCGCAAAGAGGGAATGCGTGGGCACACGCCGCAGTCATAATAGAGGCATATAATATATATTTTAATAAAACGAAACAAATAATTGTGGTTCATGCAAACAATTGTGGCGCGAGGGATTCTAACCCGTCACCCGCTGCAACCAAACAGTTATTATTTTATTGTTCGAATTTGAAATGTAATCTCAACTCTTAATATTTCATAATCTCATATATTACGAATGGTTGCCAATCCCAGCCAAACGTAGCAATTATGACAAATAGGCCCTTTAGGTGGCAATCTTTGCCCATGTTCAGCGGTGGACTTTGATAGGTTGTAATATTGATTCAATCGTATAACTAATTGAACCTCAAACCTTAATCTAGGAACTCCAAATATATCAGTTTTTTTTAAGTTCTGAGCGAAGGTGGAGACAGGCGTGGAAAAGTGAAAGCGCATAGTCTACTTAATAGGAACTAGAAGCTTTTCCTCTCCAGGGAGTATATCTATGAGACCTACAGAATCTATATGAAAGTGGATTTACTTAGAATACGTAGCACAGCATTATGTGGCTATTTTTAGCTGGTTTTTATGCACCTGACCCACTCAGCCATGATATATCTGTATGACTCTACCATACAAAAATCAAGATCGTGTAAATGATTATAATCAAAGTTTCTGTTCTGTTCTGTTTAGTGGATTGTGTGAACCCGTTCTGGTATTATACTTTTACACATTCTTGCAGCAAAGTTGCGGTGCATTCACTAATGATTCTTTGAAAGGTAATGGGACTAGTACAATTGCAGAATGTGCACGGTACTACATTGGGTTGTGCAACAAAGTGACATCTCGTAACTAAAGTCGTAGTTTTCCACGACACGATAACGTATATTTTGGCGCTTTAGGATGACAACACTTTTATTTCATATAAAAATGACACAACTTTCGGGAATAAACATATGAGAGTGCATGGTAACATCATGGTAAATCAAAATTTTTATTATATAATCTCACGAAAGTCATCTATTATAACAACGTGTAGCAATATCATTAAAACAAGGCACGTTTGCGTTCTCATTGCTTATTGCGTGCTAATTAATGAATGAACACATTCTCGTTGCTTCCACTCCTTTTCTTGCTTTCTTAATATAACACGTTTTCGAACGTAATCATTTTCCTTTAATATTATAAAAGAGATTAAGCTAGTAAATAAACGAAATATGAAAATCTCTATCCAACTGCTTAAGGTTTTTTTTAGAAATCGTGATAGGTTCATGTAATTCTTTTCAGAAAATAAATAAAAATTACCCCACAGGGAAACTTAGATGCTTCCATCTCACTACTTAAATATTATCCTCCTAATTTTTAACCGAGGAGAGGGAGGAATTTAAAAAAAACGTAAGAAGTCATTATCGTGCCAAATGCAAGTCTCTGCCTACCCCTCTGTGTGACAAAGGTGAGAGTTTATGTAGGTATATATTAAAGAAATATTGTTTATTTGAACATGCTGTATCTGATCCAGCTATCAAAAACAGAGGACCTTTACCTGTCAGCCACACAACACGTTCTTTTGGCTACCTCCTTTCCGTTCTTGATCGTGCCTCCACCAAAGGACCTCTGATAAATTTTGCCGTCTTGAGTTCGGGAGAAAGGCATTCCCATGTTCTCCAGCTCGAAAATACAGTTGGGCGCTTCGCGAGTAAGGTATTGGATTGAGTCCTGTAAGAATATAAAATTACTAGCGGTATGAAAAGCGGTACTTTACGACTTATTCTCATACCTACCAAATATACATAAAAATCATAAAAGTTAGTCGAGTTGTTTCTGAGGAGTGCGACCACAAACACTGTGACACGAAATTTTTAAATATAAGATGACGGCTATATGGCGCAGTGACTTAGCGTTGAGTTATGGGTTAAAATTCCGCACACACAAAAGCTACAAATAATTGTTCCAAGTCTGGATGTTTGTCATAATGCAATTTATGCATGTAAGCTGCCACCACGGTACAGAAGAAAATTCTATTGTCTCCTACGTTAGGATAACGTTTTTAAAATAACAATTATAATCATTTGTTCACTATATGTTACATATATAATGGCAAAGCGAACGGATCGGAAAGACCGGGGAATGCTCCCTTTAGCACGTCCATTGAACCACGGTTATTTTTATCTTCTCGTAATGATAATAATAATAAGTTATTTATTTCGAACAAGTATCCAAAATGGTTAGTAAAAAATTTTCTTATTTTAAATTTAAATTTTTTTTTAAATTTAGATCTTTAAAAGAAGTTCCAGCTCTGGGTCTCCGATTCTTTACATTCACCATACGAAACACAGCATTAATAAGCTGCTATTTTACGCTGATATTTTGTGAGATCGTGGTCCAAACCCGCTCTACCACGTATAAAAAGGTGTTTAGGCTTTCGCTATTATCTCTGTGCTGCCATGTACGCACCGAAATAGTGATAGTATTGCTCGTGGTAATGCAAGGAATTATATAGCCCCTTATGCGTGGTTGAGTCACAAACATCTAAAGATCTTTTCACACTTTCACATTTTAAAAATTACAACAATCAACCTAAAGTTGACAGCTTTTATGATTAAAATGGAATGCTTCGTTAGCAGTTAAAGGATCTCTAGTTCTTGTCAGCTACCGTATCAAACACAGCAGCGTTTATGCGGCTATTCTGTGAGAGCGTAGTACTTCTCCGACAGAGCCGTGATTTTTACCGCTACCGCCTAAATACTACCGCTTAATACATAGATTGCCATATAGGGGTATTTTTGCCATAGTTGCTACGCTCTGCAAGTGAATTGGCATGGCAACGCAGTTTTTAAATTTTTGTTAGTATAACGTTGAAGATCTACTGATTTGTTTCATTCTGTCGCCTCTCACGACACCGACAATGTGACATGGGTGTAGTAGAAATTCTTGCAGCCACTACACGTTTATCACGCACCTATACGTAATTTGTATATAGGAGGGTATATTTAATCTGTAAATACAATCTTTTGTGTGACAACTAATTGTTTCAAATATGTTATTGTAGCCTTACATAACTAAATTGACGTACTCATAGTCGTTTAACAAAGGAATGAACGAACGATCTTAATATACGTTTCAAAATACCTGATCGCCCAGCCAATCTGAACCTTTGACCGTATCATAGAAGTGCCATCGCCAGTCATCTTCATGCATGCTTCCTGTAATCAATTCATTGTCATTATTTTCATTTATACGAGTATACAGCGTATCAAACGCAGTTTGCCGAACAAACACATATACCTCTCTCGTATATTGTCGGATCCTCTATGGATTTGAGTTTGTGATGCTAAGCTAGGCAAGCGTGTTGACAAACACAGTTCTTTATTATATTCATTTAGTACCTAACCCCTCTGGTGGATTTGGCGTTTGGCCTTCAACCACCAAACTGCTGGTTCAAATGTATTAAATAATGTTATGCGGTGCGGCTATTAATTTAAATAGAATAGTGGACTGTATATGAGCGCGGTGCGAGCGGTGAATGGAATTTAATTTATTCGTGATACTGCGAATCCCCTAAATTCGGTATATAGGAAGGACGTGAAGGAATGCATGTGCACCCACCTGGACTTCCGCTGATCTGCCTCGTGTCTCGATGGCTGCCGGCTGTCTTCACACTTATCAACTTCACAGATAATCACGAAATATAGCGTTATTGCAAATGTCTATACTTTTTACTATATGCTTGTATAATTCAATATCCAAATTACACAAGGGCGGGAGCGATGATGCGAGATATAAGCGGTGCGGTTGATTGCGTGTCTTCTCAACTTGTGTGAACCCGTTCACAGACGAATGCACATCCTGGGCATAAAGCGGTAGATAGGAAACCGGAAATGGGCTTTGCAGTAATCTTATTGGTTAATAATTAACGAATCCCTTATGAGCGTTAAGCGATAATGCGAACACCCCCCCCCCCGGCCTTGAGGTATCCTCAACTAGCAAGTAAAGTATAAAAATATAAATATATATAGATAAATACTTATATAGTAGCGAAATGAAGCGACATTATGACCTAAGAATTAAACTAAATATATAAACGATAACGTAAAATTAACTATATTAATCACTGTGTTGGTAAAGGACACAGTTTGATAAGAGGCCACTGAAGCGGTGGAGTATTATCCACGTCTATTAGTACAATCGTCCCTACAGAAATGGCAGTAGAGTTCTTATTCCACTTCACTCTACTCTGTAATGTATGTAAGTATTCGAATCTGAAGCGTTTCCAAAAGGACTGAACTAAAGAATCTATTAAAGAAAAGCGTGATAACAGATTAATACGTTCCTTGCTTAAATCTGCAGCTGGTAAGCATTCAAGTGGTTTTAAATTTAGAAAATGTGCGGGTGTACGTGCGGTAGGTTTCGATGGATCACTGCTTAATACATAAAGCGGGCGAGAATTTAACATACACTCGATCTGACAAAGAGTAGTAAGCATTTCTTCATACGTGAGGATTTGCTTACCTATTACGCGAAACAAATGGGTTTTTACAACCTTAATATTGGACTCCCACAAACCCCCGAAATGTGGAGCGCTTGGAGGGCTGAGTTTCCAAACAATGCGATTATCAGTGAGCACCTGACTGAATGCCTTATAATATTCTTCTGATTTTAAAAATCCATGTAATTCATGTAAATATGAACGCGAGGCGACAAAATTAGTACCGTTATCGCTGTATATAAATCGACACGGACCTCTACGAGAGATAAATCTCTTAAAAGCGTCTAAAAAAACCCGCCGAACTTAGATCACACGCTAATTCTAAATGCACTGCCTTAGTAACGAGGCATGTAAATAAACATAAATAAGCCTTCTGGCTTCGTATACCACGTTTACGCGTCAATGTGATATAAAGTGGGCCCGAAAAATCCACACCTGTGTGTGTAAACGCATTACACTGCTCTAGGCGGCAAGCAGGCAAGGCAGACATCATGGGGTAAATAGGTTTGGGTTTATGTCGAAAATAAATGTTACACCTATGAATGCGGTATCTCACTACACGGCGAGCTGATAATATCCAATATTTCTCCCGTAATGCAGCAAGTAAATACTGAGGACCAGCGTGGAAATGTTTATAGTGATAATAATCAATTATAAGATCAACAATATGCCCCTTTTTTGGTAGCAATATTGGATGCTTTTGGGAATCCGATAAAGACGAATAGTCTAACCGACCACCTACTCGAAGTACATCGTCCGAGATAAATGGCGATAACCTTCGTAATGTTGATGAACATAGTAGTCCTTTTTTAATATTTTTTATATCTTCGGCGAAAGCGATGCCTTGCACAATTTTAATAACTGTGATTTCAGAAATCTCTATGTCGGATGCGGTTATAATTTTATTTATGCGCGGTAATTTGTTTAAAAACCTTAAAACGTAAACAACGGATCGTAAATACTTATTCCAATTAGAAAATTTTAAGCTTAACGAGATAAATGGGTTTTCTTCCATGTCACTGACTCCAAGCGACACAGTCTTTTCTTCTGGTAAACTGATATGAGTTGATGTGAACCTTTGTACAGGCCATTCTTTACACGGCAAGGAAACCCACGAAGGCCCATGTAACCAAAGGTCACAATTTAAAAATTGTGAAGGTAACAGTCCACGCGAAATATGATCTGCAGGATTTTCCGAGCCGGCGATGTGGTAAAAGTTATCCGGTAATAAATAGGACTGTATTTGCGAAATACGGTTAGCAACAAAGGTGTTGAACTTATGCGGTGAAGAACACGCCCAACAGAGCGCGACTTCCGAATCTGAAAACGCATAGATGTTGTCGATCGGATGTCTCAATGGCAACGAATCGTAAACGGTGCGTACTAACTTAGCGAGCAAAACCAAGGCACACAACTCAAGCCTGGCTAAAGTTATAACCTTTAATGAGGACACCCGAGATTTAGAACATAAGAGCGTTATAATTGGAGGATTATTTCCGTTAACAACATGCGAATAGATGACACACCCGTAAGCTTTTTCACTAGCGTCGGTGAAGGCTAGTAGCGACACATGGGATTTTTCATTTACGCCGATATGACGTGGAATCTGTAAATGTGAGATTAAAGGTAACTCTGATATATATCGCTGCCATGTATTGACAATATTAGTGGGTGGAGTCTCATCCCAGTTAAGTTTAAGAACCCACAAGGCTTTAATTAATAATTTGGCGTAAAGTATTACTGGACCGACAAGTCCTAAAACATCGTACAAGCGAGCGGTTGCGGAGAGGATAGCGCGTTTGGTACAAGTGACCGGTGGCGGCGAAACAAGAAAGGAAAACTTATCGGTAGCGGGATACCAACGAAGGCCTAAAATTTTTAAAATGTCATTATCATCAAATGATACCGAGTCTTGTTGACGATGTGATGCTGGTATATGTTGTAAAAGCTCCTTGCAGTTACTTGTTCACTTAACCAAATCGAATCCACCTCGGCGAAACATTTGGATAAGTTGAGTGGCGGTGTTGACTGCGTTGTTGACGCAAGGCGCGGAGGAAACGAGGTCATCCATATAAATATCCCTTTCCACTACAGAAGCAGCAAGGGGATAGGACTCCCTTTCGTCATCGGCTAACTGGCGTAAAGTGCTAAGTGCGAGGAAAGGGGAGGAGCGTAGTCCGAATGTGACGCGATTAAATTCATATGTTCGTATAGTTTCTTCTGTAGAAAACCGATATAAAATGCGTTGAAAAGCGCGATGGGATTTTTGGACTTCGATGCACAAGTACATTTGCCTAACATCTGCAAAGAAAGCGATACGATAAACTCTAACGTTTAATAAAATATTAAAAATGTCTGTTCGTAAATTTTGCCCGGTGTGCAAAATGTCATTCAAAGAAATATCGTTATCCGACTTAGCACTAGCGTCTAAAACGATGCGCAACTTCGTTGTACTTTTATCATTCCGTACGACAGGGTGATGCGGCAAATAAAAAGAAGGCTGTATACAATCATTATCAGAAACAGCGGATAAAATACCCTTATTAATGTATTCCCGTATAACAACATTGTATTGATCGCGAAGATCGGGATATTTGTTAAAGCGTTTTTTCCAAAAGTAAGAGGCGTTTTTTGCATTCATTAAAGAGTCACCCAATATGTCGGGCCTTTTCTTAAATGGCAGGGCGACCACATACCGTCCGTCGTTTTGGCGGTAAGTAGTAGAAGTATAAATGTCTTCACATTCCTGCTCATCACGGCTCAAATATATTTTTTGCGGAAGTTCTTCAATTTTCCAAAATTTTTCCATTATATCATTAAGACAATTTTGATTTAAATTTGTATCGTAAGTATTGATGATGTAGGCCGCTGGTGTCGTCTGGGAGAAAAATATACAAAAAAAGTTTGGTGAGCGCGTGTACATCCGCGGGGAGGGAGACATAGGTGTCACCTCGTATGATGTTCTAGTGCAACTAACTCGAAACGCGGGATCATGTACTCAGCGGTGCAACACCGTTGTTGCAAATATACCTTCACCCTACTGATAAAAATCGCGGTAAGTGCCACCGTCCCCGTATGCACACGTACTTATTTATTATAGAAAAACAGCAAGTACATTAGGTAAGTAACAATGTTTTATGAGTATATTTTTTACATATATTATTTTTTATTGATTAATATTATTTATATTTCAGGTGTTCGAGAAACAACGTGAGCGTCGTCAACATCCTCCCCCCAAGTGTCGGTTCGCCGACACTCATTATCAAGCTGGAGAAAGGCCACGCGAGCAGCTGATCGCTTCATCACTCCTGACTTAGTCCTAACGTCAACTACTCTGACTCTGCCGTCTGAACCTGGATAAACCCTTTCAATAATACCTATTGGCCAACAGTTTCGAAATAATGATGGATCGACTACTACTACAAGATCTCCTACTTTTAATTGCGGACCTTCCCTATCCCATTTACGA
Source organism: Parnassius smintheus behrii (assembly GCA_036936625.1). Taxonomy (NCBI): domain Eukaryota; kingdom Metazoa; phylum Arthropoda; class Insecta; order Lepidoptera; family Papilionidae; genus Parnassius; species Parnassius smintheus. The sequence continues at coordinate 4,367,130 of JAUPFT010000016.1, forward strand.
CGAGGAATTAGCTCTGGCAAAAACTCTTTTACCCATCTGCTCCAAAATAAGTCTGTCAACCGTTGGGCAATACGCCACTGTCGTCTAACATACATGTCGCCATCATCAAAGACCCCAGGTACAGGTAAGTTCGACGAAGATCCTAGTAAAAAATGATTTGGAGTTAATGCCTCTTTACTTTGAGGATCCACCGAAACATGGGTAAGCGGTCTACTATTAATTATATTTTCGACTTCAGCGAGAAGCGTTAATAAAACTTCTTCTCGAGGAGCCCTCTCTCTAAGAACGACTTTCAGTGCCGTTTTCACACTTCTAATCAGACGCTCCCAAGCTCCCCCCATATGAGGACTGGCCGGTGGTATAAACTGCCAGGAAACTCCTTTGTTTAATGCTTCGGCTATAACTTGCTGCTGCTTAATTTCTTCAAAAGATTTTCGAAGTTCAGCATCAGCACCTCGCATGTTAGTTCCGTTGTCAGATATGACAGTATGAGGCCACCCACGGCGTGCAGCCATCCTCCTAAGTGCCATTATAAGTGAGTCTGCGGTAAGCGTCGATACTATTTCAATATGAACAGCTCGTATTGTTAAACATGTAAAAAGAACACCATATCTTTTGGGTCTCTGCCTGCCCACAGTTACTTCGATCGGACCGAATAAGTCTACACCACAAACGGTAAAAGGTCTTTGATGATGAACCAATCTTTGAGATGGCAAGTCCCCGAGGCGAGGCGGTCTTGGTGCTGCTTTTCGTATTCGGCAAACTAAACACTGTGAAGCTACGGAGCGAACTGTAGGTCTCAGATTTACAACCCAATATTTTTGTCGTAGCTCGTTTATTACAAGTTCATTATACGAATGAGCAGCACGTACGTGGAAGTCCAAAACCACCAGCCTTGCTGATTAATATATGAAACATCTTTTATCATTTTTGTAGCAGTAGCGACGTCTGGTAAACTATCGATAAAATCGTCCATATATTGATTTTTCCTAATTGCATTAACTGCATCCAGCATTTTATTCTGAAAACGCAATGTGTTTTTATTTTGGTTAATATATTGTGCTATAAATGGGGAGCAGTTAGCGCCAAAAATTAATGACGTCATAACATATTTCTTAACAGGATGTTGTATAGGTAATTTTGAACCTTTGTTACTACTTCCGAAGCCTAATTGTTCATTTTCATTGCCTAAATAGATATCTTTCCACAAAAAACGCAAAGAATTAACATCTTCTTTTCGTACATTAATCCTTAAAAACATATCTTTTATGTCCCCTATGATACCTACGCGGTTTTCTCTAAATCGTAACATTATTCCTAATAACGATTGTAACAAATCAGGGCCTTGTAAAAGAAAATCATTTAAAGAATAACCGTTCGACTTTGCTGCCGCGTCATAAACTAAACGCAGTTTTTTCTTATTTGGATTATCTACACCAAAGTGCGGCAAATACCATATTATACGTTTATTAGAGTTTTCATCGGTCTCATTAAGTTCTCTAGCATAACCATTAGAAAATAAGTATCTCATTCTTTCACAATAACGAGTTGCATACTCTTTGTTGAGCAAAAATTTTCTTTCTATTGACTTTAGACGATTAAAAGCGTTAGGGTAAGAGTCGGGTAAATGTAATTCATCGTATTTCCACGGTAAGCCGACATTCCATTGACCATTTACTAATTCTGCAGTGTCATCTAAAATTTGTAAAGCGCGTATTTCGTCTGGGTTGCGGCGCGGCTTCGAACCTACACCAATAGACTCTAACGCGAAGGATCTACGAACCGCATCGTGCAATTGCGCGCAGGTGCATTCACCGTTATCGTTATCGAGAGAGAGATCGCTAGCAATCGATTCTACCGTGTGTAAGTGAAAGATGCACTGCGACTGTCCCGCCTTTTCGTGGCAACTATTAATGAAAGAGACAAAGCGATCAGTGCAATTAACATCACTTACCATATGTCCGTGCACACACCATCCAAGCGCAGTTTGAGTTATGTACGGCTCACGCTGCTTACCACGAACACAACGAATGGGAGAAATTAAATGATGGTTGTCCTGACCTATTAATAATTTTGGCTTAGCGTTACAATTACATAACATAAGATCTTCACTTAACAATCCATAATTATTAAAGTCCATATTCGGCACTTTTTGTGTTGGTAAATTTAATTCTTTAATTTTACGCGCACGGAAAGTAAACATTTCGTTATACGAATTAGTAACACTAACACTCACTACTTGAGATTCACACACAAGCTCGCCCGAGTCCCATGCGCTGCGCGCGCGCAATATCACGTTTGCACCGTATAATCCGAGCTCATCTGCGATATCAGAGGATATCACCGTCACGGTAGCTCCATCATCCAGTAGTGCATGCGTATGCAAACTGCCATTCGGTCCGTGAAGAGTGAGCGGCACCACTTTCAAAAACACCTTGTGACAGTGGGATGCCACCGTATGAGTCACTGTTTCATTGGTGCTGGGATGCTCATCCTCACTTCGCTCCACAGTTTTTAAGCTTTCTTCCAATGGTTTAATCCAGTGCAGTAAACGATGATGCGGTTGATTGCAGCCGTCAATGTCGCAATTACTGCCAATACAAGACATACCATTCGTATGGCGGGGGGCAAGACATTTGAAGCAAAGTTTATTTACGCGTACAAATCGCCAGCGATCTTTGCGTAAGGCGCGCTTAAACCGTGAACACTCTGCGACACCATGAGCCCATTTTCGGCAAAATGTACACTTTTCCGCGTTTTGTAATTGATTACTATTTGTGTACAACAACGAGTGTGAACGGTGTTTACGTTCATCGGGCTTCTTTAAATTATATTGAGCGTGAATATGACTTACTCCTGATGCAGCTGTTTTAGTGGCTTCCTCATATAAAAAATCACTAAGCAATTCTAGCTTCGGTGAATTACACTCTCGCTGTTCATAAACGTAGTCGGTCCATTTTGCGACAAGCAAAGTTGGAAGCTTAGATACGACAATCGATGCTAACTCCGGGCTGCGAAGATAATCACTTTGTTGCATTGCTTTGGCAGCAGCCACATAGTTCTTTATTTTTATTGCAAAATTAATGATATCATTATGATAAGTTAACGGCAACGGACATAGTTTTTTAAGCTGTAAAACTATTTTACTCATAATTGTTTCTGGTTTGCCAAATCGAAGTTCTAAGGTGTCAATTATTAAATCGGGTGTAGTTCCACCAATCAAGAGTGAAGTCACTGCTTCTTTAGCATCGCCACGAAGACACTTACGTAGCCGCCATAAATTCTCTGTGTCACTATATTTGCATAATTGGGTAGATTCTTGGTACGCCTGTTTAAACTGCAACCACTCCATTGGATCTCCAAAAAATAAAGGCAGGTCTTTAGACGTTGCTAATCTTGTTAAGAGCTCCTGGTTCTGTATTTTATATGATGAGGCAGCTACTGCATCATTCAAGGCATGTGCCAGCTTTTCTAGGCCGATTTTTTCACAAGAGTACTCTTCTCGCTTCTCCTCATGCTGGTTTCCTGGAGCATTCAGCCAATTTTCAACTTTGCTGGTCGAAGATTTCATAGCCGACTTGTGGGAAGAGCGTGAATGAGACTCCAATTCTGCCATCTCAGCTGCAAGCTGTTTGTTTAGCAGCTTCGACTGAATATTTGCCTTAAGCTTGGCAGCTTCTGCCTGAGCACTCTTAACTTTGGCTTCTGCTTCAGCTTCAGCTGCTTGCACTTCAGCTTCCGCTGCTTGTATTTCCACGAGAGCCATAGCTTTAGCGGTTTCGTATTCCAATTGCCGTTTGCGTGCCGTACTTGACGACGTGCCTGCGGTCTTTGATGACTTTTTACTCTTACTAGAGGCACTTAGCGCATTTCCAGGTTTTTCCAGCACTTCATCCTTTAAGCTGAACGATGGTAACACATCTTGGTTGTTCTTGCACTCCGATTTTGCAGCGGTGCCACGTGGTCGTCGCTTTTTTTGCGGCGTAGCCGGCGCGTGGAACATAACTGGTACTTATTATTATTATATTTTTTGCAGACGACGTAAGGATTCGGCCGAAGGACCACTATGTTGATGATGTAGGCCGCTGGTGTCGTCTGGGAGAAAAATATACAAAAAAAGTTTGGTGAGCGCGTGTACATCCGCGGGGAGGGAGACATAGGTGTCACCTCGTATGATGTTCTAGTGCAACTAACTCGAAACGCGGGATCATGTACTCAGCGGTGCAACACCGTTGTTGCAAATATACCTTCACCCTACTGATAAAAATCGCGGTAAGTGCCACCGTCCCCGTATGCACACGTACTTATTTATTATAGAAAAACAGCAAGTACATTAGGTAAGTAACAATGTTTTATGAGTATATTTTTTACATATATTATTTTTTATTGATTAATATTATTTATATTTCAGGTGTTCGAGAAGCAACGTGAGCGTCGTCAACAGTAAGAACAGGAAACAAATTTTTTTTTTTTTCAATTTATTTATCGGATCAAACAAAAATTACATTCCAATATAGGCTTAATTAACATCTAAAAACCACAGAGGTTTACCTTGATGCTAAATAATTAAATTTAGGTAAGCGAATTATGTACAAAACACAGTCTAATTCAATAGTTAGGTATATGAGTAGGTAGAAGGTGTAACAAGAATATAAAGACTAAAAAGGTAAGTTAACAACTTAGTTAAAGTCAGAAGTAGCAAGGTAAAAGGTAAAAGTAAAAGTAAGAGCTAGGCAGGTAGTACAGTATTATTAAGTAGATATAGTATGTAATTATAATTTAGATAGGAAAAAGCTTTTGAGTTTAGTTTTAATGTTTTGTTGTGATACTTTTTCGCGTATATCGAAAGGTAAGTTATTTATTAAATGCGGTATCAGATAAGCAGCCGTCCGTTGCCCGTACACATTATTAGCAGTGATATGCCGGAGTCGGTTTTGTGTCATAGCGCGCGTACGTACTGGATGTTCTATATATGATTTTAAACTGTCGCGAAAGAAATATTTTTTAAATAACATGAATTTAATTTGGTCATAAACTGGTAAGATTGTACAATGTTTAAAAATCGCATTTTCGTCATTATCAATTAGGACACGTATATTAGGGAATATAATATTTTTGAGAATACTACATTGAAGATCATAGATCTGTTTTAAATATGATTTGTACGTCCGACCATAGCTCGACAAGCCATATTGAATATAAGATTCAGCCAGGGAGTTGTAAAGCATAAGTCTTACTTTGAAGGGTATGCGATTTTTTAGGATTTTTATATTGGCTAGAAACTGACGCAACTTATTACACACATGTTCAATGTGGTAGTTCCAGTTAAACTTTGAGTCAATTATAAGGCCAAGGTATTTTTGTGTGGTCACAACTTCGATTGTAGGGCATTTGCAAGTTCCTAGTTGATGGAGGCAGTCGTGATTATGAGCAATTAATGGTTTTGGAGTAGGATACCTCATATACGGAGATTTGATAATCATGAGTTTGGTTTTATTGGCATTTAACACTAGACCAACGTCATGGCACCAACGTATCATCATGTCTAAATCGGCCTGGAGAGCATTACACGCATTTGAGATATCCTTACCCGAAACGAGAAGACACGTATCATCTGCGAATTGGTAACAGGAACTGTTTTTCAGACAGTTATTCATCTCGTTGACATAAGATAAAAAGTGCAACGGGCCAAGTACTGATCCTTGGGCCGTGCCTTCTGTCACATTCTTAGGGTCACTGAACGCGTTATTTAATTTAATCGTAAATGTACGATTTTGGAGGTAATTTCTACACCAATTAAGTAACGGACCCCGGATACCACAATCATCCAGTTTATGGATTAAAAGTTGATGTTGCAGCGTGTCGAAGGCACGAGAAAAATCAATAAACAAGGCCAGAACACATTTTTTAAGGTTCAAATGCTCGTTTACCTCATCTGTAAACTTACATAGAAGGTCCGTAGTACTTTTACCTGCTTGAAATCCGTACTGGTTTTTGTTTATTACTTCGTGCTTGCGGTAAAAATTATGAATCTGCTCACAGATAGCTTTTTCAACTATTTTATCAATATTAGAAAGCAGAGTGATTGGTCGATAGTTGGAGTAATCATCGTGTTTGCCCTTTTTGAAAACAGGTCTCACACAGCCTATTTTGAGGTCGTCGGGATATTCTCCAGACGCAAGACTGCAGTTAATTAAATTGGCAATGGGTAAAGATATATGTTTATCAACCATTTTTAGATCAGTTACTCTAATACCGTCAGGTCCAGGAGCCTTATGTGAGTTCAGTCTCTTAATAATTTCGTTAACATTGTTCTGAGAAACTTTTTTGAACAAAATACTTGAATCCACCGGTCTCCGATAAGTTAGTGGATTGGTTAATTTTAAGCTGCATTGAGGAACAATGTCTTTAACCGCCTTTTCAAAGCTGTTTGCGAAGTTGTTAGCTATCGCTTTGGTGGTAAGGCCCTGTCCGTCAAAAGCCTTCAGTATCGCCTCGTCAATGGATAATGTTACTCGTCCTAACATCTGGTTAATGATTTTATAAACTTTTTTTGTATCTTTAAAGTTATTATGTATTTCATTAAGATAGTATGTATTTCGTTTTGATTCTATTAGTTTATTGAGTTTATTTCTAGTTTTATTATATTCTAGTCTTATTTTAGGATCAAAAGAGCTATTTTTCCAAAGCTTAAATAAGTAGTCCCTTTTTTCACATAGTCGGGTAACATTACCATTGATCCAAGGAGCTATAGGCAGAATCCTACGATTTTTAGAATACCTAACAGACCTACTAATAGTCGCAGTTTTTATAGCTGTTAGGAACGATTTTTTTTATAAATGAAAGTATATCATTTGACGAACTCATGTTATTTGTCTGTTTCCAATCTGTAATACTCACCGCATTACTAAAAATGGTATGATCAAAAGTAGTTTTTTGTGTTACTTTCTGCACGCGTCTTGTAGGTGGTGAGTCGTCAAGACACGTAAACACTATGCCCCGATGGTCAGCCAATGTAACGTCTAACACAGCTGAGTACGGATCTGATGTGGGGAACCTCGCAAATATGTGATCAATGCAAGATTTAGTGACTTTATTTTTTCTTGTTTCAATTCTAGTATAGTTTGAAATTCCGCACATTAATCCGCACTCGCTGAGTGTTTGCAAATAAGTGTCCCTGTAAGATGAAATAGTTTTTAGGTCAATGTTGGAATCGCCGATTAATAAGAGGTTTTTATTAGTGTCGTAGTTTGAGATATACCTGCCAAGCTCCTTTACAAACAAATTTTTGTTTCTTTTTGGAGGTTTATAAATTGCACATACAACTACATCTACGGTCGGGGTCAGTTTTAAGATACCCGTTATGTTTTCGAACATGATACTTTTATGTGGTGTTAGTGTAAACTTGAGATGGTTTTTGACATAAGCAATAATACCGCCTCCCCGTTCAGCCGATCGCAATCGGTAGTACATATTATAACCCGGTAAATTAAAAAGGTTAACAATCATATCTGTTACACCAACTTCGGTTAGAATAATCAAGTCTATGGGGTATTTAGAACTATGGATAACTTGTTGAAGCTTCGCAAAATTCTTTATGAGTGATCGTATATTAAAATGTAAACTTGTAAGTAATGCATGACGTTTTTTCGGTAATTGTTGAAAATAGTTATTTATATCGTTACAGTTACCAAATTCTTTAATGTTTATGGTCATAATAAAGTTTGAAGAGTAGTAAGTAATTAGGTAGGAATATTCGAACAATAGTAAACAAAGAAAATAATATATGATTAAGAGGTTTTAGAGCTATCTAATTGTTTTAGGAGTAATTCAATATCATTATTTGATCGAATATAGTAAATTTTAGTATTAGGACCTTTCCTAACAAGTACTTTACCGTCCTTACACCAAATATACTGGAAAATCTTACTAAGTTTCGCTTTGGTGTTATATAATAGAGTTTTTAAGTGCTTGGTAAGGGCCTCCCTGATGTACACTCGTTGTTCAGCTACTTCCTTCAGCGAGTTTGGTAGGATAGTTCCCACGGAGAGACATTTCTCTTTACCAGCTTCAATCCATTATTTTTGAGCTGTCTTTGTTTTCATCTCAACAAGGATTGGACCAGGGCGGTCCTTAGAGCTGGGCAAGCGTTGTGAAGAATGAATGTCGCTCACCTTAGTATTCAGTTCTGAAGCTAGCGTTTCTAGGATTTTATCGACGTCTTTGATTGAAGCCTCCGGTAGGCCTGCAATTTCTACCATATTTGATAAAGATTTCTGCTGAAACGTTTTTATTTCTTGTTCTAGTACGATCACTCTAAGTTCGAGGTTTTTGTTCTTATTTTGTAGGTCTTGATTTTTATTTTCTAGTTCTTTCATTTTGCTATCGTGTTTTTTTAGGGTTTGGTCAATAGTACTCAGCTGCTCACCCAGGAAATCAATTGAAGTTTCGAGATTTCCAATTTCTTCCCGGAACGTTTTCTTTAACTCCCGGCTGATGTCACTGATAAGCTTCTGGGTGTCAATTTGGGTATTCAAAGAACTCATAACGACAGAGTCATCGTCATCAGCCTCTCCATCCGGAATGAAAAAGGAAGACCTACGGGATACATTTTTCACACATTCATCGCAGCTCCACTCGATGCTCGGCGAATTGCGTATAGCATTAATCTGTTTATTAGACAGTTTGACGCATGTTGGATCCGAATGGACAGTAATGTTGCACCTGCTACATACCAGACCCGGTGCTTTTTTGGTAATATTTTTCTTACAGTTAGCACACTTCACCAACACCATTGTGGGTAGTTCACGGGATTTGGGCGCAAAGCACGTCAAATATTATTAATTATCACTTCTTTAGCTTTTTTCTTTATATATTAATGTAAATAAAATAAAGGTTTTAAAACTAAAGATAAAATTTGTGGTATTAAAATATACACAAAACTGACAGTTGCTAAGCGACACTTAATGAACGCGGGGAATGATGTGATATAGCGACTTCAGCATCACCCATAATAATATATCCGAGTGATGTTTCTATGGCACTAGGCCATTGCGAATGAATTAAGTTTTCAGGCGACAAAAGTTTTATGTAGGTATTAACCCCCAATAAAATATCTATAGACCCAGGTTGGTAAAACTGATCATCTGCTAAGCGTATTTTATCTAAATAGCGAATTTTTGAAACATCTACTATCGAATCTGGCAACTGACCCGTGATGGTCGGAACAACTAATGGTTCAATATGATAAAATTTGTTATCATTAAAACGAGACGTGAACTGCAGTGAAGTGACACCAAAAATCTTCTGGGACACACCACCGATCCCATGTACTTCGGTAAAACGATTTTTATTCGAAATGGAAAGAAATAAGCGTTTACAACAATCCTTCGTAATATAGTCGCTTTGGGATCCGGGGTCAACTAAACACCGAATAAAATGTTCATTGTCGTACTTATCTACGACCTTTATTTTTGCAGTCCCCAATAAAGTAGTATAGCGCGGGAGAGTACTATAATCGCGAGAAATATTACATGAAGAGGTAAGTGTTTTTTCATTTTTCTCCGTATTCGAATTGTGAGCGACAGAAGAATTTACCTTATTATCGTTAACTGCGCGGTAATTAATCGAATGCGCGCTGCGTGCATTAGCGTTACGCGTCTGCACAACCTCTGAGTGTAACGTATTGCTACTACGAAAAGCAGTCTTAGAGCCATTCTGATTCGGGTCAGAATGAATTAAAGAATGGTGGCGCCGCGCGCAGTATATACACTTACGCTTCGATTTACAAAAAGAAGTCGAGTGTTTATTACTTAAACAATTAATACAACAATTGTTTTGTTTAATAATATCGTAACGTTGTTTTGTATTTAATTTTAAAAAGCGTGGACAAACATACAAGTGTTCATGATCATTTGATTTACAAAAGATACATGAATGCGAAGGATCTGTATTAATAAATGTTTTACTAAATTTATTTGAAAGTGATTTGTTTCGATTATTATTGGATGTAGACAAAGTATGCGAATTATTAAATGTATGGCATATAGCCCTATTCTGTTCGTATAAAAATTGTACTAAAGAGGCATAGTTTGGTATGCTAATTGTGCGACAAGACATTTCAAATGACTTAACAGTGTCATGATCTAATTTTCTACGTGCAATATTTAAAAGCAAAAAATCAGCTAAGTCCTCAATTTTTAATTGCTTTAGAGCATTAATTGAAGTACCAAATTTGTCCATAAATTTATGATAACCTCCTGTTGTGTTTGCGTTCACCTGTGTTAAATCCAATAGTTGGTTAATATACGTAGATGCGAGTGTGCGTTCGTCATTATATCTTCTTATAAGCGCATTCCAAATAATGAAATAATTTTCTGCGGTAGGGGCTAACCCGGCACAAACTGATAACGCCCTGTCACTCAATTTGTTAACCAAATAATAAACACGTTCGGCATCAGTTAATTGTAAATTGTCGTGAATTAATGTCTTAAATTGTTGATAAAACATGGACCACTGGCATATGTCTCCGTTAAATGACATTAATTCAATTGGCGGAAGTGAAGTTTTTAATTTAGTAGGAAATCTATTTTCTAACGTAACAGTGGAAGGCGATGTGGATATTTTCGTAATTTGGCACTTAATACGACTATATAAATCTTCAAATGAGTTCAAAGCCTCATAGTCAACGTCTGCATTAGGGTTTAATTTTAAATGTTTAGTATTATAGTTATCTAGAACTTCTTAAAACTCACTACGTAATTGTTCTATATTCGAAGCGATGCTAAGAAATAAATTCTGCTCGTCCAAGGAATTAAATGCGCCCTTTGAGGTCTCGTAAATTTTTTGTAATCGTTCGTAAATATAATTACGTTTAGCGATAATAATTTTTAAACTAACTTCTTCATCCGAAACCAGTTTAGATTCTTTGCTTCTCGTCGTCATTTTCAACAAACAAATGCGGACTAAAATTATTGCGATAAGTGACGGTAGAATTAGTTAACTGGGGAACGAAGCAATCTCGCGTTACTAGAAAGATGGCGGTTAATCAGCAAGAAAAATATCATTTATGGAATAATGAAGCGGTGTGGTACGCGTTACAAAGGTATTATAATACGTGTAATAAGCGATGCAGGACAAATATAATTGTAGTTAGTATAATTAGAACTACAATTTATTATGATTTAATAATATATACGTATATAATTTTTGTAATATATAAAAAAAATGAATTTACTTCTCCAGGCCTAAAGGTTAATTTAATCCCGGCCGAAGTGACCAAAAAATATATGGTGGATATTGGCGTTTGGCCTTCAACCACCAAACTGCTGGTTCAAATGTATTAAATAATGTTATGCGGTGCGGCTATTAATTTAAATAGAATAGTGGACTGTATATGAGCGCGGTGCGAGCGGTGAATGGAATTTAATTTATTCGTGATACTGCAAATCCCCTAAATTCGGGATATAGGAAGGACGTGAAGGAATGCATGTGCACCCACCTGGACTTCCGCTGATCTGCCTCGTGTCTCGATGGCTGCCGGCTGTCTTCACACTTATCAACTTCACAGATAATCACGAAATATAGCGTTATTGCAAATGTCTATACTTTTTACTATATGCTTGTATAATTCAATATCCAAATTACACAAGGGCGGGAGCGATGATGCGAGATATAAGCGGTGCGGTTGATTGCGTGTCTTCTCAACTTGTGTGAACCCGTTCACACACGAATGCACATGCTGGGCATAAAGCGGTAGATAGGAAACCGGAAATGGGCTTTGCAGTAATCTTATTGGATAATAATTAACGAATCCCTTATATGCCATGAATTTCCAAGCTGTCGCATGCGTCAGTCAATTCCGTATCTTGAAGCGAGCTTCTATTAGAACATTCTACAAGCCGCCGAAGAAGATTAGTCAGTTCCTACCATCGGTCAAGTGTCATATTCCTCTACATGATGCAGGAGTGTACAAGCTTGATTGTGAATGTGGTCTCTCTTATATAGGACAAACCAAAAGATCAATTAGGACCCGCGTAAAAGAACATATAGCTGATGTGAAGCATCAACGTTCCGGGAAGTCTGCAGTTTGTGATCATATCCTAGACGGCCCCAACCATTACATCAGATTTGATAGACCACAAATCCTCGCGAAAGAACACCGATTCCTACCAAGGATGATACGTGAGGCTATTGAAATTAAAAAACATTCTAATTTCAATAGAGAAGGAGGCTGGGTACTACCACCTGCTTGGGATCCTATAATCAATAAAATTAAAACTAAACGCAAGCATACCACTGCAAGACCTCAGGACATAGTTCATTTTGCATAGATCGGACCATAAACAATAATTAAAAAAGCTGAAGGTACTACGGGTTTAACAATGACATCGGGACGTCAGTCATCTCAGTCCCCCGTGACCATGGGTGCTGGAAAGCGCCCGAAACGTCGGGAATTAAAAATAAAAAGTAAAAATAAACGCGATAAAATCCGTAAAAGTAGTTTTAATCATGTGTAGTGTTCGCGTAAATATAAGAAATCATAAGTTTTTATGGTTTAAATTGCTGTGGGTGGGTGGGGTCTCATGAGAGCGCTATGGGATGGAAGATACAGATTTCCTCTTTCGCCATATTATAAAACACTCACGGGATTTACCTCTTGCCATATATAACGAAATATCCCTGACTCACACACACATCACGAGACCTCCAAAACTATATGTGCGATTGACTTCAAATTTGGCATATAAACTAGTTTCACGACGTACGCAGCCATTAAGAAAGAATTTTGAAATAATCGACTTATCTGTCTGTGTATGTGTTTGACCCCCCGTGTCTAGGAAAGCCGTTAGTCCTGCACCTGACCTCTCTCCTGTCGTGTCAGATTACCGTCCCACCGCACTAGTGAGGGAATAGAGTGCCTGCGCATACGCTCGTGCACTATAATCTAGTCTTGCGCAGATGACTAGTCTGCTGCGCAGAAGTCTCTGTTGAGACTGTGGCCATCTCCATACAATTCGGTATGGAGGGCGTTATAATAATTATTATTACTAAGTAGGTAGTACTGGAGTAGTTGAGAGTATTTTCTAACACTAGACTTATGTTTTATTCCTTTGTGTTATATTAACGTTAGCAACTTATAAATAAAAAGTAATATATTCTGTGCCCAAGGCTAACCCATCTGCATTCTACCCATAATCTACTTAGCATTTAGTTGAACATTTAATATTAAATTTCTCTCCTAAAAATGTAATACTCAAGGATATGATTGTCTTGCAGTTCATTTTAAACATCTTTAATAATCAACATTAGCGGGCAGTTCGTTAGTTTTCTCCAAAATAATAAAATGTTATATCAAAGAATGTCGATATCAGGCAATGATATTTTTTATTCGCTAATTTTGCTTTCCTTTTCTTATAAGTTTACAAATTATCGTGGAGCAGTACGACAGCGCTCATTCTCTTCTGCTTCGTACGTTGGTTGTTATTATAAGGTAATAATAACAGAATATATTACCTTGTAATATAGGTACAATTGTATAATATAAAGTAATAAGATTAGAATGTTTAAGAGGGTTTTAGGTAGGAATGCCAGGTGGGAAAACAAAAATATCTGGACAAAAATTGAAAATGTCGGGATTTTAGAGTTGTTGTCGGGAAAAATAAATATTAAAAACAAAAATATAATAATAAAAAAATTATAAATAAATAGTATATTTTTTAAATTAAAAGACACATAACTAATTTAAGTACACTTAATATTTAGGTTATCACATGTATTTGATATTGGACTTTACCGACTCCATCAAATTAGGTACATCCTTTAGTAGTATTAAGAAAAGATTTAAAATTCAAACAATTTAGTTTAAGCTAGTTACGAACTCAGCTTTTACTAAATCAAAGGCAGCTGTAGTATGAAAAGTTGTTTGTCTGGAGATTTTGGGTTTTGTCGGGAGTCTGGAGATTATTTATAATTGTGGGAGAATCTAGACGAATCTCGACCATGTGGCAACCCTAGTTTTAGGGCAAGAAATTGCCCGCCGCGCTACCCCAATTCGTTGGCGGACTTCACATGTCTTCGAAACTCTCTCCCAAGTGAGAGGAAGCGTATGCCATACTGTGAGACGAATATAGGCTGTAACTGTAACTTTACTTTAACTTAACTTTTAATTAGTCTTCGCCCGTACCGTGTAGTGGCGGTGTATACCTACCCACTACCGCATGTCGTCCCGTGGGTACAGTAACAGTAAGAGGAGACAGAGGGAAACGAACAGAAGTCGGGCGGCAGTATCTTCCTTATTACAACTCAAAATAATCAAATATTGCGTTTGCCAACCGGCTAGCCAAGCGTGGCATTTATGGAAAAATCTCCATTTTTTATTTTACAGGCTGTATGTGTGTGTGTAGATGAGGGTATGAAGCCTATTCATTACAAAGAGAATAAATAAATGACCACACATCTACGTAACATACATCACCATCATCATCATCACTACAGTCCTATACAAGTCCATTGCTGAACATACCTTCCCACCTCCCCCAAGTAATGCCACAAGTAACATACATAAAAAAATTATATTCAAATTTTGAACTATCTCTTTTTTGAAATCATCTTTTGATGGAATAATGGTGACAAACGAGCTCACAGTCCACCCAATGGTCGATTAACAAACAAAACGTAAATGTTTTATCGCCTGACTAAGATATATAATGCCTCGTTATTGGTAAAAGGGGGTTCAGAAGCAGAACCCCCTGGTTCTGTAAACTCATTATATGAAGCACAGAAGCAGTAAGCTGCTGGCTCGAGAACGTGATCCTTCCCCGGTCGAACCGACCTCTTCATGCCGCAATACCATATTAAATACTGGAATGATATTTTTGAATGCGTTAAAAAGAACGCAGAAGTGAAAGATCGAGACGGATATATGTTAGAGGGAGAGAAGAGAAATCTGGCGGTTTTGTGAAGACTCGTAAGACAAGGACGTGTAAAGTTGGATAAAAAGCGAGTTGTAACAAAACCTAGGAATTATTTTGAAGATCAAGCAGTTTCCGCTAATTTCGAATACCACACCCCACATATATCTTTATCGGTGACCCGTCAAAACAGCCCCGACAAAACAGCCCCCGACAAAACAGCCCCGACAAAATAGCCCACCGACAAAACAGCCACCGTCAAAACAGCCCCCGACAAAACAGCCCAAGTCAAAATAAATACCATACATATCTATAGAATTTATAACTATACTTATACCGTGTATCTACTTCAGTTGGCGATATATGGGAAACTTTTCTATTGTGAGTTTTAGCAAGAAATTATTGAAAAAATTGTAAGTGGTGTAAAACGAATGTTAATACTTTACGTGACTTTTTTGGTTTATTTTATGTATTTTTTGTTTTCAACAAAACTATTGCATCGTCTACACATGAAATAAAAACAAAAATAAATGTAGGTATAAAATTACATTATAATGTATATTTACAAACAAAATTCTACAAAATATATTCGTCAAAGGTTATTAATTACAAAGGTTACAATTATTAATAATTATTATAAAATAAAAATAAATGAAGTTATATAATAATATATCAATTTATAATGTCAGATTGTTGGAAATTCCACGGAGATACGGTAAAAAGTCGTCGTTGTTATAATTTCCCATAAGAGTTTCCAATCAAAGATTAAGTTGCACATACTTCTTTTTGGAAGCTTCGCGATTTCTGAAGCCGGCTCGAAAACGTTCCAACTCTATTTCTACCCGGTCTTGTTCCTTCCTGAAATGGTCTATTAATTTGATAATACATGGATGGTGACAGTCAACGGTGTGTTGGAAAGCATGATGCCATCCTTCTACAGAGTTGCTTGTACGCGGAAAGCCCTGGTGCACTCTATCATGAACATTCCATACATGAATTGGAAATTTTGGATCTGCTCTCCTTTGCCGTCCTATATAAGTATCTTCCCATTAATCGATGACTGCATCAATTTCTCGTGGACAGCTTTCGGTTAGCTCCTCAAAAGCAGTGATTACGTCGCCCTCTTGGACAAAAGATAACGCTAGTAACATTTTCAAATGCATTCTCACATTTTCGTCATTGCGATATTCTTCTACAAGATGTAGCTTTTGGATTTTCCTCCATAAACACTGCCCTAAGTGGAATAAACAACCCATCACCTGGACACCATGAAATACCTGGCAAACTGCATTTTGGATCGCTTTCTCGAAGTCGGATAAGCAGCTTATTAGATTTAAAGTGGGTTTCAACTCCATCAATTTTTGAAACACTCGAACATATGTTTCCTCTCGTTTATCCTGTAGAAGCACGTAAATCAACGGAATAGAACGGTTATCTACCAATGCATGAATGGTAAATACTTGTAAAAATAATTGTGGGGCTACTTTAAAGGTTCCATCTACGTGCCAGTGCCGGTGCTCCTTTAAAACTTCCAAATTTTCTTTAGTACCAAACATGAAGATGCGATGAGAATCATTCTGTCCAGAATCCCATAACAAGAAATTTAGATTTCTTGAAGTGACTTGTAGTGCAACAGGAATATTAATATCGGCAACAGAGCCTGGGTTTGGGCACGACACTTCACGCCTTTGCCGAATACGCTCAACAGTTCTCTGAGATGCATTGTACGATGGCAAATGGACTAATGCTTCCAAATTTATCCCTCTTGTCGATCCTTGAATCAACTGCCTTGGTTTCTCAAGGGTGTCCGCTGCTCGCCTTTTCATATTAGACACAGATTTTTTTGCTTCATTTTTAGCTGGATCTGGAGCATGACTGCATTTTCCAATGACACTTTGACACGTCCTCGGCAAGGTGTCTTGGCGCATCTCCATGATACACTGCCATCGGTATTAGTTCTCGCCTTACGATACCGGTACCCATCGCTCAACAGTAAATCTTTGCCTTTCTGCGATTGAATAAGTTCCATGATCTTCACCAGACAAAATTCTACAAGACTATAGTTATTTTGTGTGTCCCGATGTTCTTATATATTACTTTATCCCCCCTTCTTGGAACCTACTCATAATAGGTAAAGTCCGTTCATCGGTTTAAGAAACTAACTTTTCTTTTACGGGGAATTATCCCCTTACCTGGTGCTGCAATTATAGAATAATTAAAAATAAGTAATTTATTAACACTTCCCATGTATTTCTAAATGACCCATACTCGTTCAATAGCAATAAGAGGATTATCGCCGCAAGATGTAGAATAGGTATTGTAAACACATTACAAATTACTTTCTTAAAGCGATGAACGGACTATACGTAACATTTATTCAAATCTGCTAATCGGCCGAAACGTAAATCGCCCCTTCTTGGAACCTACTCATAATAGGTAAGTTAATTAAATTGAAAGCTGAATATAAAATTCCACAATATATTCACAGAAATAATTATTATTATTATATTATATTTTCATTATGTAATATACTCTGAAGATAAAAAGCACGATTATCAATGCAACTAGCAAAGTAATAATATTATACTACCTAAAACGATCATATTTCGTAAATTACTTCCTTAGTTTTATAATTATTTATTTATTATTATACTTTTATGTTTTGTCTGTTTGTTGTTTGTCTGTTTTGTCGGGGGCTGTTTTGTCGGGGGCTGTTTTGACGGGGGCTGTTTTGTCGGTGAGCTGTTTTGTCGGGGCTGTTTTGTCGGGGCTATTCTGTCCGGGGCTGTTATGTCGGGGAACCATCTTTATCGTGGCTCTAAAATCTAAAATAGAAAAATGTATCATTATAGTACCTGGACCTAGTATAAAGTTACGTACCTATCGAAGCATTCATGCCACCCTGCGCAGCGATGGTATGTGACCTGGTGGGGAAGAGTTTGGAAACGAGCGCAACAGAGAAATTCTGCTGAGCGAGTCCAAGGGAGGCACGCAGCCCTGCGCCTCCAGCACCGATCACCAGGCAGTCGTGTTGATGATGATGAATCTCGTATGCCTTGCCGCAGCTTTGAACTGTCGATCAGTGATTTATGTTTTAAAGTTGAGTTACGGCAGAGTGAATGAAAATACGAGGGTTACATACAACCGTTTCACACGCACACAAGAGAGCGGTTCACCTACACTAGCAAACAGAGATTATAACACGATGCCCGTGTAGTCCGTACGAAATATTGTGTTAAGCTGAACGTACATTTGTCAGCGCCGTACGCGTCGCATTTTCGGAAGGCCCCGCACATTTGCGTGTTGTAATATACTGCTTATTGTAAGAGAAAGAAGAAAATAAAATTCGAAGAAAAAGAAGATTTTGAATTCATAATATGAATTTAAAAAGGCAGTTCTATGGAAAATATTATACTTTACTTAAAGATATATTACATGATGATAAACGATTTTTCAGATTTGCATTTAACGTACATGAAAAATACTACTAAACAACTGCTATATATACTAAATGCATGTTTCTCTATGGAAAACACAAGTTTTAAAAGGCAAATTGAACCAGAGGAAACACTTGTTTTATGTTAGGGCTAAGTATTTTTATTGATAATTATATATTGTATAATTAGGGTTTTGAATTAAAATTAGGTACGAATTTTTGGTGTATATAAATTATTATTTCTCTAAGTATTTATATTGATAATTTATGATTTTTTTTCCAAATTATGTATAATTAATTACGTATTAATTAAAAGTTAAAAAAAGTCTTGTATGACGATTCATTGTTGTCTACACAGTAAAGGTGCTCCTGCAATGAACTAAAATATAAGTATTTAGAAACGTAAGTCGAAACCACCAGTTTAGTGTAAAATCTACTAAGTGACCAATCCAATAAGGACGCAATGTTGCCTCATTAGACAGACATCACCATGCGTCCTTCAATATTCGGATACCTACCGCATTTTATAAAATGCTGCGCGGATGATGCTGTTGTAATGTGCGAGGTTTCATATGATTTCATTCAACGCATTCTAAAATGTGGCGCGTACGGTGCTGACAAATGTGCGTTAAGCTTTACTTTATCTGTTGGAACTATGTGAGAACCTCGCGCGTGTGTGTGCGAAACGCGCTTATATGAAGCTTCCATACTTTCGTTTACAGACATTAAAAAAAGTTACTAGCAATATTTTTTCTTTTATGGATATGAAATTTCGCAACTGTCTCAAACTTCTTTAACGAGTCAGTAGCCTGTACATTTAAGTATTGTACAACTTCCTTTTTAAAATCCTTTGACACAGTCTAAGTACACTATATTCCTCATCTTCTTTGTTTATGTAGAGAGTTATGCTCAGTAGTTTTATTAAAGTTTTCCTTTGAACTGGTATTTCTTCTGACACGATTTGAAAGGTTCTGGAACTGAGCATTGTACTAATATGCTCAGGTCAACAGGGTTTACCTAATTACGAGTGTATTCTACGTAAAGTGTAATCATTATTATCATCACATTCATCGCATATCCTTTACTAGGCAAAGTTCTCCCTTAAAATATTGTCGTTAAAGCAGTTGCCGAGTCGCATCATGTTAACAGTATTACAAAAAATGTCACTCTAGTCAGTGGCGGTCGCCATACACTAATTGCCATTGCGCGGCTTCGACTTGAAAACCCTCTACCGAACTTTGCTAGAAGTATATGCATAAAATACTTTACTAAAAATTCTATATTTTTAAATTATTCGTTATAAGTTCTTTTCTAATCAAATAATGGATATAGGCAAGAATAAGAATACGCCGACTGGACTTATAAGATGTCAATAGTAGTTTCATCTGTCAACGCCTGTGTTTGCGTTTACATTATTGTTTGCGGCATTTTCAAATAAATTTACCGTTATTGACTGACCGTCATTTTTCATTGATACTCGCACTGTGTAGTGTAGGTTGGAATTTGGAGGGATCACTTATTAGCTTTCTATTCCTTAAAAATGAAGGAGAAAGAAAGGATAATTACTTATTATTGGATTCAATAAAAATAAATTGCGCATTCTGGCAAGAGCCCTAACTGGACACTGTTGTCTTAAAAAGCACATATCCATCCTGGGACTAAGCAACTCGAGGATGTGTCGGTGCTGTACCATAACGAAAGAAACGCCTCTATACATCCTAACTGGTTGCGGACCCTTAATGCGCAAACTTAATACTCACCTGAGAAACTATCTACTCCGCCCAGAAAAAGTGAAATTGCTCACGGCTAAGCAACTCCTTCCATTCATTGAAGACATAGGGCTTAGCCGTGAACTTTAGCCATTGCAGCGATCACAATAGATCTTTTAGTTCGCAGTGATACTGATCTCTTTACCTAGACCTGCATAGCTGTTCGCATATAATAAAAAAAGGTTTTTTCCTAGTATCAGATAACAACAAATCAAAATAGCTTTAAGTTGTAAACTATTCAATTAGGCGCTTAAACGTTCCATTCATTTTTCAGTACACTATTTTTTAAGTACAGAGTAATTATATGTTTTGTAATAAAATGAAAATATACATATACTACCTCTTAGTGCTGTCCTCTTGTTGCTTAAGCTCTTTATAATCACGTCGAGGAACTTCTGTTTTAAAAACGCAGAAAAGTGTATATAGATCTAAATCTTTAAGTACCAAAACAAAATACTAAAATTGTCGGAGAAGAGCCTTTATAGTAAAAGAGAGGCAAACAAGCATACGGCTCACCTGATGGTAAGTACCCATATTTGCAACACTAGAAAAATCACGTGTCGCGTTAATGTAAACGTTGTCGACCTTTCAGAAAGGAGTAAGTAGGTTTTATCTTAAAGGTACCTAATCCGTATAGGACCGGAAAAATGCTGGCGATATAAAACTCCACAGTGTTGTCATGCATGGCAGAAGTTAGTGTGTCTCTCACAGAGTTGTAAAAGTGAGTAAAAAAAGTTGTAAAAGGGAGCTGTAGTGGACTGCCAAACATAGAGAAAAGAAAAAAGAAAAGCCCCCAATCGACCGTCCTAGATAGTTACAATCGGTGTTACCTGCAAATCGTGCCTAAAATGAGTATATGGTGGTCACCGTACTCCGGATCAGATAGTGGACCGAAAAACCAAGAGAAATATCGACAGAGACCTTTTAGCCGTTCTTGTAAGTGGTGAAAAGAAGATCCAATAAGGTAGGTGCATGATCTTTTACATCTGGAATCCGCGTGGGTGAAGTGACTAGTTGTGTCGAGTCATATACCAAGTAAACAGTCTTAAACAGATCTCCCAGGATGATCAGTTGCACGAGAACCATCAAGGAGCACGATCTTTGGGGATAAGATCTGTTTAAAAAGTAACCCATAGAAGGTAAAGGTACCTATAGTTGCCGCGAGGGTTGTCGCTTTTTAAACGTAGTTAAAGGATAGGTCCCCGTCCTAAATGCTAGACTACAAGGCTTTGGCGTCGAATACAGATATATTCTCTGACTCAATACAAACTCCAGCTCGGCAAAGCTCTCTTTGGAGTGTTCCATATATTAGCCTGAGTAAGATAAATAAGATGTATCAGGCAGAGAGGACAATAGCGTCTCGTAGAGACTCTTAGCTCGAAGCCGAAAGCAAGGCCGGCGTCGTGGTCTCGAGATTTTACTGAAAAGCTAGAGTTAAGATTTTAATAGAGGCCCTAATGTTGTAGAAATTCACGGTGAGCATGGGAAGAGCTGCTGTGTAGTAATCATCATCATCATCATTACAGCCATTCACAAGTCCACTGCTGAACATAGCCTCCCCCAAGATATGCGACAAAGCACGGTCCTGAGCCACCTGCATCCATCGACTTCCTGCATGTCTTACCAGGTAGTCACTCCATCTAGTGGGGGGTCGCCCTACACTTCGCCTACCGGTACGAGGCTGCCACTCGAGAACCTTTTTCCCCAACGGTTATCGGTTCTTCGAGCTATATGGCCGGCCCATTGCCACCTCAGCTTACTAATCCTTTGGGCTATGTCAGTAACTCTGGTTCTTCTGCGGATATCCTCGTTTCTAAGTTTATCACGCAGAGAAACTCCGAGCATAGCCCTCTCCATAGCTCGCTGAGCGACCTTGAGCGTCCTCATACGGCCAGCAGTGAAGGACCACATCTCGGTTCCGTAGGTCATCACTGGCAACACGCACTGGTTGTACAACTTAGTTTTCAGGTTTTGAGGTATACCTGACGAGAAGATGTGTCGTAATTTCCCGAACGCTGCCCAGCCGAGTTGAATCCGTCGATTGACCTCTCGGTCGAAGTTGGACTTACCTAGTCTAACCATTTGTCCCAGGTAAACGTACTCGTCAACAACTTCAAGCTTAGTGCTCCCAACAACTACCGGCATAGGTGTGACATGGACATTAAACATGATTGAGCGGAATCAGGGCTGCAAAGTCTTTGCCAGGGATTGGTCTGCCAGTAAGAGCCAACTGTCAAAGCTGAAGAATGAGTCTGGCACCATCGTTTCCGGAACACCTGAGATTCTGAGTGAGATTGAGAGGTTCTATGGGCAGCTGTACACATCATCGTTGGAGCCACACGCAAGTGTGAGTAACGATCCAAGAGCAAGTTTTATCCGACATTATTCCGATGATATTCCGGACGTCAGTCTGAGCGTGATTAGAAGGGCTCTCCAGCACCTTAAAAACAGCAAGTGCCCGGGCGAGGATGGAGCGGAGCTTCTGAAAGCGGGTAGAAAACCGGTACTTAAAGTCCTTCAGAGGCTCTTTAATTCCGTCCTCCATGGTGGCACTACTCCAGAGGCGTGGAGCAGAAGTGCGGTGGTCTTGTTCTTCAAGAAAGGTGACAACGCCCTCTTGAAGAACTATAGACCGATATCCTTTCTGAGCCACGTCTACGTGCTGTTTTCGAGAGTCATTACGAATCGTCTCGCACGCATACTCGACGACTTCCAGCCTCCCGAACAAGCCGGTTTCCGAAAAGGCTTTAGTACCATAGACCACATACATACCCTTTGGCAAATTGTACATGAGTCTGAAGAGTACAATCTGCAACTTTGCCTGGCGTATGTGGACTATGAGAAAGCCTTTGATTCCGTCAAAATTTGGGCGATGCTACAGTCTCTTCAGCGGTGCCAAGTTGACTGTGGGTATATCGAAGTGCTGAAGTGTTTGTACCGTAGGGCTACGATGGCTATTCGAGTACAGAACCAGATTTCGAAACCTATCCAACTGCAGAGAGGTGTAAGACAGGGTGACGTTATTTCCCCGAAAAACTCTTCACCGCTGCATTGGAAGACGTTTTCAAGCTACTGATCTGGAAAGGATACAGTATTAACATACATTACTCACCTTCGATTTTCCGGCGATATAGTCCTTATGGCAGAATCGCTGGAGGAATTTAGCACCATGCTCAATGACCTCAATAGTTCCTCCCAACGGATGGGTCTTAAGATGAACATGGACAAAACAAGGTGTAGTAATAGAGAGCGTAAAAGCTAAAGAATACATCGAGCAGTCACAGCCTGAGTACTCATTCTCAGAAAGAATGGATAACTTGGTTCGTGGATGCCCTGTGAGGAATCCTATAGGATCATTGGTGCTGGTACCTGTTTCTGGGATATATTTTTATTTAATATCGCTACTCTTTAATTTTAAAATCGCCACTACTAACCACCAGGTGTAACGAAGAAATAACAAGTGGTAACATTAAAAATTTTGTGCAACCGACTTCAATATGATTATAATTTATTGTTGATTTTTCCAAAACCACTCGACCGATTTCGATAAAATTTATATGGAACGACCTAGGAAGTATCCCTTCGAAACAAAAAAATAATAATTCGAAATGGGTTCACGCGTCTTCGAGTAAACTCGGTGAACATACATAAAAAATCAAAAAATCCGACGAATTGAGAACCGCCTACTTTTTTGAAGTAGGTTGAAAATACTTCTAATTCACACTGGCATTTTGTGTGCCCACCCATTCATGCAACAGCAAAAGCTACTGCGTAGCTCTACTATTCTACTATCAAGTTAATGAATAATTTCAACAGAAGTTTAATTAATTATACTCATTTATACTACATTGATTTTAATTCAGTATTCTGACTTACCTTTGTAATGAAAATCATTATAATCCTTTAAAATTATATCCAAATTAAGATGTTTACCTATAAAAATTGGTATTTTATTTACTATCTTTAAAATGTTTAATACGTCATACATGTCAATGCGTAAAATATATTTTAAATACTTCGTAATGGCCAGATCGATTAAGGCAGCTATATCATCAACGATCGACAGCTAGTCAGTCGAGACCGGTATGTACGCGAACATTCTGGATGTTTCTACAGTAGAAGGTTCTGGAATTATCTGAGTCCCGGAGATATATGACCGGTATAGACCGCGACCCGGCTCAGTATTAAATTGGCTTACAATCGAATACTTCGAAGTGATACAACTGCGAACTAAAGTGGTCAGTTGTACAAATGTGTTGTGTTATTAGTGTGGTTTAAGTTATAATTAGTGTTCTGTAATTAAATTGTCAATTTTGGTAATTCTCTACGATTTTTTTTGTCTCGAACCCAAAGCTCGTAACCATTGGTGTCAGAAGTTGGATAAAATCATGCCGATTTTACCTAAGGACGACACAGAGGGTATCCGTACCCGAAGTCAACGCCAGCAGGAGACGGACCAGAGATGTTTGGCCGTACAACGTCGGAGCGTCAGCTGCCGACCATGGAGGTCGGCCCGTCAGCAGCTCCTGCATTTAAAAAATACTAGTTTTTACGGATTTTATCGCGTATATATAATTTTTAAATACCCGACGTTTCGAGCACTTTACATCACCCATGGTCACGGGGGGGGGGGGGGCTGAGATGTTCAACGTCTAGATGTCATAGTTAACCACGGTAACCATAGATTAAAATTTTTAACTTTTGTTCCGATCTACACAGTATGAACTTATGGTATCTTGAAGTCTTGTACTTGTATGCTTGGGTTGGGATTTAATTTTGTTTATTATAGCACCCCAAGTAGATGATAGCACCGGCCACCTTGAAAGGAATCGGTGTTCTTTAGCGAGGATTTGTGGTCTATCAAATTTGATGTAGTGACGGGGGTGATGCTGTACGTGTTCACAGACTGTAGACTTCCCGGAGCGTCGATTCTTCACATCAGCTATATGTTCTATAATGTTGATCTTTTAGTTTGTCATATGTAGGAGAGACCACATTCACAATCAAGCTTGTATACTGCTACATCTTGCAGAGGTGTCCCTCTGCAAGATTACACTTGACTGATGGTAAAAACTGACCAATCTTATTTATTTATTTATTATTTAACAGTTTATGTACACACATACTTTGGTAGGAAAATGGTAAAAACAAAATTATGTACAAAGGCACTGCTTATTCAATAAAGAAATTTCTTCCAGCAGGCCTATTGAAGGATAGTTGAAGGAAATAGAAGTAGTCAAAGTGTGCACTTTATTAACATATACAATAAAATACAAATTTACAAACCTACATATATATTATACACATACGTACATACATATATATATATATATATATATATATATATATATATATATATATATATATATACATACTTATACATAAATATAAAATACAAATATAATATATTATAAGAAAAAAGATAATATAGTTCAATATATTCAATATATTTTTAATATTACATATATGAATATCTACACATCACGAATTAATCATTATGGTGTGAATGATAATGCTCTTTAACAAGTCTTTTAAACATAGACACCGACTTAGCGTCACGAATCCTGAATTCCACAATCGTACTGCATTAACAGTAAAAGAATGAGAATAGAGCATTGTATTGAAAGACGGAAATCTTAACAATGTTCTAGTATTTGATCTACATGGAACATCTGGAAGATGAACAAAAGCAAAGCGATTTTTTAGATATAGCGGAGTATCAGGGTTATGCAGAATATTGAAAAGAAGACAGAGGATTCGAGTGTTCCGGCGAAGGCGGATGGGGAGCCATTTAAGCTGCTTGCGATAAACAGAGACGTTCTTTAAGCCAAAAATGTATCGAATACATAAATTTTGCAAGCGCTCGAGTTTATTAATTTGCTCCTCGGTAGCATCCAAATAGCAGACATCAGCGTAATCTAAAATTGGCAATATAAGAGTCTGGACTATAGATATCTTAGTAGACAAAGGTAGACAACTTTGAAGGCGTTTTAGAGAATGAAAAGCGTGAAATATTTTCCTGCTTACATCCGTAACATGTGCATCCCAAGTCAAATTACAGTCGAAAATAACACCTAGGTTCTTGGCAGTATCTGAGTAGGGAATAGTGGTACCATCGATTCGTAGAGTTTGGAGAGAGGAGAAATCTTCTTATCTTCTCTAGTCTTTTACCTATTATCAAGGCTTGGGATTTAGTTGGGTTTAATGTGAGACCAAATGATCTCGACCATTAGCTAATCTTATTTATGTCGTCATTCATAGCTTCAATCGCCATGTTGGCTTCGGATGCCACAAAATTACGATAATCTTCTTCGGCGGGTTAAAGTATGATTTAATGGAAGCGCGTTTCAAGATGTAGCCAATCTTGTCAGTGACTCCTCTGACATATGGCAGTACAGCAGGTACATCCTCGACTGTGGCCGGCTTCACTCGTTCACAGTAATGTAGGCGTGGAATCCGAAGCTTGTTGCTGTGCAGAACCTGAAGCTCGGCAGGCAGGTGTTTTCTGTCACAGATACCTCGTGCCGTCGGTAACAAAGATTTGCCCACGGTAGCTAACTGTGAAGGATGGTGGTGAGATTGACCGTTTAAATATCGGTTTGTATGGTTTTTTTTCTATACACAGTTCATTCTGTGTATGAAAAAAGTATTGTAAGTATTGTCAAGTTCATTCAACGTTACATTCCTGGCTTTTCACTAGGTGCTTTTATTAAGTCCAGGAATACTTAGATGACCAAGAGGTTTTTGAATTTTAATTGTATTTGTAGCTTTTCTGTGTTTACTTTATTTTATGACTTGAATAATTTGACATAAAATATTATATAATTTATAAATGATGACATGTAACGTTCTGTCTGTGACTCATGTTTACCATTAGTTGTCTGTTTAGTCTATTAACTAATTTTTAGCTCTAAGTAGACTAAAATGTAACTACTTTTAAATTTGCATGACAATTATAAGTCAAACATGAGGACGTACTATATATACATAACTATGTTAACATCTTTGCACTACCATGTTTAAAGCAAATAAAAAAATTCTGCTTTCTATGTCGGTACTTAGCATACGGCGTGCGGGGAAGTGGGTGCGAAATTATAATTTGAGCTGAGTGAAGAGACTATATCCCCTTAATTCGTGAATTAAATTGTTGTATTGTTTAAGACATGTAAAATAAGCAATAAAAATTATATTTCATAAAGTTTATATTCGACATATAAGATTTATAACTCTAAGAAATTACCTGAAGTTACTTGTAAAATTGTGATATTTTGTTTAATATTTTATTAAGTCTTTATGTGATGTTAATGTTTTGAATATTTTTGTAATGCATATTTATTGTACTTTCTGTGAAATATAATTGCTTACATTCAAGGGCTGGTAATTGTTATTTAAGAAACTAGTTGCAAGCGCATTGCTCACTAGACTGAATTTAGTTGCATGACTGAACCGACGCCCTACAAAAATACAAGATAGTTCAGTACTTTTGCTGCAAAAAGAGATCTGCCATTACAAATTTTCAAAAAAAAAAGCATTAGCTTTCATACACGGACATATAAAAGAGTCGGATTGAATCTTGCTATACAACTCAGCGAAGCACCCAAAATAAGTCAGATCCCTTACGTGTACAAGCGTCATACACACATTCACACTAATAATAAGTCTAGCACCCGCCATTATGCAACAAACGTCATCCGCGACAAATAGTGGTCGTAAGTAAGAACAAAATTAATTGTCGTCTTGTGACGTAAAATTTTGCAAAAATCACGGTGGTTTTATCAAAAAACATCAAAGAATCACCTTTCTTAAGTCAGTAATTAGAATCACTTAATTGAGAACTTTATCGTCGTATCTTCTATATCATATCGTCTATACGCCAGTATAATCAAAGTCTATGGTATTATTTATTTCTTTATTTTGTTTTCTTTATTTCTTACTATTTCTTTTAAATCTTAAAAACAACAAAAACGGCAAATAACGGTCCCTAGTTGCCATAACCAAACGCCGTGATGATTCAAATTTGTTTACCGACAAAGGCCGCTCGTACTCATACAATAAGGTATGCGGTTTGGTCGACTGACTGATTCGAGTCTTTATCCAAGTTGCTGCTGTCACCGAGTGATAGTTTTGATCATAGAGTTAGAATATCTAATCTGTATATCATAGAATTAGAATATACTCTATCCTAAGTCTATGGTTTCGATATACCGGTTTGTAAATAGCTATCGATAAAAATGGAAAATTACAAAATCATTTTTAAGATTATGTTTCCTGATTTTTTTAATACATATTGTGAGCTTTATTGTAATATATTTTAACACTAAATTGCATCAAGTTAAATATAATACAACACTTACGTTTTTATATTATTAACATCATCCGTATATCGTGTGCTTATTAAAGTGCACGAATTTATTCAGAGGGGAAAATGCCAGGTGCTGGTATTGGTGGTGCCAGTAGCAGAGGACGATACCAGGATCCTGACATTGAAGAAATTGTCCGTGATATGGTTGAAGAAGATCCGTCTATTTCGATGCGAGATATCGAAGTACCGCACTCTACAGCATAAGGGTAGGTGGAGGCCAGTTGGAGCGTTTTCTGTAAATGATTTTGAATAAAAAAATTGGGTATAACTTGTTCCATTTTCTTTTTATTAAATTACGCATCCTTAACAAATGTAAAACAGTACAAACCATATTTTCACAGTTGTACATAATAGAACATGTCAAGTTTCACTGCTTGTCTCACTCACACTGCTTAGGCCGGGTCCAGACGAGTGTGCGTGTAATTTAGCATTAACAGTGTGGACGGCACACGAACTCAAAGCGAATTGTGTACGCGAAACTATTTCAAAAGCTGTTTCCACTCTATTGCTACGAACATGCCGAATAGGAAGGTCGTGATAGCTGTTGCGGCTTTTATTTTCATGTATTTACTAACTGAAGACGTCGAAAGCGTCGATGGTGGAAAACTAAATTGTATAAAAGAAGATCTTCTTTACTTGTGGAACTAAAATCTCAGCATATAAGTGGTCAATGTAAAAACTTTACCCGGATGTCGCCTACTGAATTCGAATATTTGTTAACAATCATTGCGCCTAAAATATCAAGACAAGACACTATAATGAGATCTGTAATTTCGCCGCAAGATAGACTGGCTTTAACACTAAGATTTTGGCAACAGGAGATTCATATACAAGTCTTCAATACACTTTCAGAATTTCAAAACAGTCAATGTATTTTATTGTACCAGAAGTTTGTGAAGCGATTATAGAAGCATTGAAAGAAAACATTAAGGTGAGTTTTACATATTTTTATTTATTTATTAAAATAACAAATTAAGGTATTGTATTAAGTAGGGTAAGCAAAATTAAAATTATTCCAAAATTACAGTTAGAAAGTTAAATCAAATTGTCGACATAGTCTGCATCTTCCAACTATGTAGTACAATTTTTTTTCAAATCGGGTCATTCACAAAATCTACATCTTCATATGCAGTTTGGGATGATTCTGAGGGAACAGCTGAAGCATACGGAGCTGTTGGGTAACTTGTCTGATTCTGACCTGTTGAATACCCTTGAAGTATATGGTTCTGAGCGATTAGATAAAGAAGGAGGTTAATTGCAGTATCTTGATGAAGGAACCGAGCCTGTTGTACACCCACTGTAATTGAATTGAGAATTGAATGCCGATGGATTATAATGTTGAGAAAAGTTAGTGCATCCTTCATCGGCTTTGAATATTATGTCAATTATTGCTCGCTGCACGGCATTTTTAGTACTTCTGTTATATTGTTGCATCTTGCTGCATATAACATTTGAAAAGAAAAGGGTTTCTTACTTACTTACTTACTTACTTACTTATCGTCACGCACAATCCCTAACGGGGTAGCCAGAGAGAACAGATCGCCAAGTGTCACGATCCTTACATACCTCTTTCGCTTCTTTCAGGTTCATTAACTTCTTCATACATGCACGTCTAGGTATCCGAGTACTCTTGACCCTCCCCTCTTCGAGCAATTTGCTCACATGGTCTTCGAAAGTTAGTCTCGGTCTACCTCGACACCTTTTAATATTTACTTTCGCTCTATATATTTTCTTCACCATTCGGTCTTCACTCATTCGTTCAACGTGCCCAAACCATTGGAGTACGCCCCTATCAATTTTTGTGATAAGGTCATCTTTCAATCCTGCCATATTGCGAATCTCTTCGTTTCGCTTTCGGTCGGCTATGGTAACGCCACACATTTTACGAAGAGATCGCATCTCCACTGCATTCAACTTGCTTTTATGCTTCTTCTGGCATACCCAGGTTTCGCTGCCATATAACAAAGTCGGTACCAAAACTGCGTTATGTATTGCAAGGCGTGCACTCTTCACCATGCCTTGCCTTTTGACTAATGCATTCAGGGCACCATTGTCTTTGTTTCCGGCAGCGACACGCCTATCCACATCTAAATCACATCTTCCATCCCGGCTGAAAGCACTCCCCAAGTATACAATTTCATTTACCTGTTCTAGACATTCCTGATTTACCCATATTTCACATTTCGTTCTCTCTTCGTCCTTTTCAAATACCAGAACCTTAGTTTTATTAACATTCAAACGGAGACCTTTAATTTCACATTCCTCTTTCATACACGTGACTAATGCCTGCAGTTCTGCTTCTGATGGTGCAATAAGTACTGCATCATCAGCATACAGCAGACAATTAACTTTTATGTCACCCAATTTCACACCCAAACAGCTATCTTTCAGCTTCTGTAAACAGCTGTCGAGATACAGTATGAACAGCCAGGAAGACATGACACAACCCTGTTTTACGCCCGCTTGGACGCTAAACATGGGTGACAGGTCATGCCCTACCCGCACACAGGCTTTACAGTCATAGTAAAGTGACTGCACAGCCCTTAACAATCGACCATCCACACCATATCCCGGCAACAGTTCCCACATTTTCTTCCTTATAACCTTATCAAATGCTTTCTCCAGATCCACAAAAGCACAGAAAATCCTCTGGTTAACACTCAGAAGCTTCTCCGTGATCATGCGGAGAGAAAACATTTGATCCGTGCATCCTCTTCCAGGTCTAAATCCGAAATTATTTGGATTATTGTTTCAGGGTTCAGGAGTAGGACAAGAAGCAGCACTCTTAAGTAGGCCAAGAGCCTCCGAAAGCATACTCATTTTTTATTTTCGTCTGATTTTTTTTTTGGGGGGCCTGACCAGTTGGTGATATAAATTCTGAACTGTTACCATTTTCTGCACTTGTAAATGCTTTCTGCTCCGGTTCATTTGTAATCTGTAATAAAAAAGAAATTCTTTGTTTCAGATGCCAACAACAGAGTCAGAATGTATCCAGATCTCAAACAGATTTGATGAATTGTGGAATTTTCCCCATTGTGCCGGAGCCATGGACGGTAAACATGTCATTCTTGAGGCTCCGGTACATAGTGGCACGGAATATCGTAACTACAAATCGAATTTCAGTATAGTGATGTTTGCTTTAGTAGACGCGGAATATAATTATAATAGAAATAGAAATAGAAACTTTTTTATTCAATGTAGATTATAAAAATACTTATTGAAAGTCACTTTTTAAATTTACCACTGGTTGGCAAAATAAACCTCTGTCCTGGGAAGAACCAGCAAGAAACCCAGCGAGACTATTTTTTTTAATAATAGCTTACAATCATGTTTACAATCAACAACACAAGACAAATTAGAAATAGCTTGGTAGCGATCACCCTTCCCAGGGGTTATTATCATCTATAAATTCCTTAATATTATAATAACCCTTTTTATACAAACTTAGTTTAATAACATTTTTGAACTTTGTGTATGACAAATTTTGTATACTTTCTGGGATTTTGTTGTAAAAGCGTATACATCGCCTCAAGAATGAATTACTGACTCGGTGGAGTCGAGTAACTGGTACTACCAGCTTGTGTCTAATTTTTTTTTTTTTTATTTTTAATCCGGAGGGCGGCAAACACTTATTAAACATAAATTTCTGGATATCGGATGTCAAGCCCGAATTTCAGATGGTGGAATTTTTAAGGAAACTGAATTATATAGAAAACTAGAAAATAATTCGTTAAGATTGCCTGCATCTGAAGCACTGCAAGGTAGAAACAAAGTAGTACCAAATGTTTTTGTAGGAGACTCTGCCTTCCCTTTACAAAACAATATAATGAAACCCTATCCAGGAGAATACCCCAAGGGATCGCTGCGAAGAATTTTTAATTACCGGTTAAGCAGAGCTCGCAGGATTGTAGAAAATGTATTTGCATCTGTGTTTAGAGTTTTACGAAAACCTATGCTTCTTCAGCCCGAAACCGTGGAGACTATAGTCATGGCTATTGCACATTTGCATAATTTTTTAAGAAACGCGGATTCATCTAAAAAATTGTATGCACCCCCTGGATCACTTGACAGTGACCAAAACGGAAGATTATGTGAAGGTAGTTGGCGGAGAGATACTGAAATGTCATCTTTACTTCCATTGAATGATGCAAAACAAATTAGAGATGAGTTTAATGACTATTTTATGAACGAGGGCACAGTTT
Organism: Parnassius smintheus behrii; assembly: GCA_036936625.1. NCBI lineage: Eukaryota > Metazoa > Arthropoda > Insecta > Lepidoptera > Papilionidae > Parnassius > Parnassius smintheus. Next base: position 4,399,811 of record JAUPFT010000016.1, read on the forward strand.
CTTGGCAGAATACATATTGTTAAGTTTTTTATCAAGTCGAAGGAAACTAGTTCAATGCAGTTACCTCTGTGTTGCGTCGTTACCTTGGATTATTTCGATCTCCTAAAAATGCCAACGCCTCGTAAGCAAATCATGTACTTTTGTACGTTTCATCCCCACCTGTAAAATAAATTGCAAGAAATAAAACAACAGTTTTAAAAAAGACAAGGACGGAAGATCATACAATAGAAGTAATAATTGTACTAATAGCAAGTAAGTGATAATACCTAAGTAACAATTAAATTAATAAATAAAAGTATGTAATATGTAAAGCAACAGAAATTTACAATAAAACATACCTTTTCTGAAACTATGACTCTTCTTTACTTTTCCTTTTTCTCTTCGATGTGAAGCAAGCAAACTAATCATTTTGTTTTTGCATTCTTCCACATCTCTTCCCAATGAATACCTATATCACTCCAAGCATCGTTTTTCGGATTTTTTTTAAAGTGATGCGGGTTTTTTGGATCCAAAATAACAGGGTTTTCTTGATAAAAACTAATAAGTTCAAGCGATTGTTCGTCACTCCACATCATGAACGTACACACGACACAACCATCACGAACGCCGTCCAAACGAGCACTGCGAGCGCCTTTGTGTTCGCGCGAAAAACCGACAGCCGATGGATCAAACCCGAGCGCCGCGCGAGCGTTACATGTAATGCTCGTAGTGCCGTCCACACGTAGAATTCGTGTTACATTACAAGGTGGATTACATTACACGTTACACTCGTCTGGACCTCGCACCAACCTCCTGAGTGAGGCACCTCTGACGCGCGCACTCCGCACGCTCAACGTAATAGCTTGTGAGACGGACCTATTTTGTTGTACTCTGAGTGAATTCACAAAGACAGCATTGCTTGTAATTTGTTACAAAAATTAAATCTAACGGTTAAATCTACACAAATCAGTTAGACAGCTACACTATCGCATTAGGTAATCCTGTAATGATAGTTGTAAGTTTCAGAAAGAAATAAATAAATAAAATAAATAAACTCACTATACGGTGTTAATGGGATACTTCAACGCAAAACTGGTCACAAGAAAGAACGGTGAGCTAAAGCTAGGGACATTTGGGATAGGGCAAGGGAAGCCAAGTATCAGCAGTTGGCCGACTTCTTGGAGAAAAAGGGACTATTTATGATGAACTTGTAGCAGCCAGACTAATCAACCCTAAACGGGAATAAATAATATATACTCTGCGCTACCATAACGAGGAAGGCGAGGATAAAAAAACATTTATTTCCTAACTATCCTTGGCTACTGAGATACTGCGGACTGCATATAGATAATTTGACGTTCTTATAAAGAAACAAGAAGCAGCCGCAAATATCATTCAGCGCCACATCGACTTCACACGCCGCTATCGTCACGTATCCGTTGACCAATGGTGAGCCGTTTCGTTTGCTTTGCAGTGGACGATATGGATGACAAGCTCGTGGAAACTGTCCATGCGGTTGGAGCCAAGTTCTGCAAGACCCGCCGCAGAAGAACACAAAAACTCTCCGATCACACTCTTAATCTCATGGCTGTTAGACGGGAGATGAGGCTGCAATCGTCAGCAGAATTGCCAGCATACAGGCAACTGAACAGACAGATCTCCAAATACATGCAGCGGCACTTACGCAACTTTAATACTGCTCGCATTGAAGTAGCGATCGAGCGGGACTAGGGCTCTAAAGTCTTTGCCAGAGATCTGTCTGCTAGAAAGAGCCAACTGTCAAAGCTAAAGACTGAGTGTAGCAGCATCGTTTCCGGAACACCTGAGATTTTGAGTGAGATTGAGAGGTTCTATGGGCAGCTGTACACATCATCGTTGGAGCCACACGCGAGTGTGAGTAACGATCCAAGAGCAAGTCTTATCCGACACTATTCTGATGATATCCCGGACGGCAGTCTGAGCGAGATTAGAATGGCTCTCCAGCACCTTAAAAACGGCAAGTCCCCGGGTGATGATTGAATTACAGCGGAGCTTCTGAAAGCGGGTGGAAATACGGTACTTGAAGTCCTTCAGAGGCTCTTTAATTCCGTCCTCCATGGTGGCACTACTCCAGAGGCGTGGAGCAGAAGTACGGTGGTCTTGTTCTTCAAGAAAGGTGACAAGCCCCTCTTGAAGAACTACAGACCGATATCCCTTCTGAGCCGCGTCTACGTGCTGTTTTCGAGAGTCATTATGAATCGTCTCGCACGCAGACTCGACGACTTCCAGCCTCCCGAACGAGCCGGTTTTCGAAAAGGCTTTAATACCATAGACCACATACATTAGTTTAGTTAGTTTAGTTTACGACGGGCTGTTTTCCGCAACTCCACGTCTAAGCGCGTATTTTGCGTGTGGGCAGGAATAATATGCTTATTCGAGCCATGATATCTCCCTGAAGAAGCTCAGCAGTCCCTTGATGTTGCAAGCAACTTCGGGGAGCGATCCCGGCGTGCCGAGATGTTTAGCCCTGTATGAAGCGACTTCCGGACATGTCAGCAACACGTGAGCCGCCGTTTCTTCCTCTCCCATGCATGCCCTGCACAGGGGGCTGTCAGTAACACCTATGGTGAACAAATGTTTGTTAAAAGAGCCATGTCCTGTGATAGCACTTGTTACTATCCTGATCTGTGGCTTGTTCAGTCTCATTAGAACCTTGGTTAGACGACTGTTTATTTCAGGTAGGGCCTCCCTAGCTTGTCTACAGTCTACTAAATTTTTCCAAAGCTGAGCGTGTAAATTATTGAAGTATCTACGTACCAGTGAACGAACGTAGCCAAAGGGGATTGGTATTATTGGTTCCGATCCCCTTCTGGCTTGCAGAGTCACATTGTTGTGCTTACATACCTCATTCAATCGTTGATGGCACTCGTATATCAGTCCCGAGTTCGTCACATTGCAACTCAGAGCTTGTAGTACCGCCATACTGTCGGTCAGTATTCTGATGGAGAAGTCTTTCACCTTCCTAGCATCTATTGCTATGGCCGCTTGGATGATACACATGCATTCAGCCTGGAAGACTGTGTTGTGGGTACCCAGCGGTGTGCATATGTGGATATTAAGGTCTTCAGAGAAAGCGTATGTGGACTATGAGAAAGCTTTTGATTCCGTCGAAATTTGGGCGGTGCTACAGTCTCTTCAGCGATGCCAAGTTGACTGTCGGTATATCGATGTACTGAAGTGTTTGTACAGTAGGGCTACGATGGCTATCCGAGTACAGAACCAGAGTACAAAACCTATCCAACTGCAGAGAGGTGTAAGACAGGGTGACGTTATTTCCCCGAAACTCTTCGCCGCTGTATTGGAAGACGTTTTCAAGCTACTGGACTGGAAAGGATACGGTATTAACATCAATGGCGAGTAGATCACTCGCCTTCAATTTGCCGACGAAATAGTCCTTATGGCAGAATCGCTGGAGGACTTAAGCACTATGCTCAATTACCTCAATAGTGCCTCCCAACGGATAGGTCTTAAGATGAACATGGACAAAACAAAGATCATGTTTAATGTCCATGTCACACCTATGCCGGTAGTTGTTGGGAGCACTAAGCTCGAAGTTGTTGAGTCGTAACGGTAAGTCCAACTTCGACCGAGAGGTCAATCGACGGATTCAACTCGGCTGGGCAGCGTTCGGGAAACTACGACACATCTTCTCGTATGTAGGTATACCTCAAACTCTAAAAACTAGATTGTACAACCAGTGCGTGTTGCCAGTGATGACTTACGGATCTGAGACGTGGTCTTTCACTGCTGGCCGTATGAGGGGGTTCAAGGTCGCTCAGCGAGCTATGGAGAGGGCTATGCTCGGAGTTTCTCTGCGTGATAAACTTAGAAATGAACATATCCGCAGTAAAACCAGAGTGACCGACATAGCCTAGGCCAGCCCATTGCCTATTCAGCTTACTAAGCTTATTTATTTATTATTTACTTGGAAAATTTACAGCTAATTTACAAAAATAATATAATTATAACAAACATGAAGGCCATTTACAGGTTTTCACTTATATAATACTTTATAATAAACAACATTGTGTCACAACAGATATGTACAAGTATATGGTAAGTAACAGTACACTATCGAGATGAAAAGAAATTGTTAGAAAGTGCTCGCCTAAGCTCGGGAACGCTGGAATTAAATAAGTCAATATCCACGGTGTAAATATGTATGTGCTATAGCGTTAAAAGATTTGCATGATCGAATAATAAAAGAGTTTTGTCTATATTTACTTTTCACGTATGGTACCGATAAAAGTGTAGGTTTCCGCAAGTTAGATGATGAGGTACGTATACCTGTTTTACTCAGTAGTTCAGGGCAATCAACATCACCATTAACAATTTTAGAGAGGAAAGAGAGATCTGCAATATTTCTTCGCTCATATAAAGGTAAGATATGAAATTTTTTACATCAAAGAGTATAGTTGGGTATAAACTTTTTTGATTTAAATTGAAAAAAACGCAAAAATCTTGTTTGTATGCGCTCTATCCTATCAACATATATATTATATTTGGGATTCCAGATTTCAGAGGCATATTCCAAGTGACTGCGTACAAAAGCACAATAAAGAATTTTGGAAGTTTTTATACTTTTAAAATCTGCCGACATTCTTAATATAAAACCTAGCGCTTTGTTAGCCTTTGTAACAATATCATCAACGTGATTGTCAAACAGTAATTTTGAGTCAAAAGTAACCCCCAGATCTCTGATAGTGCTGGTTCTATTTAGAGCAGTATGGTGTAATTTATAATTGTATATCATAGGGTTCGGTTTACGAGTAAATGAGCAGATAAAACATTTAGAAACATTTAGGTCAAGTTTATTGTTAAAACAATACGCTTCTAAATTATAGAGATCATTTTGAAGGCTACAACTACTTTCCAAATCTGTAATAGGACATAAGATTTTCATATCGTCAGCGTAAAGAATAATTTTGAAACTTTTAAAACACGTATCAATATCATTGATAAAAATTAAAAAGAGCAAAGGACCTAATATGGATCCTTGCGGTACGCCAGACGATATATGGATTGTAGACGAACGATATCCACCAAGGACGACAGATTGGCTTCGATTTCTGATATATGACGTAAACCATCTGTACAAATCACCTCTGATACCCATTGTAAGGAGTTTACGTAAAAGAATTAAATGATCAATTCTATCGAATGCTTTGCAGTAGTCTGTATATACTACGTCAACTTGTGCTGGTTTGGACATAAAGCTAGTTAGATAGTCGGAACAAATAATAAGGTTTGACACAGTGGATCTGTTTTTTAAGAAACCATGTTGGTTTTCACTAAATGTGTGACGAAGGGAAGAGTACACCTGGTTGTAAATTATGTTTTCAAGCACTTTAGCAAATAGACAGAGCTTAGAAATGGGACGATAATTCTGTACCTCATCCTTAGGTCCTTTTTTATGTACTGGAGTAATAAACACATTTTTCCAAATATTTGGAAACATGCCTTCCTTTAAAGAACGGCGGTACAGGATGCTCAGAGGCAAAGTAAGGGAGCCCGCACAACGTGCAATGAAGATCGCCGGGATACCATCTGGTCCAGCTGATTTGTGCGGGTCGATAGTCTTTAAAAGTCTCAATACCTCGGCTTCTTTCACTTCGATGGAATTGATATCAACAGGAGATTGATCAATTTTCGTGTCAATAATATTAAAGTCGGCTGTGTTAGAATCGTGAAGAAAGTTGGACTTAAAAAACTGATTAAAGAAATCACAAATTACTTCACCTTTGCTTGAAGAATATTGACCGAATTTCATACTAGAAGGATATGAATTTGGAGATTTTTTACTCTTGACAAAGTTCCAGAAGGCTTTCGGTGATTTGCTTATGTTATTTTCTATATCGCGAATGTAAACTTCGTACATACTTTTTTCAAGAACCTTACCACGTTCCCTTAATAATTCGGCAGAGTCAGCTCGAAAAAGACTGAAAAAAGAGCTGAAAAGACTTGCTACAATGCTTTCACAGAACACCAGCGTAAAATAATAGCTTAATGCTGCTGTGTTTCATATTATGAGCGTAGAGAATCTGAGACACTTTTAACAAAAAACGAGGAATTCCGTGTTCGTGCTCAGGGGCAAGTCCGTTTCTAAACACGGACACGAAGACCTCTACAAAGTAATACAAATCAATATCTTGAGCCACCATTCATCGAGTTCTTGCATACAACTTCTTCACTCCATTTTGTAGAAGATTCCCTATACTACTAACTGCTAACGAACTAGTGCGAGGCTGCCCCTCTAGAATCTTTCTTCTCCATCGGTTGTCGGTACCTTGAGGTATTAGGCTAGCCCATTGCCACATACTGATCCGTTGGGCTATGTTGGTTTCTCAAGTCCAGGTGGCGATACCACCATTATGGATGCTACGACGCGGAGATACTTCGATCATAGTCCTATCCATAGCTCGTTAAGGGGAAATATAATGTCAAATGGCTTAGCAAGATTCTTCATTATGCCGAAAATATTGCAGCATTAATTTTGAAATAAATATATGGTAAAGTTGAGGATTAATGTTAAGGATTATGTTAGACGAAAACACGATTTCGTAAAATTTTCTCGATAGAAAAAAAATCCAAAGTTACCTCCAAAATAAACAATAAACCGCTGTTATTCATAAAATACTTTAAATAAGATCATGAAACTTTGCATACTAACTGAACTAACTATAAAGCAGTGCTTATGTTATTTACTTTTTTTTAAATACCATTATTTTTACTGTAAAAAGAAATTACCTAAACTATTGGCCTTTTGAAGCGTGATTCCTGCAACACGGTCACTTGGCCTCGGCCTTTGAACGGGGAGGTTGTGTCGCTTACGATCAGAATATACATTACGTAACAGTACGACGTAAAATTAAAATGGGAAATAACCGTGATAAAAATAAGAAGCGGCTGGCTTGGCGTTAAGAAACAGGCATAAATATGATAAACCTAATGAAATAAGTGTGTAACGACCTTTCTACTTACAGTATTAGTGATTACAAACATGTCGGTACATAGCATACGACGCGCGGGCAAGTGGGGACGAAATTAGAATTTGAGCTGACTTACTCTATCCTCTTAAAGGACTTTTATAAAGTACCACACACAGATGATGGGTATCAGCACGATTCATGCGAGTTTATCAGCTTTACATTGGTGAATGCATTAGTCGTAACGTTAAAGTGGGCAAATGTTCAAGGTACTCACCACCATAATCTTGGAAGGCTCTATGTCCAATCGTCGATTAAAAAGGATGTTATATTATAATGTGATAAATTTTGTTTACGTTTCTACATTTTTCTCCTGTATCATGGAGGCGTTTTGTAAACATAATTTGCTCATGAACAAATATCCAGACACAGGTCAGTTCTATAGGCTAAACAAACAAGTTTTTTTTTTTAAATAATGGTTTTGGTAGGATGTCAAGCCGGTTCTCCCACAGACATACTTTTATTCCGAACCAGTGGTAAATGCATATATTACTTTCAATAAGTAGTCTTGTTATCTTTAGAAATAAAAATCACTCTTATCTATTCTATTCCAAATGCGGTTACAAACCCGGGGTTCCGCTGTGCCTTAACGTAACGCTTAACCACTACGCTCACGAAAGCAAATTTAGAATTTATACATACATAAATACATAAACACTCACGCCTGTCACCCAGAGGGGTAGGCAGAGACTACGGACTTCCATTTGGCACGATCCTGACATACCTCTTTCGCCTCCTTTACATCCATATATCTACGCATACATGCTCGTCGGTTAAGGGTACTTCTAACGTGGCCCATTTTCAAAATATCGCCAATTTGGTCGATAAACTTTTTTCTAGGGCGTCCCTTCCCGACTCGGCCGTTCACATCTGCCATATAAATTTGCTTTGTCACTCGTTCCTCATTCATTCTTTCTACGTGACCAAACCACCGAAGCATTCCTTTCTTAATCCTGATCACAACATCATCTTGCACACCACATTTATCTCTTATCACTTTTCTCACCCTGTCATTCAGATTCAACCCTAGCATATTCCTTAAAGACCGCATTTCTACAGCATTTATTCTACTTTCGTGCTTCTTCTGCCACCCCAGCTTTCACTACCATACATTAAAGTAGGTACTAACACAGCATTATGAATTACCATACGTGCCTGTTTTGACACATTCTGGTTCTTCATAATAGAGTGTAGTGCCCCATTCACTCTATTCCCTGCATTTACTCGTCGTTCTATATTCCTATCATATCTACCATCCCTGCTAAATACACATCCCAAATACACAAACTCATCCACTTGCTCAATTAACTCTCCTTCTATTCTTATTTCACATACCGTTTTGCTTTCTTCTCTTTTAAAAACCATCACTTTCGTCTTACTTGCGTTCACTTTTATTCCCCTTTCTTTTAATTGCCAGTTCATTAATGTAACCATCATTTGCAACTCAGCCGCCGATGACGCAAATATGACTTGATCATCGGCATACAAAAGGCATTTTTCGGTTAACTTGCCCATTCTTAACCCACATTCTTCATCTTTCAAAGTTTGCAAACACCGGTCCATAAATAGGTTGAACAGCCAAGGGGAAGCTACACAGCCCTGTCTGACACCTTTTTGGATGCCAAACCAGTCCGAGTAGACCCCATTGATCCTGACACAAACACTAGAGTCCCTATAAAGAGACCTTAATGCCCGTATTTTGCCCGTCTTTTCCATGCGTATGATTGCGGAGAAGTTTTTGGCCAAAGACCAGAAAGTTTTTTGTGCGTTCATGGACTTGGAAAGGGCTTATGACAGAGTGGACAGGAATGTGTTATGGCAAACACTGAACTCATATGGGTTGAGCGCTGGTTTAGAATTTATCTGTTTGTTTAAATTATCGAACTTTTAGACATTCAAATAGAACTGTTGTATAAAGTGTGATAGAAACGTAAGGGTATCCATCATCACATTTCGTCTCAGTCTCGTAAGATGCGGCTATGAGAAATGGAAAAAGATCCCGTAACTCCAATGAACTACGGCATAATATCTTGTTTACGCCAGACGTAAATAATAATAATAAAATACCAAAAAAAGTCCTAGACGTCTGGTACTGCGTTTGCCTAACCGCTTGCCATTCGAAGCGATTAAACAATTGCTCTACAAAAGGGACCGAGTCCAGTAGTGAAATTTTGATGGCTGATAAAGAAAGAAAAGGGAAAAAGCATTAACTTTACAAAAAAGAATTAAAACGTTACCTGAGACGGATTTAACACAATATTACTTGTAACTTATGTATAACTTGTATTTTATACGACGGCAAAAATACAAAAACCAGTCGTCAAAGATAATAACATTCAAGGTTTCTATATTAGAATTTAAAACAAAGCAAATGTATCAATTTGTAGGCAGAGTGAAGGGCGTAGATCCAGTGGAGGCATTCCGGCATTCCCACGACGAGGTGCCTGAGGCAATGCTCTGAAACACTTCGTGAGCGACCGCTCTGAAATCTACGTCAAGTTGCATCGTCTTTTATAACTATGCACCTATAGAGAGTCAGCAAACATTTGCAACTTCACAAACAATGAACATAATTTGACACTTTAATTATTAGCATCTTAAATCGAATAATAAAAATTATAAAATTAAACCACTTTCATATAACTATATTATGTCAGCTGAACCGGATTTTTTTAAATAGTTTTCTATGTGATAAAAACACGTGTAACTTTTTCAACGACATAGCATCTAAGTTTTGCCGGACTTTTTTTTTATAATAGGGTTGAAAAATAAAAGCACATTTCGTTATGTAAAATAAGCTTACTCCTTTCTAAAAGATCGGCAACGCACCTGCGATTCCCCTGGTGTTGTGGTTGATCGTGGGCGGCGGTAGTCACTTAACATCAGGTGGTCCGCATGCTCGTTTGCCCCATCTTCTATAAAAAAAGCTTATTTTTTGTTTTGACAACTATTAAAACAACGCAGGTGGCGTTTGGTCCGCTTAGTTAACAATATAAACACAATAACATTCGATTGTAAGTGACTCAAATAATTCCAATTTGCACGTCTTATTTTAAAAGCACGCAAAAGATTTTTCAACATCTTTAAAGTTATTAGGTAGACAATCTCTCCTAAACTCTCAACTTTGTGCGGAATAGTATGGACTCGGATTAAATTAAGGGTCTATTGCATCTTATCACCACTTACCATGAGGTGGGACAGTAACCCAACATCGACTTATAATATTTAAAAAAGCTTCAGTTACCTGTAGTTGCTGTCAGTGTATCTTACACAGCGTTTTACCTAAGTGAAAATCTTTTCCTCAATCGTAATTCTTAAGAACGCTGTTAGATATTTACAGTTATTTTTTTTTTATTTTATTTCTTTATTTCTTTATTTCAGGCATCAAGGACTTAAAAATTAAGAACACTGGCCCATAGCAATATATAACTTAACCTAAAAATATATATAAAACCATTTCTTTATTTTTCATTATACCCAGTTCTAGTCCAAAATATAGGATATCTGTTCCTAAATGCCTTGAATATAAACAAAACATTTGGGATATAAAGGAATGTACATGTGGTAGCAAAAAACAAATAGATCAGCTTGACTGAAGAAGAACAACACTTTTACAGAAAACCAGCTAAAAAAATACCAGCTTTATGTTGTTGTATTTTGTATGGTTAAACGAAGCATCCCATCTTAGTCGTCAGGGTGACAATGCATCTATCTGCCTTTTTATTCTTAATCAAAGATGGACGTAGCCACTTATGGGCCACATCATGCACTTACCATCAGGTGGACTGTGCACAATTTTGTCACACTTAATCTATAAAAAAATAATCCTTTTCTTCAAAATGCGAACTGTACTTAAACGAGGTGTAACCCTACTGAATAACCAATGGGGTGCTGGTTTGATTGTTCTGACACTGGGTTTCGAAGACATGTAAAGTCCAACAACAAGTACTGTAGCAGTGCAGCGGACAAATTGCTTCATAACCCTCTCTAAAACTTTTTTTTTAAAGCACGAGGAGAAACTACTGCATAATGTAATGTATGTGCCAACCTTATCCCAAATGACATTTATGTCACCGAGCTCCGGTCCAAGCTCTTTATTTCATTTTCTTTAACGCTGCCATATTTTTCCAGATTTCTTCATAAATATATAAATAATAACACAAAGAATGAACAATAAAAGGATCAAGGATAAAATCGTCGTTTTAGCCAGCGCTCAGCAAGCATCCAAGCGATTTGGTTGCAATAAAACAACGGAATAACTATGCAAATAAAGATATGCGCAGGGGCACCTTGTTTATACGGACTCTGCAGGGCACCTCACGCTTCAAACTTTATTGCTAGGCGATCAGTAGGCTAAAACACCAAGCTCGACTTGCATTAGGAATCTAGACTTTATCATTATAAGAATAAGACTTGTGAATTAAAATTGTAATTCTATCTAATTGAATTAAGGTGTTTATTAAGTAACATCGAATGGCTCTTAAATAACAATCTGAAGCCATTAATATTGCTTGCAATGTTCATTTTGTAATAACGATTATACTATTAATGTCGGGACGTCATAAGTTACGACAAATTACACAAAATAATGTTGTAGCAGTTGTATTACGATTTCTTCTTAGACATTCATTTGTATTGTTACGAGCTTGAGGTTCGTGACAATAAAAATTGCCGATAAAATTACCTAAATTAACACTTTAATTTACTTTACACAAATTAAAACTTAAAACACTAATAATTAAACACACTAATTCACTTTATTCCGCTCCGAAGCTTCGCTTGTCTCGCCAAATCCAATCTGCTTCGATCGCATCTTGCAGCGCCTATTTATTTAAATTAGCAAAGAAGCATCCGGAATATTCAAGTAAATGCGCGCAAAGGGACGAGTGTGCGAGTGTAGATTTTCTAGAAACTTAGTTCTTCGGATGGCGCTGTCGGTTGAGAGATTTGTGATGTCATTTTCTGCAAAGCTCCCCTCGCTCTCGTTCCTGACACTAGAAGGCGCTAGTTGACTTATTCACGCAACACTGCCCCCTCCTAAGACATGCTCGTCCCGAGCATTATCGGTCCCATAATAACGCGCCAAGCGATCCACATGGACGATCTTAGGAGTCCCTCTTGCGCCTTTCTGTATCCGGTAGGTCACATCGTTGATCCTGGTTACAATCCGGTACGGGCCGTCCCATTTAGCTTGAAGCTTAGGAGATTTCCCTTTACTGCGGACTGGATTGTGCAACCACACTAATGAACCTTCGTTGAACCCTTTATTGTTCATTTTGCGGTCGTACCGGGTTTTCATTTTCTCAGACATTTGCTGGCCCGATTGTCTGACGTGCTCATAAATGTCATTCATTTTGTTCCGCAAGGCATCAGGTGGTATCCCGGTGATCAGGTCTGCAGGCAGCCGTAATTCTCTTCCAAAGTTTGCGAAAGCTGGTGTCACTGCTGTACTTTCGTGAACAGAACTTCGATATGACAACAAAAACGGTTGTATGTGCTTGTCCCAATCTCGTTGCCGATTGTCTACAACTTTTGCTAGGTACCTCTCCAATATCTGATTAAATCGTTGCACCATTCCATCAGATTGCGGGTGATAAGAAGTCGTTCTTGTTTTATGAGTACCCGTAACTCGGCAAGTTTCCTGGAATATTTGAGACTCAAAATTCCTTACTTGATCGCTGTGAATCTCTAAAAGTACTCCAAAACGACAGAAGACTTCATGAACTAGTTTATCTGCAACTGTTGAAGCTTCTTGATTTGGAATGGCGAAAACTTCTGGCCACTTTGTGAAGTAATCCATCACAACCATGAAATACTTGTTACCGCTTTCACTCTCCAGAAACGGCTCCGCCACGTCAATGGCTATTCTCTCCCATGGTGCACCAACATTGTACAACTTCAATGCACCTCTACTACGAGTCTGAGGTCCCTTTACAGCCGCACAACTTGTACATTTGCGACACCAGTCCTCGACATCGTTTCGACAGTGGACCCTGTAAAACCGTTCTCGGGTCTTCAGTAGAGTTCGTTTAACTCCCAGATGGCCTCCTGAATAATCATTATGGTATAGCTGTAGAACATCCGGTACTTTAGCTTTAGGGACAACCATTTGTAAATGACAGCTGTCTCCCCGAACATTTTCCCATTTACGGCACAGAACTCCATCCTTAAGCAGCAAGCTGTCCCACTGGGCCCAATAGCTTTTAGTAGTCGAACTCATCGCTGAGACGTCGCTCCGCTTGGGCTTGGGAGCACTGGCCTTCATCCATTCTAGGATCGGCTTGATGTCCGGATCTTCCTGCTGTGCACGTTGTAAGCTGTCCCTCCACTCATTGCTGAGGTAGTCTGCCCTGAACATCCTCACGGATACCACTTCCTTACTCTCTTGCCTAGTACAATGTTTGCAATCTTCAGGACAAGGTCTTCTTGACAATGTATCTGCGTTGCCATGAGATTTCCCGTTGCGATGTTCGATCTCAAAGTCGTATTCCTGCAGTAGTTCAATCCACCTCGCAACTTGTCCTTCTGGATTTTTAAACTGCAATAGCCATTTTAGTGCAGCATGGTCAGTTCGTAAGTGAAATTTTCGCCCCAGAAGATATTTGCTAAAATGCTGCAACGACTTTACCACAGCTAGCAATTCGCGTCTTGTGACACAGTAGTTCCTTTTCGGTTTTGACAACGACTTGCTGAAGTACGCTATCACGACCTCTTGGTCACCATTACGTTGAGACAACACACCACCAAGTCCTATATCACTTGTGTCTGTGTCAACTATAAATTCTTTGCTTGCATCAGGGTATCCCAAAATAGGTGTTTTGCACAGACGGTCCTTGAGCTCCTGGAATGCGATATTACAACTTTCATCCCAGCAGAAATGTCGCTTCTCCTCGGTTAGCTTATGCAGAGGTTTGGCTATATCTGCAAAGTTCTTCACAAATCGTCGGTAATAGGAGCACGAACCCAAAAATGCTCTAACCTGCGTCTTGTCTTTTGGAACCGGCCAATCCTTTACAGCTGCGATTTTCTCTGGATCCGTGCGGATACCATCTTCCGATACCACATACCCCAAAAAGTTGACTTGCCGTTTGAATAGTGAACATTTCTTCGGACTCAACTTGAGGTTGGCACTCTTAATCTTCATGAGCACGCGTTCCAGGTTTTGAAGGTGTTCCTCAAACGTACGGCCCACGATGATGATGTCATCCAGGTAGACCAGACAGGCATCGCAAATTAGCCCGGTAAGTACAAGTTCCATCAGCCTTTCAAACGTTGCTGGAGAATTGCACAACCCAAACGGCATTACTTTAAATTGCCACAGACCCTTTCCCGTCGAGAACGCAGTTTTCTCCTTGTCCTTAGGGTCAATTTCAACTTGCCAGTAGCCACTTTTTAGGTCCAGCGTGCTAAACCACTTTACTCCTGTAAGCATGTCCAGCGTGTCGTCAATTCTTGGCAAGGGATAGCTATCCTTCTTAGCAACGTCGTTCAGACGGCGGTAGTCAACACAAAACCGCAAGCTGCCATCCTTCTTCTTTACCAGTACCACGGGTGAACACCATGGACTAGATGAAGGTTCAATAACACCATCCTTCACCATTCCCTCAATCATGGCATCTACTTCCTTTTCACGTGCTACCGGCAATCTTCTTGGCCGCTAACGGATAGGCAATTCTTCGCCTGTGTTTATTTTGTGTTGAACTAAGCCAGTCTTTCCTATGTCAGCATCGTTTGATGAGAATACATCGGCATAATTGAGTAACAACTTCTTGGCCTTGACCAATTCGTTCGGGGACAGAACACTGCGACAGTCTTCCAAAAGTGTGGTCACTCTCGTTTCTGCATCCTTGCTGCGGGTCCCACTCGATATATATTGGCACCGACGTAACCAATCCACTTCCTCACAAGTACCAATCAGTGTGCCTTTTTCTATAATCTGTTCCCGGTCGCAAAGGTTCAGCACACGTACTCCTGAGATGTCAGTGGTCCTGACCAAGGTTCGAGCTACTTTCCATGGAAGGTCATTGTTTACCCTTTCCACAAGTACACAATGGTGAGCTTGCCCAGCGTTTCGAGGAAGACTAACCGGAACAATCGTTTCCGATCTCGGCGGAAGAACAGTCTTCTTAATGCTGTACACGTTCCCTTGTAACGCACCTTCCATAAAAGTTCTTCCTATCCACATTTCAAAACACCTTGCTTAACGTCGATCTCACAACAATTATTCCTCATAAAGTCTAGGCCTAGGATGCAGTCGTCCATTATATCAGCCACGATGACATTATGCAGGTAGATCACGTTGCCAAGCTTCAACGCCATCTCCTTCTCTCCACGGATGGGTATACGCTGACCGGTAGCTGTTACCAAATTAATGCGTTCTCGGTTGTATGCGGAGTCCCCAAGGAACTGACTTATAAGTTGGGAACTAACAACCGTACGAGAGGCTCCAGTGTCTATGGTCAGCTTACACGGCATTCCGTTGATCTCGCCCTTTATGATTAGGCTGTTCCCATCATGGGTTTGTGAGATCGAGATCCTTGGGGCTCTTTTAACATCAGCCAGCACCCGCCCCGCAGTTCTAACTTTTACTCGTTTCCCTGCTGCTGCTGGGCGGTGCTGTTGGCCGCACTACCCTCCTGAGATCGTTCACCTTCCCTTTCTAGGGTTCGCTTAGGGCAGCTGGATCGAAGATGGCCCTTTTCCCCACAGCCATAGCACCTAGGGCTGTATCCTCTGTTGCGGTCGCGAACTGTAGCTGCTGCAACCTCCCTGATGCGATGGGAACGATGATCCTGCCGCACGGCTTCCACCTCCAGTGCATGGGCCAAGGCGTTCTTAAGCGTGTCGTGGTGCCCGAGTCTCACAGCAGCTCTGACTTCAAGGTCGTGGATGCCGTCGATGAATGTCTGAACCAGGTTTCCTTCAATGAGCGCAGGTACAGACTGGTATGCTTTTCGAACCATCTTCTCTACCTCAGGGGCCCACTGCTGCAGGTTTTCGTTGCTACGCCGCACGCGATCTTTAAGCTGCGCGCGAAAGACGTGTTCCAGGTGAGCGTCGCCATATCTCGCCTTCAAGGCCTCAAGAAGCTGCTCGTAGGTCACTTTCTTACCGAGAGCTTCCAACACAGTTAAGACTTGGTCGCGCAGGCCTAGGGTGAGTGCAGTCATGGCTTGGCTTTTATTCCAGCCGTTCGCCTCCATGACGGCCTCGAACTGGATTTTGTAGGCCGACCAGGAAGAGGTCCCGTCGAACGGCGGCACCTTGAATCCACGTAGCGAAGGTGTTGTAGCTACTACGGGAGCTGTTGTTCCTAAGTTTGAAGTCGTCCAGCATTTTCTTCACGTCAGCCATTACGTTGTCAACCCGATTGTTTACTTGGTCGATTCGGGTTTCGGCCTCCAACAGGCCGTTGTCATGTTGAGCAACCTTATCCTTCACCTCCTTGATCTCCTTCCCGAAGGTAGCGTGAAGGTCCTTCATGAGGAGCATCTGCTCTTCCAACCGACGGGCCTGTTCCTCTTGTCCGCCCCGCAGCTGCTCTTCCAAACGACGAACCTGTTCCTCTTGTCCGCCCCGCAGCTGTTCCTCCAACCGACGGGCCTGTTCCTCCTGTCGGCGAGCCTGTTCCTCCTGTCGGCGAGCCTGTTCCTCCTGTCGGCGAGCCTGCTCCTGCAGCATCACCATCAGAGCACCTAAGTCAAGTGCTGCAGATGTAGGAGCTACTGACGGGCCTGCAGCCGGCGGCTGGCCCTCCGTAGTCTGCGGCGTTGCATCACCAAATCTTCGTTGGTCCGTCTCCTGCTGGCGTTGACTTCGGGTACGGACACCCTCCGTTTCCGCCTTAGGTAAAATCGGCATGATTTTATCCCACTTCTGACACCAATTGTTACGAGCTTGAGGTTCGTGACAATAAAAATTGCCGATAAAATTACCTAAATTAACACTTTAATTTACTTTACACAAATTAAAACTTAAAACACTAATAATTAAACACTCTAATTCACTTTATTCCGCTCCGAAGCTTCGCTTGTCTCGCCAAATCCAATCTGCTTCGATCGCATCTTGCAGCGCCTATTTATTTAAATTAGCTAAGAAGCATCCGGAATATTCAAGTAAATGCGCGCAAAGGGACGAGTGTGCGAGTGTAGATTTTCTAGAAACTTAGTTCTTCGGATGGCGCTGTCGGTTGAGAGATTTGTGATGTCATTTTCTGCAAAGCTCCCCTCGCTCTCGTTCCTGACACTAGATGGCGCTAGTTGACTCATTCACGCAACAGTATTTTAATAGTTGTTTAATGTTATAACTCAAAATAATGGTATAGATAGATACTATATTCCGATGCTTGTACCATGAACAGTTTGTAAGCACTGGTTGTACTAGGTACTTGTTTGGGACTGAAATATTTATTTTTAATGGCAATCTATCAAATTGTTATTGTTGTAACTAGTGACTTGCATTTAGATTGTTTTTGAGACTTATCTATCATCTGTGACCATTTATTTCATAAATTTTTCATTTAAAAAAAATTGAGGAATTATTTTGATTAAAATATTACAAACACTGCAGTATTGCAAGTTCCGAAAATAGATATAATCTGTACACACGTACTTGCTTAGGGTAAGGATAAGTAAAAAAACATTACATATATTGATTTATTCATTTTTAAATAATATGTATTCAAAGTTTTTTTAATAGGATTGGGTGACAAAAAACCACACAGTCCACCTGATGGTAAGTGGATGCTGTGGCCCATAGACATCTAAATTTATACTCGATTAAGAATCTAAATCCAAATGCGTTATCACCCGTGAGGACTAAGATGAAATGCCTCGTTTCCAGTAAAAATATCTCCGGTTCTCTAGACTCATCATACGAAGCACATCAGCATCGAGCTGCTATTTTACGTTGGTATTCTATGAGAGCGTGGTTACACCCCGACCGAGCCGACCCATTCAGGCCACAACTGCAATATAGTTGCAGCGTGGCTCTACCATGTAAAGAGAAGTATAGAAGAATTTACGGATTTTTTAACATTATTTGAAAATGGAACGGCGGGCATTAAGGGGCGGAATTTTTGTCTCGAGTGGCGTCCATTATTATATAAATATACATATACTAAGTGTGGTAACTACGACAAACATGCACTATGAGGTGGTAATCTATGATGAAGGCCTAAGTTTAGCTTTGACAACAAATTCCTAGAAAATATGCAAGGCCTGCTATTAAAAAGCATAAAACTTTTATTAAACAAAAAATGTTTAATAAGGGTTATTATACTTACTACTATAGAGTACCTACATGATTGATAATAGCCCCTTAGAATGAGGTGATCGCTACCGTGCTATTTTTTGAATATTTCATACCTATATTATTGTAAGTATACTAAAATTATATACTATTATAAATTAATTTTATTTAAAAAAATCTCGCTGGGTTTCTGGCTGGTTTTTCAGACAGAGTTTTTCTCTGAACCAATTTGAAGAAATTTGATTGATTTACTTTTAATCAATTAACTTCAATAGGAATTACATGTAATCTAATCTATATTGAATAACAATGATTTTATTCTATTATAATCTTGGATGTCACTCTAATGCTAAATGTTATAACAAAAAATAAATGTTACACACTATAAGCTAATATTCACGATTGTTTGACGAATCTAACGTAACCCCATATGTTAAGACTAACAAGCCGTTTAGGCTACAAAGCTTGCTAAAGAAAAATATATACGTACTACACATAACACAGTACACTGGAAAAACATTACCCTGATTCTGAGGCAGTCGGGTGAAAACATATGAAACGAACTTCAAAACATGAATGTATGCTAAACTATGGATTTCCAAAATCAGACCCGATAGAATAACTCCTTTAATAAAAGGGGAAGGGGTAGGGGGAAGGAGCTTTTCTTTTTTTAAATAGAATAAGGGTGACAAACGAGCACACAGTCTACCTGATGGTAAGTGGATGCTGTGACACATACATTTATCCTCGATTAAGAATCAAAACGCAGATACAGAGGACTGAGATGGAATGCCTCGTTTCCAGTAAAAAAGAGTCTCCGGATCTTTACACTCACCATACGAAACACTGCAGTATTAAGCTGCTATTTTACGCTGGTATCCTGTGAGAGTGTGGTCCTTCCCCGCTCAAGCCGACCCATTCGTGCTACAACCATAATAAGTATAACTGCAGCGTGGCTCTACCTCTACCACATACCTAAAAATATATTTAAAAAAAACATAAATATAGCTGAACAGTATTTAGAGAAATTTCTTGTTTGGCACGTTCCTGTATCAGCGATACACTACCCCAGAGGGCTAGAAATCACTAGCGAGGAATTTTTATTTGTATTTTGCAGAAACCTGGAGTACGTAGGATTTGAAATTCGTTGACCTATTAGACTCCAGACGCTGCAAATGTAAAGAGATCAGATTCTCTATTCGACATCGGCTTCCTTTTTCCACAAAACGCAGGACGTCTTTTCCCGTCCCACTTTTATCCAAACGGGAGATGTAGAGCTGTACGGTGGGCTCGATAACACACTATGTTGTACTAGCAGTGTTTTGGCGGTCACATGCTAGTTAATCAGCACCTAAAATTGCAACTAACAACATACTTTTAATTTTCTTCTTTTTTATTAATCTGTAACGGATAACAATCCACACACGTCCATTGTACACGAGCCTCGTACGTATTAAGGAGGATTTTCCAAAGTCACCAACAAATGTGGCTTGACGATCGTATTATCGGAAGTCTAGCACCTTTTGCCATTTCTCTGACGACGGTCTGAGTAAATTGCGTCTGCTATTTCCGATGTTATTATTATTTTATTATTATTACAGTATAAAAAAAAAATAAAAAAATGAATGAGCACTGCAAATGCCAAGCGTGATAATTATTATTTTTATTGAATATTTTTTGTAGAATAGGCACGTGAATGCTTTCGCATATAGACATCTAGGTACATCTATTCACGATTGATAATCAAAATGCAGAATACTTATTCGCCCCTAAGGAGTAAGATGGAATGTCTCATTTCCTGTGAAAAGTGTCCCAGGTTCTCTAAACTCACCGTATGAAACACAGCAGCATTAAACTGCTTTTTCACGCTGATATTTTGTGACAGCGTGTTCCTTCCCCGGTCGAGGCGACGCATTTGTGTTAAAACCATATTATATCTGCAGCGTGGCTTTAACACGTATTATGCCAAATCCTTCTTATAATGTCCCTGATTTATCAGTCACGTATAGATTTTTTATCTATGTAAATCCCCGCTTCCTAATGCGTTGTCAGCGTGCACTCATACTCTTTAGTAGTTATGTTTGGTCTTTAGTTTGGCCATAGCAGGAAAAGGGTAGATCTCCCACCGGGCAAGGTGTTCAGCCTAGGAGCAGAGCTCTTCTATATATAGCGCAGTACTTCAGAAGTTTGATAAAGTGATTTAGGCTTCGGTACGTTTCACTTGTAGTGCCACGACATCATCCCCTTACTCAGACCGGAGGTCGGAGGTGCAGTCTAGTTGTGAATGAATTTGCAAGTGCCAGGGATTGCCTTATAGTCTGCAGTGAGTCGGGAAGAGGGCAGGTAATCTGCATGAGTGCCGTGAAACAGTATTCAAGGAGAGCAGTATTCAAGCTCAGAGTCAGTTATCAGGCTCACAGGCGTGCCTAACCACTGTAGCGCAGAGTAGATTGAAGGATAGATGTAGACGTCGACAGGTGGACTATGTGCTCGTTTATCACCCTATCCTATAAAAAAATAAGCGTTATTCCACTGCTGCAATGAACCTTGTAAAGCTAGGTGACTTGTAAGATCTGAAAACTGCAGGAGATATCTACTTGGGAGTGTATGGATGAGGTACTTGAGAAAGATGACGAAAGCTTGAAGATGAGGTCTCTGAAGGTTATCATGTTTTGCGAGTTTAAATAACGTGTGGTTCACCAATTCGATCGAGCAATGAAAAGGGGAGATCTCCCACCGGGCAAGGTTATCAGCCCAGGGAGCGGCCAACGCTTCATGTGGTAGTAGTACAGAACTGTTCTATATATAGCACATTACTTAGAAGTTTTGATACAGATATTTAGGTTTCAGTGCGTTTCTTCTGTGGCGTCATAATAGCGCTGCCGCAGTAACTGCACACAGCTGATAGGGTGAAGAAACAGCACGAATTTTTTTTTCAATAAAATGTGTTAAAGCTTTTAATTATAGTAGCTGTTTTCAAAGTTACAGTAAACTTTCGAACTAATCAGTGGGTGCACTGTTGTTGCTGGTGGCGGAAACGGTTGAGAGAATAGTAGGTAACTACTAGACTAACAAACGGACTTCTGGGCGAAATGCAGCTAAACTGCCTAATATCTGCATTCTAAGTTCCGAGTATAATGTGACGAAACAAAGGAAATATATTTTATAACGCACGAAGCAGAATAGCCTTTCTTAAACCTCAGATCAGTGCTATAGCTATTCTATTTTGTATTAAGTATATTTCAGTTTATTATAACAACTAACCGAAAACAGATGGAAAATAAAAGTTTTCGAGAGGCAGCGGTGCTGAGAAGCAATGTTTCGGCCGGCCTCCACTAGATAAAGTAACGAACTAGTAAAACATGCAGAAAGTCGATGCATGCAGATGACACGAGACAGTGTTTTATGGCGTTCCTTGAAGAATGTATGTGTCCAGTAGTGGACTTATAAAGAGCTGTAATGATGATGATGATCATGAACTACTAAAAGTTTGTAATGTGTATGTTGAGACAAATTACTACTATGACAGAAAAGCTGTCACAAGCAGAAATGGGAGCTTAAGACTGCTGTGTTTCGTATGGTGAGTGTAGAGATCCGGAAACCCTTTTTTGCTGGAAACGAGGCATTCAATCTCAGTCCTCAGGGGTGACAACTCATCTGCATTTTGATTCTTAATCGAGGATAAATGTAGATGTCTATAAGCCTCAGCATACACTTACCATCGGACTGTGTCACTTTATCACCTTTATCTTAATATATATAAATTACTCACTTTTTTTCACTGGCGCTTCACTGGCGATTCACTGGCGCTGCGAAGAGATGTTGCATCTCTTTGCGTATTTTATCGCATCTATCACGGGGAGTGCTCTGAGGAATTGTTCGGATTAATCCCAGCCGCCAAATTTCGTGAACGCACTACACGGCAAACGTCCCGATACCATCCACACCAACTGGATGCTTGGCGGTCCACCACTGTACGTTTCACAAGGAGTTTTCTTCCACGTACAACCTCTCTGTGGAATAGTTTACCACCGGCGATTTTTCCGGACCGATACGACCTGGGGACCTTCAAGAAAAGAGCTTACTCCATTCTAAAGGGCCGGCAACGCACCCGCAATTCTCCTGGTGTTGCGGTTGATCATGGGCGGCGGTAGTCACTTAACATCAGGTGAACCGCATGCTCGTTTACCCCCTCTTCTATAAAAAAAAAAATTACGTGTCACGTTGTTTGTCCGTGATGGACCCCAAAACTACTCAACCAATTTTAATTAAATTTTCACACTGTGTGCAGTTTTACCCAACTTGAGAGATAGGATAGTTGTTTCGCCCATGATTGAACCACATTTTTTCATTGTGAATTTAAGGATTTTTAATAGGACATGACAAAGGGTCGTCGAAAAGGGCAGTACAACGTCTGCCTGGCAGGTTAGTTCTATATAGTGCATTGGGGTAAGATCGGTGATGGGGTAAGACCGTAAAATTCAAATTTCCGGTGAATTATGCTATATTTTTGAAAGCTAGCAATATGGTACAAGACTCCATTTTATTCTGCCCCGACCCCAAGTTTCGCCGTTATGCCGTGTAGTGGCGGTTAAGAATATCCACTACCCCATATCTTCCCGTGGGTGTCGTAAAAGGCAACAGAGGGAGACAGGCAGGAGATGGGCAGCAGCATCTTCCTGATAACAGCAACTGTACGACAAAAAAACTGCGGTTGCCAACCCGCTCGCCAAGCGTGGCAACTATGGCAATATACCCCCCATGAATAATTACACAAATAGACGGCCCCCAGTCCCCGACGGCCCCGCTATTCCTGGCTACGGTGGCGACCATGGTAACGGCGGGGCAGGGGGTGCTAAGAATCTCCGGTGGAGGTTCGGTTGCCACCTACGACGACTCGACCTGGCAACATTTAACGCACACACTCTGAGTACTGACGAGAAGATCCTGGAGCTGGAAGAAGAGATAGACAAGTTGCGCTGGAATATTATAGGATTATCCGAGGTCCGAAGAGAGGGGGAGGACACGGTGATTCTCGAATCCGGCAACTTGTTCTATCACCGGGAGGGCGACCATCTGTCCCAAGGAGGTGTTGGATTTATCGTCCACAAGTCTCTCGTCAACAACGTTGTAAAGATTGGGAGTGTGTCGACGAGGGTCGCGTACCTGATACTCAGAATCACCAAACGGTATTCGCTGAAGGTCATACAGGTTTACGCACCAACCTCGGCACATCCCGATGAGGAGGTGGAGGAAATGTATGAGGATATTTCCAAAGCCATGCATTCCTCCAAAACTCACTACACGGTGTTGATGGGAGACTTTAACGCAAAACTAGGCACAAGAGAAAACGGTGAGCTGAAGTTAGGGAAATTTGGAGTAGGGCAACGGAAACGAAGGGGCCAGCAGCTGGCCGACTTTATGGAGAAAGAGGGACTCTTTGTGATGAACTCTTTCTTCCAGAAGCGGCCCCACAGGAAGTGGACCTGGTCGAGCCCTGACGGTTTGACAAAAAATGAGATTGACTTCATTATGACGACCAGACGCCAACTGTTCAGTGATGTCTCAGTGATCGCAAGGGTGAAAACTGGCAGCGATCACCGAATGGTCAGAGGCACACTGAACCTAAACATTAAGTTGGAGAGGTCTCGTCTAATGAAGTCTACGCTCCGTCCCCCTCGTGTTCGTACCGGTAGGCGTAGTGTAGGGTGACCCCCCACTAGATGGAGTGACGACCTGGTAAGATATGCAGGAAGTTGATGGATGCAGGTGGCTCAGGACCGTGCTTTGCGGCATTACTTGGGGGAGGCCTATGTTCAGCAGTGGACTTGTGAAGGGCTGTAATGATGATAATGATGATGATGATGATGACCCCAAGTTTCAGCCAGTCGCTCCGAAAAGTAGGACGTGTGCTGCGCAGTATTTTATAATACAAGGTAATTTTTGAATTTTTCGTCTGTCCGGTCTTTCCCTATCACTTTTATTTGCGATTTTTAGCGACGTCCGGTCTTCTCCTTGATGGCCAATTCTTCATCATGCACATAAAAATTATGCCTTGTCTTCGCACACGTTTTAAGCAGAAACTGTTGAGTTTTGAAAAGTAAACGCTTCTTATAGCTAAATTACGTGTAACCATTAACGATTTGCGCCATGTTTCAGAAATCTGACGTATATGGATGTCGAGAAAATAAAGTTTTTGCCAGACTCTTTTAACTAGTCGAAAATCCGTCCGATATTGCCCCAACGCACCTTATATAAAAACAGTTATCAAAGAGAAAGACAGTTATAAAAGAGAAAAAATTAACAGGACACCAGCTGGTATAACACTCGATTTCCCATTTCCAATCACATTTCCGGTGCAACGTTCGGACGATACTGAAGAAGTAAAATGATTTCGGGCCTAGATTAGCCTAATATATGATTAGTCTGATAGATATTGACTTTGAGTTATAGAAAGCAACTCTTTTTAATTGAGACGAAATTTCAAGCCGAGGCCTCAAATCATCGTTTGCACCAATGGATCTAAATCAATGGATCTGCATTTTGATTTTTAACGGAGGACGAATGTAGATGTCTATGGACAACAGCGTCCGCTTACGATCAGGTAGACTGAGTGCTCATTTATCACCCGATTCTATAAAAAAAGAATGACATAATATGTACATTAATACTTTGTACAAATTTTCACGTTTATTTTGCTTGCTATGCTTGCAAACTCACGCATACTCACTCTAATAAAAATCTCATACTTGCTGAAAAGGAACCGGGGTCACGCTTCAAAAGGCCAATAGTTTAGGTAATTTCTTTTTATAGTAAAAATAATGGTATTTTAAAAAGAGTAAATGACATAAGCACCGCTTTATAGTTAGTTCAGTTAGTATGCAAAGTTTCATGATCTTATTTAAAGTATTTTATGAATAACATCGGTTTATTGTTTATTTTGGAGGTAACTTTGGATTTTTTTTCTATCGAGAAAATTTTACGAAATCGTGTTTTCGTCTAACATAAACCTTAACATTAATCCTCAACTTTACCATATATTTATTTGAAAAGTAATGCTGCAATATTTTCGGCATAACGAAGGATCTTGCTAAGCCATTTGACATTATATTTGACATGAGATTTTAAATAATAAAAAATCTTTGGATTTTTAAATTTCACATCTGATATGAAGTAATGGTTAAAAGAATTACCTAAGCACAAAAAGAATTAAGCATAAAATCTGTAATGATCCGAATTTTACTACTTACTCGTACAATTTACATTCGTACCATAACTCCATACAGTGTCGTCGCTAGATAATTTGTCAGCCTATAGAACCAAGCGAGCGCACAGTTCACCTAAATGGTAAGTGAATGCTGTGGCCCATAGACATATACATTTATCCTCGATTAAGAATCAAAACGCAGACACGTTATCACCTCTGGGGACTAAGATGGAATGCCTTTTTTCCAGTAAAAAAGGGTCTCCGGATCTCTACATTCACCACACGAAACACAGAGTATTAAGCAGCCATTTTACGCTGGTCTTCTGTGAGACCGTGGCCCTTCCCCATTAGTGCTACAACCATAATATAGCTGCAGCATGGCTCTACCACGTATAAATTCCGTTGATTATGTTATGAGTATATTTAGATAGAAGCGACAACCAATGAGTAAGAGTAAGGTAACATCACTATTAGATGGAGTAACAAACCGAAGCGACGTGTGCGAAGTCAATGGATGCAGGTAGCTTAGGACCGTGTCTTATGACACCAAACGAAACAGGGCTGTAGTCTGGAGTTGATTTATGATACTTTATAACTATAATGAAGATGGTGAAGGGAAATACCCATTCTTACTGGAAAAGAGGCATTCCATCTCCATCCTCACGGCTGACAACGCATCTGCATTTTGATTCGCAAACGGGGATACATGTAGATGTCTATGGGCCACAGCAAGCACTTACCAACAAGTAGACTCCGTGCTCGCTTGTCACCTTTGTCCTATAAAGAAATATTCCATGGTATCCAAATGCTTTAGAGACACCACCTTATACATTCGCTAGTTAGTATATTCATAATTTAGACCGAACAAATTTGTAAAAGTCTAAAGTTTGTGACGCATCAAAATCGTCATTTAAAGGCGTTAATCATAGTTGTCTGGTATAAGACAAAATCTACTTCTTATTCGCTTTTCAGAAGATTTCTTCATAGTTTTTATAAGGTGTAAAATGAGCACACACTCCACCCAATGATAATTGGATGATGTGGCCCATAAACATCTACATTCATCCTATATTAAAAATCAACATGTAGATCCATTGATTTAAATCCATTGATGCTAAACGAGGCTAAATTTGTGTGGGCTCCATAACAACAAACGATGACTTGAGATCTTTGCTTGGAATTTCGTCTAGATTAAAAAGATTTGCTTCTTATTTCTCAAAGTCAACATCTATTTAGAGTTAGGGAGCCGATGGCGTGAGTTATTGAGTGTACTGTCTTAAAGGCATAGATATATAAACTCCACTTTCCTTAATAATAAATAATATTGAGAATATAAAATACTACCTACATAAAAAAATTGGCCACACTTCTCAACAAAAATTGTAACAAAAAACATGCCAAATCGATGTTTCTTGTCTTCTCTATCGTCTCTTTTTAATTTATTTATCATTTATAAAGACAAATATAAACAACATTCATATTTATGAAACACGTATTAGCTAAATCAAACAAATTTTTCATTTAAGAAAAAATATGTGTGAAAACAAATTTGTTAACAATTTCGCTACACATAATGCGGTCAAATTTAAAAAAAAAATCCTATAGCCTGGCCAACGTTCCGTAACAACAATGGCCTATAATTCGTATCGTCAACCCACGCTTAACACAGTCTTCGACATTTTCAATTAAAGAAAAAAGCAACCAAATATTTCCTTACTTACTTCCTTACTTAAATCCATAAAATTAGTTTTGTCCAATTATAATCCCCCTTCATCTACATATGTAAATAAAATTGAAGTGTCTATCCGTAATAATGTCGTTTTTTTTAAATAGAATAAGTGTAACAAACGAGCACACAGTCCACCTGATGGTAAGTGGATGCTGTGGCCCGTAGACATCTACATTTATACTCGATTAAGAATCTAAATCCAAATGCGATATCACCCGTGAGGACTAAGATGAAATGCCTCGTTTCCAGTTAAAAAAGGGTCTCCAGATCTCTACATACCATACGAAACACAACAGTATTACGCTGCTATTTGACACTGGTATTCTGTGAGAGCGTGGTCCTTCCCCGGTCGAGCCGACCCATTTGTGCTACCTACAACTATAATATAGCTGCAGCGTGCCTCTACCACGTATAAAATAACTGCCATGCATTTTATTTACATGCCATTAATACACGAAATGGGAATGGCTCCAAAATGTTTGTTCGTCTGTTTGTACGTCCGGTGTAATCTTGTGATTAGCTGAACCGATTAATAAAATGTAGTGTGTGATGAAACTCTACGTAAAGATAGAGAGCTATGCCAGGAGTCGTGATCTGGACTACATTTTATCCGAAAGAGTTGGAGATTTTTTTTGAGAAATCGAAAAATAAATAAGGTACGTGAGGGTAATATGTTCATCATGATCAGGTCATGCGGTTAATATGGTCGCTTTCTTATAACGCAAAAACTACAGCCTTATTTGTATAGAAGGCAAGGAAGGCAAACTTATATATGATACGATAGTTCTTCATCAGTCAATCAAATAATAAAGGGTCAAAAGGACGCTGCTTTATCGACGCTATTTTAACAGTTGATATTACACTAAATATTTTAGTCGATTTTAGTATGGCGTAATTTAGTTAGTTTTTATTAAGTTGATTTTTCGAAATGTTCCGCACTATTGCCAAAGCTTGTTTGCTATTTTTTTCTTAATATAAGTATTAGTTATAGTATAGGTCTTTGTGTTTTCGTCTCTATCCTCCTCCTAGTTTTGGTTTTATAGGGCGGCAAAACTTAAGGTGACCATATTACCCTCATGTACCTTAATATCCGAAAAGATAACTCCCTTATTCATAACAAAAATTAAACTTTTGATTTGTTAAATAGTGTTTCGTCACATTCTGCGATTTGCGAGACGCTTGTTGCTAGAAAGCGACAAAACACTATATAACTAATCAAGTGTTAATCATTATTTAGCTAATCAAAATGTTTATGAATAAGGGGTATGTCTTTTATAATTATTTTAAGTTTAAATGACGCTACATTAATAGATTCCACCCAAACAAAGCCGGGGAGTGACGCTTGTTTTAAACATAAATCGTCACTATATACCACAATTGCTCTCACTTATTATGTAAACTACAGCAATCATATATTTCAACTAACTCATTCCCAATTTATTTACATCATTCCAAGGCACGAAAGGGACAATAGTGATCTAAACCACAGTGGGATGGTCATATCGCTTACATATCTTAATTAGGCCGCACAAGGCGCTCATCGAATCTTTTTTTAACATCCGGCCGCCTGCGACCGTGACGAATATTTGTATAGACCGACAATCTTATTTTCTCAAACCTGTAATCCGATTTAAAACTTGTATATTTAACATAGGATCGACGATCGGTTGCATCAAAAGCAAAGCGATTCTTACAATAGAGAAATCTGGCGATAATTAGACGGCTGATAAAATCATTAATATCATTCAATCTATATACCAAATACGAACGACCATTGGCTTTCGTACTACATCTATATATCAGTAAACATATAATATAGTAGATAGTATCAGAAAGATAACACAGCGACTGTGTTCGTGATATTATCTTTGGAAAATCATGAATCATGAAAAATTGGTTTTAGGAAGTCGATAACAACTGATTTTTGAATGACAAATATATGAACTGTAGGTATCTGTGTATATCCTTACTAGGTATTATTGTTTAGTGTACTTTATATCGTAGCTCTCAAGCCCATATCTACACATTTTTCTTATGCGTAAACGAACGATCCAGACCGAATTTCGGTCACGGCGGCCAGCCTCAATAGAATACTAGCGTAAAATAGCAGCTTAACGCTTTACATTCGTATGGTGAATGTAGGTAGGTATCGGAGACTTTTTACTAGAAGCGAGGCATTACTTCTTAGTCCTCACGGGTGACAACGTACCTATCTGAATTTTGATCCGTAATCGAAGATTAATGCAGATGTTTATGAACCTCAGCAACCGCTTACCATCAGGTGGACTGTGGGCTCGCTTGGCACCCCTATCCTATAAAAAAGAGTAGAAATCGGTACAAGGCAGGATTATAATGAACGAATGTTACGCCAAAACACTGGTGCATTCTTTATTCCCTTACACTCATAGTCCGAGAATTCAATCCGCCACGACGGTTAGTATCCATAAGGATTTGTCCGGAAATGTCCGGACTTCTAGTCTTTTACTCGGTTCTTTGATTTGTCCGGATTTTTTGGCTTAGATGGAATAAGAGTAAAAAGCTTATATAAGTATTATCAAATAAGTCTTTAATCTGGATTAACTCCTCATTCATCTAAAAACAGAATATAAATCTTCTTTAACAATCAACGAAATCAGACAATAAATCTTCTATTGTAAACCATCAACCAGTTCAAATATAAAATAGTTACCGATATTATTTTTTATATTTTTCTCGACGAGTTACTCGACGGAGCAGCTCTCATTCATTCAAACTTAAGTTACTATAGTAACTTAAATATTTTAGTTTAATACCTAACGACAATCTGTTTCTCTCTTTTACAGTGAATAAAAGCTCCCATTAGAGAAAACACTGTTTTCACACTTGCGTTTTGAGCCTGGATAGCAAAAATAAACTCGCAAATACGCAATAGAACAGGCAGTCTGTAAATTTTTTAAAATTGGTAACTCATATTTTATGGAGCATCATACTGAAAAATGCATCGTTTTTTTGGAAAAATAATGAATTAACGGCAGTTATTTCATCGAACAGCTTTACATCATCGATAGCAACTTCTTTGCCTTTCATGTATACAACTGAATCCACGAGCTTTTAGAACTCAATCAGTTCGCTCTTTTTTAAGTGAGTCCAGTCAAAAACTTTAAAATTAGTTCTACACATAAGTTTCCCTTCTTCTCGAAACGCCTCTTGATTTTTGCGGAGCAGTTCCCAAGTAATTCTCTTACTTTTGGTGGAATAAAATTTATAATTTCTTCTTCTTCTTTTTTCGATCCCTTGGCTTATCGTGGTATCACTGGTAGTATTGTGGTAGCCGCGCGTGGTGGATGATCCCCGCACTACGCAACCTCCATCCTCTCGCGAGCTTCTGCTACCATGCCTACCGTACCACTGTAACTAAGTGAGTAACGTTTGCATTTTGTGACTAAAATGTCAGGACTTTTCAAATTTCTAAATGGTAACCCTAGACAGGAGAGATTAGACGCAGAACCAAAGGCTTAACGTGCTTTCCGAAGCACG
Organism: Parnassius smintheus behrii; assembly: GCA_036936625.1. Classification (NCBI taxonomy): domain Eukaryota; kingdom Metazoa; phylum Arthropoda; class Insecta; order Lepidoptera; family Papilionidae; genus Parnassius; species Parnassius smintheus. The sequence goes on from JAUPFT010000016.1 coordinate 4,430,517, forward strand.
ATTGAAATACCGCCAACTTTCTGCTTCCGGGTTACTATTGAAGACTTCTTGACAGTAAAACCCCAATTACTGATTTTGGCCCGACCCAAGATTCGAACCCGGGACCTCATTTTCAGCAGTTGCGTTTTATACCACTAAACCAACGAGGTTAGTCACTGTCTCAGTTAGGTTCGGGAAAGATGCAAAGGATTGTAACGGTAAACTTTTTACAAGGTATGAATCTCACACCAGCTATGAGGAGCAGTATCAAAGGTGCGAGTCGTGTGTTACTACCATCCCCAATACACTTGCAAAGCGTGGCAGTTATGGCAAATAGGTGGTAGGAATACTTTTCTACCCAGGACTCCGCCTGAGTGGGTTACACTCTCTTACCAACTTCTGCCGTCAAATTGCAGTTCCGTCAAATTGCAATCCCGCTCTGAAAGGTATAGAGAACCAGTATAATTACTAGCTGCGAGGCATTCCATCGTAGTAATCAGATGTGACAATGCGTCCGTAGCCTTCTTTGCTTAAAGATGACTACACGTGTACATAGTGTACATAGTGTTGTTAGTGTGATTGAATTACCAAAATTGACACTTTAATTACCGAACACTAATTATAACTTAAAACACACTAATAATTAATCACACTTAACATTTTAGTTCACTTTATTTCGCTCCTATATCTTCGCTTGTATTGCCAATTCAATACTGGCTCGGTCGCGGCCCCTAAACGGCTTTATATAGGACTTTTCCATCGAAACATCTAGAATGTTTCAGCAACAACCGGTCCCGACCGACTAGTTGAAGAAAATTCGAGTGTGGAGTTTTCTAGAAAGCTTAGTTCTTCTATTTAATAATAGATGGCACCAGTGCCATATACCAGTCATCAACTGTGGCGCGCAACACTGCCCCCTCCTAAGACATGCTCGTCCCAAGCATTATCGGCAACATAATAACGCGCTTATTGATCCACATGGACGATCTTAGGAGTACCTCTTGCACCTTTCTGAAACGGCTGCGCAACGTCAAGGGCTGTCCTCTCCCATGGTGCACCAACATTGAACAATTTCAATGCACCTCTACTACGAGTCTGACGTCCCTTCACAGCCGCACAACTAGTACATTTGCGACACCAATCCTCGACATCGTCACGATAATGGATCCAGTAAAACCGTTCTCGGATCTTCAGTAGAGTTCGTTTAACTCTCAGATGGACTCCTGAACAACCATTATGGTACAGCTGTAGAACATCCGGCACTTTAGCTTTAGAGACAACCATTTGCAAATGACAGCAGTCCCTCGACCATTTTCCCATTTTAGGCACAGGACGCCATCCTGAATCAGCAAGCTGTCCTATTTGGCCCAATAGCTTTTCGTGGTCGAACTCATCGCTGAGACGTTGCTCCACTTGGGCTTGAGAGCACTGGCCTTCATCCATTCCAGAATCGGCTTGATGTCCGAATCTTCCTGCTGTGCATGTCGTAGGCTGTACTTACATTCGTTGCTGAGGGGTGGTCTGTCCTGAGAATCCTCACAGATATCACTTACTGATACTACACTAGAAGAACTTATCCTGATGATTGCAAGAATAGTACTAGGCAAGAGGATAAGGATGTCCTTACCCTCTCAATCATCAGGATAAGGTCTTCTTGACAACACATCTGCGTTGTCATGAGATTTCCCGCTGCAGTGTTCGATCACAAAGTCGTATTCCTGCTGCTGCTGGGTAGTGCTGTTAGCCGCATTACCCTCTCAAGATCGATAATCTAGCCTTTATACAGTTCGCATTGGGCAGCTGGATGGAAGATGGCCCCTTTCCCCACAACCATAGCACCTTAAGCTGTATCTTTTATTGCGGTCGCGAACTGTAACTGCTGCAACCTCCCTATCGTGAGGGGAACGATAATCCTGCCGCAAGGCTTCCACCTTCAGTGCATGGGTCAAAGCATACTTAAGCGTTTCGTAGTGCCCGAGCCTCACAGCAGCTCTGATTTCAAGGTCGTGGATGCCGTCGATGAATGTCTGCACTTTAATAAGCGCAGGTACAGACCGGTACGCTTTTTGAACCAGCTTCTCCACCTAAAGGGCCCACTGCTGCAGGTTTTCGTTGCTGTGTTGCTGTCGATCTTTAAGCTGCACACGAAAGTCGTGTTCTAGGTGAGCGTCGCTACATCTCCCCTCCAATGCCTCAAGGAGCTGCTTTTAAGTCACTTTCTTACTGAGAGCTTCCAAAACAGTTAAGGCTTGGTCACGCAGGCCTAGGGTGATCTCTTTCACTAATGTAGCGTGAAGGTCCTTCATGAGGAGCATCCGCTCTTCCAACCGATGAGCCTGTTGCTCTTGTCCGCCCCGCAGCTGCTCTTCCAATCGGCAGGCCTGTTCCGCCTGCTGATCTTCTAATCGACGGGCCTGTTCCACCTGCTGATTTTCCAATCGACGGGCCTGTTCCTCCTGTCGGCGGGCCTGTTCCTCCTGCTGCTCTTCCAACCAACGGGCCTGGTCCTCATGTCGGAGGGCCTGTTCTTCTTGTCGGCGGACCTGTTCCTCTTGTCGGCGGGCCTGTTCCTCCTGCTGCTCTTTCAACCAACGGGCTTGTTCCTCCTGTCAGCGGACCTGTTCTTTCTTTCGGTGGGCCTATTCCTCATGTCACTGGGCCTGCTCCTCCTGTCGGCGAGCCTGCTCCTGCAGCTTCACCACCAGAGGACCTAAGACAAATTCTGCAGATGTAGGAGCTACTGACGGGCTGGCCTCCGTGGCTGGCAGCTGATCCTCCGACGTTGCACCACCAAATCTTCTCTGGTCCATCTTCTGCTGGCGTTGACTTCAGACACCCTCTGTGTCGTCCTTCGGTAAAAATGGCACGATTTTATCTCACTTCTGACACAAATTGTTACGAGCTTAGGGTTCGCGACAGTAAAAACTGCCGATTGAATTACCACAATTGACACTTTAATTATTACACCAATTAAAACTTAAAACACACTAATAAATCACACTTAACACTTTTGTTCACTTTATTTCGCTCCTAAATCTTCGCTTGATCGTCAATTCAATGCTGCCTCTGTCGCGGCCCTGAACGGCTTTATACAGGCCTTTTCCATCGAAACATCTAGAATGTTCCAAAAAAATACCGTTCCCGACCGACTAGGTTTTGAAAATTCGAGTGTGGAGTTTTCTAGAAAGCTTAGTTCTTCTGTTTGATAATAGACGGCGCTAGTGCCATGTACCAGGCATCAACTGTGGCGCGCAACAATAGACTGCAGTAGCCACTTCCCTATCACATGGGCTGTAAGAACGTTTGCAAATTTAATTTTATGGAAAAACAAACTGTCAGTAGTAAGACTGCATGTCAGAAGTGAAAACTTCTTAGCTTCACAAACTTATAATTTTTTTTAGGTTATTGTTGTTGATGAAATATTTTTACTAGAAATTATTTTTGATATAGATATAAAATTTTCATTTATTTATTTTATATTTTAGTTTTACACGAAAAAGAATGATTATTATATATTATTTAATACAAATAATTTTTTTATAGAAGAAGGGGCAAACAAGCATGCGGCTCACCTGATGTTAAGTGACTACCGCCACCCATGATCAACCACAACACCAGAGGAAATGCAGGTGCATTGCCGGCCCTTTAGAAAGGAGTAAGCTCTTTTCTTGAAGGTCCCCAGGTCGTATCGGTCCGGAAAAATCACCAGTGGTAAACTATTCCACAGAGAGGTCGTACGCGGAAAAACTCCTTGTGAAACGTACAGTGGTGGACCGGCACGCATCCAGATGGTGTTGATGGTATCGGGACGTTTGCCGCGTAGTGCTTTCACGAAATTTGGCGGCTGGGATTAATCCGAACAATTCCTCAGAGCACTGGTATACTGGTATACTGGTATACGTATCCGTGGTATACGCGAAAGAAAATGCAAAGAGATGCAACATCTCTTCGCAGCGCTAGTGAATCGAGCCGATCGGAAAGCACTCGGTCGTCGACGATTCGAGCCGCTCTGCGCTGGATGCGGTCAAGTGGAAGGAGCTGGTACTGGGGAGCTCCAGTCCAGAGATGGGAACAGTATTCCATGTGCGGCTTAACCTGCGCCTTGTAAAGTTGAAGGCGGTGTGTCGTCATGAGGTACTGTCCCGCTCTGCTGAGCACGCCAAACTTTTAAGAGGCCAATTTGGCCTTCTCTTACGAAACTGCACGTCACTCGATATGTCGACGCCGAGGATTCCGATACTGACTGAGGCAACAAGAGGAGTGCCTTGAAACTGAGGAGATACCACAAAGGGGTTCTTTTGAGCGGTTAACGCGCAAACTTGTGTCTTCTGAGGGTTAAACTGGACTAGATTTAGTCGCGCCAAATCCGAGACTGTTCAGCAAAGACTCGACTTCAGAAACAAGTTTGTGCCGGTACTCGGAGACGTTTTCCCAAGAAATATTGGCACGGCTGGTGTACAGAGCATCACCAGTGCTGTCATCTGCATAGCAATTATATACATGTATATATATATATATATATATATATATATATATATATATATATATATATATATATATACATATATATCTGACATTTGAGCGTCACGCGAGTTCTGTGCTTTTTCCCTATCCGAAAAGTGCCCAATGTGCCTTAAGTTTTCACTTTAAAAAGCTTGCATAGGTACCTACTATTGAAAAGGCCAACGCCTAATTTTCAAGAATGGACTGTTACAGCTTATAAGCTGGTAATTAGTATATTAGTAAAATTTGTAGGTAAGAAATATGTTAGCTTAAAGTCAGTTTTAACTTTGCCTCACTGATGAAGCTTAACATACGACTAACATCAACAATCTGGTAACAGATCACAAATATAATATTATAATCATCACGCTTGTCGACTAGTTTGGCAACCGCAGTATCATACATTTCAAATCTTAAACACTTCTTCCAGCTCTTATCATCACTCGAGATATTTTATGTCAGATCGTGACTACATAATATTACTTAGCATTTGACTAAGTTTCGATACTTACAGGAGAAATATGGCAGTAGATTATTTTCTGACACCAACATAAGTTCTTTAAAGTTGCAATCACATAATAGCAAAAATATAAAATTTATTCCAATATATGTGCTAAAATAGTTAACTATTTACTCTGTCTTGCGCACTATACTTTCTTTAACAACCAAAATACACCCTGTAATTTTGCTGTCCATTCGAATGGATTTTGAAACCGAATTCCAAATTGATCCAAATTGCCAATAACTTTTAGATTAACAGTTAAAAATACATTCAACTGCATCAATGCACAGAGTAGGAATTGAACAAAATATCGTACTTTTGACGTGCGAGCATTGTAATTATTGATACTTCTCGATATATGCTTGGAAAAAATAAGCGCGCTAAATAATATTTTTCGATAATAACAAAGACATGTTTTGGAATAAGAATCTTCATCAGGTGCATTTTAATTGAGATCCTTTATTTTCTGATTTTTAGTGAAAACGTTTCAAAAGTAAAAAAGGCAAGTATCTTTATACTATATAATAATTAGTGTCTTAGTTTTCTACTTTATTAGAAAAATTATCTATCTGAAAATATTTGTACGCCGGAAACGGCAGAATAGTGCTACTTGAGTTCTTATATCATATCATATCTATTGCCGGGTTCTTAATCAAACTTCCTGCATGTATTATTTTAATGAAGTCGATAAATATGTAAGTAAATTTCCTACGATATCAAACACGATGTGACTGTGGTCAGATAACGTGACCGCCTCCACCACTACTCGCCAGCCCGACAGCATTTGTATTGCAGGAAGCGTTGCCCACATAAGATTCATAATGGATCCCTGATCCATTAATCAGAGATTTATTTATATTTTTAATTATTTTAGATTTTTTTATGCTTATTTTAGATTTTTAAAGGGCAAAATATTTTAGACCTATTAGTCTAATCTGAGAGCCCTTTTCAAATGGAATTCAACAGATTCCAGTTAAGTAACTTATACCATCGGCAAAGAAACGGTTTTTTGTGTTATGCTAATCTCCGCTTTGTACCTCTAGGTTATGCCAATACATAGGGTAACGATGTTAGAAAACCACCACTTACCTCTCCGTGTTGGTATTGTTTGAGCCAACTTTAGAAAATGATAAGCCTTTTATTTATGTGGTATAACCGTCGTATACGCCAGGTAGAGAAACCCTAGGATGTGATGAGAAGCAAGAAATTTGTAATTAGCAATCCTAGCAAAGAGTGTTGATGGTCTTACTATGGAAGAGACTCATATCCGGCAGTGACTGTTTATGGGTTGATTAAAATGAAGAAACAAAAAAGACGCAGTAGCTTTAGCAATGAGTTACGGCATTGAGGGTTTTAGGGCCGCGGATTCGAATCCCGCACAGAACAAGTATTTGTACGGCCTGCAAGTACCTAACTGTTAATATCCGGGTTGGTATGGAGCATTTTGTAGGAGATCATACATCCAGAGACTAATTTCAATTATTTCTTAGACGAGAAACATCATGAAGTCAAACCTTCGTGGTTTCCCATCATGATGTTTTCCTTATATTTGAACACTTCTTAAAGAAAAATAAAATGTTCGAACATATTCGTATTTCATTTGGTCCACTATAAAATTAAAAAATATTTTATTGCAGAAAATAAAAAAGGTAAATTACGCAAAAAAACCAATGATCGATAAAGTATCGACTGAAGTAAATGAGAGGTCCGGTCAGGTTGAAGTATATTGTGTGACTGTTTTTATGTTTTCGATGCATCTATGTAACTTAAATTTATTAATTTATGTTATGTTTTTTTTTTATAGGATAGGTTGACAAACGAGCACACAGTTCACCTGATGGTAAGTGGTTGCTGTGGCCCATAGACATCCACATCTATCCTCGATTACGAATCAAAATGCAGATGCGTTGTCACCCGTAAGGACTAAGATGGAATGCCTCGTTTCCAGTAAAAAGGGTCTCCGGTTCTCTACACTCACCATACGAAATACAGCAGCATTAAACTACTATTTCACGCTGGTATTTTGAGAGAGCGTGGTCCCTCCCCGGTCGAGCCGACCCATTCGTGCCACAACTATACTCCTAATATAACTGCAGCATGGCTCTACCACGTACAAAAATGTTAATACTTCATTGATATATATGAAAAATAATTATGATATGAGCGAAAAAAAATATATAGACGAAAGTTTGAACTGAAATCTCAAAAATTTCTCCTACTTCCAGAACAGAAACTTCATTGTTAAAATAAAATTGTCCAAGACATAAACATCAGATCAATGTTTAGATAAAATCCTCTACTTCGTTTTTTTGTCTAAGTATGTGTATTAATTAACAGTAGCTACTTAGTCATTGTTAATTTTACCACCTTCCGCCCGCGACTTTGTTCGCCTGGTATAAAAATTATCCCACGGGATTCTTTTATCGGGATGAAAGTATCTTATGTCCTACCTATTATTTATTCTGTGGTCTTACGCAGGTCGAGCTCTATCCATGCGAAAAATTTCATCCAAATCCTTATAGAGGTGCCTACGTGAAAGCGTAACAAACTTTAACATTTATAATATTACTAGCAATCCGCCCTGGCCTCACACGGATTCAATTTATATTTGGTGTCGGTTACGTGTAAAAAAAACCGGCCAAGAGCGTGTCGGGCCACGCTCAGTGTAGGGTTCCGTAGTTTCCCGTCCGTCACAATAAGTGTTCCCACTTATGAGTTCAAAGGTGGGTATCCATTATGTTCGCGCTCTAGCAGCGCTCCGCGCTCCTGCAACTGCTCCCGGTAGTGGCTACTGTTGTTTCCATCCAAGTTCAAAATGATTTTCCTAGAAAGTCTCTACTTTTCACGTTTTTTTCATATTTTCTAAAGTTATGGTTCAAAAGTTAGAGGGGGGGGGGGACACATTGTTTTTTACTTTTGGAGCGATTATTTCCGAAATTATTGACATTATCAAAAATGATTTTAGTAAACCCCTATTCATTTTTAAATACCTTTCCAACAATATATCACACGTTAAGGTTGAAATTAAAAAAAATCACTTCCCACTTTACATATAGGGGGGCTACCCTCATAAAACATTTTTTTCCAATTTTTATTTTACCAATTTGTTGGCGTGATTGATACACATATTGCTACCAAATTTCAGCTTTCTAGTGCTAACGGTCACAGAGATTAAGCGAGGACGGACAGACGGACAGACAGAAATGGCGAAACTACAAGGGTTCCTAGTTGACTACGGAACCCTAAAAAAACGTAAAAGATAGATCTAAATTTATCCACGGCTTACAGATTTGACAACTTTGGGTAATTTTAGCTGTTAATGTCAAAGTTGTATGCCTTTATATAAGGTGGGTGGACCATGGAAGGCCATGCTCCTTCGAAGGCCAATTATTAAAATGTCGTAGTTATTGTCATGTGATGACAAATTCCTTCTACTTATATAAACACCCATCGAACTGAAAATCACAGACGCGGCGGCGAATCGCTCGCGCTACTATTTTGACAGTACGGTCCCTCGCTTCATTGATTTCGGGAATCGACGACGTTAAGGTGGGTGTACCATGGAAGGCCACTCTAACAAATAAACAGATATTATTCGTTTATTTAGTGGATAAATGAAACTAACAAATATTTAAGTAATTTGTTTTATTACGTAACATATAAACTACTTCTTTTTATAGTAGATTTAATCGCTATTTATTAAACTTTAGTGTAGGTGTAAGGCGACCCCCCACTAGATGGAATGACGACCTGGTAACACATGCAGGAAGTCGATGGATGCAGGTGGCTCAGGACCATACTTTGTGGCATACCTTGGGGGAGGCCTATGTTCAGCAGTGGACTTGTGAAGGGTTGTAGTGATGATGAGTGATGATATGCCCTTTGAGCAACAATTCTACAAAATGCCGGTTTCTATGTGCTGACAACGAAGGAGGCTTCTCCATACGGATTTAAGAAGTGTATAGTCGTCCGTCCAGAGAGCCGTGGTAGCTCAGATGGTTAACGCTCGCTGTACATATAACATAACGCGAGTAACCCGGTTCGATCCCCGCCGGCACCAATAAAATTGTAAATTGCAATTTTAAGTGCTGATTTGCCATGTGCTCAGTGGTGAAGGAAAACATCGTGAGGAAACCTGCATGTCTGTGAAAAAAAATATTTCGAAGACATGTGAAGTTCGCCAACACGCATTGGGGCTGCGCGGCGAGCACTTCCTTGCCCTAAAACCCTCTCAGAAATGAGGGGTGGTCTGTGTCCAGCAGTGGGACGTATATAGGCTGTAACTTTACTTTACTTTTTATGTTCGTCCGTAAGAGGTTGTTTTGCAAAATCTTAGAAAAGTACTTTCAATATGTCTCGTCTCGAGTCAATCACCTTGTAAAAAAAGCGACCAAGAGCGTGTCGGGCCACGCTCAGTGTAGGGTTCCGTAGTTTCCCGTCCGTCACAATAAGTGTTTCTACTTATGAGTTTAAAGGTGGGTATCCATTACGTTAGCGCTCCAGCAGCGCTCCGCGCTCCTGCAACTGCTCCCGGTAGTGGGTATAATACGGCCGACGTATCTTGGCGAGTCCGACCTTCGCGCAGAAGGTTGCGCAATAGCTTTTTTAAGGAACAAAATGGTGGCATGAGGCGACGTACGGGGGGCGGTGGTCTAGGCTAGCGATTGACCATAAGTAAACACAATCGACCCTTTAGTCATAAAATATCGCAATCGATTAGTTTTATTTAGAAGTTATTGATTTTTGTTTATATAAGATATTAAACGAAATAGATTTACAAATATAGTGAATTTTGTTGATAATAAACAAGATTTCGACTTAAATAAAAAAAAAAACTAAAAACATATTATTTTCTCAGCTGAAAGACATAATGTACTTAAATATCAATTATCTATTAACGTCTTCTTGAGTAACGACTATTTGAGAAAATTTAGAACCTCCTTATAAATTGCAAATAAATATATTTTTATGTCTTAATTTTAATCGATTTGAATAAAAATCGATTAAACAACACCCTCAGGCACGCGTGTTGGACATCCCTTTCTGGTTACTTCGTAAAGCTTCGTGCTTATTCGGCAATGCTCGGTACACGGTAATATTTCTCAGTCACACGTTAGCATTGGTGTCGTGTTCGTGTCGCTATCTCTGTCTTGAGCACAGTCGGTTACAAAAGTTTTCGTTGTTATTGTTGTTTGTTTTTATTAATAGTGTTAAGTTTGTTTTGTTTGTTTTATTTGTTTTATTTGCAAGTGTCAGTTAGCACTTATATTATTCGCCAAACATGCCACCAAAACATAACAGTGTGTTAAATCGCCAGGCGAGAAAAATTATTTACGATTTAACGCAATATATGAAAAAAGAAAAAGAAGAAGGCGTAAAAGATGTCGATAAAGTTTATTTAAGAGTTGCTAACGCAACTGGTGTGTCCCAACGCACAGTACAGCGGATCGCAACTGAAGGCAATATTTCGGGCTTACTTTCAGTATTCCGCACGCCTGGTAAAAAAAGGTCTAGATCAGAACCTATTACTGATATGGATAATTTTGACCAGGGAGTAGTAAAAAGATGCATACACAACTTCCACAAAACTGAAAAAGAAATGCCGACGATAAACAAATTACTAGCGAAACTCAAACGGGATATAAATTTTCAAGGTGGTAAAACGAGCTTAAAGACAATTATCAAAAACTTGGGTTTCAAGTGGCGAAAGACCGAAACCAATAGAATGGTTCTTATAGAGAAGACCGACATTCGCCTGAAAAGGATCTTGTACTTGAAGGCAATGAAAAAATACAGGGACGAAGGGCGACCAATTGTATTCACTGACGAGTCGTATGCCCACTCATCACATACAAAAGGTAAGGCGTGGTCAGATGGTTCCGCTCAAGGACTAAAGCGCCCGATATCAAAAGGTCAGCGGATAGTGATGGTACACGCTGGGTCAGAAGCAGGGTTTGTTCCGAACGCGCTACTAATGTTCAAATCTGGCAGCAAAACCGGAGACTATCATGATGACATGAATTTCAAAAATTATGAGAAATGGTTACGGACCCAACTGATTCCAAATTTGAGCCCTAACTCGGTGGTGGTTATCGATAATGCTCCGTACCACAACAAATTAATGGATCCTGCCCCTACATCTAATGACAAGAAGGCAAAAATGGAATCGTGGTTATTAGAAAAGGGTATACCATATGAAAAGGACATGCGTAAACCACAACTTTACGATCTAATAAAAAAAAACAAAGACGTGAATAAAAAATACGTAATAGATGAAATGTTTAAACAAAACAACCACGATGTCCTTCGTTTACCCCCATATCATCCCGATTTAAACCCCATCGAGATGGTGTGGGCTGCCATTAAAGGGCACGTAGCCGCTAAAAACGTCGACTGGAACGTAACCCGGACAATGGAGCTCATACAAGAAAAAGTAAATTTAATGGGTCAGAATGAATGGAGTGCTTTATGCAGAAAAGTGCAAGAGGTCGAACATGACTATAGGAAGAGCGACCATATTATTGACGAAATGACGGATCAATTATTCATCATTAATACAGCTTCAGATTCAGAAAGTGAGTCTGAAAGTGAGAGCGACGATTACGAAGATGAACCTATGCCAAGTACCTCACATGGTACACAAGGGGCCGACGACTTTATGTTAGGAATTTCCCCCCTCAGCGACAGTGATTAAATAATAATAAGTGTAAATAAATAAAAAGTATTAAATGTAAATAATATTGTATGTGTTTGTGATAAAATCTAGCCCCTATCGAAAGGTGAGGTATCAAAATTGAATCTTTAATTTATAATGTCTCCAAAGTGTTTTGATATTTTTGGTCACTGTATTAGGGAAATTTTATTTGTACATTGGTATATATAAAAAAATGACAATAACAGTTTTCTTCACGAGTGTTCATGCGCTAAACTTCGCAGAGCCTATATTCAGACTCGCCAAGATACGTCGGCCGTATTGTACTGTTGTTTCCATCCAAGTTCAAAATGAGTTTCCTAGAAAGTCCTTATAAAGTTCTACTTTTCTGATTTTTTTCATACTTTCTAAACTTATGGTTCAAAAGTTAGAGGGGGACACACACATTGTTTTTTACTTTTGGAGCGATTATTTCCGAAATTATTGACATTATCAAAAAATGATTTTAGTAAGCCCCTATTCATTTTTTTAATACCTTTCCAACAATATATCACACGTTAGGGTCGTAATTAAAAAAAAATCACTTCCCACTTTACATATAGGGGGGCTACCCTAATAAAACATTTTTTTCCAATTTTTATTTATATTTTACCATTTTATCTATATTTTTATTTTACCACTTTGTCGGCGTGATTGATACAAATATTGGTACCAAATTACAGCTTTCTAGTGCTAACGGTCACAGAGATTAAGCGAGGACGGACAGACGGACAGACAGACATGGCGAAACTATAAGGGTTCCTAGTTGACTACGGAACCCTAACAAAAAGTTTCATAGAACTGTAACACGCTATTTCCCCTCTTACCTTACCTATACACCCAGTAGTACGAGTAAGTCCGCTGCTCAACATAGGCCTCTCCCGTAGATTGCCACATGGAGGGGATATTTGCCATAGTTGCCACGCTTGGCAAGCGGGTCAGCAAACGCAGTTTATTTTTATTTTTAGTCTTTACCAGGAATACGTTGCTGCCTTTCCCCTTTTTTGTTTCCCTCTGTCGCCTATTGACACACCCACGGGATATGATGTAGTGGATATTCGTACACCGCCACTACACCTTCCCCTCTTACTGAGGGTTGAATTTTCCAAAATTATTTCTTAGTTGATGCCTACGTTATAAAAGGCAGCTACTGCCTGATTTCGATGTTCTATGTGGTTTTAAGGAAAAACGTCTTAATGCAATATTTTTCATACAAACTTTGTATACACTTTTTAAGACCGTTTTTAAGAAGGGTAGATTTTTCCATTCTAGTTTTAATTTCAGAATGTATGAACTAATTTTGAAATTAAGAATATCATTGATTGATTTTTCTCTGGTCCGCCCCGTAACGGGTTGTTTTCAAAAATTTCTAAATCTTAATTCATTTATTTCATATACAGTAAAGTACCGTTAGTAAGTTTCAATTCAATCGCCCCGTTAAATAAAACCTCCTTAGAGGTTGAATTTTCCTAAATCCTTTCTTAGCATTTCTTTGGGCATCCACCCACGTTATAAAAAGCAGCTACTGTCCAATTTTCAGATTTCTGCTTAAAGAGGTTTAAGCTATGCGTTTATAGATCAATCATTCACTCAGGATATCCTCTTTTATACACATAGATTAAGAAGTACAATTAAATATTACCTGCTGCGTTACATATATACTACTACTCAGTAGTAGGTAAGTAGCTTTGCTTTAAATACCCTGCTGTGGGCAATAACGCGCTGAAGATGAAGTAGTTTTCTACCTTTAAAGAATTTAGTTTAGTTCAAATAGGGCAATAAATTCTTTTTTGCCCCGGGGCCCTTGGTTAAATAGCTACACCACTAAGAAAGTCGACCTAAAAGATCGACTTTCTCCTTTACGGCACGGGCCAGTGAGTCGTTCTCCCTATGCAGACATGGAACAGATGGCTGACGGAAGTTCCCTTGGACAGCCTTAGCTAAACACCTTTTAATTAGAGGTAGAGAAGTGAGCTTGAGCTGTTTAAAATATTTGAATTCAAAAGGATTCACATATTTTTTTTTAAATAATTAAAATTAAAGGCGAATAAATTTGTAAAATTAGAATTTATTCATTGGCTGCGTTTGGCAGAAAAAAGCGCTAGCAAGCGCTTGTAAGCAAAATGGCGATCATAAGCCGTAAGCGCTGTCAAATCGTAAGTAGCTATTTTCCTATTGGACACGAACTTAGTTTTAACCGGGGAACTTAACCTAATTTAAATATATGTTTGTAAAATATTCATATTAAAAACTTACCTATCATGAATTTTTAATAACATGTATAATATGTTTATTCGTGTCATTGTATCACTTAAAACTAATATTGCTTTGTGCAATATTAGTGTGATACAATGATTTAAATGATACAACTTATGAACTCTACTTCAAAACAAACAAATTAAATAAGCAAAATGACGGATTGTGTCAACGCTACTAAAGTTAGCAAACGTGTCCTGGCCGAAAACTGTTTAGTTTCGCCATTTTGCTTACAAGCGCTTGCTAGCGCTTTTTACGCCAAACGCAGCCATTGTGTAGTATTCGTGTTAATTTAGGAAATCATTAATTTAATGTAAAATAAAATTCAAAACTTATAAGATCTGTCTTTTATTAAACTCGTAACAAAAACTGCGAGGTTGTTCTATTTTACATAATCACACAATCGTTTTACATTGAGACAATGTGTGTAATCATTACTTGTCACATCACTCAAAAACCGGGCGCACCTGCGGATCGGAAAGGAGTCATAAGAAGGCGTTCCCCTCTGTCAAATTCACACACACGGTCCACAGGGTCTTATGCGCACAGTATTACTAGTTGCAGCAAACAGATATAATATCAATAGAATTTAATCAACATCGACAATTTTATCAATAAACATCGCAATTTAACTAGTATAAACATGTCTTACCAAACTACATGTTTTACCAAATAAAACAGTGACGTGATCTCTTCTTTAATAACAAGTAACCTAGAAATTAACCTTATAATTACAATTTAAAATAGGTGAAGTATAATCGTAAATGCGAAACTGGAAGAACCAAACAAATTGAGCTCATCGAATATGGCGAAAACGTACATGGCACACAGTGAGTGATGATAGCGAACATCAAAGATAACAGAAAATACTGTATTTTAATAGCTCTCGTGGTCCACAAGTGTTCCAATATTGTCGTCGGTGCTTTAGTGACATCGTATAGAATCTAACCATAGGACTAATAGGCAAAGATTCCACACAACTTATAATTATATATATATATATATATATATATATATATATATATATATATATATATATATATATATATATATATATATTATAATTAAAGAAACCTAAATTTTTCGTTGCTATCAGTTGTAGTACAATGTGTGCAAAGTGACAATCTCATGAGCCAACTTACTTCTACTTGCAATGGTAAGTGGATGATGTGCCTTGAGACACCTACATCTATCCTCGATGAACCAACGTGCAAATGCATCATCACTCTTTAAGATTCTTGACGGAACCTTACTATTAAAAATGCGGCGAACATTTTCCAACACCTGAAGGTGAAACGATGAAGTTGCGATATCGTATATTAATAATATATGTTAGTTGCTTTTAAACGTAACTTCTTCCGCGTAGAACCAAAAGAAAATACCTGCCAATCCATCAAAAGTGGTCGTTCATCACTTTCATATTGGAAAATATTAAAAAAAAACATTGAACATGTATTAATTTATGTAAAAAAAAGGTCTTATCACCTTAAATACTCATATGTTTATTGTAAAAACGGTGTAGAAGTAAAAAAAATGTTAAAAATCAATTTTGCATCAAAACTTTAAGGAATAGAAGATGAAGTGAAAGGAATTTTAATTAAGCTTTTATTAGCTTCGCGTGTTTTATCTATGTGACGGAATATATTAATGTAATTTTAACAAACTTGTAGACGGCCAGATTGACGTGAAAATTTGTACTCTTCAAATCTAGCAAATTTAAAAATAATTGGTTCGAATTTTTTTATCTGTTATAGTTTATGGGGATATAATCATCAAATGTCGTTTTATCCTCCTGACGACCAGGAAGCCTAAAGTTTAAATATTTTCATGAAACTTCTATGGGTTATTATTTAAAGCATAAGTATTTAGGGAAAAATAGTGAAAAAAATCCATGTCCGGAAAATCTAGGTTTTCCTTATGTTCTTTATAAAGTACAATTGTAGCTAATTTAGATGTACTTCTAGTAAGACATAAGCGTTACATCTGATTTAAACCAGCTAGACTTTCGTAACATTGCGTATGAATTTAAAAAATAAAACGTAAAAAAAATGTTGAAGCACAATTTTAAATAAATCTTTCAAAAACTAACGTCTTGTTCATTTACTCTCTTAAAAAGGAGATAAAAAAATAGTATTCTTACTCTTAATATGTTTTCAACTAACACTATATTTGAGAGATCAATGTTAACAACTTAAAGTTTATCCTTATCTTAATAATTGAATAATCAGCCTCATAATAAGAGATCTTAAGAGATAAAAAAATAGTATTCTTACTCTTAATATGTTATAATCTAGTATAATATGTCTTAATATGGACAGGCCTGTTGGTCTAGTGGTTAGTGACCCTGACTATGCTATATTATGCCGCTATACTATATTATGCCGGAGGTCGTGGGTTCGATTCCCACCCAGGACAAACGTTTGTGTGATGAGCACGATCATTTGTTCTGTGTCTGGGTGTAACTTATCTATAATATTTATGTATTTAGAAATATATAAGTATGTTTATCAGTTGTCTAGTACCCATAACACAAGCTCTGCTTAGCTTGGGACTAGATGGCGTTGTGTGATAGTTGTGGAATTTTATTATTATTATGTTTTCAACTAACACTATATTTGAGAGATCAATGTTAACAACTTAAAGTTTATCCTTATCTTAATAATTGAATAATCAGCCTCATAATAAGAGATAAAAAAATAGTATTCTTACTCTTAATATGTTTTCAACTAACACTATATTTGAGAGATCAATGTTAACAACTTAAAGTTTATCCTTATCTTAATAATTGAATAATCAGCCTCATAATAAGAGATCTTAAGAGATAAAAAATAGTATTCTTACTCTTAATATGTTTTCAACTAACACTATATTTGAGAGATCATTGTTAACAACTTAAAGTTTATCCTTATCTTAATAATTGAATAATCAGCCTCATAATAAGAGATCTTAAGTGAAATAAAACAAAGCTTCTAAAAATCAACAAGAATATAATATTATTAATTATTTTATGCATGTAGGAAAAAATGATATATAATCAAAATCTATAAGAAGAATAGTTTATCAGTAAGAGCCTCCGATGGTTGTTGGCGTATGTTCTGGCCCACCAATTGTGCAAGTTTATGGGCGTACTGGCATGGAGCGGGGACCCGTACAGTGCCCGGCCAATTGTAGTACAAATGGCACATTTTGTATGTGAGCCGCTGGCATTGGTCGGGGGTCATTCCACTGTCGTCGTGTAACACCACGTAATGTGTTGGTGTGACTGTGCCTTGGTTCGTTTTCTGAGACACAATCAAGAAATCGTACCTGGAACGGAAAACTTCCAATATATTCCAATATATAGAGTTAATATTTATATAATAAGTAAATATTAACTCTATTGTGCCATCATACACAGAAAACCTGAAAGAAGCCCTATCCACTAACAGAGAAGTTAGATATTTTTTTATTTTATTTATTCTTTTTTTGAAAGTTCACTAAAACTAATTAAGAAAAATAAAAAAGTATTACGATTTGATTTTTCATGTAATTTTACAATTAAAAGTGGTTTTTCTAAAATGTAAATTCAAACGCCAGTGATGTCATTATATCGCTTTAGTAACTCCAGAGCATGGTGAAATGATAAAACACTCATTTTCACATTATCAAAATTGAAAAATTGTCATTACATAAATACAGGTTGTATCTGTTTTGAGTTATGACAGATCGTGATCTGAATATAGAAAATACATTGTATAGCATGATTGCGATTAGCTCACAGCTTCAACCAACTAATTACAAGTAGTTTTTTATCAAACATTTTACGATTTTTATTAATAATTACTAAAAAAAATGGGATTGCTAATTGCTTAAATGAATTATTCTTTCATTTATAAATAAATTTGTGGGAAAAATAATTAATGCAACTTCTCAATTGTGTAGATAAATAACAACTTTTAGAGTGGGATTGGTTCATACGAAAGTCTCTCTTATCAAATTAATTTTTCGGGTATAGAAATTAAACAAAAAATAATAAATTACATAAGTAAATCTTTAAAATGATACTATAAAAAGCTTTTAAGGTTACCTTCCCCCCAAATTAATTCACCTTAAAGGTATATTTAGTTAACCATTTTTTACAACTAAAATATTAAGCAGAATTACAACCCTAAACTTAAAATTTAAATAATTTAATTGAAACAATCTCAGAAAAAACCCTCTGCAACAAACAGACACACTGATAAGATTCCAAATAAGTATTGCGTTTTGCTTAGTTAGGAATGACACACTAAAATGAATAAAAAGTAATTACTTACCAATCTCTTCGTGTAATTGCGTGATCGACAACAGTACCGGGACTCGGGTTTTCGAATCCTATATCAGCTTTCAAGAAAATTCTGGTGTTTATACGCTTCTGTACCACTATATATGTTAGTGTCGGTTTGTAAATTTTGCCAAGGAGGGAAAAGCATATCTGCATTTGAGGTATCTCATACTGCTGGACGTGTTTCAGCTGACCATCACCAACACCGTCCCTGATGATAAAGGTCAATAAGTATTAAATTGCCATGTAGGTCTAGGGTTGCCAGATCGGTAGACCAAAATATCTGGGCAAATATTGATAATTTTATTTTTTTAATTAAGAGGCTACAAAAAGTACTTTTAACAAAACGAATTTAAGTATACATATTTAACTTAATATTTAGATTGCCACATGTATGTATATGGCATTTTTACGTGGTAGAGCCATGCTGCAGTTGTATTAGTAGTATAGTTGTAGCACGAATGGGTCGGCTCGACCGGGGAAGGACCACGCTCTCACAGAATACCAGCGTCAAACAGTAGCTTAATGCTGCTGTGTTTCGTATGGTGAGTGTAGAGAACTGGATACCCTTTTTACTGGAAACGAGGCATACCACCTAAGTATTTACGGTTGACAATGCATCTTTTTTTTATAGGATACGGTGACAAACGAGCACACAATCCACCTGATGGTAAGTGGTTGCTGTGGCCCATAGACATCTACATCTATCCTCGATTACGAATCAAAATGCAGATGCGTTGTCACCTGTGAGGACTAAGATGGAATGCCTCGTTTCCAGTAAAAAGGGTATCTGGTTCTCTACACTCACCATACGAAATACAGCAGCATTAAGCTACTATTTCACGCTAGTATTCTGTGAGAGCGTGGTCCCTCCCCGGTCGAGCCGACCCATTCGTGCCACAACTATACTTCTAATATAACTGCAGCATGGCTCTACCACGTAAAAATCTGCATTTTGATTCGTAATCGAGGATAGATGCAGATGTCTATGGGCCACAACAACCACTTACCATCAGGAGGATTGTGCAAATTTGCACTCTATCCTATAAAAACCGGCCAAGAGCGTATCGGGCCACGCTCAGTGTAGGGTTCCGTAGTTTCCCGTCCGTCACAATAAGTGTTCCCACTTATGAGTTTAAAGGTGGGTATCCATTATGTTCGCGCTAGAGCAGCGCTCCGCGCTCCTGCAACTGCTCCCGGTGGTGGGTACTGTTGTTTCCATCCAAGTTCAAAATGATTTTCCTAGAAAGTCCTTATAAAGTTCTACTTTTCTGATTTTTTTCATATTTTCTAAACTTATGGTTCAAAAGTTAGAGGGGGGGGGGGGACACATTGTTTTTTACTTTTGGAGCGATTATTTCCGAAATTATTGACATTATCAAAAAATAATCTTAGTAAACCCCTATTCACTTTTAAATACCTTTCCAACAATATATCACACGTTAGGGTTGAAATTAAAAAAAAAATAACTTCCCACTTTATATATAGGGGGGCCACCCTAATAAAACATTTTTTTCCAATTTTTATATTACCACTTCGTCGGCGTGATTAAAACACATATTTGTACCAAATTTCAGCTCTCTAGTGCTAACGGTCACAGAGATTAAGCGAGGACGGACAGACGGACAGACAGACATGGCGAAACTATAAGGGTTCCTAGTTGACTACGGAACCCTAAAAAAAGGACTTTACTAGAGTACACCAATTTGGATTCTTTAGTAGTAGTATTCAGGAAATATTTAAAATTTAAAGACAAAGTTCAGTCAAATTACTAACTCAGCTTTAGAAATCGTAGGCCATACACTAACTTTCCGAGGTGCTCTTTGTCTGGAGATTTAGAATTTTGTCGGGAGTCTGGAGATCATTTAAAATGTCGGGAGAATCCAGACGAATCCCAAATATCTGGCAACCTTACATGCGTCTCTACGAGGAAACAGAGGGCAACTAAAAAGGAGATGGGCAGCAGCAGTCTCTTGATAACAACACAAAATAATGAAAAGCTGCAGTGGCCAACCTGCCTGGTGAACGCCTGCATGGTGATTGTGCTATCAGGCAATCTATTAGGGAGGAATTTTGTCTGTAATCTTATACATAAAGTAAAGTAATGTTACAGCCTATATACGTTCCACTGCTGGGCGCAGGCCTCCCCTCATTTCTGAGAGGGTGAGCCGTGGTAGCTCAGATGCCTAACGCTCGCTGTAAATATAACAGAACGCGAGCAACCCGGGTTCGATCACCGCCGGCACCAATGAAATTTAGATTGTAATTTTAAGTGCTGATTTGCCACGTGCTCGTCGGTGAAGGAAAACATCGTGAGGAAACCTGCATGTCTGAGGAATAAGAAAAAAAATATTTCGAAGACATGTGAAGTTCGCCAACACGCATTGGAACAGCGCGGCGGACACTTCCTTGCCCTAACACCCTCTCTCTTATACATCCATCAATCAATTACAGTCTATAAAAGTACAGTGCTGAACATAGGCCTCTCCATAGATTGCCTTGTAGTGGGATTATGTCATAGTTGCCACTCATGTCTCATGACTCGTGTCTCAACTCATGACATGACAGTTTTTTTATAATTTTGTGCTGTTATCAGCAAGACGCTGCTGCCCATATCCTGGCTTGTTTCCTTTTGTCGCCTCTTACGACACCCACAGGACGAGATGGGGCGGATATTCTTACACCCCCATTACAAGGTCATTTAGTCACTGCTGGTTGTATGTTATGAACGAAATTAGCGAAAATATTATATATTTATAAGTACGTTTCTCATAGGATTAATTGAAAGAAATTTAATGGTCATTTTTCTAGCATTCAAACACTATAATGGAACAAAAAAACCATTCAGCATGTTTTTACTATGATATTGTTATTTTATATAGTATATTTTACTAAAAGATACTTAATACAAAAACATATAACAACTAACCTGTAAACAATAATGCTATCTGGCAGTCTACCGTTAACACGCAGGTAATGGTTTAGCGAATCCATTAAGCAAACCTTGAGGCTGTCAACAATCTCCTGCCCTCGCTCTTGGAACACTGCCTTGGAATACCAATGAGTCATCGTTTGCTTGTACGATGATATAAAAGCTGAAATGCAATATTGTCACATATATACTAAAGATAAAAATACGAATTGATCATTGGCAATTAGAGACTCCATTAATTACTATTATTATTTATTACATACAGGGTTATTTTGCAATAACCGGCCATATTTGCAGAGAAATTTCAGAATAAGTAATATAGGCAAATGGTGAAGAAAAATTAATTAAAAAAAACCTCAAACATTCTGTCCTTTTTATCTTTTAAATTCAAAATGCGTGGTAATGCATTTTTTAAATGATTTTACTGCGAACGCATACAGTCGTAAGGGTTAATCGGTAGGCAAAAACTTTGTTGTCCATAAGTCACATTCAATTTGTAATAATTTTAAATAAAATTAGAAGGCTTATTTAGTAGTATTTTCAAAAAACTGCAATAACGGTATATCATTACCTATACATTTGAACTTAAGTTTAAAATTTGGCTACTCTTTGAAAAATAATGCTATATAATTAGCTCAAAACAGAGTTCTGACAAAGTTTCACCAAATCATACCTAAAAGGCGAGGCTGAAAATAGCACGTCAGCATCTTAATTAAAAGAATATTCTCATGTAGAAATACAGTTAATCGTATCGTATTACATAATCAATCCCAGGGCATAAACAATTTTTTATTTTTGTCCTTGCCAGAGGTTCTCTGATTTTAAACAATCGCTGCATAAATATCAACTGTGATAGCTGTATCAGTATTGAACACTTAAGTATTTAGTGGTATAAGACAAAGTATCATACACATCAAATCAAATAAATTTAAATATTTAAAAGGGTGTTAATAACATACTCCATTCATCCATTAGCCCATTTAGTCCCATAGGAGCTATAAGAGTCAACTATAGGAAATGGCATAGTTAATTATCTAAAAATCTTATAGCATCTCGTTAACGCCAGATGTATAATAATACCCAGAACGACGACGGGTAGCAACATTAAGGGCGTGAGATGTCTGGTACTGCAATCATCAATGGAAGAGGCTCATGAACAGCAGTGGACTTTGCATCATCATTTCTTCACAAGTCCACTGCTGAACATAGGCCTCCCCCAAGGAATGCCACAAAGCACGGTCCTGAGCCACCTGCATCCATCGACTTCCTGCATGTCTTACCAGGTCGTCACTCCATCTAGTGGGGAGTCGCCCAACATTACGCTTACCGGTAAGAGGCTGCCACTCAAGAAACCTTTTTTCCCCATCGGGTGTCGGTTCCACAAGCTATATGGCCGGCCCATTGCCACTTCAGCTTACCAATCCGTTGGGCTATATCGGTCACTCTGGTTCTACTGCGGATATCCTCATTTCTAAGTTTATCACGCAGAGAAACTACGAGCATAGCCTTTCCCTTAGCTCGCTGAGCGACCTTAAGCGTCCTCATACGGCCAGCAGTGAAGGACCACGTCTCAGATCCGTAAGTCATCACCGGCAACATGCACTGGTTGTACAATCTAGTTTTCAGGTTTTGAGGTATACCTGACGAGAAGATGTGTCGTAATTTCCCGAACGCTGCCCAGCCGAGTTGAATCCGTCGATTGACCTCTCGGTCGAAGTTGGATTTACCTAGTCGGACTATTTGTTGCAGGTAAACATACTCGTCAACAACTTCGAGCTTAGTGTTCCCAACAACTACCGGCATAGGTGTGACATCATTAAACATGATCTTTGTTTTGTCCATGTTCATCTTAAGACCTATCCGTTGGGAGACACTATTGAGGCCATTGAGCATAGTGCTTAGGTCCTCCGATTCTGCCATAAGGACTATATCGTCGGCAAATCGAAGGTGAGTGATCTCGCCATTGATGTTAATACCGTATCCTTTCCAGTCCAGTAGCTTTAAAATGTCTTCCAATGCAGCGGTGAAGAGTTTTGAGATATAACGTCACCCTGTCTTACACCTCTATGCAGTTGGATAGGTTTTGTACTCTGGTTCTTTACTCGGATAGCCATTGTAGCCCTACTGTACAAACACTTCAGCACTTCGATATACCGACAGTCAACTTGTCACCGCTGAAGAGACTGTAACACCGCCCAAATTTATTGTTTAATGCCACCATGGAGGACGTAATTGAAGAGCTTCTGAAGGACTTTAAGTACCGGTGTTCCACCCGCTTTCAGAAGCTCCGCTATAATTCCATCCTCACCTGGAACCTTACCGATTTTAAGGTGCTGGAGAGCCATTCTAATCTCGCTCAGACTGAGGTCTGGGATATCATCGGAATAGTGTCGGATAAGACTCGCTCTTGGATTGTTACTAACACTTGCGTGTGGTCTATTTAGGGCTAATAATGATTATGTTCTCTATGCACTTAGGAATCAGTGTATTAAAATGTTTAAACAAAAAGTAGCAAAAACAGTATATAGTATTTATATATACTCACCGCAAACACTATGTTTTTTTCTGCTTGCATCATGATAACAGTCAATCCCAATAATCATAGCAGATTTCATTGGTATACTGATGTTCCATAGAGTACCGCCTAGCTTGCAGTTGATTTGAAGTAGAATCTTTTGAGTGATTGCACGAATTTTCTGGCTGTTCATAATAGTTCGTGCATTAATCACCTACAAAAAATAATTTAAAAATAAGGTTGTAAGAAGCACTCAATATCTTAACTTCTGAAAACAAAATTATCTATAGTTTTAAGAGAAATAATTCTATACTAAAATCATATCAAAAATTCTTCATTTTTATTTTTACGCGAACATTACAAAATTAATAAAACTAGTATTTTTTTACGGAATTTATCGCGTTAAAATGATTTAAACTGCAGTATTATTGGTATCTAACTAAATATGCCGGGAAACGCATTTAGTGAATTATGGTTAAAAATATATTGTTTCTCTAGACGTAAGTTCGGATCGATCGTCAATCGTTGGAAAATAAAACACTTCTCAAATGTTGTATCCTGTGATAAAATTCCTGGTAACTTTCACTACGGTTTAATTTTAGGGATTCGAGAATGAATATTCGTTGTGTAACTGATTTCCTCGGAATTAATGAAGTATGTACCCACATTTTTTTATAAACAGTGGTAAGTCTGTATCGCCATCGAAATTAGGTATAATTTTAACCACTTCCTTAGGAACTCTCACTATATTCTCATTTTTTATTTCTTTTTGTCACAAAATACAGTACAAATTCGTAAAAAGAAATGATAAAATCAGAAAAATTATACATCACTCTACTTTATACAAAAATTAACTTGTAAAATTATGTAAGCTAAAAAGTACAATACAGGGACACACGGGCAGAGGAAGGCCGAATAAAAGATGGATCGATTGTGTGAAGAGTGATATGAGAATGAAAGGAGTAAGTATGGAAATGACGGCTGATAGAGAGGAATGGAACAAGAAGGTTTACTGCGCCGACCCTAGATAATGGGAAATGGTTTAGAGAATGAATGAAAAAGTACAATACCATTACATAACAAAAATGTAATGTAATTGTTTTATAGACAAGAAAATTTTGGTTGCAGCAGAAATTGGTTGACTCTACTGTGGAATGCGCAACACTCTCACAAAATACCAGTGTAAGATAAAGACATAGTGTTGGTATGTTTTAGTACGGTAAGTGTCGAGAACTGGCATAGTCTTCGGTTCACAGGAACGACGATGCAATCTGTATTTCAATTTTTAATCGAGGAATCCCTCAACCCAATTAATTGTTTAGAACATCTAAATAATATAGCTAACCTGTGAAGGCACAGGGTAGTCAACACAGCATATCTTCTTGATAGCGGCATAACGGTCGTCACGTGACGTCGGACAAATTGCCACGACTAACTGTAGATTCGACTTGATACATTTCTTCAAACCCACTACATATGATTCTGTGCGGTCGTTGGGTAGGCATATCAATTCTGGGCTAGACACATGGATACCCATTGGTCGACAGCAACGCTTTAATGTATTTAGGAAATCCTGAAAATTTGTAATAATTTTGTACACCATTACCGTTACAGCCTTTTAAATTCCACTGCTGAACATAGGCCTCCCCATAGATAGCCTCATAGGATAGATTTTTGCCAGAGTTGTCACGCTGCGCAAGAGAGTTGACAACCGCAGTTTTTTATGTTTACGTCACTATTAGGAAGATGCTGCTGTCCATCTCTATTTGTGTCTCTACTCTATGCCGCCTCTGACGACACCCATGGAATGGACATGGACAAATATTTATTATTTTCAAGAATATTATTTTGTAACTTCGTAATATTATGTGTAAGATAATAATAGGTCCACATCATCATCAGTTACAGATAAATTTAAAGAGATTTCAGGGAGTATTCACCATGTTGTCATGTTTATAACATATCACAACTTTGGCACTGCTACTTGATGCCGATCTGGGTATTTTAGGTCTAATGTTAACAAGATAGAAGAATACCGTCATTATAGATGAGACTAGCTTTTATGGCATTTGTATGGCTGCCGCAGACTGCATAAGAACTAAACCAACAGCAGTTTTAGAGGCTATACAGGAGCTAACCCTGCTTCATCTACACATACAACAAGAAGCAACTTTAGCCATTAGACTCAAGACCCTAAATCTAAATCGAGTAAGAGTAGAGTCCCTCATACAGGTATAATTGATAGAATTTACTTAAAAATTTCTATCTTACAAACCGTACGATAATATCCTAAAACAATTTGTATTTGATAAAAAGTACAAGATACATTAAATGAAACCGACCAGCCGGAGAGATTAAATCCAAAAGAGTTTAGCATTTTCATGGCTGGTTCTAAAACAAATGAAGTTGTAGTATCTGGAACTTTCTCAGAAGACCTTAATATCCACATATGTACACCGCTGAGTACCCATAACATAGTCTTTCAGGCGCAATGCAAGCGGCCATAGCAATAGATGCTAGGAAGGTAAAAGACTTCTGCATCAGAATACTGACCTACAGTATGGCGGTACTACAACCACTGAGTTCTAATGTGGTGAACTCGGGACTATTATACGAATGCCATTAACAATTAAATGAGGTATGTAAGCACAACAATGTGACTCTGCAATGGATTAAGGGACACAGTGGATCCAGAGGCAACAATGCAGCAGATGAACTGGCCAGAAGAGGATTGGCTCTGGCCACCTTAGGACCGGAACCAATAATACCAATCCCCTTTAGTAAAGCTCGTTCACTGGTACATAGAAACTTCACTAATCTATATGCTCAGCTTGGAAAATATAGTAAACTGCAGACAAGCCAGGGAGGAACTGCCTTAAATAAACAGTTGTCTAGCCAAGGTTCTAATGAGACTGAACAAGCCACAGATCAGGATAGTAACAAGTGCTATCACAGGACATCGCTCCCTTAACAAACATTTATTTACCATAGGTGTTACAGGTAGTCCCCTGTACAGGGCATGTATGGGGGAGAAAGAAACGGCGGCCCACGTGTTGTGACATGTCCGGAGGTCACTGCATACAGGGCTAAACATCTAGGCACGCCGGGATCGCTCCCTGAAGTTGCTTGCAACATCAAAGGACTGTTGAACTTCTTTTGGGAGATTTCATGGCCCGAATAATCACATTATTCCTGCCCACACGCAAAATACGCAGACGTGGAGTTGCGGAAAAAAGAACTACGAAATAAGCAAAATGAAGTAAGTACAAAGCAATTACTAAACATTTTTTAAAGTAACATACTATAATTGCCACTTACTGTCGTAACATTTTTATCCCTGTCCGTGAATAGTATAACCCATCGGAGTAAATCCACGGCTTGCATCACCGCATTTTTCGATACTTCGCCATTCCACTCTGCATTAGGTTTCCCAGGCACTTCGACGTCATTCCCAAAGTATAATGTCTCAGGTGGCAAAGTTCTTGCTGTAATATTTATTGTCTCTGGAGCGATGCTGAGACCCCATCCTGCTAAACGATTTTTTGCAGTTTCATTTCCAAGGACATTTTGGATATACTGAAAATGTTAAAAAACAGTAAGAAAATGAGATTACAAAATTGATTTACAGTCATTAGACCAGAATTGAATTTCTATTGATACATTTAAACAGTCCGAAAAACAGCTACTACTTTGATGAATTAAAATAATATATTCCTACTTAAAATGCGCTCGAAGTATTGTGCAGTTTTGATTTCCGTGTTTTGTTTAGTTTCTGGTTATAAATTTCGTATTGTTATATCAAAGAGACATTTTCGTGATTTGTATATGTATGATACACAGACTGAGTCAAAAAACTTAAGGTGATATAGTGTCAGCTCAAATTCTAATTTCGTTCCCACTTGCCCGCGCGTCGAATGCTATGTACCGACATGTTTGCAATCACTAATACTGTAAGTAGAAAGGTCGTTAGACACTTATTAGGTTTATCATATTTATGCCTGTTTCTTAACGCCAATCCAGTCGCTTCTTATATTTATTACGGTTATTTCCCATTTTAATTTTACGTCGTCCTGTTGCGTAATGTTTATTCTGATCGTAAGCGACACAACCTCCCCCTTCAAAGGCCGAAGCGAAGTGACCGTGCAGCAGGAATCATGCTTCAAGAGGCCGATAGTTTAGGTAATTTCTTTTTACAGTGAAAATAATGGTATCTTAAAAAAAGTAAATAACATAAGCACTGCTTTATAGTTAGTTCAGTTAGTATGCAAAGTTTCATGATCTTATTTAAAGTATTTTATGAATAACAGCGGTTTATTGTTTATTTTGGAGGTAACTTTGGATTTTTTTTCTATCGAGAAAATTTTACGAAATCGTGTTTTCGTCTAACATAATCCTTAACATTAATCCTCAACTTTACCATATATTTATTTCAAAATTAATCCTGCAATATTTTCGGCATAACGAAGGATCTTGCTAAGCCATTTGAGATTATATTTCCCCTTAAGAGATGTAATTTAGATAGGTAGTTTAACTTTGCTTTTCTTACATTGCGATATTATTTATTAAATATAATCAAAATCTTTGCCCCTGTTATAGTTAGGGTTACAGCATATCAAAAGTCTACCGTTGAACATAGGCCTGACAAACTGGTATTGACACTCAAGTGGGGATATCTGCCATTGCTGCTACACTTGTCAGGCGAGTTTGAAGCTGCAAGTCTTTATTATTTTGGGATGTTATCAGGTAGTTACTGCTGCCCATCTCCTGTTTAAGTTTACTTCTGTCGCCTCTTATGATAGCTATCGTAAGAGGCGACGGATAGCATCCGCTACTCCATATATGGAGTAGCGGATTCTTTTAAATCACTACTACTTGGCTTGTTATAGTTAATGGGATAGGAAATACGGCGTTTTATAGTTAATAGGATAGCAAAACGGTTCGTTGACTGTGCATGCATCACAATATTATGATCTCAATATTTCGATATATCACATAATTATTAGAAATAAGAATTATTATGTATGTTCATGGCATCGGTATACGGTAAAACTTATGTATATATACCGTAAAATATTGATTTAAGTATTGTAACATTATTATCAAATAAATAGAACAAATTGTTTGTGTTTGTAGGCAGAAAAGACCTTAATCTATTAGAGTTTTGTGTGAACGCTTTACCTTTTTAAAAGCGGCATGTCGCTGATTAGGTGTAATCCGAGTATAGGTGGCGACATCTCTCATAAGACGGAAATTGCTTCGCTGATCATCAGTCAGACCAGTCAGTTGACATAACTCAGGTATTAAGCAGATCATAAAATCTGTGGGCTCTTCGGATCCCGGCATGCGCTTCGTTTCTCTGTTGGGTAAGAAATAAATAAATGAAACTTTTTTTTAACTTACGATATCGTTATAACAAGAGTACTAATCTTATATTTAATTAAACCCATAGCACTGGTCCTCTGACAAATTCAACAGAAGTCCGTTATTTTAATTATTATTCCAACTTTACTAGACCTAGTAGAAAGCAACCAGTTGAACCTATTATTAAACACATATAAATTAAATAAGCCTAAGTTTAACTAACCGCAATCGACTATATCTAACTAGTTATAGCGGGCTAAAACCTAATGGGTACTTAATGATTTCTTATATTTACGCAAACACTACACATTTAAATACTTAATACTAGTTTTTACAAATTTTATCGTGTATACTAACTTTTGTATATACCCGACGTTTCGAGCACTTTACAGCACCCATGTCACCCAGTCCCCCTGTGACCATACCATTTGGAAAATCTAGTGGAAAATCTAGCACTTTACAGCACCCATGCATACCATACGCTCAGCTTTGGAAAATCTAGTGGAAAATCTAGCACTTTACAGCACCCATGCATACCATACGCTCAGCTTTGGAAAATCTAGTGGAAAATCTAGCACTTTACAGCACCCATGCATACCATACGCTCAGCTTTGGAAAATCTAGTAAACTACAGACAAGCTAGGGAGGAACCGCCTGAAATGAAACAGTTGTCTAACCAAGGTTCTAATGAGACTGAACAAGCCACAGATCAGGATAGTAACAAGTGCTATCACAGGACATGGCTCTTTTAACAAACATTTGTTTACCATAGGTGTTACTGACAGCCCCCTGTGCAGAGCATGCATGGGAGAGGAAGAAACGGCGGCTCACGTGTTGCTGACATTTCCAGAAGTAGCTTCATACAGGGCTAAACACCTCGGCACGCCGGGATCACTTCCCGAGAGTGCTTGCAATATCAAAGGACTGTTGAACTTTTTCGGGGAAATATCATGTTTCGAATAACAACATTATTCGTGCCCACACGCAAAATACGCGCTTAGACGTGGAGTTGCGGAAAACAGCCCGTCGTAAACTAAACTAGTATTATCTAATGGGTGCTTTTCCATTTGCCGGCTCGGCACCCCCTTTCCACTCGGAGCTTCATTTCTCCACTGGGCCGATGCCGGCGCCGGTCTACGCTCGATGCAGTACTAACACAGACTTCAGTTCTACAACACGTAAAAATGGCCTCGTCAAGTCATCGTATTGATTTGTTATATCTCTTGCATTTAAGACGAAAATAAAATCGTCAAATTTTAAATTCATCTAATTAAATTATATCTTAGAAATAAGATACTAAGAAGAAATACAGTGGGAATCCAGGAGACTTGCCCAGGAGGGTGAGTTGAACCATCTTTTAAAATGGTATTTCAATTTAGCGCGAACGGAACGTCAATTCGTTCATTGGAGGCCAAACACAAATTATGCCGCCATTTTGCATAATAGCTGTTTTATTTGGCAGTGAGAATGTTAAACGCGTTTTAGTTGCTGCGAGTATTTTTTTTAATTTAAGTAGTTTTGTGATTGCTGTTGTGTTTATTGAGGTAAGCATTATGAGTTACTATTATTTTATTACCAGATTAATGGTAGTTTAAAGTGTGCTGAGTAGTTTTTTCTTTACGATTTGAGGTTTTTCTATGCCATGAGCTAAACGTGAAACTTGTGTGAGCGGGAGAGTTGAACCAGAGAGTTTGTTTGTGAAACGGAAGACGTTTTCCGTCTCTGTCTTTTATGTTATAGATAATATATGTTCATGAGTTATGTATATTCTATTTCATTTGTCATGAATGTGATCAGAAATAGTTTTCTGGGCACTATAAAGTAAAAAATATTTATGTGATTTAAATTTATTAAATCATTTTGATACTGATCAAAGATTTATTAAAAATTAATAGTTTTAAAAAAGTTTATAAAGACTGATTGTTACAAAGTTTGATAGTAATATGTTATCTAAGTTAATAATTAATGTTCGGTAATTTGGTTAAGGCAACGTCTATTTGAGAAAGATATATTAAAAAAGATTTCATATTGATTTACAATAATTTAGAGACTGGTAAATGATGCCAAATTATTAGAAATAAGGTAACAATAAAAAAACTAAAATAAGTAATAACACGTTTGTTTAAAAAGTTTATTGTTGTAGTTTTGTTTATTTTGGAACATTTTATTACAATCTTTATGAAAATTTGTAATTTTTTGTTTTCCTAGCTGGGAGTACTAAAAGCAAGTTAATTATTGTATAAGATAACAAAAACAGAAACTTTTTGATTTAATATAGATTATAAATAATGATTATTGAAATTCACTTTTATAATTTATCTTTTAATAAAGCTATGATTCAAGCTGCAAATTATTTTTCTTTTTCCTAAAACTCTCCCCATACCCCGGTTCAAGTGTCCCGGCTGGTGGGGAGACTTGACTCGTATCTCATTTTTATGAAAATGCCAAATATTTTTTTACCTGCTCGTTATATAAAAATACAATTACGCACTAATGTAGCTATATACTATAATAAGGTATCGCAAAATTGTATAATCGATTCTCTAAACTCTGTGAACAAAAAATATGTAAAAATCGTTTCAACTCTCCCGGACTCCCCCTACTAAATCCTATTTTAAAAATTGAAAATGGAATCCAAAAATATTTTAACTACTTCTACATGAACGACACCTTTCATCATTTCACATCACGGCTACAATACGTACACAATGCACATGCAGTTTTACCGGCATGTATCGAGCGAGAAGCTTGCTGCCCCGGCACCGGCGAAGGTAAGGTGGAAAAACACGCCTGCCATGCTATACATATAATAAATTTTTGCTGTCCGGCAGCCGGGCCAGTGCCGTGTCGGTGCCGTGCGGCGAATGGAAAAGCGCCCGTTAGCCGAATAAATAAAATATTTTTAATATGGCAGTTAAATTATTAAACACAAGCTATAAGAAAATCTATTACTGTTAAGGATATTTTTATGGTACTTATCATCTGGTTGGGATGCATAAATAAACTCTTAAAATATATAAGAAAGATAATTTAAACTAAATATATATATATATATATATAATAGGGATGGGCCGAATATGGATTTCGCCGAATACGAATATTCGGCCGCATGTTCGGTAAAATTTTTACCGAACCGAATATCCGTCAAACATTATTCGGCGGGATAACCTCGGCACCTAACCAATTTAATATGTCGAAACTTGTTACCGTAAAGCGCGCGGGATTAGCGCCGGAGCCTGCCTCGTGGCGGGTAGCCACACCTGACAGTTATTGCATCAATTAGTACTGAGCAAATTGCCGGCACATGCTTATGTTTTGACTATTCTTGTGATAAAAAAAGTATTTCGTTGTTTTATTCTTAGTGAAAATTGATTGATAAAAATGAGCGGCAGGAGATTCATTATTTGGACTTATTTTAGAGAAAGTGACAACCAAAGTAAAGTACTCATGCAATGTAATGTTTCTTTGTTTGATTCCAAAAACATTTTATCAAGTTTCTATTTGCCATAATCGGAAATAAATCTACAGTGCCTCAAAAATGTAAATGTATAGAATTATGATGCATTTGAGGCACTCTAAAGTAGATTTAACCCATAAATAAAATATACTGTTACGAGCTTGAGGTTCGTGACAATAAAAATTGCCGATAAAATTACCTAAATTAACACTTTAATTTACTTTACACAAATTAAAACTTAAAAGACTAATAATTAAACACACTAATTCACTTTATTCTGCTCCGAAGCTTCGCTTGTCTCGCCCAAATCCAATACTGCCCCGATCGCATCTTGTAGCGCCTATATATACAAATTAGCAATGAAGCATCCGGAATATTCAAGTAAATGCGCGCAAAGCGACGAGTGTTCGAGTGTAGATTTCTAGAAACTTAGTTCTTCGGATGGCGCTGTCGGTTGAAAGATTTGTGATGTCATTTTCTGCAAAGCTCCCCTCGCTCTCGTTCCTGACACTAGATAGCGCTAGTGTATGGCGTTGACTTATTCACGCAACACTGCCCCCTCCTAAGACATGCTCGTCCCGAGCATTATCGGTCCCATAATAACGCGCCAAGCGATCCACATGGACGATCTTAGGAGTCCCCTTTGCGCCTTTCTGTAACGGCTCCGCAATGTCAAGGGATGTCCTATCCCGAGGTGCACCAACATTGTACAATTTCGATGCTCCTCTACTCCGTGTCTGAGGTCCCCTCACAGCCGCACAACTTGTACATGTAACGACACCAATCCTCGACATCGTCACGATAATGGACCCAGTAAAACTCTTCTCGGACCTTCAGTAGAGTTCGTTTAACTCCCAGATGGACTCTTGAACGACCATTATGGCACAGCTGTAGAACATTCGGCACTTTAGCTTTAGGACAACCATTTGCAAACGACAGCTGTCTCCTCGACCATTGTCCCATTTACGCCACAGGACTCCATCCTGAAGCAGCAAGCTGTCCCATTGGGCCCAATAGCTTTTCGTGGTTGAACTCCTCGCTGAGACGTCCCTCCACTTAGGCTTTGTAGCACGGGCCTTCATCCATCCCAGAATCGGCTTGATGTCCAGATCTTCCTGCTGTGCATGTCGTAGGCTGTCCTTCCACCCGTTGCTGAGGTGGTCTGTCCTGAGCATCTTCACGGGTACCACTTCCTTACTCTCTTGCCTACTACAATGGTTGCAATCTTCAGGACAAGGTCTTCTTGACAATGCATCTGCGTTGCCGTGAGATTTCCCGCTGCAGTGTCTGATAGTAAAGTTGTATTCCTGCTGCTGCTGGGCGGTGCTGTTAGCCGCACTTCCTTTCTGAGACCGTTCACCTTCTCTTCCTAGTGTGTGCTTAGGGCAGCTGGACCGAAGATCGCCCCTTTCCCCACAGCCATAGCACCTAGGGCTGTATCTTTTATTGTGGTCGCGAACCGTAACTGCTGTAACCTCCCTAGCGTGAGGTGAACGATGATCCTGTCGCCGCCAGGCAGTGCCGTTATCTGCACTACCCTCTCGAGATCGATCAACTCTCCTTTCCACGGTTCGCTTAGTGCAGCTGGATCGAAGATGGCCCCTTTCCCCACAGCCATAGCACCTAGGGCTGTATCCTTTGTTGCGGTCGCGAACTGTAGCTGCTGCAACCTCTCTGACGCGATGGGAGCGAAAATCCTGCCGCACGGCTTCCACCTCCAGTGCAAGGGCCAAGGCGTCCTTAAGCGTCTCGTGGTGCCCGAGCCTTACAGCAGCTCTGACTTCCAGGTCGCGGATGCCGTCGATGAATGTCTGAACCAGGTTCCCTTCAATGAGCGCAGGTACAGACCGGTATGCTTTCCGCACCAGCTTCTCCACCTCTAGAGCCCACTGCTACAGGTTTTCGTTGATGCGCTGCACGCGATCTTTAAGCTGCGCACGAAAGACGTGTTCCAGGTGAGCGTCGCCATATCTCGCCTCCAATGCCTCAAGGAGTTGCTCATAAGTCACTTCCTCACCGAGAGCTTCCAGAACTGTTAAGGCCTGGTCGCGCAGGCCTAGTGTGAGAGCAGTCATGGCCTTTTATTCCAGCCGTTCACCTTCATAACAGCCTCGAACTGGATCTTGTAGGCTGACCAGGAAGAAGTCCCGTCAAACGGTGGCACCTTGAACCCACGTGGCGAAGGTGTAGTAGCTACTACGGGAGCTGTAGTTCCATACCCAAGTTTGAGTTCGTCCAGTGATTTCCTCATGTCAGCCTTTACGTTGTCAACCCGATTGTTCACTTGGTCGATTCGGGTTTCAGCTTCCGACAGGCGGTTGTCTTGTTGAGCAACCTTATCCTTCACCTCCCTTATCTCTTTCCCGAAGGTAGCGTGAAGGTCCTTCATGAGAAGCATCTGTTCCTCCTGTCGGCGAGCCTGTTCTTCCTGTCCGCCCCGCAGCTGCTCTTCCAACCGACGGGCCTGTTCCTCCTGTCGGCGGGCCTGTTCCTTCCTCTTGTCCGCGCTGCAGCTGCTCCTGTAGCATCGCCATCAGAGCACCTAAGTCAGGTGCTGCAGATGTAGAAACTACTGACGGGCCCGCAGTCTCCGTGGCTGGCAGTTGGCCCTCCGACGTCTGCGGCGTTGCACCACCAAATCTCCTCTGGTCCGTCTCATGCTGGCGTTGACTGCGGGTACGAACACCCTCCGTTTCCTCCTTAGGTAAAAACGGCATGATTTTATCCCACTTCTGACACCAATTGTTACGAGCTTGAGGTTCGTGACAATAAAAATTGCCGATAAAATTACCTAAATTAACACTTTAATTTACTTTACACAAATTAAAACTTAAAACACAAATAATTAAACACACTAATTCACTTTATTCCGCTCCGAAGCTTCGCTTGTCTCGCCCAAATCCAATACTGCCCCGATCGCATCTTGCAGCGCCTATATATACAAATTAGCAATGAAGCATTCGGAATATTCAAGTAAATGCGCGCAAAGCGACGAGTGTTCGAGTGTAGATTTCTAGAAACTTAGTTCTTCGGATGGCGCTGTCGGTTGAAAGATTTGTGATGTCATTTTCTGCAAAGCTCCCCTCGCTCTCGTTCCTGACACTAGATGGCGCTAGTGTATGGCGTTGACTTATTCACGCAACAATACTTTCAACAGTAAAAGACATCGCATTACTCAATTCGTACATTTCAATACTATGGACTAATACCGAAATTTTAAACCGAATATTCGGCCGAATACGAATATTCGGCCCATCTCTAATATATATATATATATATATATATATATATAAAAATCTGTACATTAATGTATGTAGAAAGATACCCGGTTATAAGCATATTGCGCGCCCAGAGGAGCGAAAGATTTGGCATAAATAAAGTTTTTATAAAGGAGTGCAGAAAGCTAAAATTTGAAAATAACATGTTATGTTACAAATATATTAAATAAAATAAAATAAAACATTCATTGTTTGCGTTTATAATATTGGCGTTATGAAAATCATTTGCAAACACTTAATAATCTATGAACAGTCGCACAAAGTAGAGAGTCGCCAAAATTTTTAAAATTTTGCCAAGAAAATAATTAATGACAGATTCACTGAATAATCTGTGAATTTTGTGTGATTTCTAATGTTGAAAATGAATATATATCTTGGTTTATATACAAACTTAATAATTTAATGAATTATCGAATTTTGACCACAGGACAATCACTACTATGTATATTAAAAACTAACCAGACCAAACACTTCGGCAGTGAATACCAACGAAAAGTGATAAAACGGCAATGTAGCATTTATTAATATTATTTATTATTCTAGAAATAGAAAAAGAAATCACCTAGATATGAGTAGTGGTTGATCCCAATCCATAATATCAATGCCATAATTTTTCTTGTAGTAGTCAACGAAACTTATCTTTACAGGTTGACCGTTTTCATTCCTTTCAAATGTTGATCGCGGAGTCATGGTGTCGTCTATA
This sequence comes from Parnassius smintheus behrii, assembly GCA_036936625.1. NCBI lineage: Eukaryota > Metazoa > Arthropoda > Insecta > Lepidoptera > Papilionidae > Parnassius > Parnassius smintheus. The sequence continues at coordinate 4,466,997 of JAUPFT010000016.1, forward strand.
CTATCCACCCTAAGAAGCAAAACATTTTTCTTAAAAACTTATTCTTTTCTCTTCAATTATCTATTAATTTTGCTCTTTACTTACCGAAACAATTTTTTATTATATGTGGTCATAACTGAACAGCCGACAAGCTTATCTAACAAGGCTCGGTTCCAGTTGGCGCCTTCGCTCTCCACAGTTTCTTTTATAAATGACAAAACATTTTGTGTACGAAGTACACGATGAGTAGAATCAAGGGTCAACATAAGACCTCCTTCATATTCATCGACTGCTGTCACATACCTGAGTAATTAATATTAACAAAATTATAAAATGCATAAACAAAATATGTATTGCAAATTTAACCTCTCAACCCCCTAGCGGTCTTATGAAATCGCGGTCATATTCCGTCAAATCCCTAGCGGTCTCATGAAGTCGCACCCACCCACAGCACTTTAATCCATAAAAACTTATATATAGAGACTACCTTCCTTTGAAGAAGTTTGGCATTATATAATCAATATGAAATACTCTATTCTCTAGTGCAATAAAAAAACTTATCATATGGATATTTATTTATAATCTACGTTCATTTCGAACGCCATTTTCGCGTGAATGTTACTGTGTTGATTTTTGGATTTTTTTAGTGTTTTAGTATAGTGTTTTATTATATAATTGTAATAAAAGATTTTGTGTGAATATAATTTATCTTTTTACGTAAATAATTTCCAGTAATATATATCGAAATAATTGTGATTTTCACGCTGCCGACATTTGCTTGGTATGTTTTTTTTTTGTTATCAAAATACAATAAAATCTTTTTGTAATGAAGTAAAACCTGACTTGTTTAGATCACAGGATAGAGAATTTTGTATAGATTTTATAATGCTAAACTTCTTCATAGAAAACTAGTCTCTAAATATAAGTTTTAATGGTTTTATGTGCTGTGGGTGAGTGCGGTCGCATGTGACTGCATGGGATTCTTATGGCGCTTGAAGGGTTAATATTTTAAACACGTCTTAGTGTAAAATGTTCAATATTAATAATCCTTTGGCAAATATTTTGGAATAAAATAAATAGATTAAAATAAAAACGGACAAAATACAGGCTTATGATGGTTTTGTGAATATCATACAAGCTATTTCTTTTCGAATTTCAGTGTTGCAGGCAATGATCAAACTCTGTTTGGGCAAATGACTTATTCCCTGCACTTCAAGTTTTTCTGCTTCATTCAATATAGTTGTGTGGTGCCAGTATAAGAGAACCAATTATCCCAATACTGTCGTAAGAGGCGACTAAAATAAAATGCAGAAACATCATATTCCTTCCGATAGATGGTTGTATAACTTTCTTGTTTCCTCGGCATCAGCATCAGTGCAAGACATTTGGTAACACAAGTCAATCTGACGTCCAAGAGTGATGAACACAAATACTCTCTACAACAGGAGACTATGTCTCACAGTAAAAAGTCAAATTTTATGGGCTTAAGGAAAAAGATTAAAAAAGACGATAAGTTTATTAATTAAATTATATATTTTACCCGGGCCAAATTTCAAGTTTATGCTGCGGTATTTGTATGGCACCCTTCTCATTGTAGTGCTGTCGACCAAACCTCACCAGTTGAAGATCCTTCATAATGTGCTTAAATAGCACATTGTAAATATGTATCATCTCACTTAAACGCCGCGTCCTTCTGAATATTATCTACAAATGATAATTATATTTTAAAATAAAATATCAAGGAATAAACGATAACATAATGATCAAAAAAGGACTTTTATTAACATTTTTATAGAATAGAGATGACTAATAACGTCCGCCAGATAGTAAGTGGAGTAAGCGAAGCCGACCCATTCATGCTACAACTATACCACTAATATAACTGCAGCATGGCTCTACCACATATAAAAAATACCGTTATCCCTCCATGCAGAGATGCAGCCCCTCTACCTCTGCATCAATAGTGCGGCCCCGGCAGAGTCGCGCAGGATATGATGAGTAGCACATACCAACACTCCTCTTTTCCCGCGACTCCACTTTGGCTGCAGCAGTAGGGGAGAGGAAACCCCTCGTGCCACAGCCGACAAAAAACATCCTGTGGCCACCTGAGACAAGTAATGTGGGTTACTCTTCCTTCACCATAGGTGACCAAACCACTGCTACTAAGTCACCGCGCTACGACAAGGCGGGGGTAACCAGAATCGTCCCCTAGGGGATCTCGATAATGGCGAAACCATACCAAGTTGAGGACTCTTCAGTAATTGTTTATCAAAGGCAAACATGCTGGATCCTCCCGAACGGATTCCCGCCGCAGCGGAACGCTTAGTAGCTGTGGCCCGCGGTGAACAAAGAGGAACCCCACATGGTCGGCCCGAGGTGAAGAGCTGCCTCGAGGTGGCCACTCCGTGTGGACATGGCGAGACTACCTCTTTCTACAGCCGAGGTGGAGTCACGGACGTAGAGAGTTCATGCGGTAGTGGTGGGGCTAAGGCTAGTGCTTGTGTCTTCGCACAACGGACACGGGGGCGTCCGTTGCGCAGGTCAAGTTCGAGGCCACGGAGATAAGCGTCCTAGTGCGACTTTCCTGAGAAGGGAAAGGGCGGTGAGAAGTCCTCCCCGAGAGGTTGCCATTGGGCTGCCGCGCTGGTGGAGCCGCGGGTGTGTGATAGCCCTACCTTTGTATTCCATATAAACGATTAAAAATTTATAATAAACAACGATATAAATCATGGCTAACATGCGGTATTAAAAAATCTTGTAAACATAAAAGATTACTAAAAATTCATGTTATGTATTCGAAAAATAAAATTTTACGAAATTATTACAAACAATATGAAAAATATTTAAAAAAGGTTATAATAAAATCAAAACAATTACAATCAATTAAAAGAATGAATAAAGCAACTAATAAAATTAAATGTATGTGGCAAATAATAAATGTAAAAAAATATAATGAAAATATTAAATTGCATATCAACAATGAACCAATATCTGACCCGCATGAGGTTTCTAATGTTTTTAACGAACTATTCGCGTCAGTCGGGAGCGGCGCGGCAGGTAGTGCGCTCGCGCCACGCGGCCGCCCGGTTATGTGCCCCTCCCTGCACTCGATGTTCTTAACCCCAGTGGATGAACGAGAGGTAATGTCATTGGTGCGACAACTAAAATTAAAATCTAGCTTCGGTGTTGATGAGCTGCCGTCCACTCTTATTAAAAAATGTGCCGAAGAAATAGTTCCGTCGTTAACTTTAATTATAAATCAATCCTTTTCTGAAGGAGTATTCCCTGACCTACTAAAAATTGCTATTATAAAGCCAATACATAAAAAAAGACAAAAAAACGGACCCCAATAACTACCGACCCATTGCACTCTTACCTGTAATTTCAAAAATTTTTGAAAGAGCTATGTTCAAACGATTATACTCATTTTGTGAAACGTACAATATTTTCGACGACGCCCAAAATGGTTTTAGAAAATACCGCTCGACAACCCTAGCCGCATTTAAATATTTTAATGAAGTCTTGAACATATTAAACGATCAGAAATACGCAATAGGAATTTTATTTGACATGACAAAAGCATATGAAAAAATTAAATATGACATTCTCTTAAATAAACTTTATGACATTGGTATCCGTGGTGTAGCTCATAAGTGGTTTGCTTCCTTTCTCAGCAATCGTTCACAGTACGTCGAAATAGAAAATGTAGATCAAGATTCAAAAACCATAACATGTGTCAGGTCGAGGACTCAGCCGGTGCGGGACTCTATCCCTCAGGGTTCCGTACTCGGATGTGTCCTCTTCCTTATTTACATCAATGACCTCCCCAAGATTATTGATGAGTTTTGTGTGATGTTTGCCGACGATTTTTCCGTTGTGTTCCCTTATATCAATGGTACCAAACTTAATGAAAGAATCGACATAATTATAAATAAAGTAAAACAATGGCTAAGCGATCATAATTTAGAAAATAATTTCAAAAAAACTAAACTAATACAATTCAGACCACGACAAAAACATGAACTAGAGATAAATTATACATATAATCAAACAAAATTAGAATGTGTTCAAAATTTTTCTTTGCTGGGTATAAATATAGATTCGAATGTTAATTTTAAATCACATATTCAAAAAAATAAGTTAAAATTATCACAATTTATATATGCTTTAAGAGAATTAAAAAAATCTACAAATTTAAAAACGGCAGTGACAGCCTATCACGCCTACGCTCAAGCGTGGCTAAACTACGGCATCATACTATGGGGCAACAGTGCAGACTCACACGAACTTTTTATTTTACAAAAAAATGTATACGCGTACTTGCAAATATCAAGCAAAGAGAAAGTTGCAAACCTCACTTTCAAAGTCTCAAAATTTTAACATTACCGTGCCTATATATATTAGAAATATGTAAATTTGTAAAAAGACACCCAAGTTTTTACACCAAAATCATAGACGCGCCCCGACACAACGTAACTCGCTATAAGAATAACCTTTTGCAACCAAAATCTAAATTAAAATTACACAGTACAGGTCCTTTCTCGATGTCAATAAAAATTTATAATAAATTGCCGGAATACATAAAAGCCGAAACAAATATTAATAAATCCATAAGATCTTTAAAAGAGATACTTATTAAAAAAAGTTATTATTCAATTAATGAATACATTGAGGAAAAGAATTTTTAAGTGTCTGCCCCTCTCCTGTTCATTGCTATGCCTTTCGAGGTGCACGTGATTGTTAGAACTTGCATGTTTTGTTTAGTCTCTAAGTCACATGTAACGCAATTTGTGAATAAATAAATAAATAAAATACCAATATGCGGCGAAGGTGGAAAACGGTGCGAGTTCTACATAACCGGCCCTTGCCCCCCACGAGGCGAGTATGCGTAGGCATTTCTTCATGTAAATAAAAACTCAGAATTACAGAATGATGGATTTTGGGGGTCTTTTCAAAGCATGATCTATTAATTCCAGTATTAAAGAGTCGTGAGTTCGAAACCACCATTTGACTACTGTTGGGAGTGGATAATGGGAACATTAGTAATGCTCATAGGGTTGCTAGTATTATATTTCTTAAAAAATTATAACTTACTGAAATTTCAACTTTGCTGTTGTCATAAGGATTTGTTGATATAAGTTTTGTGGCTTCATCTGGCAACATATGGGGAACATATAGAGTGGTTCCATCAAATGTTTTCTCTTTGAAGTATTTGTTATGCTCTATAAAACAAAAAAATAATTAATTATACAATGTTTACTACTAACAAGTTAATGACAAAAAAATTAGGAATAACATTAAAAAATCCTGAAATGTGTATCGTCGATAATAAGTAGGAACTTTTCATCATTCAGACGCAAATTAAATGGCAGTGGCAAAGTTGCCTATCTACTTATCTAATTTATTATAAGCCACATCAATTTTATAATACCTACCAAAAACAGATTTTAGATTGTAGCATCTCATCATGGTATAAAATAGAAAAACCATTCCTTGAGTTATTACATAATAATTAAGGATTATTTATTACTTTTTATAAATTTTTTATTTATTTTATTTGTAATACCACCCAATAGTATCTTTTATTCGTCAAATGTATTGTCAGTAATCTTCCAATGGCTTTATACTTATCCTATACTATTAAACGAGCAATTCTTGTATATATATATATATATATATATATATATATATATATATATATATATATATATATATATATATATATATATATATATATTTCAAGTTCCTTTCTTTTTTGAGAAAATCTATTTTTACGAGCAGTTTTTTTTTAGTATTTCTTAAAAGCGCGAAAATTTAAATTAAACTAATTGCACTCATGATTTTTTATTCAAATAACCAGTTCAGCTTTTTCTATTATGTCGCTAAGATCAAAAAATATTATTCTTATTTTATCAGTAAGTAATTTGTATCTAAATATAATTTCCAAAACACACGAATTAAAAAAACCGAGCGAAAAATACCGAGCAAAGCTCGGTCAACCGGGTACTTAATTATGTATTTATGAAACAAAAATACTTAAAGTTAAATGTTAGACTTATTATATTTAAATCTTTTTTTTTTTTTTGTACTAAACCTATTGAGAAATTTAAAGTAAAATAAATTCTATTTCGTCAAATAATGATTTCAAACAATAATAATATAATTTAAACGACAAAAACAGACCATTCAGTAGTTTATGACGCAGATGCTTGTAGTCCTGTTCAGGTGCATACTTCACTTCATACTCAAACACGTTATTATCCTCAAAGTTGAGGTAAATAAAATTGGCCGTAACCTGGCACGGCGTTCCTGAATCACCTTTTTTAACAACAGGTGGTGTGTCTTTTACTTCTCTCTAAAAGAAAAAATAAATAACTAGCAATTTATTAACAAGTAAATTAAACTTTGGCAGTGATTCTTGTATCTTATATAAGGAAAAATACTTAGTGCTAACATTTTTGTCTTGATAAAGCCCTAAGTCCAATGAAGTTGTAAAACCATCCTGTTGGTTGTATAGTTGTACAACCGATAGAATGCTTTCACATATTCATTGGACTTGTGTAGTAAAAATTAAAAAGTTTTTACAACCAACTTCATCATCATATAAATGAGAACATCAGCGATGTAGTCGACTGTCGAAGTCAATCAAATACGCATTATTAAGGATAACTCAAAAACTACTGATCAGATCTTGATCAAATTTATATATGTAGTAGTTTCCATAGTGGTAGAGCTCTACGCGGCAGCTGTGCTGTTGCACGTATGGGTCGGCTCAAACCGGGGTGGTACCACGACCTCACAGAATACCGGCGTGAAGTGGAAGCTCTGCTTCCGCGCTTCGTCTGGTGAGTGCAGGTGGCCGGAGGCCCAAATCCCCTCTTAACATGGTAGCGAAATTAAGTGAAGATCTACTCCAGGAGGGTACCAGCACCCCTGGAGAATTCATCGCTGAGCATCCACGAACAAGTTACTCCACTCCTGAGCGTGGGTGCTCAGGCTGGCCCACGTACTCTGGGGGGGGCAAAATTCCGCTCAAGACTACAACTGCTCGAGGCAAACGGAGCAACAAGACCAAAGGCGACCCCTGCCACGCTATCCGTGAATTTCTGCAATATCAGGGGACTTAACTCTAACCCAAACGCCGTCCACTACCATCTCGAGACGGCTAGGCCGGCTCTGCTCTTTCTGACCGAGATGCAAGTGTCCTCTCCGGCTGATGTCTCGTATCTCTCCTACCCGGGGACAAACTGGAACACTCCTTTGTGCCTCGGGCTGGAGTTTGCGTTTACGTCAGAGAGGACATCTGTTCTCGACGCCTCGGCAGACTTGAAGGTTCGGATCTGTCCATCCTTTGGCTACGCGTAGACGACAGTGACGATCATCCGCGTGTCTACGGGTGCCTCTATAGGTCCCATAGCGGTAATGCCGAAACAGACCGACTCTTCGACCACGTCCAAATGGCTACAGATTCGCTGCTACAGCAGATCCCCTCCGCAGAGATCATGATCCTCGGCAACTTTAACGCCCATCACGCCGAATGGCTTGGTTCCCGCTTAACCGATTACGCGGGGAGATCTGTTCATGATCTGATCTGATCTGATCATGCACCTTCCCTGTTGGACCTTCTGCTGACCTCTCACCCGGACGGATATCAGATTTCCGTCGACGCCCCTTTAGGCTTCTTGGACCATTGTCTTGTCCAGAGTGTGGTGCCACTCACGCTGAAATCGCAGTTACATTCTGCAGACTGCCGCCGTGTTTTGCACTATAGGTCAGCCGATTGGGATGGATGCGGTCTTTCTTTGCATCCTACCCATGGCGCCCCCATGGTTTGCTTCTCGCCGGACGATCCCAACGTTGTTGCGGATTCTGTCGCTGATGTGGTACTTCAGGGTATGGAACTTTTTATTCCTTCCTCTGTGGTGCCCATTGGAGGCTAATCTCAGCCATGGTTTGGTCACTCCTTTAAAATAGCATGCTATAAGTAAGAGTGCTACAAAGCCTGGGCTGACGCATCAACGTCCCGGGATGTAAGCACCAGCGCTCTAAAAAAAGAAGTATAATTCTGCCTCTAGGTCCTTCAAAAGAGTTATTGCCAAGGCAAAGTCAGAGTACATAGGCAGAATTGGCGAGAAACTAGTTCGCCTTCCTTTTGGAACCCGTGCATTCTGGTCTCTCGCCAAGGCTGTCCAGGGGAAATTCTGTCAGCCATCTCTTCCATCTCTGCTCAGGGAGGATGACTCACTGGCCCATACCGCAAAGGAGAGAGTCGATCTGCTAGGCTCTTTCTTTGCGTCCAATTCGACTCTCGATGACGGGGGTAGTATGCCGCCGACCATCCCGCGGTGTGAGTGCTCTATGCCGGAAGTGCAGTTTACACAGCGCTCGGTTCGCAAAGCACTCCTCTCCTTGGACATCCACAAGTCGAGTGGGCCTGACGGAATCCCCCCAGTTGTGCAGAGGACGTGTGCTCCAGAGTTGGCACCGGTTTTAACGCGTCTTTTCAGGTACTCCTACTCCCTGGGCGTAGTCCCAAAATCATGGAAGACGGCTTTCGTCCACCCGATCCCTAAAAAAGGCGACCGCTCACACCCGTCCAACTACCGGCCTATCGCCATCACCTCCTTGTTATCCAAAACAATGGAGTCTATTATTAACTGCCAGCTCATGAGGTACCTTGAGGATCACCAGCTGATTAGTGACCGCCAATACGGTTTTCGCCGTGGTCGATCAACTGGTGATCTTCTGGTCTACCTAACTCATAGATGGGCGGAGGCAGTAGAGTCCAAGGGGAAGGCATTGGCCGTTAGTTTGGACACTGCGAAGGCCTTCGATCGGGTTTGGCACAAAGCGCTTCTTTCGAAGCTTCCTTCCTATGGGCTTCCCGAGAAATTGTGCGATTGGATCACCAGCTTTCTTGCAGATCGGAGCATCAAGGTCGTTGTAGACGGTGCAAGCTCCGATTACAAGCCTATTAATGCTGGTGTTCCACAAGGCTGCGTGCTATCGCCAACGCTGTTTCTTCTGCATATCAATGATATGTTGCAAAACCGTAACATTAATTGCTATGCAGATGACAGCACTGGTGATGCTCTTTACACCGGCCGAGCCAATATTTCTCGGGAAAACGTCTCCGAGTGCCGGGACAAACTTGTGTCTGAAGTCGAGTCTTTGCTGGACAGTCTCTGATTGGGGGCGACTAAATCTAATACAGTTTAACCCCCAGAAGACACAAGTTTGCGCGTTAACCGCTAAAAAGAACCCCTTTGTCGTATCTCCCCAATTTCAAGGCACTCCCCCTGTTGCCTCAGCCAGTATCGGTATCCTCCACGAAACTGCATGTCCTCGACATATAGAGTGACGTGCAGTTTCGTGGTCACTTGGAAGAGAAGGCCAAATCGGCCTCTAAAAAGCTGGGCGTGCTCAGCAGAGCGGGACAGTATTTCATGCCGGCACACCGCCTGCAACTTTACAAGGCGCAGGTTCGGCCGCACATGGAATACTGTTCCCATCTCTGGGCTGGAGCTCCCAAGTACCAGCTCCTTCCACTTGACCGCATCCAGCGCAGAGCGGCTCGAATCGTCGACGACCAAGTGCTTTCCGATCGGCTCGATTCACTGGCGCTGCGAAGAGATGTTGCATCTCTTTGCATTTTTTCTATATACCATGGGCAGTGGTCTGAGGAATTGTTCGTATTAATCCCAGCCGCCAAATTTCGTGAACGCACTACGCGGCAAACGTCGCGATACCATCCACACCATCTGGATGCTTGGCGGTCCACCACTGTACGTTTCACAAGGAGTTTTCTTCTGCGTACGACCTCTCTGTGGAATAGTTTACCACCGGTGATTTTTCCGGACCGATACGACCTGCGGACTTTCAAGAAAAGAGCTTACTCTTTTCTAAAAGGCTGGCAATGCACCTGCAATTTCCCTGGTGTTGCGGTTGATCATGGGCGGCGGTAGTCACTTAACATCAGGTGAGCCGTATGCTCGTTTGCCCCCTCTTCTATAAACAAATGTGACCACGTAAGAAGCAAGAGCTTACAAATAAAAACAGAATCATCAAAATCGGTACCTCTATAAAAGTTCTGAGGTAACACACACAAAAAGTACAGTTGAATTGAATACCACCTCCTTTTTTAGTCTGTTAAAAACTAGTTAGAATATGCCCCAACGCATCATCTTGTGCTCATCATGTTACTGATTAACAATTACTAAAGGCGAGTTTAGTCGAAATTCGACTAGTTAATTGGTGAAATTTTTTTGTATAAAAATATCATTTGTATATGTTGCAATTATGGCAACATACGTACACAAATTTTTTTCAGCACATCTATGGCACAGTATTGAATCGTATAAGTAATAAACTAATATAATATACTATATTGTACAACGCATCTGCAATTCCCCTCGTGTTGCAGTTGTTCATTGGCGATGGTAGCCACTTACCATCATATGAGACCATAGAATACTATAATACACAATAGAAAGGCTGTCCACCTTATTTTGTACGACGATAGGCGTCGCCGGGAGCACAAGCAATTACGTCGTATTATCAGTTAATCACTACTACAAACCTGATTTGCTGTGTTGATAGACGGATTTTAATACATATTTATTTGTAAATAGCTTGCACTTTGGCATTTTCTAAATAATTTGTCAAAACACACCCGTTCTATTATGAGTATTATAGTATTCTATGTGTGAGACAAATGCTCATTTGCCCCCTCTTATATGAAAAAAAAAACTTTTGAATAATATTACTCTCATCCCCTTCCTTTTAATAAATTATAAATAATTTGCAGAATCAGGTGGCACTTATTGGTATTCAATATTTAAATAAGAGAAAATATTTTCATATAAAATTATAAGTGTAAAACTTACGAAATATTTATTTTTAGCGACTGATGATGACTGTACTGATGATATTGTACTTTGAGCCATTTTTTGTGTGACCTCTTTAACCTCTTCAACTCCAACTTGAGGCTGTTTCTGCGCCATTTGTGCTTTCCTATAAAACGTTAAATGCTAATATATTCACTAAAAAGCAAGAAAACGCAAAAATTACATTTATTGTCTAGGTATGCCACACTTTAATGACATAAATACTATGTAGCATCATTATATCAATATTATACAAGAAGAAATTAAAAAAGCAAATAATAAAAAGACAGGATTTTCGGCTTAACAAAATATGTAATATCCTTTTCCTATACTTTAATGAAATACTTCAGTGCTACTGTTCATCACAGCAGTCCACAGTATGAGAGTATATCCAGCGGAGAATGAAAACATTTAAACCTTAATCTTTTGCAACTCTTCACAAAGTTCCTCTTGAACCTATTTAATAATAACTAATAAGGCTTTCTCAGAAACATGTCAAAGTTATTCATATTAAAACTGTTTTAATCAATCTGTCAAAATTACCCTGAAAATATACCAAATTTTTCTGATGTCAACCTAATCTACGAGATTACTGTAATTAACATGATAATTTTCAACCACAAGTGTGGCATAAAATATAATATAAAAGTTTCATGTTATAGCAAATAAATGTTACAATCCTTATTTTTAGACAAAATTAAAAGTTAAGTTACAGCCTATATACGTCCCACTGCTAGGCACAGGCCTCCGCTCATTTCTGAGAGGGTTTTAGGGCAAGGAATTGTCCGCCGCGCTGCCCCAATGTGTGTTGGCGAACTTCACATGTCTTCGAAATATTGTTTTCTTATTTCTCTGACATGCAGGTTTCTCTTCACCGCCGAGCACGTGGTAAATCAGCACTTAAAATGCCATTAAGCATTTAATTGGTGCCGGCGGGGATCGACCCCGGTTTGCTCGCGTACTGTGAAATTTACAGCGAGCGCTATCTGAGCTTCCATGGCTCCATTTTTTTAGACATATATAGCCTAAATTTTAGGGTAATAAATCAAAAAATATTTTCTTTTGAGTAAAATTACATTTTAATAGCGCCATCTACTTCAATCTTTAGGTAAAGTCATTTTATCAAAAAAAAAATTGATTAACTCGTTAAATGATCTAAACGTTGATGATGATCTAAAACAACTAATTTAATATCTACCGAATTTCAAATCGCAATGTTTCTAAAGAAGTTTATAGTTGAGACCGTATAGAGGAAAGGCATCAAGGAGGAAGTGAGAGATACAAGTGTCGTGCCTTTTTTGCTTAAAATTTATTGTTTTATTAAGTGTTGTTGATATAGAGTTCAGAAATGCAATTATTTCTGCTGCTAATAAGTCAATCCCCTTAAAAAAACATTCAAAAATAATTATCCTTCCCCTCCTTGGTGGAACCAAGATTGTTCAGCAGCTTGTAGGAGAAGAAAAGAGGCTGAATTAATATAGTCCCGTTCTATGACTGAAGAGAATTACATCTCCTAGAAAAAAATTGCTTCAGAAACCTTAAAATTACTGTCAGACGAAAAGCGAACTGGTTGGTTTAAATTCTGTGAGTCACTGTCACCTAGGACTCCCCCATCTTTGGTCTGGAGAAATGTTAAAAAATATCGCTGTACAGTTTCTAGTGAAAATATAATTTCTAATGATCCTTCCCCGTGGATAGATGAATTCTCTAATAAACTTGCACTACAAACAGTCCCATCTTATGATGAATGCCTAGTTTTTAATTCTGCTTTTTTTAAAACAAATGATAAATTTGATTCCCCCTTTTCTTCTCAGGAATTGTTTACTGTACTCAATGGCCTTAAAGACTCCTCACCTAGGAGTAGGAGGTATTCATGGGATTCCTTATTCGTTTATAATTAATAATAGTTAGAACACTAAAACTGTCTTACTATCCATTTTAAATTTTATTTATATTACTGGTGATCCCCCTGCTGAATGGAAAACCCAAATTATTTTGCCCATACTCAAACCAGGTAAGTCTAGCAATGACCCTTCCAGTTACCGACCTATTGCCCTTTCTTGTACTTTGGCAAAAATCTTGGAACATTTAATAAAAAATCGCTTGGAATGGTTTTTGGAAAGGAATAATCTCCTACCTAAAAGCCAATTCGGTTTCCGAAAAGGTTTAAGTACCATGGATAGCCTTAGTACTTTGGTCACAGATATTCATATTGCTTTTTCAAGACACGAATTTCTCATAGGACTTTTCTTGGGTATTTCTTCTGCATATGATAATGTGCTTCTTCCTGTGCTCAGGCAGAAAATGCTTAATTTGAGCATTCCAGTGAGGATAGTTAATTACGTCTCTAACTTTCTCTCTTCTAGATCAATATCTATAAATGTTAAAAATTTCCTGCTTCTCCCAAAAACTATATGGAAAGGACTTCTACATAGCTCAGTTCTTAGTCCTCTTTTATTCTATATATACTCATGATTTAGAACTTTCAGTAAATTCTTTTTGTAATGTTCTTCAATATGCAGACGATTTAGCTCTATACATCTCCTTAAACAACTTCACAGTGGCATGTTCCCGTCTAAACTCATCCATGGATTATTTACAAGAATGGTTAACTAATAATGGCCTCTCTATCTGTGGCCAAGAGTAGTGTGGTGATCTTTTCCCGCCAAAGGAGAGTTCCCGATATATCTGTTGTATATGATAAACAACCTATTCCAGTTAGAGGCAATGTTAAATTCTTGGGAGTTACCCTTGATTCAAAATTGGCCTTCGGTCATTACATTGAATATATAACACAAAAATGCGAAAAAAACATAAATATTCTTCGGTCTTTGTCTGCTGTTTGGTGGGGGTCCCATCCTTTTTCTCAGAAATTACTGTACAATGCTTTAATATGAAGCCACCATGACTATGGATGTTTTCTCTTGGAGCCTTGCAATAAATCATCCCTGAAAGTACAACAAAATGCAATCGAAATGCCTTCGCATTATTACAGGGGCAATGAAATCCTCACCAATAAATATTCTTCAGGTTGAGTGCGTAGATCCTCCTTTAAGATTAAGAAGGCAAATACCTTTCAGACAGATTCTTTTTTAAGATCTGCCAGCTTTCAGATCATCCCCTAATTCCTAAATTGCATCTTCTTTCAGAGTATATCTCATCTTACCGATACTGGACCCATAAGGACTCTCCCTGCTTGTTTAAAAGTTTTGTAATTTTTCTTCAGCTTCCTTACCAATCTTTCAATGTAAAATAAATCCACTCTTTGATGTCCTTTACGAGGCTATTGTTTACCAACCTGACATCTTTTAGATCTAGGTATAGAAAAGGGTTCTCCAATGGCAAATTTGAAATTAAAAGAAATTATAGAAAACATCAAAGGTGTTTTCTAGATAGATTGGCTTATCATATACACAGACGCTTCTAAACAGTCTGATGAAGACTGTACTGGAGCTGCTGTTTGGATTCCTAAGTTCAAAATCATTCTTAACTTTAAATGCCCCTCACTATCCTCCTCTTTTACCGGTGAAGCAACTGCAATCAATGTAGCTTTGTTATATGTAGAGTCACATAATCTTAATAAAACAGTTATTTTCACAGATTCAAAAAGTTGTTTGTTAGCTATTTTGTCCAATCAATTCCATAACAAACATAAATTTCCACTAATTCTTAAAATAAAAAATACCCTATTCAGATGCCATCTTAAAGGAATCCATGTTTCAGTGGCCTGGATCCCAGGCCACAGTGGTATCCATGGTAATGAACCAGCTGATGTACTCGCTAAAAATGCAATTGCTAATGGCATTCTACAAAATTTAATTTACTCACATGACCTAATTTTGCTAGCTAAAAGGAAACTGAATGAAAATTGGAATACATTATGGAAAGTTTCCAAAAATGTTAAAGGTAAGCACTATGCTGCCATCCAAGAGGTTAGTTCTTTAAATTTAACAAAGCAAATAAACATGAAACTTCAATCATTTGTAGATTAAGAATTGGACACGCTTGTACACATGCACATCTGGCAAAAATCAGAGTAAGGGATAGCTCATTGTGTGAATGTGGCTTAGATGAAGGTTCCACCAACCATATTTTTTTCAACTGTCCCAAATTATCCTCCTCCCTTTATGATTACCTTCCTCCTTATTCCTCGACCTATAGATTTTAATTCTCTTTCAACATATACCAGTACTCCTTTTGTGTATATTTTATGTGATTTTATTAATACTAATAATATGAAACTTTAAATCCTTGTCACTTTTAACATACTGGTACAACAAATAGATTTGTCAAAATTTTCGGAGGAAACTGAATCCTTGTATTATCACAGACTCTTATTTTAATTAAACTCATAAGCTTTCATTTTCCACTCAATAAGTCATTGCGAATTTTATCAAACCGCCATAAAAGAAAGAAGAAGAAGAAGAAGAACTTTATAGTTTAAAAACGCGTCATTGAAGTATACATACTAAAGACCTTCATACAACAGCAGATTATATTCTATAAGAGGTAAAGCCATGATATAGCCATATTATGGTTGTAGAACGAATCGTGCGTCAGCTCGACTGGGGAAGGACGACACTCACAGTATACCAATGTAATGCTGGTGTGTTTCATAGGGGGCATCCATAAATTACGTGAGGTGTTTTTTTAATTTTCTCCTGACCTCATGATCAGCTGTCACACTACTATAACCACTACAACAACGAGGCTGTCCAAATAAAATATAAATATCATAAATGCCTAAATACTTATGAGAGAAAAATACTTTTTTGTTTGCGTGGTAGAGCCACACTCCAGCTATTATGGTTGAAGCATAAATGGGTCGGCTCGACCGGGGAGTCCTTCCCCGGTCGAGCACGCTCTCATAGAATACCAGCGTAAAGTAGCAGCTTAATACTGCTGTGTTTCGTATGGTGAGTGTAGAGAACTGGAGACCCGTTTTACTGGAATCGAGGCATTCCATCTTAGTCCTCAAGGGTGACGACGCATCTGCATATTGATTCTTAGCGAGGTTAAATGTATGTCTATGAGCCACAGCGTCCACTTACAATCAGGTGGATTGTGTGCTCGTTTGTCACCCTATCCTATAAAAAAAAACGTAAGGCGTGCGTTAGCTGTTTCTAAAAATGTTGGCTGCAACGATGTTTCGCCCGCTGAACTCCGTCGCTTGGCGCCTACATAACGAAAGAAATGCGCCTGCGTCTCGCTCGGTCTTACAACTTTCATTCACTAGTTTACGCAAACGCCGTAGGATGAATTGTTTTTACTTATGTGTTTTTTTTGGATTGGAAAATTTTACTTATCTAGTTATATTTTACAAATACTATCGAGGATAGTTTCTATTCCACTTACAGAAAACACCATATTATTTTCCAAACGGTAAAAATAGTCGCCCAGTAGAAAGAAGAAAACCATTCAGCATCCGAAATGCAACTAGATTTCTAATATTAAATTCAGACTTACAAAATATTACGTAAGAATGGGTTTTATCCCCCTCCCCCATCCAAAAATAGGGCATGTAGAGAATTTAAACCCCCCTCAACACTGTCGGGACCCTTAAGTAATTAATGCATGATAAGGTAACAAATTTAGTAATGAAGAAAACATACTTACAAGTTTTGTAACAGCTTTATCCCACGACCTGCACCTACTGTTGTTGTTGGACTCGGGCTAACGTCTGCAGCGGGTGTGAAGGACGTAGACGGTGGATCTGTGTGATATAAGTAGTAAAAATTATTTATTTCATGGGATTTAAATTTTTTTTCTGAACCCTAATTCTTTTTCTAAAATAGAATTAGCCTAAGTTACATCTTGCAATATCAGTTATCTGCCA
This sequence comes from Parnassius smintheus behrii, assembly GCA_036936625.1. NCBI lineage: Eukaryota > Metazoa > Arthropoda > Insecta > Lepidoptera > Papilionidae > Parnassius > Parnassius smintheus. The sequence goes on from JAUPFT010000016.1 coordinate 4,483,698, forward strand.
GTGAAATCCGCCATTTTGGAGATTAGCCAGAACAAACAGATAGACAGACAGACAAAAATGTTATCAATAGGTTTTTTGTTGGGTCACCTCGATTGGGGAACGAATATGCTCTTACAAAATAATAGCGTAAAATAGCAGCGTAATGTTGCTGTGTTTCGTATGGTGAGTGGCATGGTAACAAAGCATTCCATCTTAGTCCTCAGTGGTGACAACTGACAACGCATCTTTATTTTGATTCTTAATTGATGATGGAAGCGGATGTCTATGGACTACAGTATACATGTACCTTACTAACCATTTACTAGAATAGAAATAAACTCTGAATGTATGTAGTACATAAATTGAAATCATGCTTTAGATTCTCATGATAACATGTATTCAAAGGTTACCTTTTGGCTTTTGTTGCATTTTTGATAGCATCATTGCAGCTACTCTACCTCTTCCTCCAATTGTCGTTGAAGATGGAGCAGTGGTAGAGCTGACCTGAAACCATCAATCATATTACAAATGAACGAAACAAATAATTGCAGTACTTTTTAATTTGCCCTTTGTAACTCATGTTAACAAAAATTAGTCATATTACCAACATACGTAGGTAGCAGTTAATTAAAAAACATATTTTTCAAAAATTCCAATTTATTAAAAGAAATGGAAAAAAATTAATAAAAGGGGAGTGTAACATATCTGTAACATTGCATTAAAATGGTCTACTAACTGATATGAAACTCTCTAAAACGATGGTTTTGTTTGTTGTACCATAATGCTATGCCACATTTCTCACAAATTGTTTGGGACATGCCAAAACAGTTTGGAAATTTACAACGTATTCTTTTTTCTTCCCAAATAGGCCAGTGGCGTACTTGGTCTTGTCTAATGGCCATTGGTGGAATGTGTTGAGCTTTCCCTTGTGGCGCTTTGCTTGAATTTCAGCTTCTGTTTTTCGAAGCTTCTTTAGGCTTGGAGCAATAATGAGTTTACAAATACAATATTGAAAATCTTACGGACTTACTTCATTATATATATTTATGATGAAATATTTGACTTTAATATTGTAGCAGTAAGAATTTAAAATATTAATTTCGTTTCCATTTATGTTCCCTCCACTTCTGTCCATACGTTCCGCAGAATAAATTCTTTAATAGCCTCCTTACCCAAACCATTTATAATTCTTGGTGACTTTAATTGTCGTCATTATTTATGGGGTGATAATACTGATAGATACGGCAGTTTATTAGTTGAAATAATTGCCGAACTTAACATTGGCGTCCTTAATACTGGTAAAATTACCAAACGCTCTCGTCCTAATGAGTCTAGAAGTGCTGAAGATTTATCAATTTTTACTCCTGATTTAACCTCTCTTTTAAATTGGTTGGTTCTAGATAGCTCTCACGGCAGTGATCATTTTACAATTCTGATTTCCCTCCCTGGGATGGGATTCTGTATGTACTGAGGCCATTCGTAATAAGAAAAAAGCCGAAAAATAATATAAATTAGAAATGAGTTCGGAAAACTATTCATACCTTCAACGTATACAAGAAGTGACTAAAAATACTCTTCGCAAAAAAAAAAACAAGTTGGCATGCCTTTTGTTCCTCAATTTCTCCTTCAACACCTTCATCAGTTTGGCGTAATATTAGAAAATTTCGCTGTTGTTTTTCATCTTGTTCTTAAAGTGGTGCCATTCCCTCTCAATCTACTTATAAACACTTTTCTAGATAAACTTGCCCCCTCTTCTGCTTCTTTGAGAGAAGAGCTACCTCAAAGTATTCCATGTGATTTTTTTGATCTCTTAGAACGTCCATTTTCTTTATATGAATTAAAGCTCGTCCTTTCTCACGTTCACGATTCAGTTCCTGGTTTAGATGGTATTCCATATTCACTACTTGCCAAATTAAATTATCAAATTTTATACTACTTACTATTTAAATATCATTTACGTTTTGTTTGACATGGGCTTTGTTCCTGACTCTTGGCGGACTCAAGTACTTATTCATATCTTGAAACCTGACAAAAATCCTAACGACGGCTCTTCCTATCGACCGATCGCTCTATCCTCAACTCCAATTAAAACCTTTGAACATATGATCATGAACCGTCTTGAATGGTGTGTAGAAAGTCATGGATTGTAATCAAATACTCAATATGGATTCAGAAAAGGTAAAAGCACATATGACAGTCTTTCTATCTTCACCACAGATATTAGACTAGCATTTTCGAGAAATGAATCGGTCCTTGCTGCTTTCTTTGACATTTCTTCTGCTTCTGACTTAACAACCTTAGAGAAAAGATGTTTAAGCTTAATATATCCAAAAAACTTACAAATTTTTATTATCAATTTATTTCTAGATCGATATATACATCTTAAAATTGATGATGATCTAAAATATTATCGAAAGGTTTTCAAAGGCCTTTCACAAGACTCTGTTTTAAGTTCTTTATTATACAATATTTAAACGTCAGATTTAGACCAGTCTATTTCAAAATGTAGAATTTTGCAATACGCTGATGATATCTTAGTTTATGTTAATGATAAATGTATAGAAGCCTGTGCTAAAACGAAGGAACAAGATCTCCTCTTTATGGCCTAGTGGTTAGATGATCATGGACTAGAACTTTCCCCAAATAAAAGTAATACCGTAATTTTTTGCGCAAAAGAGTTTTACCTGAAATCCGCTCGTAAATATTCAGCAGGTTGAATTCCTTGGTTTAATTATTGATAATAAATTATCCGGCATGCCTCATATCATTTACACCAAAAAAATGAGAAAAAAATATAAACATTCTAAGAGCTTTGTGCGGGGTATGGTGGGGCGCTCATACATATTCTTTAAAATTAATTAATAATGCAATTATAAGAAGTTGATTAGATTATGCCTCGTTTCTTCTTGAGCCCGCTAATAAAAAAGGATTAAAAATATTAGATATCATTCAACATACGTCTTTAAGTTAATTATAGGCGCTATGAATTCGTCGCCTATCAATGTCTTGCAGGTTGAATGCGGTGATTCTCCACTTTTTATTAGACGACAATATTTATCGGATTCCTTTTTTTATCGGGTTCTTCAATTTTCCAACCATCCATTAATCCCTAAAATTCGTTTGCTTTCACAGTACATTTCAATTAATTCAGGAAAATACTGGCGTAATAAATAAACACCTAACCTAGTTAAAAGCTATGAACAATATAATTCCTTACTAGTTCCTATTTATAGGTCGGTGACTCTGCCTCTCTTCTCCAATTCGTTTGAAGTTGCACTTTTCAAACCCAATGTTATATTAGATATAGGGTTAAATAAATTTTCTATTGAATCAAATAAAAAAATTGTATTTACGTTGGACAAGAATTTCCCAGATTGTCATTATATTTTTACAGATGCTTTTAAGATTAACTCAAAAGGTTCTACTGGCTACGCAATATACCATCAAAATTGGAAAATAGTTCAAAAAATGAAAAGTCCTCTCGAATATTCACTTTTTACTGGAGAAATGTTAGCCATTTTACAATCAATAAAATATTGCTATCTTTTGAAATTAAAATCAAGCGTGATATTTTCAGACACTCTTAGTTCTTTACAAGCATTTTTATGCAATCCTTTCTGTGACATTTCCCGCAATCCTTTGATATTTGAAATATAAGAAACTTCTATTCTTATACCAATTCCAAAACATCAGCATTTCTCTCGTTTGGATTCCGAGTCATATTATATATCTGGTAATGAATATGCTGACAAATTTGCAAAACAAGCTATAGTCTGTGGGGATACTTTTTTATTTAAAAATTATTGCTATGACCTTTTAAGAACTACGAAATTAGTATTTAAGATAGATGGTCAAAACATTGGAACAAAACCAAAAAGACAAAAGGCTATCACTATGCTAAAATTCAACCCATCATTCCTTCTAAACCTTGTTTTTTTAAGTTATCCTTAAATAAGGAAAATACATCAATGTAATGCGCTTGGGTCACTGCTGTAATTCGGTTCACCTTGCTAGGCTTCATATTAAAAATTCTTCAATATGTGAATGTGGATTGGATATTGGTGACCTCAACCGTATTTTCTTCTCCTGTCCTTTATATGTTCATACTTCATTCATTATTTAACACTTTGGTAAATCTTAAAATTCCTCTACCTACAGAAATTCTTTCTCTTCTAATTTTTTCTAGAACACGTACTTGTGAGTGCTTTTCGGTATTTGGTTAATTTTCCTTAATTCCTTCATTTTGTGGTGGTGGATTCCTCTGTTGTAAGTAGATTACGTTTATAAGATATAGTTATTTCGAGCAATACACTCAATCATGGGTGACGAAACGGGGCCTCCCCGTGAGAAACCCCCTGACCCTCCTGATGTAGACATGTGCTTTGGATTAAGTGATAATAATGATTGTGATCGTGGTAAAAAAAGACATGCTGAGACTCGAACATATGATCCAATATTATATAAAAAGAATTCTGTAGTTGATTTAACAGCATCAGTAAATACTATTTATAAACATCCCTGCCTAGAACAAAATCTTAGAATGTATGGGCCAAATGATCAAGGCCCTTTCATTGTCCACATCTCCCGGTCTTCGTCAGACCCTAGATTAGGGCTATCACTTCGACCTATTAAAATAGGTTTATGCTTGTCTAAAAGTAATATAGGAAACATTAAAAAAGGAGGAGTCAAAAGTGTTGGTAGAAATCGCATCTCTATTGAATTCTGCTCAGCAGATGAGGCTAACAAATTCCTTAATAATTCAATGCTCGCAAAAGAAAAATTGATTGCAACTATTCCATCTTATAATGTTTCTCGAATGGGTGTCATTCGCGGTGTCCCTGTGGATTAGTCAATGGAAGAACTTGCAGAAGCTATTGAGCTTCCCCCTGGTTGTGGTAAAATCCTAAAAGCTCGCCGTCTTCATAGAAAAACTTTTACTGAAGGGTCATCATCCCCAATATGGGTTCCTACTCAATCTATTGTTTTGACATTTGAAGGCCAGATACTCCCCAAATACGTATATGCATTCTACACATCCCTTACTGTTGAAACTTATCAACTCCCCACCATCCAGTGCAAACAGTGTTGTCGATTTGGCCACGTAGCTGATCAATGCCGCTCTAAACCACGCTGCTTCCGTTGTGCTCAAGAACATGCTGGAGCAAGTTGTTCTGTTCCTGAAAGCGAAGCCACTTGTCTGTTATGCTCCAAAAATCACTTTGCTAATAACAAAAATTGTCCAGAACACCATAGACAGAAATCTATCAAAGTTATGATGTCAGAACAAAATATATCCTATATAGAAGCGTCAGCCAAAATCCCATCTATTCGCCTGAACAATCTTCAAAAATCATATTCTGAAGTGGCCTCTACTCAGCCTTCACCTACTTCTCCCACCTCCTTCAACCCCCCCCCCCCCCCATCATGTCACAGGCATATAGAAAAACCGTTTTCCAATCCCCCCGCCCCATCCCTAGAATCCCCAAGGGATATGACCAGCAAGCTCATCAAAGAATAGTTGCAGACTGCCCATCCTCTACTCCAAATGGATGTGCATTATCCAATACACTCAATCAAATATCTCCAAATGAAAATCTTGTTGAATGCCTAATTTCTCTCCTCAATAACTTAATTTTGAAAATGTCAGACTCACTACCGAACAACGTTGCAGAAAATTTTTTTAATCTCGCTAGTTTAATAGATAATATAAATGACTCAAACAAAAGACCTCCATCTTCTACAGTGGAACTGTAGAAGCTTACACCCTAAAAAATCAGAACTCATCTTCCTAATAAATAAGCATTCAATCTCGGTTACTTCTATTTCTGAAACATGGTTCCTTCCTGGCTCCAAATTTCGCTTGCAAGGCTTTACCTGCCTCCGTGAAGATAGAAATGATGGTTATGGCGGTTGTTGCTTACTCATAAAAAAATCGCTACCTTTTTCTCAAATTACACTCCCTCCTCATAGCCAAAACATCAATGCTGTAGCTGCAAAAATTGCAGGAATCAACTTTATTTCAATATATATCCCTCATCCAAATACTCACTTAATTCAAGAACTATCCTCTCTCTTTTCTTTGTTACCTCCCCCTTTTATTATTACCGGTGATTTTAATTCACATCATGTATCTTGGGGGTCACATTTTTGTGATGTACACTCTTCAGAACTTATTCAAATTTTTGAAGATATCAATGCTTGCATCATCAACAATGGTTCCCCTACTCATAGAGTATATCCAGGACTAGACCCTAGGTCTGCTGTTGACCTGACAGCTTGCTCTTCTAGTCTAGCCCCTCAGCTTTCTTGGAAAACTCTCAATCAAACATATGGAAGTAATCACTTTCCCATTCTTATTACCAAACCCTATGCGGTTATTCCTTTTCCATCCACTACGCCCCTCCTTAAATATAAGCTCCAAAATGCAGATTGGACTAATTTCACTAAATTCTTAGATTCTAAATTTACCCAAATGCAGGTTGACTCCTCCTCCAACCCAATAACTTCTTACTCTTTATTGGTACAATATATAACTGAAGCAGCTGACTTATTTATCCCAATCAAAAAACCCTACAGTAAGAACCTTGCCTCCCCTCCATGGTGGGATGCTGAGTGCACCACTATGATTAAAAGGAGAAAAGCTGCAGAAAAACTTTACAACCATTGTATGACAACCGATAATTTTATACTATTTCAAAAAACCTCTGCTCAAACATGGAGACTTCTTTCCAAAAAGAAAAAAAGTGGCTGGAAAACATTTTGTGAATCCTTGTCCCCTAATACACCAGTAACAATAGTTTGGAAAAATATAAAAAAAATTCGTGGATCTCTTCCCTCTGATAGCAACATTTCTGATAACTCTCTATCATGGTTAGAAGTGTTCTCTGATATGCTAGCTCCTCCTTTTGTCCCTAATGAAAATGCAATATGTCCACCGATTCCAGTCCCGTCTAGCATCAACAATAATGAGATAATCTTTTCATTGTCTGAACTACAGACTGTGTTATCTGGCTTAAAATCCTCTGCTCCAGGAGAAGATGGCATACCCTATGCATGTTTATGTAAATTAAGTCTTAAGGGAAAATTAATTCTTCTCCAAATTCTGAACAATATATACATATCTTCTAATATTCCTCTGTCTTGGTCAAACCAAATTGTTATACCTATCCTTAAACCCGGAAAAGATCCCAACGAAGCCTCTTCATACCGCCCAATTGCTCTTTCATCTACTTTTTGTAAAATTTTAGAACATTTAATTAAAAACAGACTTGAATGGTTTTTGGAACATAATAACATCCTTGCAAAAAGTCAATTTGGTTTTCGAAAAGGGAAAAGCACATTAGACAGTTTGAGTATCCTAACTACAGATATTAGGTTGGCTTTTTCTAAAAATGAATACCTGGTGTGTTGTTTCCTTGATATATCATCTGCCTATGACAGTGTTCTCCTTCCGGTGCTCAGGCAGAAAATGCTCCATCTAAACATCCCTGCGAAGACTGTTCACTTCATTTACAATCTATTCATGGGACGAACTATCAAAATTCGCAATAAAGGAATCTTAAGCTCGCCCAGAACAATTTGGAAGGGTCTTCCACAGGGTTCAGTTTTAAGCCCTATTCTTTACAATATTTACACATATGACCTGGAACATTCAATTTCGTCTTTCTGTGACATATTACAATATGCAGATGATCTTGCTATTTATGTAACGGCTCCTGATATTCTAACTGCCTCCCATCATCTTAACAGAGGCTTATATTATCTTAATCAATGGCTTACTGACCATGGTCTCTCTCTTTCTCCTTCTAAAAGTAAAATAATAACATTTAGTAGAAAACGTGTTATCCCTACTATTGATATCTCATATAATGGTGAATCTATTCCAGTTGTTAACAAAGTAAAATTTTTAGGTATTTACTTAGATTGTCATATGACCGGTACTGCTCACTTTAATTACATCAGTGACAAATGTGAAAAAGGTGTTAACATTCTTAGATCTCTCTCTGGCGTATGGTGGGGTTCTCACCCCATGTGTCAAAAATCCTATACAATGCCATCATCCGTAGTCACTTCGACTATGGTTCTTTTCTCCTGGAGCCCTGCAACAAATCAGCCCTTAGTAGGCTTGAAGCTATCCAAACAAGATGTTTACGTATTATCACAGGCGCAATGAAATCAACTCCTATAAATGCCTTACAAGTAGAATGTGTTGGTCCCCCTCTCTCTTTACGAAGACAGTTTCTAGCTGATAGATTTATCTCAAAAACCCTACAACTAACATCTCACCCCTTACACCGTAAACTAGAATCCTTGCTACTATTAGTTGTAAACAATTCCTATTGGTCTAATAAAAGCCGGCCCCCTATTCTTAAATCTCTTAATAGATTAGAAAATATTGAGTATCCTTGTGTTGCATCCCCAATTCTACCCTATTTTGAAACCAGCTATGATGCTATATTACTAAATCCTAAAATCACTCTGAATTTAAACATTAATAAAAATTCTCCAACTGCAAACAGAACATTCTATAACCTAGTGGCAAAAAAATGGACTGATTGGCTATATATTTTTACTGATGCTTCCAAATTGTCTTCATTCAAATGTGTCGGTTCTGCAGTCTGGATTCCCAAATATAAAATTGTCCTTAACTATAGATGCCCTCCTCAGGCTTCTGTTTTTACAGGGGAAGCTGTAGCCATATATGAGGCTATATCCTACATTTTTTCCCATAAAATTCCTAAATCAGTTTTATTTACTGATTCAAAAAGCTGCCTAATGTCATTACAGAGCAATATATCTAAAATGAAATCCATCTCCCCATTAATACTGAAAATTGAAGAACTCATACTAAATTGTAATAAGAGTGGGCTTGAGGTAGAGATTGTATGGATTCCTAGTCATTGTGGCATAGAAGGAAATGAACAGGCTGACTCCTGGGCCAAAGGAGCGGTAGATTCTGGCTGCCCTTCTCATTTAATGAATTACTCTCATGATGATTTCTTATATTTACGCGAACACTACACATTGAAATAATACTAGTTTTAACGGAATTTATCGCGTATATTTAACTTTTTTACCCGACGTTTCGAGAGCTTTACAGCACCCATGGTCACGGGAAGGACCACAGACTACTAAGAGGATAAAGGAGAAAGGACTGAGATGTTCAACGTCCAGTTGTCATAGTTAACCGCGGTTACCATAGATTAAAATTTTAACTTTTGTTCCGATCTACACAGTATGAGCTTATGGTATCATGGAGTCTTGCAGTTGTATGCTTGGGTTGGGATTTAATTTTATTTATTATAGGATCCCAAGCAGATGGTAGCACCCAGCCATCTTCTCTATTGAAATCAGGATGTTTTTTGATTTCAATAGCCTCGCGAATCATCCTTGGAAGGAATCGGTGTTCTTTAGCGAGGATTTGTCACAGGATTTGTTCACAGACTGCAGACTTCCCGGAGTCTGTGAACATGTACAAGATCGCCCCCGTCACTACATCAGATTTGATAGACCACAAATCCTCGCTAAAGAACACCGATTCCTTCCAAGTATGATTCGCGAGGCTATTGAAATCAAAAAACATCCTAATTTCAATAGAGAAGATGGCTGGGTGCTACCATCTGCTTGGGATCCTATAATAAATAAAATTAAATCCCAACCCAAGCATACAACTGCAAGACTCCATGATACCATAAGCTCATACTGTGTAGATCGGAACAAAAGTTAAAATTTTAATCTATGGTAACCGCGGTTAACTATGACAACTGGACGTTGAACATCTCAGTCCTTCCCGTGACCATGGGTGCTGTAAAGCTCTCGAAACGTCGGGTAAAAAAGTTAAATATACGCGATAAATTCCGTTAAAACTAGTATTATTTCAATTACTCTCATGATTTAATATCATTAGCTCAAATTGAATTAAAGAATTCTTGGGACAGAGATTGGAGCATATCCAGACACAGTAAAGGTAGCTACTTTGGTAAAATTCAACCCCAAATTCCTCCAAAACCTTGGTTTTTCAAATTTAGGTTTCTGAACAAACAAATCACGTCTACAATCTGCCGTTTAAGGCTCGGACATGTCTGCACTCCTGTATTCCTGGCTAAAATTAGAATCAAAGATCTTTCCCTCTGTGAATGTGGTCTGGATGAAGGTTCCCCAGACCACATTTTCTTCAGTTGTCAAAATCACCCAATTTCTTTATACAACATCCTCCCCAAAACAATCCCTCGTCCAATTAATATCAATTCCCTCTTAACTATCCCCGATTCCATATATGTCAATACAATCTCAAAATATATTCGAATGTATAATATTAAAGTATAATTATTGTGTACTAAATTTAGCTTAACCTAATTCTATATTCCCTGCCCAGGCTAATACCCTCCTATAACTAGATTTTTACTCTATATTGTGTGGTCCACAATTCATATATTTAGTTGCTTTGTTTTTATCCACATTCTCACCTAATAACCACTAACTCCTTTTCCACCGGAAAGCCTCAAGACAAGGTGTGTCAGACCGAAGACCGGATATTAGCAGAATTATTGTGACATTATCACAATACCAAGGGCCATATAGTTATTTTAAAAAAAAATAATTTTTTCTAAAAAAAGTAAAAATATTTTCAACCGTCTTATGGAATTTTTAGATTAATAATATTAAGTTATAATATTTTATTCATTATTTAGCAATCAATCGTCTTTATTTAGTATTATTTATTATTTTAAATGTGGTATTGAATTTAGTATTATTTTAATTCAATATAACATCCATCATTTTTTTAATAAACGTCAGTATATGGAGTGTAGAAGTAAGGAGTACACACTGTGTATCAAAAAGTGTACACAGAAAACGTTTAAATAAGGGTGGCGCCACTAAAACTTCGGGGTATACTTGAAAGAACGCACCGAAAAATATTAGTGGGATAGACGACTTGTCGAGGTTATATTTACTAAATAAAATTATTTTAGATTTTAGAGCTACTGAGCAGTATAGCAGCACACTTAAACCGTCGACAACTGCTAAGTTCATTTCATCCCAGTAGCTACTCCAACGCTGTTGTTAAGAGTTTTTGAGCTGTTATTTACTGCTTGCAGATGGCCACTTTTTCAACTATTCTACTATGGGAGTTGGTACTCCTTGCTTCTACACTCCATACTTCAGTACAAGTCACTTCATGATTTATTATTATAGTATTCTATGGTTCTAAACATTATGATTTCGGTTTTTAATCAGAATCGTAGTTTTTCTTATATTGTCCGTCCTTTCATTACAAGTTACAAGTATTTTTATTGACTGGAGGCTGGCAGTAATTGTTAGGTTGCCATATAATAAAATAAAAAAATGACGAAACGACACTGCCTTCGTCTAGACGTGGGTCGTTACGTCATTTTCAAGAAACGTAACGAAACCAGTGACTTGATCGGCGTCACCTGTTTCGAAACTAGTGATTTTTGTAACTGGCTATTTTTATTCGGCTACTGTGATTGTTTGCATAAATATCACCACCAACTATACAGTTACACACGAAACGAAAATCACAATCCGTGTTTGTAGCTACGAGTATACAGTAACTGTTTTCTGTTAAATCAATAAATCAACTTACCTTCATACTTTATTCAGATTTATGACAGACTGCATTAAATGTATTTATGATTGATTTGCGTTTATTAGGACACTAATATTTTCATAAAATTATTAATGCATGCATATTTACAAGTCAATTTGATTGTATATACAATGATTATTGATATTTACGGTTTATTTACACTTTTTCAACGTTTTCACTGTCATTTGTTTTTGCACTTTTATTTACACTGTACAATTAATTTGTTTGTTTGTTTGGCTATTTACACACAGTATTTAAGTTTTATAATATTATAAACATTTAAATTTTTAAATTTTTTATACTCATTTTTTAGTTATATTTTAATTTTATGAATAAACGAGTTCATGACTCCGTCAAAAATGTTTTAAAAATTATTTTAGTTAAATTCAATGTGACTCGCTTCCCGGAATCACAAACCGTTAAATATCTACAAACAGAGATTACTCTATTTTATTGTTTATGTCTATAGTCTTACGTATGAAAATTAAACGTACAATAAAACTGTTACTTACGATGGTTTGTTTATTGTTGTATGCCACATGTGCGCTTTGCGCTCGAGCGACCGACAGTCGACTCCCGCAATAATCACGGGTAACAGTAATCATAATCACGCATTTACAAAAATCACTACTTGTAACATGACTCGAAACTAGTGATTCGGTTACATGCCGCGTAGCCAGTTACTGTATCTAGTGACGTGAAATAACGCCCACGTCTACCTTCGTCATCCTGTCATCGTGTGCGTGTGCTGAAGCTGAACAGAAATAATTCTTGTTAAAAATAATTCCAGTGGGGGTGCTAAAATTATGTTGATTTTTAAGAAGTGAAGAATAATATTGGTGATGTTGACCTTAGGCTTATTGTTATTCCGCAAAAGAACTCTAAAAGAACATACTTTTACCGTAGTAATCCGTCAAAAATCGAGAAAGCTTCAAACGTGTTTGAAGCTTTCGGATCCGCATTAATGGAACTATGAACCTGGACCCTCTAACGTTTAGCTTATCACAAATCAATTACCTTGTTATAAATTTAAGTAAGAAAAATTTCAAACAGACGAGTCAAGAGTTGTCACAGGTAAGATATACCTAATTGATTTTCAGTCATTCTTTGTTTTCAATTGTCGCCATGTTGTGAACTATTTGCGAGTTCGCCACGAGCCTATTTTTAAAAATGAAACCGAAATCATTCTTTTTTATATTGTTCTGTATAAGTTATTGTACAATGACTTGTATGTTTTTAAATCGTTTTATATTACGCAAAGTTATTGGATACATGATGTGACGTGAAGTACCTAGTCGAGTCAATGGTAAATCTTCGGTGGATCCTTTTTTTCACATATTTACATAATTTAATAGTCAACCAAATCTAAGAAATACCTTTTGACGTTTCACATTAATCATTCCGCAATAACTGCACAAGCATACTCATCATCATCATCATCATCATTACAGCCTTTCACAAGTCCACTGCTGAACATAGGCCTCCCCCAAGTAATGCCACAAAGCACGGTCCTGAGCCACCTGCATCCATCGACTTCCTGCATGTCTTACCAGGTCGTCACTCCATCTAGTGGGGGGTCGCCCTACACTACGCCTACCGGTACGAGGCTGCCACTCGAGAACCTTTCTTCCCCATCGGTTATCGGTTCTTCGAGCTATATGGCCGGCCCATTGCCACTTCAGCTTACTAATCCGTTGGGCTATGTCGGTCACTCTGGTTTTACTGCGGATATCCTCATTTCTGAGTCTATCACGCAGAGAAACTCCGAGCATAGCCCTCTCCATAGCTCGCTGAGCGACCTTAAGCGTCCTCATACGGCCAGCAGTGAAGGACCACGTCTCAGATCCATAAGTCATCACTGGCAATACGCACTGGTTGTACAATCTAGTTTTTAGAGATTGAGGTATACCTGACGAAAAGATATGTCGTAATTTCCCGAACGCTGCCCAGCCGAGTTGAATCCGTCGATTGACCTCTCGGTCGAAGTTGGACTTACCTAGTCGGACTATTTGTCCCAGGTAAACATACTCGTCAACAACTTCGAGCATAGTGCTCCCAACAACTACCGGCATAGGTGTGACATGGACATTGAACATGATCTTTGTTTTGTCCATGTTCATCTTAAGCATACTCACACAATTTAAAATAACCTTTTACGTAAATCCTAAGAATTATGAAGTTATCTATATTTCATTACAACATGTATAGTTTTTTATCACTTATTTAAATTTGAATTTTTCAAATAAAGCAAAATATTAAAAAATAAACAGTATTAACTTTTTTTACTTGATGTCGCTATGTATATTACTGTAATGTTTGGATGATTAAAATTTATTGTTATGCGAATAATCGGAAAAATATTTAAATAATCGGTAAAAATATTCTAATAATCGAATCATTAATTTTTTAATGTATTATTTGTTTCATTTAATTTTTATTTTCAAAATTCCTTAAATTACATGAATCATGAATAAAACAAGTTTATTTTTTGCACTTTGTCAAAGTAAATTTTTGTAGGAAAAAACTAATATACAAGGCCGTGCTAAACTAACCACTACATAATTTCAATATCTCGCCATTTCGGTACCAGTTACTGACTCCGCAGATTCAGTAATTTTATGGGGCGATGTATACGCTTTTATTACAAAATGCCAGAAAATATACAAAATTTGACATAAGTACATAAAGTTCAAAAACTTTATTAAACTAAGTTTGTATAAAAATTTATGGATGGTAATAACCCCTGGGAAGGGTGATCACTACTTAGCTATTTCTAATTTGTTTTGTGTTCTTAATTGTAACACACATGATTGTATGCTATTTTTTTTAAACTAGTCCTGTTGGGTTTCTTGCTGGTTCTTCTCAGGACAGAGGTTTTTTTTTTTTGCGAACTAGTACTTAGTAAATGTAAAAAGTGACTTTCAATAAGTATTATTTATAATCTATATTGAATAAAAAAGTTTCTATTTCTGTTTCTAGAGCTTACTGTGCGTAATTTTGTGTTTGTATTCCTTATTTTGTGACTCAGCTTTAACTTTTTGGACTGTTTCTTCTATAATAACTTTTTGTACGTGGTAGAGCCATGCTACATCTATATTATAGTTGTAGCACGAATGGATCGGTGCAACCAGGGCAGGACCACGCTCTCACAGAATACCAGCGTAAAATAGCAGCGTAATGCTGATGTATTGGAATCGAGGCATTCCTTCTTAGTCCTCAGGGGTGACAACGCATTGGCATTTTGATTCTTAATTGAGGATAAATGTGTATGTCTATGGGCCATAGCATCCACTTACCATCAGGTGGACTGTGTGCTCGTTTGCAGTGACGAAGCCTTCGTAGAAGCTAAAAAGCCTGGCTTGCCTTATCAACCTGAATCAATCAATAATATCAACTAATAAAATAACTCGTAAACTGTTTCAAACTATTTTTGAAATTTCCTGGGCAATCCACTGTTCGACACATGTTGAGCGATGACCTCGTATTACCTTATCGATCTGCTGCTGTCATACAAAATGACTTTTAATGGAGCGATTAGTTGTCTCCTTCGCTCGCGTCGCGCTTTTTACGGGGCTTTCGAGAAGACGATCGCTCTCTTTCTAACCTATGGCAAAATATTTTATAATGAAATATAACTAAGATTGTATATAATATAGCAATTAGTATAGAGATTTAAAGCAAGGCTTTAGGAATAAAGTTGTCAAAAGTGGAGGCGCGTGGGCAATACGTTTGCAAGTTCAGTTCACACTTCAATGTTTATTTACTCTGTATGTTTAGCTTAAGTGATGTAATATTGCGAGTTGAAAATTTATGCTTTTTTAAAGATTTTTAGTGAAAATGGAGGATAATAGTGTTCCTTGTGATGAATTGAAGTGTGTTAAAGTGCTAATCGGAGAGGAAGAGGTACAATCTTTAAACTTTTTTGAGATAATACACAAGGTCATGAGTGTATTTCAGACTTATCAATTATTGCAATGAAAAAACTGTTATTGGTACAATTCAAACGTTCACCAACATTTTACGTGGACGTAATTAAAACTTTCCTTAAGAAAGAAAGACAATTCCATTTAGAATGTAAATAATTTGTTTTTTCTTTAATTTTGTACATAGTTTGTTTGTACTTTGTTCATGTTATGTAT
Source organism: Parnassius smintheus behrii (assembly GCA_036936625.1). NCBI lineage: Eukaryota > Metazoa > Arthropoda > Insecta > Lepidoptera > Papilionidae > Parnassius > Parnassius smintheus. The sequence goes on from JAUPFT010000016.1 coordinate 4,499,427, forward strand.
TGTATGTAAATATCTTTTTCTTTCGCTCTAACAAACCCAAATGGTTTTCTTCAAAGCCAGTGAAGCTATGCAATTGCTGATATGTAATACAATCTATCTAGCAGTAGTATGCTCACTGTGTGCTTTGTTAAACACATTCTTGACAGCACTGAATATGAAACTGAAGAGTGGAGACAGATCAAGACTGGTGTATTTTTAAAAAACTGCTAAAAACAACAATCTATATTTTTATCAATTTATATCTTAGGCTTGCCCTAGTTTGGAGCTCTAACTTCGCCACTGCTTGTTTGTCACCCAATGCTATAAAAAATTCTTTGAAGCATGTGGCCATGTCACAAAGGATGATTGGGCAAAAGTGGTAGAAAAAACAAAAAATTATTATCGATGATGATAATAATTAATATAAATAAAGACATCCTTACTAGTTTTACTGAAAGTGATTGAATAAATTTATTTTAATTCTAGTTTTAATCTCAAATTTTTGTAACTGTGCCTCTAGAAATAAGCAGTAACAACAAATACGAAGAAACTGATAAATCTTGTGTTATAAATTATCCGTTTTTAATTTATTCTGGTATTATTCAAACCAAACTGTAAATGATTACCAACTCTAAATAATCAATATCGATTTTTTTAAGAATTGAATATTGTATGTACCCATTTCATTTCATTCCATTGTTTGGTTGGCATGCTTGGTGCAATAAGTCTGACAGCTGTCAAAATGTATTTCTTAGATTTGGTTGATTATAGTAATTAATTTTTATGTCATATCTTACTAATCGCTAAATTGAGTTATGATAAATAATATATAAGTAATATAGATGTTATCGAATTCTACATTGTAATCATTGATATAAACGAAAAGGAGCCAATGTTTAAAATAATCTGTATTTATTTCTCATTATAAGAAGAAATTTTAACCGTTATTGTGTCGTCGTGTCATCGCCAATTTATATTTAGGGGTAGGGGTTTAATTTTTTATTCTTGCACATTGAGGGAAAGCATTCGCTGTTATATTTTTTGGTAAATTATTCAATACATTTTATCTACTTAATTTGTATTACATTAATAGTTTGCGTTATTTAAGAAATGTTTTTACACTAATTGTAAATATGCCAGTAAATGAAGATATTCAATTTTTGATAAAAATTTGTTAAATTTGGTATTTGGAAGATAGTTTAGTGTAAGATCATTAAATGAAGACATAAATAAATGTGTAATTGTGCGTATTTATGCATAATGGCAACTTCTTTCCAAACTAGGAAATGAATTGTCAGTGTTGTTTCATGAAAGTCACACAGAGTATTAGACTAGTTTCCGTTTCTGTAGAAATGCTTACTTAGCTTTATGATACGAAGTTACATAGGTAGTCATTTTCGAATGAATAAACATATAATAGTTTTAGAAAATTATTGCTAATATATTAAATAATAAAATGGATATAGGTAAGTGGTAAAAGTACTATAGTTTAATTTTATTAATGGATATGAAATCTAATAAAGTTTGTACAAAAGGAGTGTAAACTAAATTTAACAAAGACTAATTTAATTTATGGGATGAGGGATGTTATTAGGGAGGAAATTGTATAGTGAAACGGAGAGGTTAGGGCAGTTAAAAAATTTATAATCAAACGTACCTTCGTCTCATCCACACTCACCAATTTGAGCTTATTAACTATCTTTAATCTTAAGTTTTGCCGAAAATACAGGTGAACAAGTGTGTCCCAATCTAATTCTACATGTGACAGATGTACTATGTTTGGAGCTATTTCTGAATTTAAAAAATCATGGTTTGGAGGGGATGTCAGGTTGGAGTTCTGCATAATGTTTACCGATAGACTTCTGAGATTTTTTCCAAAAAGAGTTCCAATCTGACATCTGATGGATTTTCACAAGAGAAATAAGGTCATGAGTATATGTTATATGATGCATGTGGGTACTGGAAGTAGATGCTTGTTTTGCTAAGGAATCAACAATTTCAGTCACATATGCCACTATGAATTGGCAGCCAAGCAAGTTTTAAGTTAATACCTTGACAAAAACATCTAAACAGTGCATCTTTTATTTTAATAATAATTGGGAATTTTGATTTACTTTGAAACGGGTTAGATGAAATGGTTAGTAATGAACTATATGAGTCCGTAAAAACAATACATTTATTAATTTTGTGTGCTTCTATAAATAAAATTGCTTCCTTATATTCCTTATATTAATAAAATAAACAGCTGAACCTACAAAACTATTATCAGAAAGCTTAGAGGCATCAGTAAAAAGGGTCAACCACTCTTCCCATTTTTCGCATAAAATACTTATAAAAATTTGTTGGGCTACAGGGGAATTTTTATACACCAAAATCTAAAATAACTGGAGGATAATAATAGAGCTTCAAACGGATATACGAACAGAGGATTAGATTATGTGAGCAGTTTAGAAAGAAGTTGGGTGTGAAGATAGCTGAAATATTCTATATATAAAGCGATCAGCAAGATACTGTCCACATAGGTTAAGAGGTGGTTTGCAACATTCAACTTGTAGAGCATTTGACGGAGATGATTTCATGGCCCCCACAATGAGTCGTAAGCACTCGAGTTGGATTTTATCTAACAGCCTAAGAGCTTGTTTATTACAAGATTCCAAGAGTGATGTACCATAATCAAAATGACTACAGATTAGGACATTAAAGGTTTTAAACAATATGGATGAGACATTCTTATTGCATTTTTGACAATAAACGTTAAATGAGGAATACCTGTCATCTTAGAGTTCAGAAAACACCTAGGAATTTAACATTATCACTTGTCGGAATTATATGATTTTGTACTGAGATTGAAATATTCGAACAAAATCTTTTTCTAGTGAATATTTCCACTCTACTCTTTGTAGGTGATAAGGAAAGACCGTTATCAATAGTCAATTGTGAAGTAGAACAATGCGGAGTTAAGACGATAACTTAAGTTTGTAAAGTTCTTATAAGAGTAATAAAGCGTTAGATCCTTATGGCTATACAGTGTGAGTCTTTATAAAGTGCACATATCAAAACCAGGGAAACTACATATAATTTCATCAAAGGAAAAATTATAAAAAAAAATTATAAAAAATTATTCATTTTTTATGAATATTTTAAAATTTGAAATTGCAGCTGCTAACCCTATTTAAATAAATTGTTATAACTTTTAAACCGAATGTCCTATCAAAATGGAATAAATTTTTAAATGATTTTTAATAATTAGCCGTGCCAATAAAGTAAAAATTTCTAAAAAAATGAATGTCATAAAATTAGAATAAAGAGGTTTTTGATGAAAATCTGGTATTTTTTTTCAACATTTTTAAAATAACTAAAATTTCATTCATTCATCAACATACATTTTTTGCCATTAGAAAGCTAATATGATGTAGAATAACATAAGATAAAAAAAAGTAGGATTGAGGTGACGATTTAGAAGAAGTTATTGTAAAAATGATGGAAAAATAAATACCAGATTTTCATCCAAAACCTCTTTATTCTAATTTTATGACATTAATTTTTTTGGAAATTTTTACTTTATTGCCACTGCTTATTATTAACAGTCATTTAAAAATTTATTCCATTTTGATAGGACATTCAGTTTAAAAGTTATAATATTTTATTTAAATAGGGTTAGCAGCTGCAATTTCAAATTTTAAAATATTCATAAAAAAATAAATAATTTTTATAATTTTGCCATCAATGAAATTATGTGTAGTTTCCCTGGTGTTGATATGTGCACTTGCGACTCACACTGTATATGTTAAATAATAAATAAAAAATAATAATAAATATATATGTTAATACAAAATCTTGTGGGAGGCCTATCCAGATCTGTATAGGAGGGAGCAGTTTACCTTGAACTCTTTCTTATACATATTGACCTTACTGAAAGTAAATTAAAAATAATGCGAGTAATTAGGGCAAATCCAAAAGAAACATCTTTTCTTTAAGTAAAGGGAGGACAACGTTATCATAGGCTGATGATACATCGATAAAAACAGCAACAACTGAACTTCGACAAGCTATCTAGCATGCTCAGCCCAGCTCAGCCAGCTCAGCTTTTGAAATCCAAACTGTGATTTGGCCTGGAGACCTTTATTTTCCACAAACCATTCTAGACAATTTTTAATTAAATGCTCCATTATTTTGCACAGAGTTGATGACGGTAACTTTAACCATCTCCAGGATTTTTGTCTGGTTTTAAAATGGGGATAATAATTTGTTTTTTCCTATCATTAGAGACTATTCCTATAATAAATATGTTATTAATTCATTACTTTTAAATATTCCAGGGCTGGATCCTTACGTCATTTTAGACTAGATAGACTTGACTCTATGTAGGTTTGCAGATTACATATTATTCTATATTATTTATTCTCAGATATATAGATTCAGTTTCGGTTTTTTTGCAAGCTCAACAATGTTAAGCTAGCAAAGCTTAACATTATATTATGAAGTATAAACACCACTGACTCTTTTATTCATATTAAGTGTAATATTTTTGCAGTGCGAATTATTGTGTAATAATTAATTTTAGTTTGCTTTTGCTACCATTGTTATATGTTCCTTGTGTATTGAAGTTTCCCATTGTTATATGTTCCTTGTGTATTGAAGTTTCAATAAATTTTCATAATTGAAAGAATGATAAGGCAATCAAATGGAACCAAGTAATATTTCAATACATTTACAGAATTACAAGCATATTCTTGAATTGATTATTAGTAACCTTAAAGAATCACATAATATTTTTTATAGAATAAGGGTGACAAACGAGTACACAGTCCACCTGATCTTAAGTGGATGCTGTGGCCCTTAGATACCTACCTACATTTATCCTCAATTAAGAATCAAAATGCAGATGCTTGTCACCCCTAAGGTCTAAGATGGAATGCCTTGTTTCCAGTAAAAAGTTTCTTCAGTTCTCTACACTCACCGTACAAAACACAGCAGCTCTAAGCTTCTATTTTATGCTGGTATACTGTGAGAGTGTGGTCTTACCCTGCTTGAGCCGACCCATTCCTGCTACAACCATAAAATGTTTATTTAAAACATCACACCTGTCTTCTGAAAGGTTAGGCAAAGAATACAAAGATCCATTTGGCAATTCTGACACACCTCTTTTGTTTTTATTACATCTTTATTTATATCTATGAATATTTGCTTGTATCTTATTTAGTTTTGTTTGGTTGAATCATAGACATAGGGAGATTGGACTGTGCATTCCATATTCAATTGTGCAGTGAATACAGACCGAAAGGTGCAACAGAGACAAAGTGAATGTGTGGCCAGTAGTTGTCTCTTTCTGTAATTCTAATTGGTCTATGTCACTGGCAGTCAGGAGTGTTTCATTTTGTGCTGCATGTATAAATGAAAGACAATAATGTCATAGAGACGGGTAGTGGCTGCACAGTCACTTTGTTCTTTCTAAAGAATGATCACTTTTGTGAGACTAACACTCAGTCTATTATCTCTGTCTATATGTTGAATTAATTTCCACACCTTGGACGTCCCTTGCCAGCTCTGTCATTCACTTCTTCAGTTTAAATTAGTTTTAAGAACAATAACTGTTGTGTTCTCAATGTAAATTACACTGTTAATATAAAGATTTGCCCATGTTTTTATGTACTAACTCTACATGTATATTTTCCTCTGCTAACATATAGAAATTGTTTGTTGCTGGTGAATAGATGTTTATATGTTTCATTCTTTTTATATATGATAACCTTTAAGATAACCTGCAATCAATAAGTTTTGAGTTTTAGTTTGAACATAATATGTATAATATGGTATTCCAATTAGATTCTGAACAATATTATTCATATGGTAAATGATTTTCTTCAAATTAAATACAATATTTTTAATTTTAACTTAAAGCTGTGCGCCACATGACGTTTGCCTTTTGTCATAATCTCCTCATAAAATTCTGTAAAGGGTACTATTTCTTTTCTATTGGAGTCACAAACAATATTTTATATGTGACTGACTACTGCAGATTGCACATGTATATTGAAATATATCTAATCAGAAACACTATCATCATCATAATCATGTATGTTTGCTTGCTGTATTTCCTATTTTGAATCATTGTTTTGAATAATATAACAGAATTTGCTATTGTTACGAGCTTGAGGTTCGTGACAATAAAAATTGCCGATAGAATTACCTAAATTAACACTTTAATTCACTTTACACTTATTAAAGTTAAAAACACTAATGATTAATGACACTATTTACGAGTATATAAATTAGCACGGAAATATCCAGAATATTCAAGTAAACACGCGCAAGGTACCGAGAGTTCGAGCTTCAAATTGAAGAAGTTTAGTTCTTCGGTTCGAGACTAGATGGCGCTAGTGCCGTCGACCAAGACGCGTAACACTATTATTCTCGAGGTTCTAAAACACAAGTTACCTAATATGACTGTATGGAATATAAATTATTCTAATCTATTCTAACTAATACAAATCTCCTGCTGTAATGTATCCATTTATCTACTACTAAATGGATGGCTGGTCTAGAACACAATTATATATATATATATATATATATATATATATATATATATATATATATATATATATATATATATATATATATATATATATATATATATATATAAGTTAGTATTTCTAAACATGACCGGAATAAAAAAAAGATATATTTAACCATCACTATTGACAACACTAGTAACTCTTCGCAACAGCTTTTAAATTATGTTCATTTAAGGTAAAAGCGCCAGGGTAGCCTGCGAAATTCAAAATTTCTCTCGTTTTTTGCAATTTGCAGGTCAGTGTCAGGCTGTATGTTGAAATAAATATGATTCGCAATCGCTCCCATAACACAAGCTCTGCTTAGCTTGGGACTAGATGGCGTTGTGTGATAGTTGTGGAATATTATTATTATATTATTATTAATTATGAAAGGAAGCCGATAATAAATTTAAATATTTGTAGAAAATTAATATATGTATATATGTTCATATATATATTATACATATATGCATATATAAACATATATATATATATATATATATATATATATATATATATATATATATATATATATATATATATATATATATATATACGAGGGGTGTTCCAAAAGTAATGATAATCGGTTACTTCAGGTCCGCATAAAAATCCAAAAAAAAATTTTTTGCTTGCTTATATATAAAAAAGTCGAAGATGTTGTGCTCACTACGTCAGCCTAAAAAAAATCATATAAATATTATATTAGATCACGATTTCCGGGAGATAAATTCATTTGAATACAAACTGTCAAAGAGATAACATCAACATGGAGACAAACGAAATTAGAGCTGTCATCAAGCAGTGGCGAAGCTACCATTAAAGCCGAAAAGCCCAGCTTGCCTTATTAAACTGAATCAATCAATAATATCAACTAATAAAATAACTCGTAAACTGTTTCAAATTATTTCAATTTTCCCGCGCACTCCACTGTTCGACACATGTCGACCGATGACCTCGTATTGCCTTAGCGATCATAGATAAATAAATATGTAGCAAGCTAGCTTAGCGATACGTTTATACAAAGGTACTCTGTGGCGATACTGCTGCTGTCATAAAGTGAGTTTTAATAGAGCGATTACTTGTCTCCCTCGCTCGCGTGGGCTTTTTACGGGGCTTTCGAGAAGACGATCGCTCTCTTTCTAACCTATGGCAAAATGTTCTATAATGAAGTATAACTACGAAATGTTTATATAGCAATTACTATTAGCCAACAAGCCTGGCATTGCCATGAAGTTGTTTAGGAGTGCGTTAGCGACTAGCGAAGTGGTTGCGGGCCCCTCGTATGCAAGTTCACTTCACATTACAATGTTTATGTTTGTTTTTGTTGTGTTTGTTAAAAATTTATGCTTTTTCGAAGATTTTTAGTGAAAATGGGAGGATAATAGTGTTCATTGTGATGAATATAAGTGTGTTGAAGTGCTAATCGGCAAGGAAAAGGTAAAAATCTTTAAAAATGAAATTTAATATTCAATAAACATTTCTTCATACTTTAAATATAGGTACAGGACTCTAGTATTAAAGTTTAATTAGGTTAGGCGTATTTAAAGGTTTAATAACTCAATATTTATATTAATAGTGATATATGGTAAAAAAATAGCAAAGCTTTATCTTCTCATTATAACTATCTCATTCCTGTCGTAATCTGTTCTTTTATGCATATAACTTAAACAAAATATAATTTCGAGGTTTCACATCTGCCAGGCGTCCCTTTTTTAACTTTGCATAGTTTGTTTGTACTTTGTTCATGCTTTTATTTTGTTCATGTATTGTATTGTTTGTAAATATCTCAAGCAAACCCAAACGGCTCTTTTCAAAACCACCGAAGGTGTGCAATTGCATATTATGACATACAATCTATCTAGCGGTAGTATGCTTTCTGTGTGCTTTGTTAAACACGTCCTTGTCAGCACTGAATGTGAAAGTAAAGAGTGGAGACAGCTCAAGATTGGTGTATTTTTATTAAACTGCTAAAAACAACAAAACCATATCTCGGGCTTGCCCTAGTTTGGAGCCCTAGCTTCGCCACTGTCATCAAGTAACTCTGAAAAAAATATCTTCAAAAGACATACACAGTGACAGTGGAAACATTGGGGGACTCTGCTCCTCCATATTCTACAGTTGCACGCTGGGCCAAGGAGTTCAAACTGGGCAGAACATCCACTGAAGATGAACATAGCGAAGGACGCCCATCCACGTTCCTCACTGAAGACAACGTAAAAAAAGTCGAAGATGTTGTGTTGGCAGATCGAAGAGTCAAAGAATCCTTGCGAACGAGTTTCATATGAAAAAGGTCTCTGCGCGTTGGGTACCCAGAATGTTAACCGACGAGCAAAAGAAAAATCGAGTTGACATTTCGAGGGTCAATCTCGAAAAGTTCCAACCAGATCAAGAAAATTTTTTGTTCCGTTTTGTGACTATGGACGAGACCTGGATCCACCATTTTGATCCTGAAACGAAACAACAATCGATGACTTGGAAGCGAGCCTCCTCACCGACGCCAAAGAAATTCAAAGTTTCAAGTTCGGCGGGAAAGGTTTGGCATCTGTTTTTTGGGACGTTCAAGGCACAATTATGGTGGAATATATGGAAAAGGGAGTCACTATTACGGGCTCTTACTACGCAGACCAAATAAGAAGATTACGGGAGGCCATTAAGGAAAAAAGACGCTGCAAACTGCGAGCTGGAGTGCTGTTTCACCAAGACAACACACCGGCTCACAAAGCCGCAGTTGCGATGGCTGTCATTCAGGAAACGGGATTGGAACTGCTCGAACACCCTCCCTATTCGCCAGATCTAGCTCCTAGTGACTCCTACCTCTTTCCTCGGCTCAAGGAACGCCTCCGAGGCAAGAAATTCGAAGACGATAGCGAAGTAATGGCCGCTGTTGAAGCGTTTTGGGAGGGTCAAGACAAAGAATTTTTTTCAAAGGGAATCCTGGGTTTAGAAAAAAGATGGACTAATATATATACAGATGGAGCTAAAGAAGTTACTTCAGTTGAGTGGTCATAAGCACACTCGTTTTATTTCTTGTTTTTAGAGGTTGCTTTTTACCTTTTTTTCTAACTTTAATTATGCATAGATTGATAACATCCGAGTTAGTCCACTCTCTTACTGCACAACATCAGTGCATCTACTGCTGTATTGCAGTTTGAATGGCAAGAGAGTCTTATTATTACGGGTAGTAAGTTATGAGTTTTTTTTTTTTGTAAAACTGAAGTAGTAAACGGTCTTATACTCTACCTGATGGTAAATGGCTTGCATTAAGCACATACAAGAAGGTTAACAGATGTAATGTGACTACTGAGGTTTATAATGCAATGTTTCATAGCGTGCAATATGCCCTTTAGGACGAAACTGAACAATGCTGCTATTTGGTGCTAGAAATAGGTTAGAGCCAAGGTACGTGGTACCTTCCATGGGACTCGTAGACAGAAATGGAGACCTTTCACCTAGTATAAGTCATCAAAGGTTGTTGCAGGTGTGAACGAAGCCAAAACTCTTCAATAGCCCTGCTACAAAAAGAAAATGAGACTTAAATTTTTTTATGGCTTTTACTATTTACATGCTGCTGTTTATTACATCCCTAAGTACCTTGTACCAGTAATTGAATCTATAGACTCTTCAGCTGTCATTTCAAAGAAAGTTCTCATTGAGTTATAGACATATTGAGAGCTACCACATACATACTTTCATGTCAGTTGTCTGAGCTCTAAGTTGCTTGTTCTCAGTCAAAGTCAACCCAATTAATAGTATTAATCTACATAGAAATTAATCTTACACAAAAGTAATATGTATTATTCATAATATATTGTAAAATTGTTACAAAATGTAATAATTTTGGTGTTCAATGAAATTCCGAATATCATAATTACAAAGTACCTATGAAAATAACTATAAACATATGATGTTGTTTACATTTTTATTTAATATTTCACCAACAGGAAAATTTTAGACAGGGCCAACTATTTTAAAATAAACGTCAACAAAATCACCTTCAACTCTCCTCTAACCATAGCAATTAGAATATTATTCTCAAATTCACATGTTTTGTAGAATATTTTACGAAATTTTTATCCGAATTAAAAATATGTTCTTAATTGTTTTTTTTTTTAAATAATAGTGAATAATTTGACCTTATGTATTTCTTTTGTATGTATGTTATGCAAATCAAAAACTCGTCACTATTTTCTTTAATTTCAAAATAATTTTACATTCTTTGGTCACGACTGCGGAATGTGAAATTCTACAAAATATATATCTTATGGATATACGCGTAAATTTAAAAATCATTCATTTTTAAGGAAATCCGAATTGACGACTCCGTGGTGCAGTGGCTTAGCAATGAGTGGCTGCGCTGGGGGTCGCGGGTTCGAATCCCGCACGGAACAAGTATGGCCTACAAATAATTATTCCGGGTCTGGATGTTTGTCCTTGTGCAATTTATGTTTGTCAACTGCCCCCACGACACAGGAGAAAATCCTAGTGTAGGGGTAACGTTTAAAAAGAAATGAAAGCCGAAAATTTCCACTGCAGCCTATCAAACGTCCGCTGCTAAACAGGAGCCTCCCCGACAGATTCCCTCGTAGGGGGGATATTTGCCGTAGTTGCAACGCTTGGTAAACAGCAACACTTTTGTATGTAAATTGTAAATGCAGTTTTTCTTTAAAAATTTCAACCGATTTCAAAAAAGGAGGAGGTTCTCAATTCGACTGCATTTTTTATGTGTACCTCGGAACTTTTCTCTTGGGTGAACCGATTTTGATGACTCTTTTTTTATTTGAAAGCTGGTGCTTCTCATGCGGTCCCATATAAATATATATTGATCAAGATTTAATCAAGTTTTTGAGCTATATATATACGTATTTAATTGACTTTGACTGCATTGGTTATGTTATTATTTTATTTACATTGAAGTAGGGTGTACAATTTTTTAGTTTTACGACTTGTTATTAGGAAAACAGTGCAGGTCATCTCCTGACTGGTCTCCCCCTGTCGCCTCTTACGACACCCACGGGAAGGTATGATGTGGTTATTCTTATACTATTATTACACGGAGAACCTTAGTCCACTCATCAGCGTAAAGATAACTTTAATAAAATGTAACAGTGGACTTGGAATTATAAAGAATAAAATAATAGCAAATTCTATAGTCGAGCGTTTATTCTCCTATATATACTATGTATGTCTTTGCACCGACTTCACAATGTGAAATTATTTACATAATTCCTCTTAGGTGTTAGAAATAAATATCCACTTTTCATAAAAAAATGTTTTTTTTTGTCTATACTTAAGATATAATAAAGCGGAACGTTTGGAACTATAACCAGTCTGATTTGTAAAATTTTTTTCGTATAATAAAGTCAGATTCACGAGAAATAAATAGTATATAGGTTATCTAATATTAGGCCACACCTCTCTGCTAGCCTTATAAATATTGATGTTTCTTTAGCAGAAAAAGCGCTCGCGAAATGATTTATCCGCGTGCGCTGGCGTATATGTTAGTGATACCTACGTAAATACAGTGTTCTACAATAATATAGATCTTTTCTCCATTTAAAGGATATCCTCGATACCATATGCCTATTTCTTATACATAAGCCACGATATGGTATTTTGTGATAAGAACTTATTTAAAAATTAAAATGTGATTTATGAGCGTTATTATTATGCATAGCATATTAATCCTTACGAACTCACTTCATTATAATGGCAATTTTGGGAAGATAAACTTTGCTCTTTATTAGCATCTTATTTAGACGCATAGTTTAAGAGATAATGAAAAATTTACATAATTCAATACTCGGCTCGGTGTGCGGACGACGCATAAACACTAGTCGCCCGATGAGAACAGAGAGAAACCAACAGTGAAGAAGCTTCTATTAGTTCAAACTTCAAAAAATCTAGAAAGCAATGCATGGAAAAATAGGCAAAATTAATGAATTACTTTATCTATCGGTATGTGTATGTAATAGAGTGAAGTTAAGTTTTATCCAATCTCCCTCCCCTTCCCGGGTGAGCGTCACCCCCCCCCCCCCCCCTACTCCCTGCCCCAGAAATATTCCCGAAACGCTGTTTTATATAGTTATTATTGGCAGTTATATTTGGTTGTACAGGTATTATTGGGCCAATTGTGATAATGTATTACTATATTTTTTGGATATGGAGCAAAATGGGAAATGGCCAATACATTTGTAAGCTGTTGAATAATAATGACGGGGAAGCGAGAAAAAAGGGCACACCGCGGCGGTCGTGACGTGATATACGTATGAAACCATGAATGGCTTCATATGTACATATGAAACCGGCCTCTCACTGCGTGTGTTATCGCGCACCATCCACGCCGCGCCCGCACGCGCCTTTCGCAGTGTGAAGGGCTTGCCGTCGCGCGGCGCGGACATGCGTGGCGCGGCGTGTCCTATCCGTTTTGTCGGCTTCTCACTGCGTGTGTTATCAAGCGCCGCGCCACCCGAATTGATTTGTACGCGCAAGCATGCGCGAGCCCGCGCCACCCGTTTTCACTGGCGCAACGCGGCGCGTGCTTACGCACACTAATCAACTCGGGCGCGGCGCGGCGCGTGATAGCACACGCAATGAGAAGCCGGCTTGAGACGTATGCGACGCGCCACGCCGCGCCGCGCCGCGCCGCGCCTTTGTAGTTACTGACTTTAAACGGATAGCACATGCCGCGCCACGCATGTCTGTGCCGCGCCACGCCAAGCCCTTCACACTGCGCGTTGTGGGTGCGGGCGAGGTGCGGCGCGTGATATCACACGCAGTGAGAAGCCGACATAAAGTCGGTAACTTTAATGGCGCGGCGCGGCGCGCATGTCTAAAGCCGGCTTCTCACTGCGTGTGTGCGCAAGCGCGCGACTCGGGCGAGCCCGCGCCACCCGTTTTCACTGGCGCGTCGCACGCAATGAGAAGCCGGCTTAATATTATCGTGGCAGCAAACCACAGTATCGAAAAAAACTTGCTGTCGTGTGGAATTGCGCTATGAGTGTGTCTCTGTACTAGTTCGTACACTTTTTATTACATTACAGCAGATTTAGAAGAAAAATCCTTTTATCAATTTAACAGACAAAATGTACGCTTTACAAAATAAATTTACAAAAATAAACTAATTAACATATAACAACAATCGGTAAAAAGTTTTAAAATCTGTATTTATAAATAAAATTGAAGTGTCTGTTTGTAATATCGACATAACTGCCTTATAGTGAACTGAGGTGGTCTGCATGCCATCACAAAATTAATGAGAGTTCTCATAAAAAAATTGTGTATTTCTCTCTGTTTGTCCGGTCTAATCTTTAGAATGACTGATTGTTATAAAACTTTACGAACCAGGCAGTGATCAATGCCAGGAGTTATCTATATAGGCTATATTTTAACGAAGAGGTTATTATTTGGTCTTTGATTATTTTTTAATCTAAACAACGCCAAATTATTAGATCTTACTCAGACGATGCCGTGGCGGGTCGCACAGTTAAAATAATTTTGACCTTTGGTACAAGCTTATTGATTATTGAGCGCACCATAAATTTAATCGCCATGTTTAAGGTTTCTGTTCCGCGTTTTTTTTTAATAGAATAAGTGTGACTAACGAGCATACAGTCCACCTGATGGTGAGTGGATGCTATGGCCCATAGACGTCCACATTTATCCTCTAATAAGAATCAAAATGCGTTGTCACCCCTGAGGACTAAGATGGAATGCCTCGTTGCCAGTAAAAAGGGGTCTCTGGACCTCTACACTCGCCATCGGAACACAGCTGTATTAAGTTGCTATTTTACGCTGGTATAAGTTGACATGCAGTGATTTATTTGTTTCCTATATTCATAATGTTATAATCATTCTCTAATACTATATAATATTTGAGAGTTTCGATTACGTACTTCGTGTTGGGCAATGCACCAGCTCTTATGTCGCCACACACGGTCGGTTCAACTGATCATTGCAACTGATCAGTTGAACAGAACTAAAACTGTTGTGGAACTGATATTTTTTAAATAGTGGATTTTCTATATATCGATCATTATTAATATATTAATATCGGAGTTTTACATATAAGTTTATTTTTTTTACAGTTTTAGTTTGGACTGATCACTTGAAATGATCAGTTTAAATGACCGTGTGTGGCCACCATTACAACTCGGTATCGGTTTGACAAATAATAACATGATTTTGTCTTTAAATATCATATAATTTTAAAGCTTAATAATTTTTTAACCCAATTGTCTTAATATGTTACAAGTAACATTTTCAGAATTATGGATGTAATTAAAAATTTTTTAGTTTACATTCAAAATTTACTCTATGTGCGAATTTTGTTAATGTTCAAAAAATAATTCAAATGCAAGGTGCACTTTAAATTATTAACTATTAATCCTTATCCTGTCCCATAAATCATTTCGATTGTTTAACTATTGTTTCTATTTCACCGACAGGGAACTATTAATATAACATTATTTTAACATAAATGTTTCAAGGCGATTCAATTGTATAATAAAAAGAAACTAGTGTTCTATCAGAATGCAATTTACCATTACTACGCTTGGGAGCTTCATATGGGTGTTGTCACCGTAAAATAATATGGTTCGTGATATAAATAAAATCTTTTTATTTAGACACGCTACGCTAGGATAGGAGGGCACAGGACATACACCCAAATAAAACGTAACTTTTGCATTTGGGCAGTTGGATAAAAATAATAAAGTAACATTTTTATTTTTAGCTTTCTGCATATGCTGAACTGAGAAAAAGATTACTTTGCTTTAGAAAGTGAGATACTTACAGAAACCTTTTACAATACTCGGAACAATTTATAATTACACATATGCTATTTAAAGTTTTAACTTCTGACCTTGGTATAATCTCGTGTGTTTGTATTGATGCTATATTTGAATGCATATTGGCACAAATATTTTTCAAATTTTCAATATTTGCTATGACAATATAACAATACGTCCCTACTATGCTATGCTCAAAATTTTATGTAATCTAAATTTATTTTATACTATCCAAATTTAATATTGGCAACATTTATATTGTATTGCGTACCATTTTGGTTGAATATTGTAATACGTGCAGAATAGAAAAATGTGTGTTAATTTTAAATGAAAATGGCGTACCAATTTACGATTAATAGGATTGTAAGTTTAGAAATATTTAAATTACAAGTTTTACGTCATATATTTTTCAACAATTATATAAAGTAACCTTTTTTGTCTACCAGATTGTCAATCTATATGGCTTGGAAGCAGAAAATCAGTTACTGAGGTGTTTGCTGACGGAGGCAGCAAGAACTTCTTGGGACTCTGATCGTACGGGGTCGTCAGTTAGCAGCGTCCACGCGTCACTGCTCGCGCAACACCTGGCTTCCCTGTTAAACCACCCGGCCAAGTCAACTGTTGTTTGCCGGGCCGTCGATCACCCAAATCGTTCACTGCAGAAGGTAAGTTTTAAATTTCATTCATTTTAAAATTTGTTTTTGTTTAATGAAGGGAAGTATTTGTTTTCTTCTTTGTATGCTTATGTTTCTTGAGAGAAGTAGGTTATGGAAAATTTTAAATTATTGATTTATGTAGTACAGTCAAGTCTCGCAACTTTACCAATGGAAGTTAACTTTGCCATCAGCGATGTATAGGTACAAAATTACTATTGACATCCCTTTTTGGCATGAAAACATAATAACTAATTGACAGCATTGCTTTCGATATGGCTACATGAAGGTTAATTTTGGCATTTTATTTTAACGTGGAGTCGTAGCGGCGATTTAAGTGCTCCAGAATATTAGTTGATTTTTTTAAAATACTGCATGAAGGTATCTATATCTTTGTTGTAACTTATTAATAATGATTAAGAAATGTAATATTTCGTTTTTAACATGGTCTGCTGTCTATAAAACTGACTTGGCAAAGTTAACATACTAGTGATGCCACGATGTAACGGTAACTTAGCAATGTTTTGTTACAACCAAGGGTTGTCACTTTCAACCTATATATTTAACCGTTTACGACTTTTGTACTTGCCGTTCTATGTATATATTATGTTTACCGTTGCAGCCATTTGGACCAATTTTACCAAATGAGTTTTACATTTTAGAAAACGAATATTCCGCCGAAAGTTCGGTAAAACTTTTACCAAGCGAATATTCGGCCGAACATTATTCAGTAGGATCACCTCGGTATCGGTACATCACCAATTTATGTCGAAGCTTGTTACCGTAAAGCGCGCGGGATTAGCGTCGTACCCTGCCCCTCGCTCTCCGCCACACCTGACAAGTTATTGCATCATCTAGTACTGAGCAAATTGCCGGCAAAATTTGTAAATTGATAATCATATGATAAAAATGAATGGCGGGAGATGTACTAATCGGACTTACTTTAGAGAAGTTTATGACCAAAGTGAAGAGAAATGTACTAATGTAATGTAAAGTTTCTTTGTTTGATTCCAAAAACATTTATTAAGCTCTCTATTTGCTATAATTGGAAACAAATCTACAGTGCCTCAAAAACCTAACACTATGCACTGCAAGTAGATTTAAACCACAAATAAAATATACTTTCAACAATAAAATTATGAAACACATTTCATTACTCAATTCGTACATTTCAATGCAGAGGACACTTTGAGTACCACTTTAATGAATATTATAGCTATAATAATATTATAAATAGCTATACGAATAATCGGTAAAGATGCCGAATATGCCGAATATCGAATATGAAACGAATATTCAGCCTATCTCTCTCGGTGGTAGATCCACGCTGCAGCTATATTATGGTTGTAGCACGAATGGGCTCGACCGGGGAAGGACCACGCTCTCACAGAATACCAGCGTAAATTAGCAGCTTAATGCTGCTATGTGTCGTATGGTGAGTGTAGAGATCCGGAGACCCTTTTTACTGGAAACGAGGCATTCCATCTTAGTCCTCACGGGTGACAACGCATCTGCATTTTGATTATTAATCGAGAATAGATGTCTATGAGCAACAGCATCCACTTACCATCAGGTGTACTGTGTGCTCGTTTGTCAACCTTATTCTATAAAAAATAAATAAACTCCGATGGCAAAGTTGCCACAAAGTGAGGTTAACTTTGCAATTTTCTACTTTTGAGTATTTTGTCTATTTACTGTTAGTATTTGTTTAAATCACTAATAAATACGAATTCTATGAAGAATATAGAGTCACCTTTTACATTGACGCCCTGTCGGAGAGTATGTTTTATGTTGGAAAATTGGTCCTAAAATTTTAAATCATTCCAAAAATGCCAAAGTTGCCAGGTTTCACTGTACAGTTTTTGTCTGTAAAAAGTGCATTTTTGAAGTAAATATAGATTAAGAATGCATTACAGAACATGGTGAAATGTTCTTCTTGAAATGAATCCTTACATTTTTCAATAATTTAAAATTTTCAATATAATTTTACTAGTAAAAGTGTTACCTATATTGCATTTTATGAACAATTAAATGTTTAAATAATAACTTTCATTTTTGTGCAATGTTGTTTTGTCCTACCTGTAGTTGTTCCTGATAGTGACACATGTAACTGTATTTATAACATTAAAATAACCGCAACATCTATTGAAACACAATGTCATTCATAAACTTATTCATCAGGAATGACTGTTTTCTGTTTTAATTATATAGCATTTTATGGTCAAACGTAAAATGTTTCATATAGATTGAATACAAATTCCCTGTATTAAATTATCAGAAATTTCTTTATTCTTATGACCCTTATTTGTAAATATTTCATTAAATTTTAAAACTTTCCATATTTAGCAAGTTTTTCTTGTATTTTTATTTATTTAAATTACTTTTATTTATTACTTTTTAACTTTCTATTTAACAAGTAATGATTATGTAAATATTGTGAATACTTGGTTATAAGATATTTTGTGAGAGATATATTTTGTTGACTGCAGCTGGCCAAGGAGGCCATGGAGATTCTCATAGAATCGTCAGACACCGTTATTATATGTAGGTACTAGTTTTTATCGTCAATGTACCGTCCAATCTCGATTCATTTTACTGATGTATTGCTTTCACTTTTTTAACGAAATCGTAATGGATTAGTTTGCATTTGAATTCAAGGCAAAAATACTGCAAATTGTATTGAGATTGTTGTTTAATGTCGACTTCATGTACACATAGTGCATGAAATTGTATTCTATATCAGGAAATAGTTGATTTTTTCACTGTCCATTTCATATCCATTTGCTAATGAGCCATCTTCTTACGCCGTAGTTGCATCGACATCTGCATGGAAGGTGTTTTAAAATTGTATTAGCAAGTAAACTTCAAAGCACATTCTGTTCCTTCTGCATGCTACTATCTGTGCAATTACGGCATACGTTATCAAACGACAATATGTAGTTTTTATTATTTTTCTTTCAGACATTGAAATCCTCTAACACACTACTCAATCGCCTTTCAAGACTGTTGAAGTTTACCACAGCGGAAGATGTCACATTCTCATTAGTGTTGAGGAGGCATTCGTCGAAATCTGAGATCATTACATTAGCTAAACAACATTTGAAGAAAAGGTTTTTGGACCTTGTACAGTGCTACTTAGATGCAGGTATGTACAATGAAAACTATCTAGCACTAAGAATATATTTAAGACATAGAAAATATGTTGTATTTTTATTTTCTAAATGAATCAATAAAAATAAATAATGAATTGCATCGTTATATCGTTATATTTTACAGGATTTTTTTTCGCAGAACGTGGACATCAGGCGGAACGTGCGGGCCTTCAGGAATGCAGTCCTGAAGTTTTGCAAACTCTACTAACAAGCCTTGCGTACGAGAACTTTCGTCTTGCGCCTGTGACGAAGGACTTGTTTCTGCAACGTTTGCGTGTGGACTTCCCACGGGAAGTAGTCCCAATAGTTTTAGCGCCCTTGTTGTATCCTGACGACACGCGGACGCCGTTAGAGGAAATGAGCACAGCTGACGACATGGCGGCCGCAATGATGGATAACTCACTTGCGGAAATCATCCGAGATATTGGCTACACTTTCACGTCGTCTGTGGAGGAATGCAAAAACAACATGCTCAATTTCGGTGCGCGGGAACCCACTGCGGTCGATGTCGCCCGAATCATTTCGATGATGGTGCGCTACCACGCAACCTTGCCAGACGGCCCACAAATACAAACTCCCGGAAACTTCTGGATGAATCACGAACCCAAGAAAGACCCCACACACGGACATGGGGAATCGTGGAATGCGGAGGTCTTTGTACAAACGCTCAAAGAGCTAGCCTCCAATTTGAACTGGAAAGAAGTGATTTTACAACTGGACCACCCAGAATTTATTATCCCGGACAGACAGGGACTGAGTTTGCTCTTTACGATTCTGCGCTTGGGGCTGCAAAGTGCGGGCTATCCGACTAATATATTCCCAGTTGAATACCTATGTAGAAGATGGACTAATTTGGAAGGACAGATGAGCTTGATCACAAACATTCTGAAATATCCAGACATCTTCAGCATTGCGGACTATCCCTTCCATCCAGTATCTATTGACATACTGAAGTCACCACCTGAAACAGACAATAAGGAAATTGCAACATGGCGATGTCTCTATCTTGTAGAATTATTGTTATATGCTTCGGAGCGAGGATATTACATGCAAGTTCATGAACTGTTCAAGTTTCCATTACAGCATTGCCCTGATATACTGATGCTTGCCTTACTTCAAATAAGTCCACCAATAACTGTGTTCCGGCAGGAGTTGCTGTCAACGTTGATACCCATATTCCTGGGCAACCACCCCAACTCCGGAATCATTTTACAACATGCCTGGCACTCACAGAACCCAAACATCAAACCGATTATCATGCATGCCATGGCCGAATGGTATATACGCGGCGACAGTGACCAGTCCAAATTATCCAGAATTTTGGATGTAGCACAAGATCTGAAGGCATTATCATTATTGCTGAATGTTCAGTCATTCCCCTTCGTCATCGATTTGGCGTGTTTAGCATCTCGTAGAGAATATTTAAAGCTGGATAAATGGCTGACGGACAAAATTAGAGATCACGGCGAAACTTTCGTGTCCGCCATGGTGAAGTTCCTGCAGAGGAGATGTCCACAGGTCATAGGAAAAGGACCCGATGAGCAGCTACCCAAAGCAGCGCAATTGCCCCACGAGACAATCGCCACTATGCTGACATGCCTGCAACTGTGCATACCGAACGTGCTACAAGAGTTGCAAGAAGCAATTTACAATGTGATAGCAAACTGCCAAACGCTGATACTGAGTAAGACTAGGCAGAGCATTGTGGGTATTGCCCGACCCCATACACGGGTCATAGAGACACCTTTCAATCCGGTTGGCTTAGGCGGGCAGCTTTTTACACCGCATGTCGATTCGATTACCAATCTGACGCCGAACGTCGCGAGCATGAGCTTAGGCGCGCCAGCGAACACAGCGTTCGCAATGCTCGGAACATTAGGACCTTTAGTTACCACCCCGGGATCTCCATCACGACTGATGGGGCCAGGGCCCAACAGCCCATTCCCAATGATGTCACTGCCACATAATGCTAATGTCGCTAATATGGGCGCTTTGACTCGTATGGCTCCAGTCCCTGCCATGGACAAACCCCGTATACCAGATCCCATTCACTTTCCTGAAATAATGCATAATGTTTCAAAGGAAATTGAGGATGAAGCAAATGGATACTTCCAGCGAATCTACAACCATCCACCACATCCTACTCTGTCTATAGACGAGGTGCTGGAAATGCTGAAGAAGTTCCATGATTCTCCGAATAAGAGAGAGCGAGAAGTATTCTCGTGTATGCTTAGAAATTTATTCGAAGAATACAAATTCTTTCCTCAGTATCCTGACAAAGAGCTTCACATAACCGCGCAACTATTCGGCGGTATTATTGAGAAAGGTTTAGTTCCTAGTTACGTTTCGCTGGGCTTGGCTTTAAGATTTGTTCTCGACGCTCTGCGTAAACCGGAGGGCTCTAAGATGTATTACTTTGGTATAGCTGCTCTTGATAGGTTCAAGTCGCGTTTGAAAGACTACCATAAGTACTGTGAGCATGTTAGGGCTATACCACATTTTAGTGAATTCCCTCCTCACCTGATTGAGTACATCGAATATGGACTGCAGAGTCAAGAGCCGCCTACTAAGCCGCAAGGTGCAGTTTTGCCTAGGAGTCTGGCCGCCATATTGAATCAAAGTGCTGTTGTAACAGTTTCCGCACCATACAGGTACATTTTTTTTAATAGCCATTTATACCTAAGTTAGCACATAGCACATTTTGGATCTTTAACAACTAAATTTGAGAGATGGTGTTTTCATGGGCTTAACCGGTTTAAAATTTAAAAAGATGTTATGTTGTGATTTAAGTTTGTGTGAGCTTATCAATGATGTACTTTAACAGCTTGTAAAAGTCCACTGTTGAACATAGCCCCCCTAGATTGGCTCATGGAAGGGGCATGCCAAAGGAGCCATGTTTGGCAGGCGGGTTGGCGACAACAATTTTTATAATTTTGTTTTGTTATCAGGACGATGACCCTGCCCATCTGTTTCATTTTTTCTATGTCACATCTTCGTCATCCAAAGTGAAGTCATCCAAAAGGCATGTAGTAAGGTGTGGCAACGTAGTAGTGAATATTCTTACACCATCACTATGTTGTACTTTATATATATTTTTTCTCAATTTAAATTGCTAAACTAATGCATAAATGAAACTAAGTTACTTTCAAGCACTATGAGAAATATTGAAATGCTAGTCGGTATTTATGATTTTTATCTGTTCATTGTGGTGTCTATTTTTTTTTAAAACTGCGTACTAGGATTTTCTCCTGTATCGTGGCGACAAACATTCAGACTGGGAACAATTATGTGTAGGCCATACATGAATGTAGATGTCTATGGGCCACAGCATCCACTTACTATCACGTGGACTGTGTGCTCATTTGTCACTCTTATTTTATAAAATAAAAATAATAAAATAAAATAAATGAAAAACTTGAACCGAGTGGGAGTCAGCCTGCTACTCATTGCTAAGTCATTGCCCCACGGAGTCTCATGTCTATATTCAGAATTATTAGTAATGTGAGTGTTCATTAACAGGACTGTAGTCGGCGCGCCGAATCCCATCTCCGTCATCTCCAAAGTTACTAACTGCATTACTGGCGGCATAGGCAGCCGGCCATCTATTGCCAACGCCACAAACATTGACACACTACTCACGGCCACCGACAGGGAGGAGAAGATTAACGCCCCTCCGGAAGCAATACAGGACAAGACAGCTTTCATCTTCAATAACCTGAGCCAGCTAAACCTGCAAACGAAATGCGAGGAGCTCAAGGAAATAATCACCGACGAGTACTACCCGTGGCTGTCACAATACCTCGTCATGAAGAGAGCGTCTATCGAGCTGAACTTCCACGCGCTTTACTCCAACTTTCTCGACGTTCTCAAGATACGAGACGTTAACAAGATGGTGACGAAAGAGACCTACCGGAACATAAAGTTTTGTTGCGCTCTGATAAAGGCATAGCTAACTTTTCTGACCGTTCTTTATTGAAAAACCTCGGTCACTGGTTAGGCATGTTAACATTAGCACGCAATCAACCAATCCTTCATATAGACATAGACCTCAAAGCACTGCTACTTGAAGCTTATCACAAAGGCCAGCAAGAGTTGCTTTATGTCGTGCCGTTTGTAGCTAAAGTCCTGGAATCTTGCGCAAAGAGCGTTGTATTTAAGCCGCCGAACCCTTGGACTATGGCACTAATGAACGTATTGGCCGAACTGCATCAGGAACCTGATTTGAAATTGAATTTAAAGTTTGAAATAGAAGTGCTTTGTAAAAACCTAAGTCTGGATTTAACAGACCTTAAACCATCTTTATATTTGAAGGATCCGGAGAAGCAAAGGTTGATAGAATTCCAGCTGTCCCAACCCAAATTGAATAAAGAGCCCCCTAATGTAATTCCTGTTAACCAGGCAATAGTGCAGACACCACAAATGCAAATGATGCCACCACAGCCACCAATGATACCCGCCGAGGATATGAGTGTGGTGGCACCCACGCCCACGAGTGGGCTCGTAAATGATCCTGGCTTAATGGGAATGCTCGGGATCCCCGAGCCCAGGTTCAACTACCTGGACGTGAATGTCTCATCCACATCTGCGTTTGGACAGAAGATTTGTTTCAACCCCCACATAATACTATTCCAGAATTATCCGCATTTGAAGCAGTTCGTCAAACCGGCCATCGAGAGATCGATTCAAGAGTGGATTCACCCAGTCGTGGATAGGTCCATCAAGTACGCTCTGACCACTTGTGAACAGATCATTAGGAAAGATTTTGCATTCGATCCGGACGAGGTTCGTATGCGCACTTGCGCTCACCACATGATGCGCAACTTGACGGCTGGGATGGCCATGATCACTTGCCGGGAGCAGATCATCAGCACCATCAGCACCAACCTAAAGGCAGCGTTCATCACCGCTTTGATTCCTGCGACGCCACAACAGGTAAAAATCATTAACAATACATTGTTTTGTAAAATAGTTAACATAATTATAATTCTTTATAATATTACAAATAAGAACATTCCACCTGATGGAAGTGGCCACTGCCGTCCATGAACCAACCAACCAACTTAAAATAATAAAAGGCAACAAATATGTTGTTAACCTTAACAATAGAATGATGTCTCACAGCCTTTAATTAAACAGGCTCTTTTTTCCTACTGTATATCATTAATAAAGATCAATCCGGTCTTCAAAAGAAAAGTCAACAACTTTAGCAATATTTACTCTTGTGCAAACAATACTGACAAAATTAAATAACGGTTCCATTTTTTGAATTGTTCAAGGCGTTTGATTTTGTAGACCATGACCTCTTGTTTATTAGTTTAAGTTTAGAAGTAGTAGTTTTTAGTAACTAGTTTAAACTATAAATTGACATTTTCAGGCTTTAACAAACATGAATCAGCGGTTACTTCCGTACAATCGAACAATCGTTTCGTGATCACCTCATCAGATGATGGCACGGTCAAGCTTTGGGATATTCGCACTGGCGAATTCATTCGCAACATCGTAAAGATAAATACCAGAAGATCTGTTCCAATGCGATGCCGTATCAGAGCTTCCGCAACCAAGTTAATATGTGCTCTTAGCTCGAGGTTTGGCGACGTGGACACAAAGCTCGTGGTCCTGGACTTTGACGTGCCCGAAGATTGCAGCGAGTACGACGAATAACATCGACTCAACCGCTGCCTTCTGCGTCGATAGTCATACTTGTACGCACCGTGTTCTGCTAAATATGTCTCGGAGGATGGGCATCAAACCATACTGCTCGTCCTGATCTCTCATGGACTGTTTTTTTTTTTGTAATCAGTGCCTCCTAAAGTCTTGAAACTATAGTGATTCTAAAATTAGAGACAGCTCGTTTAAAACGATTGGTATAATTTTGTGAGGGTATGTATTGAATTGTGTTTGTGCAATCTACATTCGGAGCTGAGATATTGTGTTGAGAGTGAGGGGACAGTGGTGCTTTGATCAGTGGATTGTGATTTTTTTATACAAAGTCTACCCACCGGGCTTGACGCTAGTATTGAAGGACCACATACATTTTCCACAACATTTTCTGATTACCTATTTATACATTCAATGCCAATGTGATACCATTACATATTTACAATTTTAGTCCTTTAAAAATTTATAGAATAATTAATTATGTTCATTAAATAAAAGCGGGGGCATGTATGTTCACCTCGCTTTGCCAAATTTCTGTAACATTGTTGCATATTAAATTAACCCAAAGAGTTAAGAGGATATCGGACTTTAGTTCTTAAGTTTTATTGTTAAGTTGCTATTAGTAACAACAATTTGTGTTGTTAACTTTAGGTTTTGTTTAATATTGACCTAAAATATTAAATCATTAAATACTACATATTTGCACTTTGTAAGCGAATTTAATGTCCTTTTTATTTTGTAGTTACTAAATGGAAATCTTAATTTTTGTTGTAACATCCACAAGTTAACAATAATGTTTGTTGGTGTATATGGTAAGTGGATGATGTGCCTTGAGACACCTACATCTATCCTCGATGAACCAACGTGCAAATGCATCATCACTCTTTTTACTATTAAAAGTGCGGCGAACATTTTCCAACACCTAAAGGTGAAACGATGAAGTTGCGATATCGTATATTAATAATATATGTTAGTTGCTTTTAAACGTAACTTCTTCCGCGTAGAACCAAAAGAAAATACCTGCCAATCCATCAAAAGTGGTCGTTCATCACTTTCATATTGGAAAATATTAAAAAAAAAACATTGAACATGTATTAATTTATGTAAAAAAAAGGTCTTATCACCTTAAATACTCATATGTTTATTGTAAAAACGGTGTAGAAGTAAAAAAAATGTTAAAAATCAATTTTGCATCAAAACTTTAAGGAATAGAAGATGAAGTGAAAGGAATTTTAATTAAGCTTTTATTAGCTTCGCGTGTTTTATCTATGTGACGGAATATATTAATGTAATTTTCACAAACTTGTAGACGGCCAGATTGACGTGAAAATTTGTACTCTTCAAATCTAGCAAATTTAAAAATAATTGGTTCGAATTTTTTTATCTGTTATAGTTTATGGGGATATAATCATCAAAAATCGTTTTATCCTCCTGACGACCAGGAAGCCTAAAGTTTAAGTATTTTCATGAAACTTCTATGGGTTATTATTTAAAGCATAAGTATTTAGGGAAAAATAGTGAAAAAAATCCATGTCCGGAAAATCTAGGTTTTCCTTATGTTCTTTATAAAGTACAATTGTAGCTAATTTAGATGTACTTCTAGTAAGACATAAGCGTTACATCTGATTTAAACCAGCTAGACTTTCGTAACATTGCGTATGAATTTAAAAAATAAAACGTAAAAAAAATGTTGAAGCACAATTTTAAATAAATCTTTCAAAAACTAACGTCTTGTTCATTTACTCTCTTAAAAAGGAGATAAAAAAAATAGTATTCTTACTCTTAATATGTTTTCAACTAACACTATATTTGAGAGATCAATGTTAACAACTTAAAGTTTATCCTTATCTTAATAATTGAATAATCAGCCTCATAATAAGAGATCTTAAGAGATAAAAAAATAGTATTCTTACTCTTAATATGTTTTCAACTAACACTATATTTGAGAGATCAATGTTAACAACTTAAAGTTTATCCTTATCTTAATAATTGAATAATCAGCCTCATAATAAGAGATCTTAAGAGATAAAAAAATAGTATTCTTACTCTTAATATGTTATAATCTAGTATAATATGTCTTAATATGGACAGGCCTGTTGGTCTAGTGGTTAGTGACCCTGACTGCTATGCCGGAGGTCGTGGGTTCGATTCCCACCCAGGACAAACGTTTGTGTGATGAGCACGATCATTTGTTCTGTGTCTGGGTGTAACTTATCTATAATATTTATGTATTTAGAAATATATAAGTATGTTTATCAGTTGTCTAGTACCCATAACACAAGCTCTGCTTAGCTTGGGACTAGATGGCGTTGTGTGATAGTTGTGGAATATTATTATTATTATTGTGGGGTATCTATATAGTTTTCTCATCTGGTTGGGTTCTATAAATATATAATTTTAAATGTAAATGAAAAGATATATATACATAAATATCAATAACATAAAATAAATATAAAAATACATAAATAAATAAAAGCCCAACCAGATGGAGGCCCTCGGCAGGGGAGACCAAACGGCCGAGGGTTAGGGGGAAAGGGAAAGAAACCGGCGGACGATGCGGGCGGTATCGAGGAGCACCGCCTTCTGCATTTGAGCTCGGAGCGGTCCGCCACGTAGTCCCAGTCGCCTCAGATGACCCGAGAGGCTGACTGGGATTAGCCCGTTTGCAGAGACGACTACTCGAATAATTTCAGTCGGCAGACCACCCCACATGTCGGTCACCTCGTGAGCCAGGTCCAGATATTTTGTTTGCTTGTCTGTTTCGGCTTTCACGAGGTTCTCGTCATACGGAATGGTAATGTCAAATTATTATTATTATGTTTTTTATAATTAATATTATTATTATTATTATTATGTTTTCAACTAACACTATATTTGAGAGATCAATGTTAACAACTTAAAGTTTATCCTTTCGGTGCTTTAGTGACATCGTATATATATATATATATATATATATATATATATATATATATATATATATATATATATATATATATATATATATATATATTATAATTAAAGAAACCTAAATTTTTCGTTGCTATCAGTTGTAGTACAATGTGTGCAAAGTGACAATCTCATGAGCCAACTTACTTCTACTTGCAATGGTAAGTGGATGATGTGCCTTGAGACACCTACATCTATCCTCGATGAACCAACGTGCAAATGCATCATCACTCTTTTTACTATTAAAAGTGCGGCGAACATTTTCCAACACCTAAAGGTGAAACGATGAAGTTGCGATATCGTATATTAATAATATATGTTAGTTGCTTTTAAACGTAACTTCTTCCGCGTAGAACCAAAAGAAAATACCTGCCAATCCATCAAAAGTGGTCGTTCATCACTTTCATATTGGAAAATATTAAAAAAAAAACATTGAACATGTATTAATTTATGTAAAAAAGGTCTTATCACCTTAAATACTCATATGTTTATTGTAAAAACGGTGTAGAAGTAAAAAAATGTTAAAAATCAATTTTGCATCAAAACTTTAAGGAATAGAAGATGAAGTGAAAGGAATTTTAATTAAGCTTTTATTAGCTTCGCGTGTTTTATCTATGTGACGGAATATATTAATGTAATTTTCACAAACTTGTAGACGGCCAGATTGACGTGAAAATTTGTACTCTTCAAATCTAGCAAATTTAAAAATAATTGGTTCGAATTTTTTTATCTGTTATAGTTTATGGGGATATAATCATCAAAAATCGTTTTATCCTCCTGACGACCAGGAAGCCTAAAGTTTAAGTATTTTCATGAAACTTCTATGGGTTATTATTTAAAGCATAAGTATTTAGGGAAAAATAGTGAAAAAAATCCATGTCCGGAAAATCTAGGTTTTCCTTATGTTCTTTATAAAGTACAATTGTAGCTAATTTAGATGTACTTCTAGTAAGACATAAGCGTTACATCTGATTTAAACCAGCTAGACTTTCGTAACATTGCGTATGAATTTAAAAAATAAAACGTAAAAAAAATGTTGAAGCACAATTTTAAATAAATCTTTCAAAAACTAACGTCTTGTTCATTTACTCTCTTAAAAAGGAGATAAAAAAAATAGTATTCTTACTCTTAATATGTTTTCAACTAACACTATATTTGAGAGATCAATGTTAACAACTTAAAGTTTATCCTTATCTTAATAATTGAATAATCAGCCTCATAATAAGAGATCTTAAGAGATAAAAAATAGTATTCTTACTCTTAATATGTTTTCAACTAACACTATATTTGAGAGATCAATGTTAACAACTTAAAGTTTATCCTTATCTTAATAATTGAATAATCAGCCTCATAATAAGAGATCTTAAGAGATAAAAAAATAGTATTCTTACTCTTAATATGTTATAATCTAGTATAATATGTCTTAATATGGACAGGCCTGTTGGTCTAGTGGTTAGTGACCCTGACTGCTATGCCGGAGGTCGTGGGTTCGATTCACACCCAGGACAAACGTTTGTGTGATGAGCACGATCATTTGTTCTGTGTCTGGGTGTAACTTATCTATAATATTTATGTATTTAGAAATATATAAGTATGTTTATCAGTTGTCTAGTACCCATAACACAAGCTCTGCTTAGCTTGGGACTAGATGGCGTTGTGTGATAGTTGTGGAATATTATTATTATTATTGTGGGGTATCTATATAGTTTTCTCATCTGGTTGGGTTCTATAAATATATAATTTTAAATGAAAATGAAAAGATATATATACATAAATATCAATAACATAAAATAAATATAAAAATACATAAATAAATAAAAGCCCAACCAGATGGAGGCCCTCGGCAGGGGAGACCAAACGGCCGAGGGTTAGGGGGAAAGGGAAAGAAACCGGCGGACGATGCGGGCGGTATCGAGGAGCACCGCCTTCTGCATTTGAGCTCGGAGCGGTCCGCCACGTAGTCCCAGTCGCCTCAGATGACCCGAGAGGCTGACTGGGATTAGCCCGTTTGCAGAGACGACTACACGAATAATTTCAGTCGGCAGACCACCCCACATGTCGGTCACCTCGTGAGCCAGGTCCAGATATTTTGTTTGCTTGTCTGTTTCGGCTTTCACGAGGTTCTCGTCATACGGAATGGTAATGTCAAATTATTATTATTATGTTTTTTATAATTAATATTATTATTATTATGTTTTCAACTAACACTATATTTGAGAGATCAATGTTAACAACTTAAAGTTTATCCTTATCTTAATAATTGAATAATCAGCCTCATAATAAGAGATAAAAAAAAATAGTATTCTTACTCTTAATATGTTTTCAACTAACACTATATTTGAGAGATCAATGTTAACAACTTAAAGTTTATCCTTATCTTAATAATTGAATAATCAGCCTCATAATAAGAGATAAAAAAAATAGTATTCTTACTCTTAATATGTTTTCAACTAACACTATATTTGAGAGATCAATGTTAACAACTTAAAGTTTATCCTTATCTTAATAATTGAATAATCAGCCTCATAATAAGAGATCTTAAGAGATAAAAAAATAGTATTCTTACTCTTAATATGTTTTCAACTAACACTATATTTGAGAGATCAATGTTAACAACTTAAAGTTTATCCTTATCTTAATAATTGAATAATCAGCCTCATAATAAGAGATCTTAAGAGATAAAAAAATAGTATTCTTACTCTTAATATGTTTTCAACTAAAACTATATTTGAGAGATCAATGTTAACAACTTAAAGTTTATCCTTATCTTAATAATTGAATAATCAGCCTCATAATAAGAGATCTTAAGTGAAATAAAACAAAGCTTCTAAAAATCAACAAGAATATATTAAAAAAGTATTATTAATTATTTTATGCATGTAGGAAAAAATGATATATAATCAAAATCTATAAGAAGAATAGTTTATCAGTAAGAGCCTCCGATGGTTGTTGGCGTATGTTCTGGCCCACCAATTGTGCAAGTTTATGGGCGTACTGGCATGGAGCGGGGACCCATACAGTGCCCGGCCAATTGTAGTACAAATGGCACATTTTGTATGTGAGCCGCTGGCATTGGTCGGGGGTCATTCCACTGTCGTCGTGTAACACCACGTAATGTGTTGGTGTGACTGTGCCTTGGTTCGTTTTCTGAGACACAATCAAGAAATCGTACCTGGAACGGAAAACTTCCAATATATTCCAATATATAGAGTTAATATTTATATAATAAGTAAATATTAACTCTATTGTGCCATCATACACAGAAAACCTGAAAGAAGCCCTATCCACTAACAGAGAAGTTAGATATTTTTTATTTTATTTATTCTTTTTTTGAAAGTTCACTAAAACTAATTAAGAAAAATAAAAAAGTATTACGATTTGATTTTTCATGTAATTTTACAATTAAAAATGGTTTTTCTAAAATGTAAATTCAAACGCCAGTGATGTCATTATATCGCTTTAGTAACTCCAGAGCATGGTGAAATGATAAAACACTCATTTTCACATTATCAAAATTGAAAAATTGTCATTACATAAATACAGGTTGTATCTGTTTTGAGTTATGACAGATCGTGATCTGAATATAGGAAATACATTGTATAGCATGATTGCGATTAGCTCACAGCTTCAACCAACTGATTACAAGTAGTTTTTTATCAAACATTTTACGATTTTTATTAATAATTACTAAAAAAAATGGGATTGCTAATTGCTTAAATGAATTATTCTTTCATTTATAAATAAATTTGTGGGAAAAATAATTAATGCAACTTCTCAATTGTGTAGATAAATAACAACTTTTAGAGTGGGATTGGTTCATACGAAAGTCTCTCTTATCAAATTAATTTTTCGGGTATAGAAATTAAACAAAAAATAATAAATTACATAAGTAAATCTTTAAAATGATACTATAAAAAGCTTTTAAGGTTACCTTCCCCCCAAATTAATTCACCTTAAAGGTATATTTAGTTAACCATTTTTTACAACTAAAATATTAAGCAGAATTACAACTCTAAACTTAAAATTTAAATAATTTAATTGAAACAATCTCAGAAAAAACCCTCTGCAACAGACAGACACACTGATAAGATTCCAAATAAGTATTGCGTTTTGCTTAGTTAGGAATGACACACTAAAAGGAATAAAAAGTAATTACTTACCAATCTCTTCGTGTAATTGCGTGATCGACAACAGTACCGGGACTCGGGTTTTCGAATCCTATATCAGCTTTCAAGAAAATTCTGGTGTTTATACGCTTCTGTACCACTATATATGTTAGTGTCGGTTTGTAAATTTTGCCAAGGAGGGAAAAGCATATCTGCATTTGAGGTATCTCATACTGCTGGACGTGTTTCAGCTGACCATCACCAACACCGTCCCTGATGATAAAGGTCAATAAGTATTAAATTGCCATGTAGGTCTAGGGTTGCCAGATCGGTAGACCAAAATATCTGGGCAAATTTTGATAATTTTATTTTTTTAATTAAGAGGCTACAAAAAGTACTTTTAACAAAACGAATTTAAGTATATATATTTAACTTAATATTTAGATTGCCACATGTATGTATATGGCATTTTTTACGTGGTAGAGCCATGCTGCAGTTGTATTAGTAGTATAGTTGTAGCACGAATG
Organism: Parnassius smintheus behrii; assembly: GCA_036936625.1. Taxonomy (NCBI): domain Eukaryota; kingdom Metazoa; phylum Arthropoda; class Insecta; order Lepidoptera; family Papilionidae; genus Parnassius; species Parnassius smintheus. The sequence goes on from JAUPFT010000016.1 coordinate 4,531,791, forward strand.
GGTCGGCTCGACCGGGTAAGGACCACGGGCTCACAGAACACAAGCGTCAAATAGCAGCTTAATGCTGCTGTGTTTCCTATGGTGAGTTTAGAGAACTGGATACCCTTTTTACTGGAAACGAGGCATACCACCTAAGTATTCACGGTTGACAATGCATCTTTTTTATAGGATACGGTGACAAACGAGCACACAGTCCACCTGATGGTAAGTGGTTGCTGTGGCCCACAGACATCTACATCTATCCTCGATTACGAATCAAAATGCAGATGCGTTGTCACCAGTGAGGACTAAGATGGAATGCCTCGTTTCCAGTAAAAAGGGTATCTGGTTCTCTACAATCACCATACGAAATACAGCAGCATTAAGCTACTATTTCACGCTGGTATTCTGTGAGAGCGTGGTCCTTCCCCGGTCGAGCCGACCCATTCGTGCCACAACTATACTTCTAATATAACTGCAGCATGGCTCTACCACGTAAAAATCTGCATTTTGATTCGTAATCGAGGATAGATGTAGATGTCTATGGGCCACAACAACCACTTACCATCAGGAGGATTGTGCAAATTTGCACCCTATCCTATAAAAACCAGCCAAGAGCGTGTCGGGCCACGCTCAGTGTAGGGTTCCGTAGTTTCCCGTCTGTCACAATAAGTGTTCCCACTTATGAGTTTAAAGGTGGGTATCCATTATGTTCGCGTTCCAGCAGCGCTCCGCGCTCCTGCAACTGCTCCCGGTAGTGGGTACTGTTGTTTCCATCCAAGTTCAAAATGATTTTCCTAGAAAGTCCTTATAAAGTTCTACTTTTCTGATTTTTTTCATATTTTCTAAACTTATCGTTCAAAAGTTAGAGGGGGGGGGGGGACGCATTGTTTTTTACTTTTGGAGCGATTATTTCCGAAATTATTGACATTATCAAAAAATAATCTTAGTAAATCCCTATTCACTTTTAAATACCTTTCCAACAATATATCACACGTTAGGGTTGAAATTAAAAAAAAATCACTTCCCACTTTATATATAGGAGGGCCATCCTAATAAAACATTTTTTTCCAATTTTTATATTACCACTTCGTCGGCGTGATTGATACACATATTGGTACCAAATTTCAGCTCTCTAGTGCTAACGGTCACAGAGATTAAGCGAGGACGGACCGACGGACAGACAGACATGGCGAAACTATAAGGGTTCCTAGTTGACTACGGAACCCTAAAAAAAGGACTTTACTAGAGTACACCAATTTGGATCCTTTAGTAGTAGTATTCAGGAAATATTTAAAATTTAAACTATTTACTTCAAAGTTCAGTCAAATTACTAACTCAGCTTTAGAAATCGTAGGCCATACACTAACTTTCCGAGGTGCTCTTTGTCTGGAGATTTAGAATTTTGTCGGGAGTCTGGAGATCATTTAAAATGTCGGGAGAATCCAGACGAATCCCAAATATCTGGCAACCTTACATGCGTCTCTACGAGGAAACAGAGGGCAACTAAAAAGGAGATGGGCAGCAGCAGTCTCTTGATAACAACACAAAAAATGAAAAGCTGCAGTGGCCAACCTGCCTGGTGAACGCCTGCATGGTGATTGTGCTATCAGGCAATCTATTGGGGAGGAATTTTGTCTGTAATCTTATACATAAAGTAAAGTAATGTTACAGCCTATATACGTCCCACTGCTGGACACAGGCCTCCCCTAATTTCTGAGAGGGTGAGCCGTGGTAGCTCAGATGCCTAACGCTCGCTGTAAATATAACAGAACGCGAGCAACCCGGGTTCGATCACCGCCGGCACCAATGAAATTGTTGATTGTAATTGTAACACTCCATTAGTCGCGTTCTACTATTGTAGAACGGGCATGCATTTCGTGGGATTTTAACATTAATTGTGGGTGTCTAACGCACACACTCATAGTATTCCTCTATTACTAGTTGGTGATCACAATTAGTACCCTTTCGGCAAATTGCGCGATCGCACTTGTTAGAAATTTCGCACTAAAACTAAAATTCTACAATAGTAGAGCGCGCGACCACTCGCGTGTCATTTTTGTCAGAAGTTTACCTATAGTTTTTACTTTATGCAAGTGTTTATATTATGTATAAATATTGTTATTATGAGTTTTTTTGTTTGATAATATTATTTTTAACCGAAGTAACTATATTCCGCACAATGATGGCACATATTTTGAGATGGTTGGAAGAAGTTATTACTGATGAAGTAACCAGCAAAGTATGGGATAAACATATTTTTCCTAACGGATACAAAGGTACCTTATGCCTACCATATGGAAATATACGCAGGTCCTTATGCACAATCAAATAAAGTTGTGGACATTACGCTACGAATGCTTACCCCATTGGATGGTTTAGGTTATAACGTCACAATGCACAATTGGTTCACGAATATACCTCAATGCTTAGAACTCTTAGGTAGCAAAATTACTGTCGTAGACACTGTGAAGAAAGATAAGCCACTAATTCCCAAAGAATTCAAAATCACAAGAAACAGAAGCAAAACGAGTTCAATTTTTGGCTGTCAGAAACAAGGTACTTTAGTATCTTACATGCCAAAATCAAAGAAAGTGGTGCTTATATACTCAACTATGCACTATGATGATCATATCGATTTACAAACAGCAAACGTAAGCCGGAAATAATAACTTTTTACAACAATACCAAATATGGCGTGGACATTGTAGACAAAATTTGTAGTATTTATGACGTCTCCAAAAACTCTAGGCGATAGCCACTTACCATTTTTTTTTAATTTAATGAATATAAGTGCTATAAACGGTTATATTGTACATACAATAAACAAGGACTACAGAAATAAGGCCAGGAAGGATTTTTTTATATGAACTTGGTTTTCACCTAGTCGCGCCATGCATACAACGCAGAATAAATATTGAAAGTATTCCAAAATCATTGAAAATGAAAGGGAAAATGCTTTTGGGCATGAAAGAGCCATCGGAATTACAACCATCCCCAGCACAACTCCCCAACACTGGTCGAGTCGGGCAATGTTCCTTTTGTGGCAGAGCGCACAATAAGTCCACTAGAAAACAATGTGACACCTGCAAAAAGTGGATTCGTCCTCAACATCAAGTTCTTCAATGCCTTGACTGTTGTAAAAATGATAAAGACTGTGTGAAAGATATGAGCGAGTGAAAAAAGGAGACTGAGAAGGTTTGATGCCAAAAAATCATTGATTTTTCTCAAAATTCACAAGAAGTTTGATATTAAGTGCCTAATAAAATGGTAACAGTTATGTTTCGTCTATTTTAATTTCTTATTAAAGTTTGTTTTCATATGATATTGAAGTATTTTTACATTTGATTATTGTTCCTGTAAAATCTTTACACAAAATAGTTCTACATATGTAGAGCGCGCGAGCACTCCCGTCCCAAACAGGGGCGCGCGTAATGGAGTGTTAAGTGCTGATTTGCCACGTGCTCGGCGGTGAAGGAAAACATCGTGAGGAAACCTGCATGTCTGAGGAATAAGAAAAAAAATATTTTGAAGACATGTGAAGTTCGCCAACACGCATTGGGGCAGCGCGGCGGACACTTCCTTGCCCTAACACCCTCTCAGAATCTTATATATCCATCAATCAATTACAGTCTATAAAAGTACAGTGCTGAACATAGGCCTCTCCATAGATTGCCTCGTAGTGGGATTAAGTCATAGTTGCCACTCATGTCTCATGACTCGTGTCTCAACTCATGACATGACAGTTTTTTTATAATTTTGTGCTGTTATCAGCAAGACGCTGCTGCCCATATCCTGGCTTGTTTCCTTTTGTCGCCTCTTACGACACCCACAGGACGAGATGAGGCGGATATTCTTACACCCCCATTACAAGGTCATTTAGTCACTGCTGGTTGTATGTTATGAACGAAATTAGCGAAAATATTATATATTTATAAGTACGTTTCTCATAGGATTAATTGAAAGAAATTTAATGGTCATTTTTCTAGCATTCAAACACTATAATGGAACAAAAAAACCATTCAGCATGTTTTTACTATGATATTGTTATTTTATATAGTATATTTTACTAAAAGATACTTAATACAAAAACATATAACAACTAACCTGTAAACAATAATGCTGTCTGGCAGTCTACCGTTAACACGCAGGTAATGGTTTAGCGAATCCATTAAGCAAACCTTGAGGCTGTCAACAATCTCCTGCCCTCGCTCTTGGAACACTGCCTTGGAATACCAATGAGTCATCATTTGGTTGTACGATGATATAAAAGCTGAAATGCAATATTGTCACATGTATACTAAAGATAAAAATACGAATTGATCATTGGCAATTAGAGACTCCATTAATTACTATTATTATTTATTACATACAGGGTTATTTTGCAATAACCGGCCATATTTGCAGAGAAATTTCAGAATAAGTAATATAGGCAAATGGTGAAGAAAAATTAATTAAAAAAACCTCAAACATTCTGTCCTTTTTATCTTTTAAATTCAAAATGCGTGGTAATGCATTTTTTAAATGATTTTACTGCGAACGCATACAGTCGTAAGGGTTAATCGGTAGGCAAAAACTTTGTTGCCCATAAGTCACATTCAATTTGTAATAATTTTAAATAAAATTAGAAGGCTTATTTAGTAGTATTTTCAAAAAACTACAATAACGGTATATCATTACCTATACATTTGAACTTAAGTTTAAAATTTGGCTACTCTTTGAAAAATAATGCTATATAATTAGCTCAAAACAGAGTTCTGACAAAGTTTCACCAAATCATACCTAAAAGGCGAGGCTGAAAATAGCACGTCAGCATCTTAATTAAAAGAATATTCTCATGTAGAAATACAGTTAATCGTATCGTATTACATAATCAATCCCAGGGCATAAACAATTTTTTATTTTTGTCCTTGCCAGAGGTTCTCTGATTTTAAACAATCGCTGCATAAATATCAACTGTGATAGCTGTATCAGTATTGAACACTTAAGTATTTAGTGGTATAAGACAAAGTATCATACACATCAAATCAAATAAATTTAAATATTTAAAAGGGTGTTAATAACATACTCCATTCATCCATTAGCCCATTTAGTCCCATAGGAGCTATAAGAGTCAACTATAGGAAATGGCATAGTTAATTATCTAAAAATCTTATAGCATCTCGTTAACGCCAGATGTATAATAATACCCAGAACGACGACGGGTAGCAACATTAAGGGCGTGAGATATCTGGTACTGCAATCATCAATGGAAGAGGCTCATGAACAGCAGTGGACTTATCATCATCATTTCTTCACAAGTCCACTGCTGAACATAGGCCTCCCCCAAGTAATGCCACAAAGCACGGTCCTGAGCCACCTGCATCCATCGACTTCCTGCATATCTTACCAGGTCGTCACACCATCTAGTGGGGGGTCGCCCTACACTACGCTTACCGGTAAGAGGCTGCCACTCAAGAAACCTTTTTTCCCCATCGGGTGTCGGTTCCACAAGCTATATGGCCGGCCCATTGCCACTTCAGCTTACCAATCCGTTGGGCTATGTCGGTCGCTCTGGTTCTACTGCGGATATCCTCATTTCTAAGTTTATCACGCAGAGAAACTACGAGCATAGCCTTTCCCTTAGCTCGCTGAGCGATCTTGAGCGTCCTCATACGGCCAGCAGTGAAGGACCACGTCTCAGATCCGTAAGTCATCACCGGCAACATGCACTGGTTGTACAATCTAGTTTTCAGGTTTTGAGGTATACCTGACGAGAAGATGTGTCGTAATTTCCCGAACGCTGCCCAGCCGAGTTGAATCCGTCGATTGACCTCTCGGTCGAAGTTGGATTTACCTAGTCGGACTATTTGTTGCAGGTAAACATACTCGTCAACAACTTCGAGCTTAGTGTTCCCAACAACTACTGGCATAGGTGTGACATCATTAAACATGATCCTTGTTTTGTCCATGTTCATCTTAAGACCTATCCGTTGGGAGACACTATTGAGGTCATTGAGCATAGTGCTTAGGTCCTCCGATTCTGCCATAAGGACTATATCGTCGGCAAATCGAAGGTGAGTGATCTACTCGCCGTTGATGTTAATACCGTATCCTTTCCAGTCCAGTAGCTTTAAAACGTCTTCCAATGCAGCGGTGAAGAGTTTTGAGATATAACGTCACCCTGTCTTACACCTCTATGCAGTTGCATAGGTTTTGTACTCTGGTTCTTTACTCGGATAGCCATTGTAGCCCTACTGTACAAACACTTCAGCACTTCGATATACCGACAGTCAACTTGTCACCGCCGAAGAGACTGTAACACCGCCCAAATTTATTGTTTAATGCCACCATGGAGGACGTAATTGAAGAGCTTCTGAAGGACTTTAAGTACCGGTGTTCCACCCGCTTTCAGAAGCTCCGCTATAATTCCATCCTCACCTGGAACCTTACCGATTTTAAGGTGCTGGAGAGCCATTCTAATCTCGCTCAGACTGAGGTCTGGGATATCATCGGAATAGTGTCGGATAAGACTTGCTCTTGGATTGTTACTAACACTTGCGTGTGGTCTATTAAGGGCTAATAATGATTATGTTCTCTATGCACTTAGGAATCAGTGTATTAAAATGTTTAAACAAAAAGTAGCAAAAACAGTATATAGTATTTATATATACTCACCGCAAACACTATGTTTTTTTCGGCTTGCATCATGATAACAGTCAATTCCAATAATCATAGCAGATTTCATTGGTATACTGATGTTCCATAGAGTACCGCCTAGCTTGCAGTTGATTTGAAGTAGAATCTTTTGAGTGATTGCACGAATTTTCTGGCTGTTCATAATAGTTCGTGCATTAATCACCTACAAAAAATAATTTAAAATAACGTTGTAAGAAGCACTCAATATCTTTACTTCTGAAAACAAAATTATCTATTGTTTTAAGAGAAATAATTCTATACTAAAATCATATCAAAAATTCTTCATTTTTATTTTTACGCGAACATTACAAAATTAATAAAACTAGTATTTTTTTACGGAATTTATCGCGTTAAAACGATTTAAACTGCAGTATTATTGGTATCTAACTAAATATGCCGGGAAACGCATTTAATGAATTATGGTTAAAAATATATTGTTTCTCTAGACGTAAGTTCGGATCGATCGTCAATCGTTGGAAAATAAAACACTTCTCAAATGTTGTATCCTGTGATAAAATTCCTGGTAACTTTCACTACGGTTTAATTTTAGGGATTCGAGAATGAATATTCGTTGTGTAACTGATTTCCTCGGAATTAATGAAGTATGTACCCACATTTTTTTATAAACAGTGGTAAGTCTGTATCGCCATCGAAATTAGGTATAATTTTAACCACTTCCTTAGGAACTCTCACTATATTCTCATTTTTTATTTCTTTTTGTCACAAAATACAGTACAAATTCGTAAAAAGAAATGATAAAATCAGAAAAATTATACATCACTCTACTTTATACAAAAATTAACTTGTAAAATTATGTAAGCTAAAAAGTACAATACAGGGACACACGGGCAGAGGAAGGCCGAATAAAAGATGGATCGATTGTGTGAAGAGTGATATGAGAATGAAAGGAGTAAGTATGGAAATGACGGCTGATAGAGAGGAATGGAACAAGAAGGTTTACTGCGCCGACCCTAGATAATGGGAAATGGTTTAGAGAATGAATGAAAAAGTACAATACCATTACATAACAAAAATGTAATGTAATTGTTTTATAGACAAGAAAATTTTGGTTGCAGCAGAAATTGGTTGACTCTACTGTGGAATGCGCAACACTCTCACAAAATACCAGTGTAAGATAAAGACATAGTGTTGGTATGTTTTAGTACGGTAAGTGTCGAGAACTGGCATAGTCTTCGGTTCACAGGAACGACGATGCAATCTGTATTTCAATTTTTAATCGAGGAATCCCTCAACCCAATTAATTGTTTAGAACATCTAAATAATATAGCTAACCTGTGAAGGCACAGGGTAGTCAACACAGCATATCTTCTTGATAGCGGCATAACGGTCGTCACGTGACGTCGGACAAATTGCCACGACTAACTGTAGATTCGACTTGATACATTTCTTCAAACCCACTACATATGATTCTGTGCGGTCGTTGGGTAGGCATATCAATTCTGGGCTAGACACATGGATACCCATTGGTCGACAGCAACGCTTTAATGTATTTAGGAAATCCTGAAAATTTGTAATAATTTTGTACACCATTACCGTTACAGCCTTTTAAATTCCACTGCTGAACATAGGCCTCCCCATAGATAGCCTCATAGGATAGATTTTTGCCAGAGTTGTCACGCTGCGCAAGAGAGTTGACAACCGCAGTTTTTTATGTTTACGTCACTATTAGGAAGATGCTGCTGTCCATCTCTGTTTGTTTCTCTACTCTATGCCGCCTCTGACGACACCCATGGAACGGACATGGACAAATATTTATTATTTTCAAGAATATTATTTTGTAACTTCGTAATATTATGTGTAAGATAATAATAGGTCCACATCATCATCAGTTACAGATAAATTTAAAGAGATTTCAGGGAGTATTCACCATGTTGTCATGTTTATAACATATCACAACTTTGGCACTGCTACTTGATGCCGATCTGGGTATTTTAGGTCTAATGTTAACAAGATAGAAGAATACCGTCATTATAGATGAGACTAGCTTTTATGGCATTTGTATGGCTGCCGCAGACTGCATAAGAACTAAACCAACAGCAGTTTTAGAGGCTATACAGGAGCTAACCCTGCTTCATCTACACATACAACAAGAAGCAACTTTAGCCATTAGACTCAAGACCCTAAATCTAAATCGAGTAAGAGTAGAGTCCCTCATACAGGTATAATTGATAGAATTTACTTAAAAATTTCTATCTTACAAACCGTACGATAATATCCTAAAACAATTTGTATTTGATAAAAAGTACAAGATACATTAAATGAAACCGACCAGCCGGAGAGATTAAATCCAAAAGAGTTTAGCATTTTCATGGCTGGTTCTAAAACAAATGAAGTTGTAGTATCTGGAACTTTCTCAGAAGACCTTAATATCCACATATGTACACCGCTGAGTACCCATAACATAGTCTTTCAGGCGCAATGCAAGCGGCCATAGCAATAGATGCTAGGAAGGTAAAAGACTTCTGCATCAGAATACTGACCTACAGTATGGCGGTACTACAACCACTGAGTTCTAATGTGGTGAACTCGGGACTATTATACGAATGCCATTAACAATTAAATGAGGTATGTAAGCACAACAATGTGACTCTGCAATGGATTAAGGGACACAGTGGATCCAGAGGCAACAATGCAGCAGATGAACTGGCCAGAAGAGGATTGGCTCTGGCCACCTTAGGACCGGAACCAATAATACCAATCCCCTTTAGTAAAGCTCGTTCACTGGTACATAGAAACTTCACTAATCTATATGCTCAGCTTGGAAAATATAGTAAACTGCAGACAAGCCAGGGAGGAACTGCCTTAAATAAACAGTTGTCTAGCCAAGGTTCTAATGAGACTGAACAAGCCACAGATCAGGATAGTAACAAGTGCTATCACAGGACATCGCTCCCTTAACAAACATTTATTTACCATAGGTGTTACAGGTAGTCCCCTGTACAGGGCATGTATGGGGGAGAAAGAAACGGCGGCCCACGTGTTGTGACATGTCCGGAGGTCACTGCATACAGGGCTAAACATCTAGGCACGCCGGGATCGCTCCCTGAAGTTGCTTGCAACATCAAAGGACTGTTGAACTTCTTTTGGGAGATTTCATGGCCCGAATAATCACATTATTCCTGCCCACACGCAAAATACGCAGACGTGGAGTTGCGGAAAAAAGAACTACGAAATAAGCAAAATGAAGTAAGTACAAAGCAATTACTAAACATTTTTTAAAGTAACATACTATAATTGCCACTTACTGTCGTAACATTTTTATCCCTGTCCGTGAATAGTATAACCCATCGGAGTAAATCCACGGCTTGCATCACCGCATTTTTCGATACTTCGCCATTCCACTCTGCATTAGGTTTCCCAGGCACTTCGACGTCATTCCCAAAGTATAATGTCTCAGGTGGCAAAGTTCTTGCTGTAATATTTATTGTCTCTGGAGCGATGCTGAGACCCCATCCTGCTAAACGATTTTTTGCAGTTTCATTTCCAAGGACATTTTGGATATACTGAAAATGTTAAAAAACAGTAAGAAAATGAGATTACAAAATTGATTTACAGTCATTAGACCAGAATTGAATTTCTATTGATACATTTAAACAGTCCGAAAAACAGCTACTACTTTGATGAATTAAAATAATATATTCCTACTTAAAATGCGCTCGAAGTATTGTGCAGTTTTGATTTCCGTGTTTTGTTTAGTTTCTGGTTATAAATTTCGTATTGTTATATCAAAGAGACATTTTCGTGATTTGTATATGTATGATACACAGACTGAGTCAAAAAACTTAAGGTGATATAGTGTCAGCTCAAACTCTAATTTCGTTCCCACTTGCCCGCGCGTCGAATGCTATGTACCGACATGTTTGTAATCACTAATACTGTAAGTAGAAAGGTCGTTAGACACTTATTAGGTTTATCATATTTATGCCTGTTTCTTAACGCCAATCCAGTCGCTTCTTATATTTATTACGGTTATTTCCCATTTTAATTTTACGTCGTCCTGTTGCGTAATGTTTATTCTGATCGTAAGCGACACAACCTCCCCCTTCAAAGGCCGAAGCGAAGTGACCGTGCAGCAGGAATCATGCTTCAAGAGGCCGATAGTTTAGGTAATTTCTTTTTACAGTGAAAATAATGGTATCTTAAAAAAAGTAAATAACATAAGCACTGCTTTATAGTTAGTTCAGTTAGTATGCAAAGTTTCATGATCTTATTTAAAGTATTTTATGAATAACAGCGGTTTATTGTTTATTTTGGAGGTAACTTTGGATTTTTTTTCTATCGAGAAAATTTTACGAAATCGTGTTTTCGTCTAACATAATCCTTAACATTAATCCTCAACTTTACCATATATTTATTTCAAAATTAATCCTGCAATATTTTCGGCATAACGAAGGATCTTGCTAAGCCATTTGAGATTATATTTCCCCTTAAGAGATGTAATTTAGATAGGTAGTTTAACTTTGCTTTTCTTACATTGCGATATTATTTATTAAATATAATCAAAATCTTTGCCCCTGTTATAGTTAGGGTTACAGCATATCAAAAGTCTACCGTTGAACATAGGCCTGACAAACTGGTATTGACACTCAAGTGGGGATATCTGCCATTGCTGCTACACTTGTCAGGCGAGTTTGAAGCTGCAAGTCTTTATTATTTTGGGATGTTATCAGGTAGTTACTGCTGCCCATCTCCTGTTTAAGTTTACTTCTGTCGCCTCTTATGATAGCTATCGTAAGAGGCGACGGATAGCATCCGCTACTCCATATATGGAGTAGCGGATTCTTTTAAATCACTACTACTTGGCTTGTTATAGTTAATGGGATAGGAAATACGGCGTTTTATAGTTAATAGGATAGCAAAACGGTTCGTTGACTGTGCATGCATCACAATATTATGATCTCAATATTTCGATATATCACATAATTATTAGAAATAAGAATTATTATGTATGTTCATGGCATCGGTATACGGTAAAACTTATGTATATATACCGTAAAATATTGATTTAAGTATTGTAACATTATTATCAAATAAATAGAACAAATTGTTTGTGTTTGTAGGCAGAAAAGACCTTAATCTATTAGAGTTTTGTGTGAACGCTTTACCTTTTTAAAAGCGGCATGTCGCTGATTAGATGTAATCCGAGTATAGGTGGCGACATCTTTCATAAGACGGAAATTGCTTCGCTGATCATCAGTCAGACCAGTCAGTTGACATAACTCAGGTATTAAGCAGATCATAAAATCTGTGGGCTCTTCGGATCCCGGCATGCGCTTCGTTTCTCTGTTGGGTAAGAAATAAATAAATGAAACTTTTTTTTTAACTTACGATATCGTTATAACAAGAGTACTAATCTTATATTTAATTAAACCCATAGCACTGGTCCTCTGACAAATTCAACAGAAGTCCGTTATTTTAATTATTATTCCAACTTTACTAGACCTAGTAGAAAGCAACCAGTTGAACCTATTATTAAACACATATAAATTAAATAAGCCTAAGTTTAACTAACCGCAATCGACTATATCTAACTAGTTATAGCGGGCTAAAACCTAATGGGTACTTAATGATTTCTTATATTTACGCAAACACTACACATTTAAATACTTAATACTAGTTTTTACAAATTTTATCGTGTATACTAACTTTTGTATATACCCGACGTTTCGAGCACTTTACAGCACCCATGTCACCCAGTCCCCCTGTGACCATACCATTTGGAAAATCTAGTGGAAAATCTAGCACTTTACAGCACCCATGCATACCATACGCTCAGCTTTGGAAAATCTAGTGGAAAATCTAGCACTTTACAGCACCCATGCATACCATACGCTCAGCTTTGGAAAATCTAGTGGAAAATCTAGAACTTTACAGCACCCATGCATACCATACGCTCAGCTTTGGAAAATCTAGTAAACTACAGACAAGCTAGGGAGGAACCACCTGAAATGAAACAGTTGTCTAACCAAGGTTCTAATGAGACTGAACAAGCCACAGATCAGGATAGTAACAAGTGCTATCACAGGACATGGCTCTTTTAACAAACATTTGTTTACCATAGGTGTTACTGACAGCCCCCTGTGCAGAGCATGCATGGGAGAGGAAGAAACGGCGGCTCACGTGTTGCTGACATGTCCAGAAGTAGCTTCATACAGGGCTAAACACCTCGGCACGCCGGGATCACTTCCCGAGAGTGCTTGCAATATCAAAGGACTGTTGAACTTTTTCGGGGAAATATCATGTTTCGAATAACAACATTATTCGTGCCCACACGCAAAATACGCGCTTAGACGTGGAGTTGCGGAAAACAGCCCGTCGTAAACTAAACTAGTATTATCTAATGGGTGCTTTTCCATTTGCCGGCTCGGCACCCCCTTTCCAGTCGGAGCTTCATTTCTCCACTGGGCCGATGCCGGTGCCGGTCTACGCTCGATGCAGTACTAACACAGACTTCAGTTCTACATCACGTAAAAATGGTCTCGTCAAGTCATCGTATTGATTTGTTATATCTCTTGCATTTAAGACGAAAATAAAATCGTCAAATTTTAAATTCATCTAATTAAATTATATCTTAGAAATAAGATACTAAGAAGAAATACAGTGGGAATCCAGGAGACTTGCCCAGGAGGGTGAGTTGAACCATCTTTTAAAATGGTATTTCAATTTAGCGCGAACGGAACGTCAATTCGTTCATTTGAGGCCAAACACAAATTATGCCGCCATTTTGCATAATAGCTGTTTTATTTGGCAGTGAGAATGTTAAACGCGTTTTAGTTGCTGCGAGTATTTTTTTTAATTTAAGTAGTTTTGTGATTGCTGTTGTGTTTATTGAGGTAAGCATTATGAGTTACTATTATTTTATTACCAGATTAATGGTAGTTTAAAGTGTGCTGAGTAGTTTTTTCTTTACGATTTGAGGTTTTTCTATGCCATGAGCTAAACGTGAAACTTGTGTGAGCGGGAGAGTTGAACCAGAGAGTTTGTTTGTGAAACGGAAGACGTTTTCCGTCTCTGTCTTTTATGTTATAGATAATATATGTTCATGAGTTATGTATATTCTATTTCATTTGTCATGAATGTGATCAGAAATAGTTTTCTGGGCACTATAAAGTAAAAAATATTTATGTGATTTAAATTTATTAAATCATTTTGATACTGATCAAAGATTTATTAAAAATTAATAGTTTTAAAAAAGTTTATAAAGACTGATTGTTACAAAGTTTGATAGTAATATGTTATCTAAGTTAATAATTAATGTTCGGTAATTTGGTTAAGGCAACGTCTATTTGAGAAAGATATATTAAAAAAGATTTCATATTGATTTACAATAATTTAGAGACTGGTAAATGATGCCAAATTATTAGAAATAAGGTAACAATAAAAAAACTAAAATAAGTAATAACACGTTTGTTTAAAAAGTTTATTGTTGTAGTTTTGTTTATTTTGGAACATTTTATTACAATCTTTATGAAAATTTGTAATTTTTTGTTTTCCTAGCTGGGAGTACTAAAAGCAAGTTAATTATTGTATAAGATAACAAAAACAGAAACTTTTTGATTTAATATAGATTATAAATAATGATTATTGAAATTCACTTTTATAATTTATCTTTTAATAAAGCTATGATTCAAGCTGCAAATTATTTTTCTTTTTCCTAAAACTCTCCCCATACCCCGGTTCAAGTGTCCCGGCTGGTGGGGAGACTTGACTCGTATCTCATTTTTATGAAAATGCCAAATATTTTTTTACCTGCTCGTTATATAAAAATACAATTACGCACTAATGTAGCTATATACTATAATAAGGTATCGCAAAATTGTATAATCGATTCTCTAAACTCTGTGAACAAAAAATATGTAAAAATCGTTTCAACTCTCCCGGACTCCCCCTACTAAATCCTATTTTAAAAATTGAAAATGGAATCCAAAAATATTTTAACTACTTCTACATGAACGACACCTTTCATCATTTCACATCACGGCTACAATACGTACACAATGCACATGCAGTTTTACCGGCATGTATCGAGCGAGAAGCTTGCTGCCCCGGCACCGGCGAAGGTAAGGTGGAAAAACACGCCTGCCATGCTATACATATAATAAATTTTTGCTGTCCGGCAGCCGGGCCAGTGCCGTGTCGGTGCCGTGCGGCGAATGGAAAAGCGCCCGTTAGCCGAATAAATAAAATATTTTTAATATGGCAGTTAAATTATTAAACACAAGCTATAAGAAAATCTATTACTGTTAAGGATATTTTTATGGTACTTATCATCTGGTTGGGATGCATAAATAAACTCTTAAAATATATAAGAAAGATAATTTAAACTATATATATATATATATATATATATATATATATAATAGGGATGGGCCGAATATGGATTTCGCCGAATACGAATATTCGGCCGCATGTTCGGTAAAATTTTTACCGAACCGAATATCCGTCAAACATTATTCGGCGGGATAACCTCGGCACCTAACCAATTTAATATGTCGAAACTTGTTACCGTAAAGCGCGCGGGATTAGCGCCGGAGCCTGCCTCGTGGCGGGTAGCCACACCTGACAGTTATTGCATCAATTAGTACTGAGCAAATTGCCGGCACATGCTTATGTTTTGACTATTCTTGTGATAAAAAAAGTATTTCGTTGTTTTATTCTTAGTGAAAATTGATTGATAAAAATGAGCGGCAGGAGATTCATTATTTGGACTTATTTTAGAGAAAGTGACAACCAAAGTAAAGTACTCATGCAATGTAATGTTTCTTTGTTTGATTCCAAAAACATTTTATCAAGTTTCTATTTGCCATAATCGGAAATAAATCTACAGTGCCTCAAAAATGTAAATGTATAGAATTATGATGCATTTGAGGCACTCTAAAGTAGATTTAACCCATAAAGAAAATATACTGTTACGAGCTTGAGGTTCGTGACAATAAAAATTGCCGATAAAATTACCTAAATTAACACTTTAATTTACTTTACACAAATTAAAACTTAAAACACTAATAATTAAACACACTAATTCACTTTATTCTGCTCCGAAGCTTCGCTTGTCTCGCCCAAATCCAATACTGCCCCGATCGCATCTTGTAGCGCCTATATATACAAATTAGCAATGAAGCATCCGGAATATTCAAGTAAATGCGCGCAAAGCGACGAGTGTTCGAGTGTAGATTTCTAGAAACTTAGTTCTTCGGATGGCGCTGTCGGTTGAAAGATTTGTGATGTCATTTTCTGCAAAGCTCCCCTCGCTCTCGTTCCTGACACTAGATAGCGCTAGTGTATGGCGTTGACTTATTCACGCAACACTGCCCCCTCCTAAGACATGCTCGTCCCGAGCATTATCGGTCCCATAATAACGCGCCAAGCGATCCACATGGACGATCTTAGGAGTCCCCTTTGCGCCTTTCTGTAACGGCTCCGCAATGTCAAGGGATGTCCTATCCCGAGGTGCACCAACATTGTACAATTTCGATGCTCCTCTACTCCGTGTCTGAGGTCCCCTCACAGCCGCACAACTTGTACATGTAACGACACCAATCCTCGACATCGTCACGATAATGGACCCAGTAAAACTGTTCTCGGACCTTCAGTAGAGTTCGTTTAACTCCCAGATGGACTCTTGAACGACCATTATGGCACAGCTGTAGAACATTCGGCACTTTAGCTTTAGGGACAACCATTTGCAAACGACAGCTGTCTCCTCGACCATTGTCCCATTTACGCCACAGGACTCCATCCTGAAGCAGCAAGCTGTCCCATTGGGCCCAATAGCTTTTCGTGGTTGAACTCCTCGCTGAGACGTCCCTCCACTTAGGCTTGGTAGCACGGGCCTTCATCCATCCCAGAATCGGCTTGATGTCCAGATCTTCCTGCTGTGCATGTCGTAGGCTGTCCTTCCACCCGTTGCTGAGGTGGTCTGTCCTGAGCATCCTCACGGGTACCACTTCCTTACTCTCTTGCCTACTACAATGGTTGCAATCTTCAGGACAAGGTCTTCTTGACAATGCATCTGCGTTGCCGTGAGATTTCCCGCTGCAGTGTCTGATAGTAAAGTTGTATTCCTGCTGCTGCTGGGCGGTGCTGTTAGCCGCACTTCCTTTCTGAGACCGTTCACCTTCTCTTCCTAGTGTGTGCTTAGGGCAGCTGGACCGAAGATGGCCCCTTTCCCCACTGCCATAGCACCTAGGGCTGTATCTTTTATTGTGGTCGCGAACCGTAACTGCTGTAACCTCCCTAGCGTGAGGTGAATGATGATCCTGTCGCCGCCAGGCAGTGCCGTTATCTGCACTACCCTCTCGAGATCGATCAACTCTCCTTTCCACGGTTCGCTTAGTGCAGCTGGATCGAAGATGGCCCCTTTCCCCACAGCCATAGCACCTAGGGCTGTATCCTTTGTTGCGGTCGCGAACTGTAGCTGCTGCAACCTCTCTGACGCGGTGGGAGCGAAGATCCTGCCGCACGGCTTCCACCTCCAGTGCAAGGGCCAAAGCGTCCTTAAGCGTCTCGTGGTGCCCGAGCCTTACAGCAGCTTTGACTTCCAGGTCGCGGATGCCGTCGATGAATGTCTGAACCAGGTTCCCTTCAATGAGCGCAGGTACAGACCGGTATGCTTTCCGCACCAGCTTCTCCACCTCTAGAGCCCACTGCTACAGGTTTTCGTTGATGCGCTGCACGCGATCTTTAAGCTGCGCACGAAAGACGTGTTCCAGGTGAGCGTCGCCATATCTCGCCTCCAATGCCTCAAGGAGTTGCTCATAAGTCACTTCCTCACCGAGAGCTTCCAGAACTGTTAAGGCCTGGTCGCGCAGGCCTAGTGTGAGAGCAGTCATGGCCTGACTTTTATTCCAGCCGTTCACCTTCATAACAGCCTCGAACTGGATCTTGTAGGCTGACCAGGAAGAAGTCCCGGCCAAACGGTGGCACCTTGAACCCACGTAGCGAAGGTGTAGTAGCTACTACGGGAGCTGTAGTTCCATACCCAAGTTTGAGTTCGTCCAGTGATTTCCTCATGTCAGCCATTACGTTGTCAACCCGATTGTTCACTTGGTCGATTCGGGTTTCAGCTTCCGACAGGCGGTTGTCTTGTTGAGCAACCTTATCCTTCACCTCCCTTATCTCTTTCCCGAAGGTAGCGTGAAGGTCCTTCATGAGAAGCATCTGTTCCTCCTGTCGGTGAGCCTGTTCTTCCTGTCCGCCCCGCAGCTGCTCTTCCAACCGACGGGCCTGTTCCTCCTGTCGGCGGGCCTGTTCCTTCCTCTTGTCCGCGCTGCAGCTGCTGCTGTAGCATCGCCATCAGAGCACCTAAGTCAGGTGCTGCAGATGTAGAAACTACTGACGGGCCCGCAGTCTCCGTGGCTGGCAGTTGGCCCTCCGACGTCTGCGGCGTTGCACCACCAAATCTCCTCTGGTCCGTCTCATGCTGGCGTTGACTGCGGGTACGAACACCCTCCGTTTCCTCCTTAGGTAAAAACGGCATGATTTTATCCCACTTCTGACACCAATTGTTACGAGCTTGAGGTTCGTGACAATAAAAATTGCCGATAAAATTACCTAAATTAACACTTTAATTTACTTTACACAAATTAAAACTTAAAACACTAATAATTAAATACACTAATTCACTTTATTCCGCTCCGAAGCTTCGCTTGTCTCGCCCAAATCCAATACTGCCCCGATCGCATCTTGCAGCGCCTATATATACAAATTAGCAATGAAGCATTCGGAATATTCAAGTAAATGCGCGCAAAGCGACGAGTGTTCGAGTGTAGATTTCTAGAAACTTAGTTCTTCGGATGGCGCTGTCGGTTGAAAGATTTGTGATGTCATTTTCTGCAAAGCTCCCCTCGCTCTCGTTCCTGACACTAGATGGCGCTAGTGTATGGCGTTGACTTATTCACGCAACAATACTTTCAACAGTAAAAGACATCGCATTACTCAATTCGTACATTTCAATACTATGGACTAATACCGAAATTTTAAACCGAATATTCGGCCCATCTCTAATATATATATATATATATATATATATATATATATATATATATATATATATATATATATATATATATATATATATATATATATATATATATATATATAAATCTGTACATTAATGTATGTAGAAAGATACCCGGTTATAAGCATATTGCGCGCCCAGAGGAGCGAAAGATTTGGCATAAATAAAGTTTTTATAAAGGAGTGCAGAAAGCTAAAATTTAAAAATAACATGTTATGTTACAAATATATTAAATAAAATAAAATAAAACATTCATTGTTTGCGTTTATAATATTGGCGTTATGAAAATCATTTGCAAACACTTAATAATCTATGAACAGTCGCACAAAGTAGAGAGACGCCAAAATTTTTTAAAATTTTGCCAAGAAAATAATTAATGACAGATTCACTGAATAATCTGTGAACTTTGTGTGATTTCTAATGTTGAAAATGAATATATATCTTGGTTTATATACAAACTTAATAATTTAATGAATTATCGAATTTTGACCACAGGACAATCACTACTATGTATATTAAAAACTAACCAGACCAAACACTTCGGCAGTGAATACCAACGAAAAGTGATAAAACGACAATGTAGCATTTATTAATATTATTTATTATTCTAGAAATAGAAAAAGAAATCACCTAGATATGAGTAGTGGTTGATCCCAATCCATAATATCAATGCCATAATTTTTCTTGTAGTAGTCAACGAAACTTATCTTTACAGGTTGACCGTTTTCATTCCTTTCAAATGTTGATCGCGGAGTCATGGTGTCGTCTATACTATCCACCCTAAGATGCAAAACATTTTTCTTAAAAACTTATTCTTTTCTCTTCAATTATCTATTAATTTTGCTCTTTACTTACCGAAACAATTTTTTATTATATGTGGTCATAACTGAACAGCCGACAAGCTTATCTAACAAGGCTCGGTTCCAGTTGGCGCCTTCGCTCTCCACAGTTTCTTTTATAAATGACAAAACATTTTGTGTACGAAGTACACGATGAGTAGAATCAAGGGTCAACATAAGACCTCCTTCATATTCATCGACTGCTGTCACATACCTGAGTAATTAATATTAACAAAATTATAAAATGCATAAACAAAATATGTATTGCAAATTTAACCTCTCAACCCCCTAGCGGTCTTATGAAATCGCGGTCATATTCCGTCAAATCCCTAGCGGTCTCATGAAGTCGCACCCACCCACAGCACTTTAATCCATAAAAACTTATATATAGAGACTACCTTCCTTTGAAGAAGTTTGGCATTATATAATCAATATGAAATACTCTATTCTCTAGTGCAATAAAAAAACTTATCATATGGATATTTATTTATAATCTACGTTCATTTCGAACGCCATTTTCGCGTGAATGTTACTGTGTTGATTTTTGGATTTTTTTAGTGTTTTAGTATAGTGTTTTATTATATAATTGTAATAAAAGATTTTGTGTGAATATAATTTATCTTTTTACGTAAATAATTTCCAGTAATATATATCGAAATAATTGTGATTTTCACGCTGCCGACATTTGCTTGGTATGTTTTTTTTTTGTTATCAAAATACAATAAAATCTTTTTGTAATGAAGTAAAACCTGACTTGTTTAGATCACAGGATAGAGAATTTTGTATAGATTTTATAATGCTAAACTTCTTCATAGAAAACTAGTCTCTAAATATAAGTTTTAATGGTTTTATGTGCTGTGGGTGAGTGCGGTCGCATGTGACTGCATGGGATTCTTAGGGCGCTTGAAGGGTTAATATTTTAAACACGTCTTAGTGTAAAATGTTCAATATTAATAATCCTTTGGCAAATATTTTGGAATAAAATAAATAGATTAAAATAAAAACGGACAAAATACAGGCTTATGATGGTTTTGTGAATATCATACAAGCTATTTCTTTTCGAATTTCAGTGTTGCAGGCAATGATCAAACTCTGTTTGGGCAAATGACTTATTCCCTGCACTTCAAGTTTTTCTGCTTCATTCAATATAGTTGTGTGGTGCCAGTATAAGAGAACCAATTATCCCAATACTGTCGTAAGAGGCGACTAAAATAAAATGCAGAAACATCTTATTCCTTCCGATAGATGGTTGTATAACTTTCTTGTTTCCTCGGCATCAGCATCAGTGCAAGACATTTGGTAACACAAGTCAATCTGACGTCCAAGAGTGATGAACACAAATACTCTCTACAACAGGAGACTATGTCTCACAGTAAAAAGTCAAATTTTATGGGCTTAAGGAAAAAGATTAAAAAAGACGATAAGTTTATTAATTAAATTATATATTTTACCCGGGCCAAATTTCAAGTTTATGCTGCGGTATTTGTATGGCACCCTTCTCATTGTAGTGCTGTCGACCAAACCTCACCAGTTGAAGATCCTTCATAATGTGCTTAAATAGCACATTGTAAATATGTATCATCTCACTTAAACGCCGCGTCCTTCTGAATATTATCTACAAATGATAATTATATTTTAAAATAAAATATCAAGGAATAAACGATAACATAATGATCAAAAAAGGACTTTTATTAACATTTTTATAGAATAGAGATGACTAATAACGTCCGCCAGATAGTAAGTGGAGTAAGCGAAGCCGACCCATTCATGCTACAACTATACCACTAATATAACTGCAGCATGGCTCTACCACATATAAAAAATACCGTTATTCCTCCATGCAGAGATGCAGCCCCTCTACCTCTGCATCAATAGTGCGGCCCCGGCAGAGTCGCGCAGGATATGATGAGTAGCACATACCAACACTCCTCTTTTCCCGCGACTCCACTTTGGCTGCAGCAGTAGGGGAGAGGAAACCCCTCGTGCCACAGCCGACAAAAAACATCCTGTGGCCACCTGAGAAAAGTAATGTGGGTTACTCTTCCTTCACCATAGGTGACCAAACCACTGCTACTAAGTCACCGCGCTACGACAAGGCGGGGGTAACCAGAATCGCCCCCTAGGGGATCTCGATAATGGCGAAACCATACCAAGTTGAGGACTCTTCAGTAATTGTTTATCAAAGGCAAACATGCTGGATCCTCCCGAACGGATTCCCGCCGCAGCGGAACGCTTAGTAGCTGTGGCCCGCGGTGAACAAAGAGGAACCCCACATGGTCGGCCCGAGGTGAAGAGCTGCCTCGAGGTGGCCACTCCGAGTGGACTTGGCGAGACTACCTCTTTATACAGCCGAGGTGGAGTCACGGACGTAGAGAGTTCATGCGGTAGTGGTGGGGCTAAGGCTAGTGCTTGTGTCTTCGCACAACGGACACGGTGGCGTCCGTTGCGCAGGTCAAGTTCGAGGCCACGGAGATAAGCGTCCTAGTGCGACTTTCCTGAGAAGGGAAAGGGCGGTGAGAAGTCCTCCCCGAGAGGTTGCCATTGGGCTGCCGCGCTGGTGGAGCCGCGGGTGTGTGATAGCCCTACCTTTGTATTCCATATAAACGATTAAAAATTTATAATAAACAACGATATAAATCATGGCTAACATGCGGTATTAAAAAATCTTGTAAACATAAAAGATTACTAAAAATTCATGTTATGTATTCGAAAAATAAAATTTTACGAAATTATTACAAACAATATGAAAAATATTTAAAAAAGGTTATAATAAAATCAAAACAATTACAATCAATTAAAAGAATGAATAAAGCAACTAATAAAATTAAATGTATGTGGCAAATAATAAATGTAAAAAAATATAATGAAAATATTAAATTGCATATCAACAATGAACCAATATCTGACCCGCATGAGGTTTCTAATGTTTTTAACGAACTATTCGCGTCAGTCGGGAGCGGCGCGGCAGGTAGTGCGCTCGCGCCACGCGGCCGCCCGGTTATGTGCCCCTCCCTGCACTCGATGTTCTTAACCCCAGTGGATGAACGAGAGGTAATGTCATTGGTGCGACAACTAAAATTAAAATCTAGCTTCGGTGTTGATGAGCTGCCGTCCACTCTTATTAAAAAATGTGCCGAAGAAATAGTTCCGTCGTTAACTTTAATTATAAATCAATCCTTTTCTGAAGGAGTATTCCCTGACCTACTAAAAATTGCTATTATAAAGCCAATACATAATAAAGACAAAAAAACGGACCCCAATAACTACCGACCCATTGCACTCTTACCTGTAATTTCAAAAATTTTTGAAAGAGCTATGTTCAAACGATTATACTCATTTTGTGAAACGTACAATATTTTCGACGACGCCCAAAATGGTTTTAGAAAATACCGCTCGACAACCCTAGCCGCATTTAAATATTTTAATGAAGTCTTGAACATATTAAACGATCAGAAATACGCAATAGGAATTTTATTTGACATGACAAAAGCATATGAAAAAATTAAATATGACATTCTCTTAAATAAACTTTATGACATTGGTATCCGTGGTGTAGCTCATAAGTGGTTTGCTTCCTTTCTCAGCAATCGTTCACAGTACGTCGAAATAGAAAATGTAGATCAAGATTCAAAAACCATAACATGTGTCAGGTCGAGGACTCAGCCGGTGCGGGACTCTATCCCTCAGGGTTCCGTACTCGGATGTGTCCTCTTCCTTATTTACATCAATGACCTCCCCAAGATTATTGATGAGTTTTGTGTGATGTTTGCCGACGATTTTTCCGTTGTGTTCCCTTATATCAATGGTACCAAACTTAATGAAAGAATCGACATAATTATAAATAAAGTAAAACAATGGCTAAGCGATCATAATTTAGAAAATAATTTCAAAAAAACTAAACTAATACAATTCAGACCACGACAAAAACATGAACTAGAGATAAATTATACATATAATCAAACAAAATTAGAATGTGTTCAAAATTTTTCTTTGCTGGGTATAAATATAGATTCGAATGTTAATTTTAAATCACATATTCAAAAAAATAAGTTAAAATTATCACAATTTATATATGCTTTAAGAGAATTAAAAAAATCTACAAATTTAAAAACGGCAGTGACAGCCTATCACGCCTACGCTCAAGCGTGGCTAAACTACGGCATCATACTATGGGGCAACAGTGCAGACTCACACGAACTTTTTATTTTACAAAAAAATGTATACGCGTACTTGCAAATATCAAGCAAAGAGAAAGTTGCAAACCTCACTTTCAAAGTCTCAAAATTTTAACATTACCGTGCCTATATATATTAGAAATATGTAAATTTGTAAAAAGACACCCAAGTTTTTACACCAAAATCATAGACGCGCCCCGACACAACGTAACTCGCTATAAGAATAACCTTTTGCAACCAAAATCTAAATTAAAATTACACAGTACAGGTCCTTTCTCGATGTCAATAAAAATTTATAATAAATTGCCGGAATACATAAAAGCCGAAACAAATATTAATAAATCCATAAGATCTTTAAAAGAGATACTTATTAAAAAAAGTTATTATTCAATTAATGAATACATTGAGGAAAAGAATTTTTAAGTGTCTGCCCCTCTCCTGTTCATTGCTATGCCTTTCGAGGTGCACGTGATTGTTAGAACTTGCATGTTTTGTTTAGTCTCTAAGTCACATGTAACGCAAATTGTGAATAAATAAATAAATAAAATACCAATATGCGGCGAAGGTGGAAAACGGTGCGAGTTCTACATAACCGGCCCTTGCCCCCCACGAGGCGAGTATGCGTAGGCATTTCTTCATGTAAATAAAAACTCAGAATTACAGAATGATGGATTTTGGGGGTCTTTTCAAAGCATGATCTATTAATTCCAGTATTAAAGAGTCGTGAGTTCGAAACCACCATTTGACTACTGTTGGGAGTGGATAATGGGAACATTAGTAATGCTCATAGGGTTGCTAGTATTATATTTCTTAAAAAATTATAACTTACTGAAATTTCAACTTTGCTGTTGTCATAAGGATTTGTTGATATAAGTTTTGTGGCTTCATCTGGCAACATATGGGGAACATATAGAGTGGTTCCATCAAATGTTTTCTCTTTGAAGTATTTGTTATGCTCTATAAAATAAAAAAATAATTAATTATACAATGTTTACTACTAACAAGTTAATGACAAAAAAATTAGGAATAACATTAAAAAATCCTGAAATGTGTATCGTCGATAATAAGTAGGAACTTTTCATCATTCAGACGCAAATTAAATGGCAGTGGCAAAGTTAAGCTAAAACACCATTCTTTTACTAACAATAATTATTTAAATTTAGTTACGAGTCCAATAACACCTACATTTACACCTAATTTTACTATGAAAATTTTAACATTACAGTCTATTTAAGTGTTGAACACAATCCCCCCGCTTACATTTCTACATAGGGGGAATATTTGCCATAATGGACAATTTTGGCAAGCGGGTTGGCAAGTGTGATTTTTTATTTTAAGTCGTTATTAGGAAGGTGCTGCTGCTCATCTTCCGATTTTTTATTTTAAGTCGTTATTAGGAAGGTGCTGCTGCTCATCTTCCGATTTTTTATTTTAAGTCGTTATTAGGAAGGTGCTGCTGCTCATCTTCCGATTTTTTATTTTAAGTCGTTATTAGGAAGGTGCTGCTGCTCATCTTCCGATTTTTTATTTTAAGTCGTTATTAGGAAGGTGCTGCTGCTCATCTTCCGATTTTTTATTTTAAGTCGTTATTAGGAAGGTGCTGCTGCTCATCTTCCGATTTTTTATTTTAAGTCGTTATTAGGAAGGTGCTGCTGCTCATCTTCCGATTTTTTATTTTAAGTCGTTATTAGGAAGGTGCTGCTGCTCATCTTCCGATTTTTTATTTTAAGTCGTTATTAGGAAGGTGCTGCTGCTCATCTTCCGATTTTTTATTTTAAGTCGTTATTAGGAAGGTGCTGCTGCTCATCTTCCGATTTTTTATTTTAAGTCGTTATTAGGAAGGTGCTGCTGCTCATCTTCCGATTTTTTATTTTAAGTCGTTATTAGGAAGGTGCTGCTGCTCATCTTCCGATTTTTTATTTTAAGTCGTTATTAGGAAGGTGCTGCTGCTCATCTTCCGATTTTTTATTTTAAGTCGTTATTAGGAAGGTGCTGCTGCTCATCTTCCGATTTTTTATTTTAAGTCGTTATTAGGAAGGTGCTGCTGCTCATCTTCCGATTTTTTATTTTAAGTCGTTATTAGGAAGGTGCTGCTGCTCATCTTCCGATTTTTTATTTTAAGTCGTTATTAGGAAGGTGCTGCTGCTCATCTTCCGATTTTTTATTTTAAGTGGTTATTAGGAAGGTGCTGCTGCTCATCTTCCGATTTTTTATTTTAAGTCGTTATTAGGAAGGTGCTGCTGCTCATCTTCCGATTTTTTATTTTAAGTCGTTATTAGGAAGGTGCTGCTGCTCATCTTCCGATTTTTTATTTTAAGTCGTTATTAGGAAGGTGCTGCTGCTCATCTTCCGATTTTTTATTTTAAGTCGTTATTAGGAAGGTGCTGCTGCTCATCTTCCGATTTTTTCCCTCCGTCGCCTCTAACGACACCCACAAATTGACATCGGATAGCGGCACTACTACACGGCAATGTAGCGGATGTGTAATTTAATACCTATCTACTTATCTAATTTATTATAAGCCACATCAATTTTATAATACCTACCAAAAACAGATTTTAGATTGTAGCATCTCATCATGGTATAAAATAGAAAAACCATTCCTTGAGTTATTACATAATAATTAAGGATTATTTATTACTTTTTATAAATTTTTTATTTATTTTATTTGTAATACCACCCAATAGTATCTTTTATTCGTCAAATGTATTGTCAGTAATCTTCCAATGGCTTTATACTTATCCTATACTATTAAACGAGCAATTCTTGTATATATATATATATATATATATATATATATATATATATATATATATATATATATATATATATATTTTTCAAGTTCCTTTCTTTTTTGAGAAAATCTATTTTTACGAGCAGTTTTTTTTAGTATTTCTTAAAAGCGCGAAAATTTAAATTAAACTAATTGCACTCATGATTTTTTATTCAAATAACCAGTTCAGCTTTTTCTATTATGTCGCTAAGATCAAAAAATATTATTCATATTTTATCAGTAAGTAATTTGTATCTAAATATAATTTCCAAAACACACGAATTAAAAAAACCGAGCGAAAAATACCGAGCAAAGCTCGGTCAACCGGGTACTTAATTATGTATTTATGAAACAAAAATACTTAAAGTTAAATGTTAGATTTATTATATTTAAATCTTTTTTTTTTGTACTAAACCTATTGAGAAATTTAAAGTAAAATAAATTCTATTTCGTCAAATAATGATTTCAAACAATAATAATATAATTTAAACGACAAAAACAGACCATTCAGTAGTTTATGACGCAGATGCTTGTAGTCCTGTTCAGGTGCATACTTCACTTCATACTCAAACACGTTATTATCCTCAAAGTTGAGGTAAATAAAATTGGCCGTAACCTGGCACGGCGTTCCTGATTCACCTTTTTTAACAACAGGTGGTGTGTCTTTTACTTCTCTCTAAAAGAAAAAATAAATAACTAGCAATTTATTAACAAGTAAATTAAACTTTGGCAGTGATTCTTGTATCTTATATAAGGAAAAATACTTAGTGCTAACATTTTTGTCTTGATAAAGCCCTAAGTCCAATGAAGTTGTAAAACCATCCTGTTGGTTGTATAGTTGTACAACCGATAGAATGCTTTCACATATTCATTGGACTTGTGTAGTAAAAATTAAAAAGTTTTTACAACCAACTTCATCATCATATAAATGAGAACATCAGCGATGTAGTCGACTGTCGAAGTCAATCAAATACGCATTATTAAGGATAACTCAAAAACTACTGATCAGATCTTGATCAAATTTATATATGTAGTAGTTTCCATAGTGGTAGAGCTCTACGCGGCAGCTGTGATGTTGCACGTATGGGTCGGCTCAAACCGGGGTGGTACCACGACCTCACAGAATACCGGCGTGAAGTGGAAGCTTTGCTTCCGCGCTTCGTCTGGTGAGTGCAGGTGGCCGGAGGCCCAAATCCCCTCTTAACATGGTAGCGAAATTAAGTGAAGATCTACTCCAGGAGGGTACCAGCACCCCTGGAGAATTGATCGCTGAGCATCCACGAACAAGTTACTCCACTCCTGAGCGTGGGTGCTCAGGTTGCCCCACGTACTCTGGGGGGGCAAAATTCCGCTCAAGACTACAACTGCTCGAGGCAAACGGAGCAACAAGACCAAAGGCGACCCCTGCCACGCTATCCGTGAATTTCTGCAATATCAGGGGACTTAACTCTAACCCAAACGCCGTCCACTACCATCTCGAGACGGCTAGGCCGGCTCTGCTCTTTCTGACCGAGATGCAAGTGTCCTCTCCGGCTGATGTCTCGTATCTCTCCTACCCGGGGACAAACTGGAACACTCCTTTGTGCCTCGGGCTGGAGTTTGCGTTTACGTCAGAGAGGACATCTGTTCTCGACGCCTCGGCAGACTTGAAGGTTCGGATCTGTCCATCCTTTGGCTACGCGTAGACGACAGTGACGATCATCCGCGTGTCTACGGGTGCCTCTATAGGTCCCATAGCGGTAATGCCGAAACAGACCGACTCTTCGACCACGTCCAAATGGCTACAGATTCGCTGCTACAGCAGATCCCCTCCGCAGAGATCATGATCCTCGGCAACTTTAACGCCCATCACGCCGAATGGCTTGGTTCCCGCTTAACCGATTACGCGGGGAGATCTGTTCATGATCTGATCTGATCTGATCATGCACCTTCCCTGTTGGACCTTCTGCTGACCTCTCACCCGGACGGATATCAGATTTCCGTCGACGCCCCTTTAGGCTTCTTGGACCATTGTCTTGTCCAGAGTGTGGTGCCACTCACGCTGAAATCGCAGTTACATTCTGCAGACTGCCGCCGTGTTTTGCACTATAGGTCAGCCGATTGGGATGGATGCGGTCTTTCTTTGCATCCTACC
Source organism: Parnassius smintheus behrii (assembly GCA_036936625.1). Taxonomy (NCBI): domain Eukaryota; kingdom Metazoa; phylum Arthropoda; class Insecta; order Lepidoptera; family Papilionidae; genus Parnassius; species Parnassius smintheus. The sequence goes on from JAUPFT010000016.1 coordinate 4,560,409, forward strand.
CATGGGTCCCCATGGTTTGCTTCTCGCCGGACGATCCCAACGTTGTTGCGGATTCTGTCGCTGATGTGGTACTTCAGGGTATGGAACTTTTTATTCCTTCCTCTGTGGTGCCCATTGGAGGCTAATCTCAGCCATGGTTTGGTCACTCCTTTAAAATAGCATGCTATAAGTAAGAGTGCTACAAAGCCTGGGCTGACGCATCAACGTCCCGGGATGTAAGCACCAGCGCTCTAAAAAAAGAAGTATAATTCTGCCTCTAGGTCCCTCAAATGAGTTATTGCCAAGGCAAAGTCAGAGTACATAGGCAGAATTGGCGAGAAACTAGTTCGCCTTCCTTTTGGAACTCGTGCATTCTGGTCTCTCGCCAAGGCTGTCCAGGGGAAATTCTGTCAGCCATCTCTTCCATCTCTGCTCAGGGAGGACGACTCACTGGCCCATACCGCAAAGGAGAAAGTCGATCTGCTAGGCTCTTTCTTTGCGTCCAATTCGACTCTCGATGACGGGTGTAGTATGCCGCCGACCATCCCGCGGTGTGAGTGCTCTATGCCGGAAGTGCAGTTTACACAGCGCTCGGTTCGCAAAGCACTCCTCTCCTTGGACATCCACAAGTCGAGTGGGCCTGACGGAATCCCCCCAGTTGTGCAGAGGACGTGTGCTCCAGAGTTGGCACCGGTTTTAACGCGTCTTTTCAGGTACTCCTACTCCCTGGGCGTAGTCCCAAAATCATGGAAGACGGCTTTCGTCCACCCGATCCCTAAAAAAGGCGACCGCTCAGACCCGTCCAACTACCGGCCTATCGCCATCACCTCCTTGTTATCCAAAACAATGGAGTCTATTGTTAACTGCCAGCTCATGAGGTACCTTGAGGATCACCAGCTGATTAGTGACCGCCAATATGGTTTTCGCCGTGGTCGATCAACTGGTGATCTTCTGGTCTACCTAACTCATAGATGGGCGGAGGCAGTAGAGTCCAAGGGGAAGGCATTGGCCGTTAGTTTGGACACTGCGAAGGCCTTCGATCGGGTTTGGCACAAAGCGCTTCTTTCGAAGCTTCCTTCCTATGGGCTTCCCGAGAAATTGTGCGATTGGATCACCAGCTTTCTTGCAGATCGGAGCATCAAGGTCGTTGTAGACGGTGCAAGCTCCGATTACAAGCCTATTAATGCTGGTGTTCCACAGGGCTGCGTGCTATCGCCAACGCTGTTTCTTCTGCATATCAATGATATGTTGCAAAACCGTAACATTCATTGCTATGCAGATGACAGCACTGGTGATGCTCTTTACACCGGCCGAGCCAATATTTCTCGGGAAAACGTCTCCGAGTGCCGGGACAAACTTGTGTCTGAAGTCGAGTCTTTGCTGGACAGTCTCGGATTGGGGGCGACTAAATCTAATACAGTTTAACCCCCAGAAGACACAAGTTTGCGCGTTAACCGCCAAAAAGAACCCCTTTGTCGTATCTCCCCAATTTCAAGGCACTCCCCCTGTTGCCTCAGCCAGTATCGGTATCCTCCACGAAACTGCATGTCCTCGACATATAGAGTGACGTGCAGTTTCGTGGTCACTTGGAAGAGAAGGCCAAATTGGCCTCTAAAAAGCTGGGCGTGCTCAGCAGAGCGGGACAGTATTTCATGCCGGCACACCGCCTGCAACTTTACAAGGCGCAGGTTCGGCCGCACATGGAATACTGTTCCCATCTCTGGGCTGGAGCTCCCAAGTACCAGCTCCTTCCACTTGACCGCATCCAGCGCAGAGCGGCTCGAATCGTCGACGACCAAGTGCTTTCCGATCGGCTCGATTCACTGGCGCTGCGAAGAGATGTTGCATCTCTTTGCATTTTTTCTATATACCATGGGCAGTGGTCTGAGGAATTGTTCGTATTAATCCCAGCCGCCAAATTTCGTGAACGCACTACGCGGCAAACGTCGCGATACCATCCACACCATCTGGATGCTTGGCGGTCCACCACTGTACGTTTCACAAGGAGTTTTCTTCTGCGTACGACCTCTCTGTGGAATAGTTTACCACCGGTGATTTTTCCGGACCGATACGACCTGGGGACTTTCAAGAAAAGAGCTTACTCTTTTCTAAAAGGCTGGCAATGCACCTGCAATTTCCCTGGTGTTGCGGTTGATCGTGGGCGGCGGTAGTCACTTAACATCAGGTGAGCCGTATGCTCGTTTGCCCCCTCTTCTATAAACAAATGTGACCACGTAAGAAGCAAGAGCTTACAAATAAAAACAGAATCATCAAAATCGGTACCTCTATAAAAGTTCTGAGGTAACACACACAAAAAGTACAGTTGAATTGAATACCACCTCCTTTTTTAGTCTGTTAAAAACTAGTTAGAATATGCCCCAACGCATCATCTTGTGCTCATCATGTTACTGATTAACAATTACTAAAGGCGAGTTTAGTCGAAATTCGACTAGTTAATTGGTGAAATTTTTTTGTATAAAAATATCATTTGTATATGTTGCAATTATGGCAACATACGTACACAAATTTTTTTCAGCACATCTATGGCACAGTATTGAATCGTATAAGTAATAAACTAATATACTATACTATATTGTACAACGCATCTGCAATTCCCCTCGTGTTGCAGTTGTTCATTGGCGATGGTAGCCACTTACCATCATATGAGACCATAGAATACTATAATACACAATAGAAAGGCTGTCCACCTTATTTTGTACGACGATAGGCGTCGCCGGGAGCACAAGCAATTACGTCGTATTATCAGTTAATCACTACTACAAACCTGATTTGCTGTGTTGATAGACGGATTTTAATACATATTTATTTGTAAATAGCTTGCACTTTGGCATTTTCTAAATAATTTGTCAAAACACACCCGTTCTATTATGAGTATTATAGTATTCTATGTGTGAGACAAATGCTCATTTGCCCCCTCTTATATGAAAAAAAAAACTTTTGAATAATATTACTCTCATCCCCTTCCTTTTAATAAATTATAAATAATTTGCAGAATCAGGTGGCACTTATTGGTATTCAATATTTAAATAAGAGAAAATATTTTCATATAAAATTATAAGTGTAAAACTTACGAAATATTTATTTTTAGCGACTGATGATGACTGTACTGATGACATTGTACTTTGAGCCATTTTTTGTGTGACCTCTTTAACCTCTTCAACTCCAACTTGAGGCTGTTTCTGCGCCATTTGTGCTTTCCTATAAAACGTTAAATGCTAATATATTCACTAAAAAGCAAGAAAACGCAAAAATTACATTTATTGTCTAGGTATGCCACACTTTAATGACATAAATACTATGTAGCATCATTATATCAATATTATACAAGAAGAAATTAAAAAAGCAAATAATAAAAAGACAGGATTTTCGGCTTAACAAAATATGTAATATCCTTTTCCTATACTTTAATGAAATACTTCAGTGCTACTGTTCATCACAGCAGTCCACAGTATGAGAGTATATCCAGCGGAGAATGAAAACATTTAAACCTTAATCTTTTGCAACTCTTCACAAAGTTCCTCTTGAACCTATTTAATAATAACTAATAAGGCTTTCTCAGAAACATGTCAAAGTTATTCATATTAAAACTGTTTTAATCAATCTGTCAAAATTACCCTGAAAATATACCAAATTTTTCTGATGTCAACCTAATCTACGAGATTACTGTAATTAACATGATAATTTTCAACCACAAGTGTGGCATAAAATATAATATAAAAGTTTCATGTTATAGCAAATAAATGTTACAATCCTTATTTTTAGACAAAATTAAAAGTTAAGTTACAGCCTATATACGTCCCACTGCTAGGCACAGGCCTCCGCTCATTTCTGAGAGGGTTTTAGGGCAAGGAATTGTCCGCCGCGCTGCCCCAATGTGTGTTGGCGAACTTCACATGTCTTCGAAATATTGTTTTCTTATTTCTCCGACATGCATGTTTCTCTTCACCGCCGAGCACGTGGTAAATCAGCACTTAAAATGCCATTAAGCATTTAATTGGTGCCGACGGGGATCGACCCCGGTTTGCTCGCGTACTGTGAAATTTACAGCGAGCGCTATCTGAGCTTCCATGGCTCCATTTTTTTAGACATATATAGCCTAAATTTTAGGGTAATAAATCAAAAAATATTTTCTTTTGAGTAAAATTACATTTTAATAGCGCCATCTACTTCAATCTTTAGGTAAAGTCATTTTATCAAAAAAAAATTGATTAACTCGTTAAATGGTCATTAGATGATCTAAAACAACTAATTTAATATCTACCGAATTTCAAATCGCAATGTTTCTAAAGAAATTATAGTTGAGACCGTATAGAGGAAAGGCATCAAGGAGGAAGTGAGAGATACAAGTGTCGTGCCTTTTTTGCTTAAAATTTATTGTTTTATTAAGTGTTGTTGATATAGAGTTCAGAAATGCAATTATTTCTGCTGCTAATAAGTCAATCCCCTTAAAAAAAACATTCAAAAATAATTATCCTTCCCCTCCTTGGTGGAACCAAGATTGTTCAGCAGCTTGTAGGAGAAGAAAAGAGGCTGAATTAATATAGTCCCGTTCTATGACTGAAGAGAATTATATCTCCTAGAAAAAAATTGCTTCAGAAACCTTAAAATTACTGTCAGACGAAAAGCGAACTGGTTGGTTTAAATTCTGTGAGTCACTGTCACCTAGGACTCCCCCATCTTTGGTCTGGAGAAATGTTAAAAAATATCGCTGTACAGTTTCTAGTGAAAATATAATTTCTAATGATCCTTCCCCGTGGATAGATGAATTCTCTAATAAACTTGCACTACAAACAGTCCCATCTTATGATGAATGCCTAGTTTTTAATTCTGCTTTTTTTAAAACAAATGATAAATTTGATTCCCCCTTTTCTTCTCAGGAATTGTTTACTGTACTCAATGGCCTTAAAGACTCCTCACCTAGGAGTAGGAGGTATTCATGGGATTCCTTATTCGTTTATAATTAATAGTAGTTAGAACACTAAAACTGTCTTACTATCCATTTTAAATTTTATTTATATTACTGGTGATCCCCCTGCTGAATGGAAAACCCAAATTATTTTGCCCATACTCAAACCAGGTAAGTCTAGCAATGACCCTTCCAGTTACCGACCTATTGCCCTTTCTTGTACTTTGGCAAAAATCTTGGAACATTTAATAAAAAATCGCTTGGAATGGTTTTTGGAAAGGAATAATCTCCTACCTAAAAGCCAATTCGGTTTCCGAAAAGGTTTAAGTACCATGGATAGCCTTAGTACTTTGGTCACAGATATTCATATTGCTTTTTCAAGACACGAATTTCTCATAGGACTTTTCTTGGGTATTTCTTCTGCATATGATAATGTGCTTCTTCCTGTGCTCAGGCAGAAAATGCTTAATTTGAGCATTCCAGTGAGGATAGTTAATTACGTCTCTAACTTTCTCTCTTCTAGATCAATATCTATAAATGTTAAAAATTTCCTGCTTCTCCCAAAAACTATATGGAAAGGACTTCTACATAGCTCAGTTCTTAGTCCTCTTTTATTCTATATATACTCATGATTTAGAACTTTCAGTAAATTCTTTTTGTAATGTTCTTCAATATGCAGACGATTTAGCTCTATACATCTCCTTAAACAACTTCACAGTGGCATGTTCCCGTCTAAACTCATCCATGGATTATTTACAAGAATGGTTAACTAATAATGGCCTCTCTATCTGTGGCCAAGAGTAGTGTGGTGATCTTTTCCCGCCAAAGGAGAGTTCCCGATATATCTGTTGTATATGATAAACAACCTATTCCAGTTAGAGGCAATGTTAAATTCTTGGGAGTTACCCTTGATTCAAAATTGGCCTTCGGTCATTACATTGAATATATAACACAAAAATGCGAAAAAAACATAAATATTCTTCGGTCTTTGTCTGCTGTTTGGTGGGGGTCCCATCCTTTTTCTCAGAAATTACTGTACAATGCTTTAATATGAAGCCACCATGACTATGGATGTTTTCTCTTGGAGCCTTGCAATAAATCATCCCTGAAAGTACAACAAAATGCAATCGAAATGCCTTCGCATTATTACAGGGGCAATGAAATCCTCACCAATAAATGTTCTTCAGGTTGAGTGCGTAGATCCTCCTTTAAGATTAAGAAGGCAAATACCTTTCAGACAGATTCTTTTTTAAGATCTGCCAGCTTTCAGATCATCCCCTAATTCCTAAATTGCATCTTCTTTCAGAGTATATCTCATCTTACCGATACTGGACCCATAAGGATTCTCCCTGCTTGTTTAAAAGTTTTGTAATTTTTCTTCAGCTTCCTTACCAATCTTTCAATGTAAAATAAATCCACTCTTTGATGTCCTTTACGAGGCTATTGTTTACCAACCTGACATCTTTTAGATCTAGGTATAGAAAAGGGTTCTCCAATGGCAAATTTGAAATTAAAAGAAATTATAGAAAACATCAAAGGTGTTTTCTAGATAGATTGGCTTATCATATACACAGACGCTTCTAAACAGTCTGATGAAGACTGTACTGGAGCTGCTGTTTGGATTCCTAAGTTCAAAATCATTCTTAACTTTAAATGCCCCTCACTATCCTCCTCTTTTACCGGTGAAGCAACTGCAATCAATGTAGCTTTGTTATATGTAGAGTCACATAATCTTAATAAAACAGTTATTTTCACAGATTCAAAAAGTTGTTTGTTAGCTATTTTGTCCAATCAATTCCATAACAAACATAAATTTCCACTAATTCTTAAAATAAAAAATACCCTATTCAGATGCCATCTTAAAGGAATCCATGTTTCAGTGGCCTGGATCCCAGGCCACAGTGGTATCCATGGTAATGAACCAGCTGATGTACTCGCTAAAAATGCAATTGCTAATGGCATTCTACAAAATTTAATTTACTCACATGACCTAATTTTGCTAGCTAAAAGGAAACTGAATGAAAATTGGAATACATTATGGAAAGTTTCCAAAAATGTTAAAGGTAAGCACTATGCTGCCATCCAAGAGGTTAGTTCTTTAAATTTAACAAAGCAAATAAACATGAAACTTCAATCATTTGTAGATTAAGAATTGGACACGCTTGTACACATGCACATCTGGCAAAAATCAGAGTAAGGGATAGCTCATTGTGTGAATGTGGCTTAGATGAAGGTTCCACAAACCATATTTTTTTCAACTGTCCCAAATTATCCTCCTCCCTTTATGATTACCTTCCTCCTTATTCCTCGACCTATAGATTTTAATTCTCTTTTAACATATACCAGTACTCCTTTTGTGTATATTTTATGTGATTTTATTAATACTAATAATATGAAACTTTAAATCCTTGTCACTTTTAACATACTGGTACAACAAATAGATTTGTCAAAATTTTCGGAGGAAACTGAATCCTTGTATTATCACAGACTCTTATTTTAATTAAACTCATAAGCTTTCATTTTCCACTCAATAAGTCATTGGCGAATTTTATCAAACCGCCACAAAAGAAAGAAGAAGAAGAAGAAGAAGAAGAAGAAGAACTTTATAGTTTAAAAACGCGTCATTGAAGTATACATACTAAAGACCTTCATACAACAGCAGATTATATTCTATAAGAGGTAAAGCCATGATATAGCCATATTATGGTTGTAGAACGAATCGTGCGTCAGCTCGACTGGGGAAGGACGACACTCACAGTATACCAATGTAATGCTGGTGTGTTTCATAGGGGGCATCCATAAATTACGTGAGGTGTTTTTTTAATTTTCTCCTGACCTCATGATCAGCTGTCACACTACTATAACCACTACAACAACGAGGCAGTCCAAATAAAATATAAATATCATAAATGCCTAAATACTTATGAGAGAAAAATACTTTTTTGTTTGCGTGGTAGAGCCACACTCCAGCTATTATGGTTGAAGCATGAATGGGTCGGCTCGACCGGGGAGTCCTTCCCCGGTCGAGCACGCTCTCATAGAATACCAGCGTAAAGTAGCAGCTTAATACTGCTGTGTTTCGTATGGTGAGTGTAGAGAACTGGAGACCCGTTTTACTGGAATCGAGGCATTCCATCTTAGTCCTCAAGGGTGACGACGCATCTGCATATTGATTCTTAGCGAGGTTAAATGTATGTCTATGAGCCACAGCGTCCACTTATTACTATTATTATTATTATTATTATCCTATAAAAAAAAACGTAAGGCGTGCGTTAGCTGTTTCTAAAAATGTTGGCTGCAACGATGTTTCGCCCGCTGAACTCCGTCGCTTGGCGCCTACATAACGAAAGAAATGCGCCTGCGTCTCGCTCGGTCTTACAACTTTCATTCACTAGTTTACGCAAACGCCGTAGGATGAATTGTTTTTACTTATGTGTTTTTTTTTTGGATTGGAAAATTTTACTTATCTAGTTATATTTTACAAATACTATCGAGGATAGTTTCTATTCCACTTACAGAAAACACCATATTATTTTCCAAACGGTAAAAATAGTCGCCCAGTAGAAAGAAGAAAACCATTCAGCATCCGAAATGCAACTAGATTTCTAATATTAAATTCAGACTTACAAAATATTACGTAAGAATGGGTTTTATCCCCCTCCCCCATCCAAAAATAGGGCATGTAGAGAATTTAAACCTCCCTCAACACTGTCGGGACCCTTAAGTAATTAATGCATGATAAGGTAACAAATTTAGTAATGAAGAAAACATACTTACAAGTTTTGTAACAGCTTTATCCCACGACCTGCACCTACTGTTGTTGTTGGACTCGGGCTAACGTCTGCAACGGGTGTGAAGGACGTAGACGGTGGATCTGTTTGATATAAGTAGTAAAAATTATTTATTTCATGGGATTTAAATTTTTTTTCTGAACCCTAATTCTTTTTCTAAAATAGAATTAGCCTAAGTTACATCTTGCAATATCAGTTATCTGCCAGTGAAATCCGCCATTTTGGAGATTAGCCAGAACAAACAGATAGACAGACAGACAAAAATGTTATCAATAGGTTTTTTGTTGGGTCACCTCGATTGGGGAACGAATATGCTCTTACAAAATAATAGCGTAAAATAGCAGCGTAATGTTGCTGTGTTTCGTATGGTGAGTGGCATGGTAACAAAGCATTCCATCTTAGTCCTCAGTGGTGACAACTGACAACGCATCTTTATTTTGATTCTTAATTGATGATGGAAGCGGATGTCTATGGACTACAGTATACATGTACCTTACTAACCATTTACTAGAATAGAAATAAACTCTGAATGTATGTAGTACATAAATTGAAATCATGCTTTAAATTCTCATGATAACATGTATTCAAAGGTTACCTTTTGGCTTTTGTTGCATTTTTGATAGCATCATTGCAGCTACTCTACCTCTTCCTCCAATTGTCGTTGAAGATGGAGCAGTGGTAGAGCTGACCTGAAACCATCAATCATATTACAAATGAACGAAACAAATAATTGCAGTACTTTTTAATTAGCCCTTTGTAACTCATGTTAACAAAAATTAGTCATATTACCAACATACGTAGGTAGCAGTTAATTAAAAAACATATTTTTCAAAAATTCCAATTTATTAAAAGAAATGGAAAAAAATTAATAAAAGGGGAGTGTAACATATCTGTAACGTTGCATTAAAATGGTCTACTAACTGATATGAAACTCTCTAAAACGATGGTTTTGTTTGTTGTACCATAATGCTATGCCACATTTCTCACAAATTGTTTGGGACATGCCAAAACAGTTTGGAAATTTACAACGTATTCTTTTTTCTTCCCAAATAGGCCAGTGGCGTACTTGGTCTTGTCTAATGGCCATTGGTGGAATGTGTTGAGCTTTCCCTTGTGGCGCTTTGCTTGAATTTCAGCTTCTGTTTTTCGAAGCTTCTTTAGGCTTGGAGCAATAATGAGTTTACAAATACAATATTGAAAATCAGCTGAACTCAACTCCTTATCTTCGCTATTTGTTGCCATTCGGACCTTTTGCACAACCAAGAATTAGCTATTGTAAGGTCCAAAAAGTGATAAAACAGACGAACCTGCCAACGTTTGCTTCTGAGATTTATTTTGTAACTGCCCATGATGCTACCAATAAGGTCCACACCACGCATGTGGCGGTTGTATTCTCTAACAATATTTGGACAATCAATATTGACATATCTTTTATTTTTGCTGTCATACATTTGAACTTTACGTTCGGGAATTTCACCTGCAAAACTTGAAGCTAAATTGATAACTTTATCACACTTCCAGGCCACTGTAGCCACATCTACACCATATTCTACAGAATAGCCTCTAACTTTTTTGGACATTTCTTTCTCCTTTGGTAGCTTGCAGTCAGGTATCCTGTTTCGGTGTATAGTGCCACTCAGTATACCTTGTTTTGCTAAATATTCAAGCAAGCAAGCAAGTAAAATAATTATCATAGTATAGTCTGCAATTTTGATGACACGGTATATCTTGTGCCATTCGCATGACAACATTCGAAGATGCACTTAAATCAGGCTCTCCCAGCAGTAAAATATTTTCCTTTCCAGGATCAGCTATGCTATCATTGTTATTTTCGAATCCGTCTTCACTGTCCTCACCAATATTTAATATTCTGTTTATTTCGACATCATTGAGTGGATGCTGAGCCATCCTGAAATAATAAAAATACATCCCTCATAATGATATAAATCATCATTCAAAATTACCCATGTCACGCAATGTAACCGATCTAGCACAAACATAAATATTTTGATTGATTACGGAAAAACAACAGATTTTCTAAAAATTCATAATAATACTTATTAATTAGATACATACCTTTCACAAAAACATAAAACCACCACTTTTTAATGACAAATAGAATTTTTATCGATATTATTGCTTGTGACAAACACTCTGCTCTAAACTCCCTGAGAAATAGTACAATGTAAGGTAAGTAACAACAGTATGTAGCAGATATATTACAGCAATTAGTAAAGGAAAACATCAATGATTTGAATTTTTTGGGGGATAAGTTTGGTTTGTAACATTTCTGTCACATGGAGCTACAAAGGGTTTATTACTAATAAACAGATTAGATTAGATAAGACAGAGAGACAGAAACAGAAACACTATCCCAGTTTTAATAATGTTGCAAGTTTTAGTTATAAAAATTACATTTTTGTGTTGTGTTATTTTAATTTTATATTTTAGATTATATTTCCTGGTTATATACATTGTCAGAGTCTATTTATTTTTAGACTACAACATGTGTTGCATTAAAATTGTTGGTGTATGTTTCCTAATTTACAAATATGAGCGTAAAGGAATGAAGGTTCTCTTTGAACTAGGTAATACATATCATTTTATTTTGTTTTCACAAGATTAATTTATGCATCTTTAATAACAAATATTCATCTAGAATATGAAAATGTTTATAAAAACGATATAATGGTTAAGCAATGAATACTTTTTTCGTTTGCAGAAAAGATGGTGGTCGTTAGTTGTTGGTTGGGGTGCATTGGGGAAGAGAAGAGAAGCCTGGTGTGTGTATATTGGGAATGAGAAATTAATAGTTTCCATCTACAATTCTGGTCTGTTGTGCACATACATTCTTATAGGAGAAAAAATATTGATGATGTATTGATGAGATGGATAACATTGGCTGTATGTGGAGGCTCAAAGTCGATCAGCTAACTATGAATAAGGTTAAACTCGGATTTTCTCCATGAGAAAGAGTTTGTATGGGTTATTCTATTTATCCAGCTTAAAGAATCCACCTATCCGTGAATTTCTGCAATATCAGGGGACTCAACTCTAACCCAAACGCCATCCACTACCATCTCGAGACGGCGATGCCGGCTCTGCTCTTTCTGACCGAGATGCAGGTGTCCTCTCCGGCTGATGTCTCGTATCTCTCCTACCCGGGGTACAAACTGGAACACTCCTTTGTGCCTCGGGCTGGAGTTTGCATTTACGTCAGAGAGGACATCTGTTCTCGACGCCTCGGCAGACTTGTAGGTTCGGATCTGTCCATCCTTTGGCTACGCGTAGACGACAGTGACGATCATCCGCGTGTCTACGGGTGCCTCTATAGGTCCCATAGCGGTAATGCCGAAACAGACCGACTCTTCGACCACGTCCAAATGGCTACAGATTCGCTGCTACAGCAGTACCCCTCCGCAGAGATCATGATCCTCGGCGACTTTAACGCCCATCACGCCGAATGGCTTAACCGATTACGCGGGGAGATCTGTTCATGATCTGATCTGATCTGATCATGCACCTTCCCTGTTGGACCTTCTGCTGACCTCTCACCCGGACGGATATCAGATTTCCGTCGACGCCCCTTTAGGCTTCTCGGACCATTGTCTTGTCCGGAGTGTGGTGCCACTCACGCTGAAATCGCAGTTACATTCTGCAGACTGCCGCCGTGTTTTGCACTATAGGTCAGCCGATTGGGATGGATGCGGTCTTTCTTTGCATCCTACCCATGGCGCCCCCATGGTTTGCTTCTCGCCGGACGATCCCAACGTTGTTGCGGATTCTATCGCTGATGTGGTACTTCAGGGTATGGAACTTTTTATTCCTTCCTCTGTGGTGCCCATTGGAGGCTCATCTCAGCCATGGTTTGGTCACTCCTTTAAAATAGCAAGCTATAAGTAAGAGTGCTACAAAGCCTGGGCTGACGCATCAACGTCCCGGGATGTAAGCACCAGCGCTCTAAAAAAAGAAGTATAATTCTGCCTCTAGGTCCCTCAAATGAGTTATTGCCAAGGCAAAGTCAGAGTACATAGGCAGAATTAGCGAGAAACTAGTTCGCCTTACTTTTGGAACTCGTGCATTCTGGTCTCTCGCCAAGGCTGTCCAGGGGAAATTCTGTCAGCCATCTCTTCCATCTCTGCTCAGGGAGGACGACTCACTGGCCCATACCGCAAAGGAGAAAGTCGATCTGCTAGGCTCTTTCTTTGCGTCCAATTCGACTCTCGATGACGGGTGTAGTATGCCGCCGACCATCCCGCGGTGTGAGTGCTCTATGCCGGAAGTGCAGTTTACACAGCGCTCGGTTCGCAAAGCACTCCTCTCCTTGGACATCCACAAGTCGAGTGGGCCTGACGGAATCCCCCCAGTTGTGCAGAGGACGTGGGCTCCAGAGTTGGCACCGGTTTTAACGCGTCTTTTCAGGTACTCCTACTCCCTGGGCGTAGTCCCAAAATCATGGAAGACGGCTTTCGTCCACCCGATCCCTAAAAAAGGCGACCGCTCAGACCCGTCCAACTACCGGCCTATCGCCATCACCTCCTTGTTATCCAAAACAATGGAGTCTATTGTTAACTGCCAGCTCATGAGGTACCTTGAGGATCACCAGCTGATTAGTGACCGCCAATATGGTTTTCGCCGTGGTCGATCAACTGGTGATCTTCTGGTCTACCTAACTCATAGATGGGCGGAGGCAGTAGAGTCCAAGGGGAAGGCATTGGCCGTTAGTTTGGACACTGCGAAGGCCTTCGATCGGGTTTGGCACAAAGCGCTTCTTTCGAAGCTTCCTTCCTATGGGCTTCCCGAGAAATTGTGCGATTGGATCACCAGCTTTCTTGCAGATCGGAGCATCAAGGTCGTTGTAGACGGTGCAAGCTCCGATTACAAGCCTATTAATGCTGGTGTTCCACAAGGCTGCGTGCTATCGCCAACGCTGTTTCTTCTGCATATCAATGATATGTTGCAAAACCGTAACATTCATTGCTATGCAGATGACAGCACTGGTGATGCTCTTTACACCGGCCGAGCCAATATTTCTCGGGAAAACGTCTCCGAGTGCCGGGACAAACTTGTGTCTGAAGTCGAGTCTTTGCTGGACAGTCTCGGATTGGGGGCGACTAAATCTAATACAGTTTAACCCCCAGAAGACACAAGTTTGCGCGTTAACCGCCAAAAAGAACCCCTTTGTCGTATCTCCCCAATTTCAATGCACTCCCCCTGTTGCCTCAGCCAGTATCGGTATCCTCCACGAAACTGCATGTCCTCGACATATAGAGTGACGTGCAGTTTCGTGGTCACTTGGAAGAGAAGGCCAAATTGGCCTCTAAAAAGCTGGGCGTGCTCAGCAGAGCGGGACAGTATTTCATGCCGGCACACCGCCTGCAACTTTACAAGGCGCAGGTTCGGCCGCACATGGAATACTGTTCCCATCTCTGGGCTGGAGCTCCCAAGTACCAGCTCCTTCCACTTGACCGCATCCAGCGCAGAGCGGCTCGAATCGTCGACGACCAAGTGCTTTCCGATCGGCTCGATTCACTGGCGCTGCGAAGAGATGTTGCATCTCTTTGCATTTTTTCTATATACCATGGGCAGTGGTCTGAGGAATTGTTCGTATTAATCCCAGCCGCCAAATTTCGTGAACGCACTACGCGGCAAACGTCGCGATACCATCCACACCATCTGGATGCTTGGCGGTCCACCACTGTACGTTTCACAAGGAGTTTTCTTCTGCGTACGACCTCTCTGTGGAATAGTTTACCACCGGTGATTTTTCCGGACCGATACGACCTGGGGACTTTCAAGAAAAGAGCTTACTCTTTTCTAAAAGGCTGGCAATGCACCTGCAATTTCCCTGGTGTTGCGGTTGATCATGGGCGGCGGTAGTCACTTAACATCAGGTGAGCCGTATGCTCGTTTGCCCCCTCTTCTATAAACAAATGTGACCACGTAAGAAGCAAGAGCTTACAAATAAAAACAGAATCATCAAAATCGGTACCTCTATAAAAGTTCTGAGGTAACACACACAAAAAGTACAGTTGAATTGAATACCACCTCCTTTTTTAAAGTCTGTTAAAAACTAGTTAGAATATGCCCCAACGCATCATCTTGTGCTCATCATGTTACTGATTAACAATTACTAAAGGCGAGTTTAGTCGAAATTCGACTAGTTAATTGGTGAAATTTTTTTGTATAAAAATATCATTTGTATATGTTGCAATTATGGCAACATACGTACACAAATTTTTTTCAGCACATCTATGGCACAGTATTGAATCGTATAAGTAATAAACTAATATAATATACTATATTGTACAACGCATCTGCAATTCTCCTCGTGTTGCAGTTGTTCATTGGCGATGGTAGCCACTTACCATCATATGAGACCATAGAATACTATAATACACAATAGAAAGGCTGTCCACCTTATTTTGTACGACGATAGGCGTCGCCGGGAGCACAAGCAATTACGTCGTATTATCAGTTAATCACTACTACAAACCTGATTTGCTGTGTTGATAGACGGATTTTAACACATATTTATTTGTAAATAGCTTGCACTTTGGCATTTTCTAAATAATTTGTCAAAACACACCCGTTCTATTATGAGTATTATAGTATTCTATTTGTGAGACAAATGCTCATTTGCCCCCTCTTATATGAAAAAAAAAAACTTTTGAATAATATTACTCTCATCCCCTTCCTTTTAATAAATTATAAATAATTTGCAGAATCAGGTGGCACTTATTGGTATTCAATATTTAAATAAGAGAAAATATTTTCATATAAAATTATAAGTGTAAAACTTACGAAATATTTATTTTTAGCGACTGATGATGACTGTACTGATGATATTGTACTTTGAGCCATTTTTTGTGTGACCTCTTTAACCTCTTCAACTCCAACTTGAGGCTGTTTCTGCGCCATTTGTGCTTTCCTATAAAACGTTAAATGCTAATATATTCACTAAAAAGCAAGAAAACGCAAAAATTACATTTATTGTCTAGGTATGCCACACTTTAATGACATAAATACTATGTAGCATCATTATATCAATATTATACAAGAAGAAATTAAAAAAGCAAATAATAAAAAGACAGGATTTTCGGCTTAACAAAATATGTAATATCCTTTTCCTATACTTTAATGAAATACTTCAGTGCTACTGTTCATCACAGCAGTCCACAGTATGAGAGTATATCCAGCGGAGAATGAAAACATTTAAACCTTAACCTTTTGTAACTCCTCACAAAGTTCCTCTTGAACCTATTTAATAATAACTAATAAGGCTTTCTCAGAAGCATGTCAAAGTTATTCATATTAAAACTGTTTTAATCAATCTGTCAAAATTACCCTGAAAATATACCAAATTTTTCTGATGTCAACCTAATCTACGAGATTACTGTAATTAACATGATAATTTTCAACCACAAGTGTGGCATAAAATATAATATAAAAGTTTCATGTTATAGCAAATAAATGTTACAATCCTTATTTTTAGACAAAATTAAAAGTTAAGTTACAGCCTATATACGTCCCACTGCTAGGCACAGGCCTCCGCTCATTTCTGAGAGGGTTTTAGGGCAAGGAATTGTCCGCCGCGCTGCCCCAATGTGTGTTGGCGAACTTCACATGTCTTCGAAATATTGTTTTCTTATTTCTCTGACATGCAGGTTTCTCTTCACCGCCGAGCACGTGGTAAATCAGCACTTAAAATTGCCATTAAGCATTTAATTGGTGCCGGCGGGGATCGAACCCGGTTTGCTCGCGTACTGTGAAATTTACAGCGAGCGCTATCAGAGCTTCCATGGCTCCATTTTTTTAGACATATATAGCCTAAATTTTAGTGTAATAAATCAAAAAAATATTTTCTTTTGAGTAAAATTACATTTTAATAGCGCCATCTACTTCAATCTTTAGGTAAAGTCATTTTATCAAAAAAAATTGATTAACTCGTTAAATGGTCATTAGATGATCTAAAACAACTAATTTAATATCTACCGAATTTCAAATCGCAATGTTTCTAAAGAAGTTTATAGTTGAGACCGTATAGAGGAAAGGCATCAAGGAGGAAGTGAGAGATACAAGTGTCGTGCCTTTTTTGCTTAAAATTTATTGTTTTATTAAGTGTTGTTGATATAGAGTTCAGAAATGCAATTATTTCTGCTGCTAATAAGTCAATCCCCTTAAAAAAAACATTCAAAAATAATTATCCTTCCCCTCCTTGGTGGAACCAAGATTGTTCAGCAGCTTGTAGGAGAAGAAAAGAGGCTAAATTAATATAGTCCCGTTCTATGACTGCAGAGAATTATATCTCCTAGAAAAAATTGCTTCAGAAACCTTAAAATTACTGTCAGACGAAAAGCGAACTGGTTGGTTTAAATTCTGTGAGTCACTGTCACCTAGGACTCCCCCATCTTTGGTCTGGAGAAATGTTAAAAAATATCGCTGTACAGTTTCTAGTGAAAATATAATTTCTAATGATCCTTCCCCGTGGATAGATGAATTCTCTAATAAACTTTTTTTTATATAGGATAGGGTGACAAACGAGCACACAGTCCACCTGATAGTAAGTGGTTACTGTGGCCCATAGACATCTACATCTATCCTCGATTACGAATCAAAATTCAGATGCGTTGTCACCCGTGAGGACTAAGATGGAATGCCTCGTTTCCAGTAAAAAGGGTCTCCGGTTCTCTACACTCACCATACGAAATACAGCAGCATTAAGCAACTATTTCACGCTGGTATTCTGTGAGAGCGTGGTCCTTCCCCGGTCGAGCCGACCCATTCGTGCTACAACTATACTACTAATAAACTGTAGCATGGCTCTACCACGTATAAAACTTGCACCACAAACAGTCCCATCTTATGATGAATGCCTAGTTTTTAATTCTGCTTTTTTTAAAACAAATGATAAATTTGATTCCCCCTTTTCTTCTCAGGAATTGTTTACTGTACTCAATGGCCTTAAAGACTCCTCACCTAGGAGTAGGAGGTATTCATGGGATTCCTTATTCGTTTATAATTAATAGTAGTTAGAACACTAAAACTGTCTTACTATCCATTTTAAATTTTATTTATATTACTGGTGATCCCCCTGCTGAATGGAAAACCCAAATTATTTTGCCCATACTCAAACCAGGTAAGTCTAGCAATGACCCTTCCAGTTACCGACCTATTGCCCTTTCTTGTACTTTGGCAAAAATCTTGGAACATTTAATAAAAAATCGCTTGGAATGGTTTTTGGAAAGGAATAATCTCCTACCTAAAAGCCAATTCGGTTTCCGAAAAGGTTTAAGTACCATGGATAGCCTTAGTACTTTGGTCACAGATATTCATATTGCTTTTTCAAGACACGAATTTCTCATAGGACTTTTCTTGGGTATTTCTTCTGCATATGATAATGTGCTTCTTCCTGTGCTCAGGCAGAAAATGCTTAATTTGAGCATTCCAGTGAGGATAGTTAATTACGTCTCTAACTTTCTCTCTTCTAGATCAATATCTATAAATGTTAAAAATTTCCTGCTTCTCCCAAAAACTATATGGAAAGGACTTCTACATAGCTCAGTTCTTAGTCCTCTTTTATTCTATATATACTCATGATTTAGAACTTTCAGTAAATTCTTTTTGTAATGTTCTTCAATATGCAGACGATTTAGCTCTATACATCTCCTTAAACAACTTCACAGTGGCATGTTCCCGTCTAAACTCATCCATGGATTATTTACAAGAATGGTTAACTAATAATGGCCTCTCTATCTGTGGCCAAGAGTAGTGTGGTGATCTTTTCCCGCCAAAGGAGAGTTCCCGATATATCTGTTGTATATGATAAACAACCTATTCCAGTTAGAGGCAATGTTAAATTCTTGGGAGTTACCCTTGATTCAAAATTGGCCTTCGGTCATTACATTGAATATATAACACAAAAATGCGAAAAAAACATAAATATTCTTCGGTCTTTGTCTGCTGTTTGGTGGGGGTCCCATCCTTTTTCTCAGAAATTACTGTACAATGCTTTAATATGAAGCCACCATGACTATGGATGTTTTCTCTTGGAGCCTTGCAATAAATCATCCCTGAAAGTACAACAAAATGCAATCGAAATGCCTTCGCATTATTACAGGGGCAATGAAATCCTCACCAATAAATGTTCTTCAGGTTGAGTGCGTAGATCCTCCTTTAAGATTAAGAAGGCAAATACCTTTCAGACAGATTCTTTTTTAAGATCTGCCAGCTTTCAGATCATCCCCTAATTCCTAAATTGCATCTTCTTTCAGAGTATATCTCATCTTACCGATACTGGACCCATAAGGATTCTCCCTGCTTGTTTAAAAGTTTTGTAATTTTTCTTCAGCTTCCTTACCAATCTTTCAATGTAAAATAAATCCACTCTTTGATGTCCTTTACGAGGCTATTGTTTACCAACCTGACATCTTTTAGATCTAGGTATAGAAAAGGGTTCTCCAATGGCAAATTTGAAATTAAAAGAAATTATAGAAAACATCAAAGGTGTTTTCTAGATAGATTGGCTTATCATATACACAGACGCTTCTAAACAGTCTGATGAAGACTGTACTGGAGCTGCTGTTTGGATTCCTAAGTTCAAAATCATTCTTAACTTTAAATGCCCCTCACTATCCTCCTCTTTTACCGGTGAAGCAACTGCAATCAATGTAGCTTTGTTATATGTAGAGTCACATAATCTTAATAAAACAGTTATTTTCACAGATTCAAAAAGTTGTTTGTTAGCTATTTTGTCCAATCAATTCCATAACAAACATAAATTTCCACTAATTCTTAAAATAAAAAATACCCTATTCAGATGCCATCTTAAAGGAATCCATGTTTCAGTGGCCTGGATCCCAGGCCACAGTGGTATCCATGGTAATGAACCAGCTGATGTACTCGCTAAAAATGCAATTGCTAATGGCATTCTACAAAATTTAATTTACTCACATGACCTAATTTTGCTAGCTAAAAGGAAACTGAATGAAAATTGGAATACATTATGGAAAGTTTCCAAAAATGTTAAAGGTAAGCACTATGCTGCCATCCAAGAGGTTAGTTCTTTAAATTTAACAAAGCAAATAAACATGAAACTTCAATCATTTGTAGATTAAGAATTGGACACGCTTGTACACATGCACATCTGGCAAAAATCAGAGTAAGGGATAGCTCATTGTGTGAATGTGGCTTAGATGAAGGTTCCACAAACCATATTTTTTTCAACTGTCCCAAATTATCCTCCTCCCTTTATGATTACCTTCCTCCTTATTCCTCGACCTATAGATTTTAATTCTCTTTTAACATATACCAGTACTCCTTTTGTGTATATTTTATGTGATTTTATTAATACTAATAATATGAAACTTTAAATCCTTGTCACTTTTAACATACTGGTACAACAAATAGATTTGTCAAAATTTTCGGAGGAAACTGAATCCTTGTATTATCACAGACTCTTATTTTAATTAAACTCATAAGCTTTCATTTTCCACTCAATAAGTCATTGGCGAATTTTATCAAACCGCCACAAAAGAAAGAAGAAGAAGAAGAAGAAGAAGAAGAAGAACTTTATAGTTTAAAAACGCGTCATTGAAGTATACATACTAAAGACCTTCATACAACAGCAGATTATATTCTATAAGAGGTAAAGCCATGATATAGCCATATTATGGTTGTAGAACGAATCGTGCGTCAGCTCGACTGGGGAAGGACGACACTCACAGTATACCAATGTAATGCTGGTGTGTTTCATAGGGGGCATCCATAAATTACGTGAGGTGTTTTTTTAATTTTCTCCTGACCTCATGATCAGCTGTCACACTACTATAACCACTACAACAACGAGGCAGTCCAAATAAAATATAAATATCATAAATGCCTAAATACTTATGAGAGAAAAATACTTTTTTGTTTGCGTGGTAGAGCCACACTCCAGCTATTATGGTTGAAGCATGAATGGGTCGGCTCGACCGGGGAAGGACCACGCTCTCATAGAATACCAGCGTAAAGTAGCAGCTTAATACTGCTGTGTTTCGTATGGTGAGTGTAGAGAACTGGAGACCCGTTTTACTGGAATCGAGGCATTCCATCTTAGTCCTCAAGGGTGACGACGCATCTGCATATTGATTCTTAGCGAGGTTAAATGTATGTCTATGAGCCACAGCGTCCACTTACCATCAGGTGGACTGTGAGCTCGTTTGTCACCCTTATCCTATAAAAAAAAACGTAAGGCGTGCGTTAGCTGTTTCTAAAAATGTTGGCTGCAACGATGTTTCGCCCGCTGAACTCCGTCGCTTGGCGCCTACATAACGAAAGAAATGCGCCTGCGTCTCGCTCGGTCTTACAACTTTCATTCACTAGTTTACGCAAACGCCGTAGGATGAATTGTTTTTACTTATGTGTTTTTTTTTGGATTGGAAAATTTTACTTATCTAGTTATATTTTACAAATACTATCGAGGATAGTTTCTATTCCACTTACAGAAAACACCATATTATTTTCCAAACGGTAAAAATAGTCGCCCAGTAGAAAGAAGAAAACCATTCAGCATCCGAAATGCAACTAGATTTCTAATATTAAATTCAGACTTACAAAATATTACGTAAGAATGGGTTTTATCCCCCTCCCCCATCCAAAAATAGGGCATGTAGAGAATTTAAACCCCCCTCAACACTGTCGGGACCCTTAAGTAATTAATGCATGATAAGGTAACAAATTTAGTAATGAAGAAAACATACTTACAAGTTTTGTAACAGCTTTATCCCACGACCTGCACCTACTGTTGTTGTTGGACTCGGGCTAACGTCTGCAGCGGGTGTGAAGGACGTAGACGGTGGATCTGTTTGATATAAGTAGTAAAAATTATTTATTTCATGGGATTAAAATTTTTTTTCTGAACCCTAATTCTTTTTCTAAAATAGAATTAGCCTAAGTTACATCTTGCAATATCAGTTATCTGCCAGTGAAATCCGCCATTTTGGAGATTAGCCAGAACAAACAGATAGACAGACAGACAAAAATGTTATCAATAGTTTTTTTGTTGGGTCACCTCGATTGGGGAACGAATATGCTCTTACAAAATAATAGCGTAAAATAGCAGCGTAATGTTGCTGTGTTTCGTATGGTGAGTGGCATGGTAACAAAGCATTCCATCTTAGTCCTCAGTGGTGACAACTGACAACGCATCTTTATTTTGATTCTTAATTGATGATGGAAGCGGATGTCTATGGACTACAGTATACATGTACCTTACTAACCATTTACTAGAATAGAAATAAACTCTGAATGTATGTAGTACATAAATTGAAATCATGCTTTAAATTCTCATGATAACATGTATTCAAAGGTTACCTTTTGGCTTTTGTTGCATTTTTGATAGCATCATTGCAGCTACTCTACCTCTTCCTCCAATTGTCGTTGAAGATGGAGCAGTGGTAGAGCTGACCTGAAACCATCAATCATATTACAAATGAACGAAACAAATAATTGCAGTACTTTTTAATTAGCCCTTTGTAACTCATGTTAACAAAAATTAGTCATATTACCAACATACGTAGGTAGCAGTTAATTAAAAAACATATTTTTCAAAAATTCCAATTTATTAAAAGAAATGGAAAAAAATTAATAAAAGGGGAGTGTAACATATCTGTAACGTTGCATTAAAATGGTCTACTAACTGATATGAAACTCTCTAAAACGATGGTTTTGTTTGTTGTACCATAATGCTATGCCACATTTCTCACAAATTGTTTGGGACATGCCAAAACAGTTTGGAAATTTACAACGTATTCTTTTTTCTTCCCAAATAGGCCAGTGGCGTACTTGGTCTTGTCTAATGGCCATTGGTGGAATGTGTTGAGCTTTCCCTTGTGGCGCTTTGCTTGAATTTCAGCTTCTGTTTTTCGAAGCTTCTTTAGGCTTGGAGCAATAATGAGTTTACAAATACAATATTGAAAATCAGCTGAACTCAACTCCTTATCTTCGCTATTTGTTGCCATTCGGACCTTTTGCACAACCAAGAATTAGCTATTGTAAGGTCCAAAAAGTGATAAAACAGACGAACCTGCCAACGTTTGCTTCTGAGATTTATTTTGTAACTGCCCATGATGCTACCAATAAGGTCCACACCACGCATGTGGCGGTTGTATTCTCTAACAATATTTGGACAATCAATATTGACATATCTTTTATTTTTGCTGTCATACATTTGAACTTTACGTTCGGGAATTTCACCTGCAAAACTTGAAGCTAAATTGATAACTTTATCACACTTCCAGGCCACTGTAGCCACATCTACACCATATTCTACAGAATAGCCTCTAACTTTTTTGGACATTTCTTTCTCCTTTGGTAGCTTGCAGTCAGGTATCCTGTTTCGGTGTATAGTGCCACTCAGTATACCTTGTTTTGCTAAATATTCAAGCAAGCAAGCAAGTAAAATAATTATCATAGTATAGTCTGCAATTTTGATGACATGGTATATCTTGTGCCATTCGCATGACAACATTCGAAGATGCACTTAAATCAGGCTCTCCCAGCAGTAAAATATTTTCCTTTCCAGGATCAGCTATGCTATCGTTGTTATTTTCGAATCCATCTTCACTGTCCTCACCAATATTTAATATTCTGTTTATTTCGACATCATTGAGTGGATGCTGAGCCATCCTGAAATAATAAAAATACATCCCTCATAATCATATAAATCATCATTCAAAATTACCCATGTCACGCAATGTAACCGATCTAGCACAAACATAAATATTTTGATTGATTACGGAAAAACAACAGATTTTCTAAAAATTCATAAAAATACTTATTAATTAGATACATACCTTTCACAAAAACATAAAACCACCACTTTTTAATGACAAATAGAATTTTTATCGATTTTATTGCTTGTGACAAACACTCTGCTCTAAACTCCCTGAGAAATAGTACCATGTAAGGTAAGTAACAACAGTATGTAGCAGATATATTACAGCAATTAGTAAAGGAAAACATCAATGATTTGAATTTTTTGGGGGATAAGTTTGGTTTGTAACATTTCTGTCACATGGAGCTACAAAGGGTTTATTACTAATAAACAGATTAGATTAGATAAGACAGAGAGACAGAAACAGAAACACTATCCCAGTTTTAATAATGTTGCAAGTTTTAGTTATAAAAATTACATTGTTGTGTTGTGTTATTTTAATTTTATATTTTAGATTATATTTCCTGGTTATATACATTGTCAGAGTCTATTTATTTTTAGACTACAACATGTGTTGCATTAAAATTGTTGGTGTATGTTTCCTAATTTACAAATATGAGCGTAAAGGAATGAAGGTTCTCTTTGAACTAGGTAATACATATCATTTTATTTTGTTTTCACAAGATTAATTTATGCATCTTTAATAACAAATATTCATCTAGAATATGAAAATGTTTATAAAAACGATATAATGGTTGAGCAATGAATACTTTTTTCGTTTGCAGAAAAGATGGTGGTCGTTAGTTGTTGGTTGGGGTGCATTGGGGAAGAGAAGAGAAGCCTGGTGTGTGTGTATATTGGGAATGAGAAATTAATAGTTTCCATCTACAATTCTGGTCTGTTGTGCACATACATTCTTATAGGAGAAAAAATAGTGATGATGTATTGATGAGATTGATAACATTGGCTGTATGTGGAGGCTCAAAGTCGATCAGCTAACTATGAATAAGGTTAAACTCGGATTTTCTCCATGAGAAAGAGTTTGTATGGGTTATTCTATTTATCCAGCTTAAAGAATCCACCCTCGGGTGGATAATCGGAAACGCGTGTTCACCTATCCATCCAGACAGGGTGGATAACTGGAATTCGTATATTATTTTCTCCCTCTGCTGTATACAATACTTTACTTATCTTCACGCACAATCCCTAACGGGGTAGCCAGAGAGAACAGATCGCCAAGTGTCACGATCCTTACATACCTCTTTCGCTTCTTTCAGGTTCATTAACTTCTTCATACATGCACGTCTAGGTATCCGAGTACTCTTGACCCTCCCCTCTTCGAGCAATTTGCTCACATGGTCTTCGAAAGTTAGTCTCGGTCTACCTCGACACCTTTTAATATTTACTTTCGCTCTATATATTTTATTCACCATTCGGTCTTCACTCATTCCTTCAACGTGCCCAAACCATTGGAGTACGCCCCTATCAATTTTTGTGATAAGGTCATCTTTCAATCCTGCCATATTGCGAATCTCTTCGTTTCGCTTTCGGTCGGCTATGGTAACGCCACACATTTTACGAAGAGATCGCATCTCCACTGCATTCAACTTGCTTTTATGCTTCTTCTGGCATACCCAGGGTTCGCTGCCATATAACAAAGTTGGTACCAACACTGCGTTATGTATTGCAAGGCGTGCACTCTTCACCACGCCTTGCCTTTTTACTAATGCATTCAGGGCACCATTGACTTTGTTTCCGGCAGCGACACGCCTATCCACATCTAAATCACATCTTCCATCCCGGCTGAAAGCACTCCCCAAGTATACAATTTCATTTACCTGTTCTAGACATGTATACAGTCATTTATATAATTCCAAAAATTCCAAATATTCACCTTGTCTGAGGTGAATAGATGAGAACATGTTTCCAAGTATCTATGCTAAGGTGGTTTCTTTATTGTAGATAAACAGAATAAACCGTTTGTATGAGTATATCCACAGTAGAACCAGAGTAACTAATATAGCGCAATGGAATAATAAGGTAAAGTGCAATGAGTTGGCCATATAGCTCAAAGAACTGACAACTAATTGAGAAAAAAGGTTCACGAGTGGCAGACTTGTACTGGCAAGGGAAATTTAGGGAGTCTTTCCACTAGATGGTTGATGAATGCAGGGAGCTCTATGGACCATGCTTTGTGGAATTACTTGGGGAAGACCTTTGTTCAGCATTGTATTGGAAATGGGCTGTAATGATAATGATTAGACTTGCAACGAATATTTTTTTAACTATTGTTCAGTATTTGGGTACTTTTATCCTATTCTAATATAATATAGAATATCAGCCAAATACCAAATACTTAAGTAAGAGGTTTTATGTAATCAGATGTGGGTCTGATACTTAACTGGTAAAATGAAGATATTTATTTATCTTATTTTTTTTTTCTTGTAGGTAGGTAGTCATAGGTACATAATCAACTTCCATATTAAAAAAATTACAAAAAGAACTATCAGATAAATGTGTATGCACTTGAATTACTGTAATTAAAGTGGAAGATAACTGTGCAGAAAGACTAATTTTTCTTAATTTCAGGCACTAATTTATAGGGATGGGCCGAATATGGATTTCACTGAATACGAATATTCGGCCGAATGTCCGGTAAAATTTTTACCGAACCAAATATTCGGCCGAACATTATACGGCAGGATTACCTCGATACCTAACCAATTTATGTTGAAACTTTTTACCGTAAAGCGCGCGGGATTACCACCACAGCCTTCCCCTCGCTCGCCCGCTACACCTGACATGTTATTGCATCATCTAGTACTGAGCAAATTGCTGGCACATGCTTATATTTTGACTATTTTTGTGAGAAGTTTTTGAACTAACTCTAGTTAAGACAAATTTTGCTAGTCACCAATTTAAAAGACAAGCTGGTTACTTATACAAAGTAGTCAATAAAAAACTAAACATCTATTCACTGAATTCTAATGAGTTCAAAAAGACAGTGACAGAATGGCTTCTCAAACTTAACTATTATGAGGTCGAGGCATTATTAAGTTAGTAAATAAACTTTACATACGCATACAAACACACACACACACACACACACACACACACACAAACACACACACTTATAAAGAACCCTTAGAAGTTTAGTTTCTTGTATTTTTTTGTGTTTAGTGAATGTAGTTAAAGTTAGTTAAATAATAAACAAAAAATGTAGTTCTAGCTAAAGAAGAGCGGGACATCCTGCCACAAGTATATATTTACTTAAAAGGATGTCTCACTTACTCCCATACCTATGTAATGTATGATATTTTTAAAGAAATAAACAATTTTTAATTTTTTAATTAATAATAACCACTAACCTAGTCCCATCGTAGAGAGGATTGTAATTGCCATATTTGCCACCCCTAAAAGGTGGATTAGCAATCACAGTACCAGACTTTTAAATACAGTGCCTAAGTGTTTTGCCCGCGGTATTGTGGGATGTGAGTTTTGACCGATTAATATGGACAAACATGTAAAAATTATGTACATAAATACCTCCACAAGAGAAATTTCTAGTGTGGGAGTAAAATTGTTAGGCTTCTATCCAATGACGCAATTCTAGTATTTATCTTATTTTTACAAACATTTATGTAAGTAATCATGCAGTTGAAAATTATTCTCTTACAACACTTGGAGACACACTAGGACCAAGAATAACATCTGGAGATGACTCTTCTGAAGGTGGCAGTGAATCCATCATTTGAGACTTTTTTAGGGCTTGCAGCAAGGCCATGCCTCGACCACGTCCCCTATTTTGATCCGCCATTGTCTCTAAAATAACAAACACGTATGAAATAATCTAAAAAGTTTTATAAAGTAAACTGAATTAACGAATACATATTTTAAATTAACATAAGAATTATTAAAAAAGCAAGGTAAACACAAAAAACAACGAAGCTAATGGCTAACATATGAAGTTAAATTCAACTTTATACTAATTTTTAAAATTAACACAATATAATATATAGTTATCAAAATCTTGTGCCATGTTATTCATAATTTAGTAATTACCTTATCAGCGTAACTCTTCTATTTAATCTCTTTAATTTACAATAATTCAGAAACAAATATCATAAATAAAAAGTTCCTAATTTCTGTGGCGGCAAGTACATACAACTTTATAATTTGTGAGCAAGTAATCTATAGACATTAGACGAGTATAAATTTTTAAAGTTGGGTACCTACAGTGTTGGGAAATAGTAGGTGCGAAATTATGGTGTTGCCAAGCTAGAAAATATTGTATTTTGTGTAGAATTATTGTATTTTTTGCTAAAGATTTTTTTATTTATTTAAATTGTCTAAATCCAAATTTAATAAGTTTTTGCTATTTCTTTATATTTGCATAAACTAAAAATATGTAATTAAATGTTTTTTTTTAATTAAAACAATAAAACTTAGGGCACGGAAATACACAATAATAATATATAATAATAATATTATTATTGATATTTTTAATAATAATAATAAATTAATAATAATAAAATTATAAAAATAAATTAATAAAATAAAATATATTAATATTATTATTATTAATAATGATAATAATATTTTTATATTTATTTTATGTTATTGATATTTATGTATATTTATCTTTTCATTTCCATTTATAATTATATATTTATAGAACCCAACCAGATGAGAAAACTATATTGATACCCCTAATAATAATAATATAACTAAACAGGAATGGAAAATTTGAAGTCGTCTTCTTCTTCGAGTTCGAAATCTCAACGTGTAGATGTAGACGGATTTGACTGCTGAGAAGTTGTTGCATACAGGACATTGGAGACAATTTGATTTTCCAATTGTTTCGTGGGTTCAAATGATAAACATTCCTATGCAAGACGCTTTGCGCTTTTAGAAGCGATAACTACATTATTTGGCATAAGTACGTGATGCGTTCGTTCATACATTTTAAAGTTGCGTGTGTCTAGTATTGAACTTATATTGTGTAAAAATAGGAAAATATTGTATAAAAGCGTACAATTTAGATTCGTTTAACAAATTATTGTAAGAATCCAATAATTATTGTACATTTCCCAACACTGGTTGGGTAGTTAGGTAGTCAAGGTACTCTGTATCTGTACCATAGACAAATAGATATAGCAACGTAGACAAAGAAACCTATAGACAAATGATCGGCGTGGCCTCGAGTGAGAAAGAACGATAACGAATTTTTAGGTTTTATAATAATTTTTATGACTTTTAAACACATTTAGATAAAAATTTTAATTGTTCTAAGAACTGAACTGAACAAGATTCACCAATCTTAAGCTCACAAAACACTTTTTTCTCACTTAAACCAATTTGTAAACTCCTTAAATCACTACGCTGTCAAAGTTG
The DNA here is from genome assembly GCA_036936625.1 of Parnassius smintheus behrii. Classification (NCBI taxonomy): domain Eukaryota; kingdom Metazoa; phylum Arthropoda; class Insecta; order Lepidoptera; family Papilionidae; genus Parnassius; species Parnassius smintheus. The sequence goes on from JAUPFT010000016.1 coordinate 4,589,195, forward strand.
TTTAGCAAACTGTAGAGTTTGCTAAACAAAAAAAGCGGCACGGAGAAAGGGACAAACAATCACACCGCTCTATCTCATTTCTATGCAAGACGTAGGCATAAATCTACCTTTTTCGTGTGCGAATGAGAAAGAAGGCGTCAATTTGTCTATAGGTTTCTCTGTCTACGTATAGCAAGCTACTATGATATTATATATATATATATATATATATATATATATATATATATATATATATATATATATATATATATATATATATATATATATATATATACATCCTATACTATTAAACGAGCAATTCTTGTATATATATATATATATAAATATATAATCGGGATCTCGGAAACGGCTCTGACGATTTTCATAAAATTTAGTGTCCAGGGAGTTTCGGGGACAATAAATCGATCTAGCTAGGATTTATTTTTAGAAAATGTCTTTTTGTCCGTGTTTTTAGGCAATGAAAAACTGCTACAATATCGTTAGAATAAAAAGGTAAATTTTGACAGATTGTTAATGATTATAAATAGCTTAATTGGTATAATGGGCGGTCACAGAATCGTAAAACCCCGGTTCGAGCCCAGACCAAACGACCGACTTTTTCATTTTTTTTTCAATTTCCTTTCTTTTTTGAGAAAATCTATTTTTTCGAGCCCTTTTTTTATATTTTTTAAAAACACGAAAATTTAAATTAAAATAATTGCACTCATGATTTTTTATTCAAATAACCAGTTCCGTTTTTTCTGTTATGTCGCTAAGATCAAAAAATATTATTTATATTTCATCAGTATGTAATTTGTATCTAAATATAAATTCCAAAACACACGAATTAAAAAAAAATCGAGCGAAAAATACCGAGCAAAGCTCGGTCAACCGGGTACTATATTATAAGTAAGCTACTTGTTGATATACCTATATCGTGTTGCATCGAATTCACTCGATGATTACAATACGATGCATCGAATCGATCCGATGATTTGGAAAGTTATCGATACACTCGATATGTCGATGTATTTTCTTAAAATATTAAATCAATGATTAATGATTCATCAGCTATTAATATTATGACTTCTAAATCCGTTTAAGTTAACATATATTAAACCTGTTGGTGGTACTAGTCAGCAGCTGTCAATCACTTACGCAGCAAAAAGAAATTGAAATTCACTGGTTGGCAGCATTGTGTTAGAAAGAATTGAAAAAAATCGTCTGTTCTGTTTGGGTGTACTTTGAATAAAAATGCTAAGTTAAATTTGATTTTAATTGTGTCGTAAATAAAAATATTAATTACTTTGTAACCTTCTGCTAACTAAATACAATGATGTGTCTTACCTGGATTGAAGAGCACCTCCCGCCTACCCTCAATTGCATGCACTAACTCCGTCACCACTAGTCCCAGCAACACTACTTCAAACACCACTATTCCTGTTATGTTTGGTCTTTAGTTTGGCCATAGCAGGAAAAGGGTAGATCTCCCACCGGGCAAGGTGTTTAGCCTAGGAGCAGAGCTCTTCTATATATAGCGCAGTACTTCAGAAGTTTGATAAAGTGATTTAGGCTTCGGTACGTTTCACTTGTAGTGCCACGACATCATCCCCTTACTCAGACCGGAGGTCGGAGGTGCAGTCTAGTTGTGAATGAATGTGCAAGTGCCAGGGATTGCCTTATAGTCTGCAGTGAGTCGGGAAGAGGGCAGGTAATCTGCATGAGTGCCGTGAAACAGTATTCAAGGAGAGCAGTATTCAAGCTCAGAGTCAGTTATCAGGCTCACAGGCGTGCCTAACCACTGTAGCGCAGAGTAGATTGAAGGATAGATGTAGACGTCTATGGGCCACAGCAACCACTAACCATCAGGTGGACTATGTGCTCGTTTATCACCCTATCCTATAAAAAAATAAGCGTTATTCCACTGCTGCAATGAACCTTGTAAAGCTAGGTGACTTGTAAGATCTGAAAACTGCAGGAGATATCTACTTGGGAGTGTATGGATGGGGTACTTGAGAAAGATGACGAAAGCTTGAAGATGAGGTCTCTGAAGGTTATCATGTTTTGCGTGTTTAAATAACGTGTAGTTCACCAATTCGGTCGAGCAATGAAAAGGGGAGATCTCCCACCGGGAGGGTTATCAGCCCAGGGAGCGGCCAACGCTTCATGTGGTAGTAGTACAGAACTGTTCTATATATATATATATATATATATATATATATATATATATATATATATATATATATATATATATATATATATATATATTTATTTATTTATTTATTTTATTCTTTATTGCATCCTTAACAAAAGAATACAAAGGGCGGACTTAATGCCTTGAGGCATTCTCTACCAGTCAACCCATGGAGTGGTGAGAGTTTGACGTAGGTGTGGCAATATAGAATAAGATAAAACAATACAAATGATAATTAACTACATAATAAATACAAACTACTAATAAATAAACTATACATATATGATCTATCCTTACAAATATACAAATATATAAATAAATGGATATACATACAAGTAAACGTATTTAAATACATATATAATTAGTATATACAAATGACTATGAATATATACGTCTGTTCGGCAATACATATTAAATAAATGAGTCATGTAGAATGCGTTGTCTTTAATAAATGATCACGGACCAACTTTTTAAAAGCGTACTTATTGGGAGCTTTTCTGATGTCATCGGGCAAGGAGTTCCAAAGGCGTGTAGCCTGAACTGTGAAGGAGTTACCATAGAACTCGGTGAATTGAACTGGAGTACAGATTTTGTTGTTAGAAGAAGAGCGTAGGACCCTATCATGAGATGAGGAAAGATAATTAAATTTACTCTTAAGATAAGAAGGCGAAGATGGATCATTTAATATGGAAAAAAGTACAAGTAATATTCTGGAGTTGCGCCTCTGCCGGATTGTAAGCCAATTTAGCTTAGATCTGTATTGCGAAATATGATCATACTTACGGAGCCCAAAGATAAATCTTATACAGTTATTGAAGAGGCGTTCCAGCTTGTTCAGAAGATCTTGGGACAGGTCTGGGTAACACACATTTGCATAATCAATTATGGGTAATATAAGTGAATGGACAAGCATGATCTTAGATTTTGTGGGAAGAAAATGCTTTAAACGATACAGAGAGCATAACGTGGCAGTGACTTTACGACTCACATCTGAAACCTGAGTTCTCCAATTCAGCGTGCTGTCGATGTGAAGGCCAAGATTTCTAACAGAATTACTGAATGGAATCGTAGTATTATCATAGTAAATAGGAGGTAAGTCTGTCAGATTAATCTTAGCCAGCATCCTTGAGCTACCCACAGTATAGCTTGGCATTTCAAAGGATTGACCAAAACCCCATGACGAGTTGACCAATCCCTGATAGCTGCTAAGTTGCCGTTAAGGTTTTTGATCCCATTATGGATATCCCCAATCTCAGTTTGCACATAAAGCTGATGGTCATCGGCATACAAATGGTACGAGCAGTCGATGATGGAGGTAATAAAGTTTATAAAAATTGAAAACATTATAGGAGAAAGAATACCGCCTTGCGGCACACCAGCATCCACATCAGCCCACGCTGAGGACAGTTGCGCAACACTGACTGACTGCTGTCGACCGCGAAGATAAGATGTAAACCAATCCAATTCAGTAGGGCCAAAATTCAGGTGAGACAGTATGGAAAGAAGGATTTCGTGATCAACTGTGTTGAAAGCATTTGAGAAATCAACTAGTACCAGTACTGTTATTTTTTTTTCTTCCATGCCTTGTTTAATATTATCAATAACATTAATTAATGCAGTAGTGGTACTATGACCAGGACGAAACCCAGACTGATATAAACTCAGTAGGTTATGTTTCGAAACAAAAGTAGAAATTTGCTTGTAAACACAGGATTCTAAAATTTTGGAAAGAAAGGGTAGAATGGATATTGGACGAAAATGATTGGGAAGAATGGGAGTAGGAACCTTTGGGAGAGGCTTTACAAAAGCCCTCTTCCAAAGATCAGGATACTGACCTGAATCAAGGGAAAAATTGGTTATATGGGAAATTGCCGGGAGAAGGTGCTCTAGTATAAATACTACAATATGTCTACTAATCTCGTCGTAACCCACGGCCTTGGACTGGATTGCTAAAATTGACTTTTTGACATCATCCTGAGAAACAGGAGAAAAATTAAAGATAGGAATGTTAGGAATTTGCATAGAAGCAATGGAACCCATAGTTTGGGAACGAATTGTAGGGTCCAGTGCTTTTACAGAAGTGAAATGTTGGTTGATTTTATCAAGTGACAGAGAAGGACCACAATCCAACGTAGCTGGTCTACCAAGACCGAAAGATTTTAGGAATTTCCACACTAAAACTGGAGAAGAGTTATTAATACAGTTATGGAAATATCGGCGTTTAGCTGCACGTACCATATGATTACACCTATTCCTTGCTGCTTTAAAAGATAACCAATTTTCTTCGCTTCGATCTATCTTGAAACGAAGAAAAGCACGATTTCGTCTAGCCATTGCCATCCATATGCCCTCTGTCATCCAAGGGGCAGGGGGACGCTTCAATCTAACCTTGTGAACAGGAGCATGAGCATCATAAAGGCTAAGAATATTGTGGTTAAGGATAGTGACTTTATCGTCAACAGTAGATGCTGCTATTAAGGAGGCTAGATCGAGATTAAGAGCGTCATTCCTAAGCTTGTCAAAGTCTATTTTAGAAAAACTGCGAAGATGCATTACAGTAGGTGAATATTTAGGAGGTTTAAGCTTATACGATGCATAAATTAAGTCGTGGCGTGAGAAACCCAAAGCGGGTAACTGTCCATGCGTTATCACATGTTCAGGAGAAGCAGCAAGGATTAGATCAATCAATGAGTCATCGGTTCCGATATTATGATGAGTAGCCTTTAAAGGGAGAATAGAAAGATTAACCGACTCAATAATTGAAAGAAACCTTTTGGAACGAGGGCAGTTTTTCAACAGATCAGTATTGAAATCCCCCATGATTATACAGTGAGTGTACTCAAAACAAATATCAACAAGAGCCATATCTAAAGTGGCGAAGTAGTCGGTAGATGGGGGGCAAAACACTACCCCTAGAAGCATCCTCATGCCCTTGACATCGAGTTCCACAAATAAAAACTCAGAAGAAGCGGAATAGCAGGAGGGAGATGCTAAGACAATTTTATAAGGAATTGATGCATGTAGGTAGATTGCTACACCACCTCCACCCTTTCCAACACGATCATTCCTAACAAGTACAAAGCCGGGTAAGAGATATAAAGTTGATGGTAAAGAAGGTTTCAGCCAACTTTCCGACACTAATATAGCATGAATATACTCGGGGAAAAATGAAGCTTCAAGTTCGGAATAGTGGCTCGGGATACTTTGAGCGTTAATATGACATGTTCACAGAGTTGTTAAAAGACGTAAAAACTCTTTTGAGTAGTTCGTGTAAATTAAGCACGCTATCGTTGAGAGAATCATTACAAGAGTGAAATGACAAAGTAGAAGAATCATTTGCAGAGCTAAACGACTCAACATCAGACATATTACATATACTAAAATAATAAATAAATTAAATAAATATATGGAAAAATAATAATAAAAAAATAAAAAGTAAGTTATGTAAACTATAACTATTAACTAACAATCACTAAACATAAACATCACCAACCCATCAGTTCACTGTTTACAGAGTAAACTTAATATAAATAAAATTTTATATGCAAACTTATGATCTAAAATATCTAAAGTGGCAAAAATAATCTTGACTAATAATAAAGTTCCTAAGTAGATGTCACACAAAATATTACAGGAAAATGTTTACCAAGAGAAAATCGATTAAAGCAAAGTATAAGATCGATGCTGGCTGTATGGTTCATGTGTCCTTTGTCTATAAAAGGCAAAAAAAAGTAATACATAGTTGTCAGTCATTGTCAAATCAAACAAATCAAAACCCAAAATTTAACAAAAAAAAAATCAAATTAAAAATATGAGGCATATAGAATCAAAGGCAGCTAAGTGCCTCTATGTCACATTTTCAGGAACCGAAAAAAACGTTTTTCTAATTTATGAGTCAGGGCTTTTCATACTCTCGCAGTTTTGATTTTAGAGTATGTGATTTAATATTGGTTTTGGCTACCTTTATTTGGGAGTACTAAATAATAAGCCGAAAAAAAATCAAACGACTTAGCTATCTTTGATACCAACAGCTACACTTAGCTGTGTTCGATTTTTACTCAAGTGAACCTAGCTGTTTTTGATAATGACTGGCGCCATATTGACATTACAATGTTAGTGATGTTCCCTACAGATGTCGATAGCATGGACCAGTAATTAAAACATGTTTTCATGTAGATATTTTAAATGTTCATAAAACTTCAAATAATAATCAAAATCGTTATGAAACAAAAACACGTTTTCTCTTTTTAATCAGACTTTTCTTTTCCTTTAGGAACAATATTCTATTCCTATGAACTTAAAATTTTTCTTATTACTAAATTATTCTTATTACTTATTACTTTTAATCAGCTGTTTCTTCTTTTTCAACAAAAACAAAAGTTCATCAACAAGTTAACGAAAAAACAACACTTTTTCTCTTTTTAATCAGACTTTTCTTTACTCTCAGAAACAATATTCTATTCTTATGAACTATATTAAACCTTTTCTTATTACTAAATCAGCTGTTTCTTCTTTTTGAACACAAACAAAATTTAAATTCTTAACACTTTCACTGTCCGGGTACCGCATGTGGGACCCGGACGTATAGCACTACACGTCCGGGTCTCACATGTGGTACCCGACTAGTATAGTATTTCATACAAGAAAATATCCTTAGACTCTACGGAAAGGATTATTATCAAGAGGTGAACTTGTAGGGCTTGAAATTAGTGAACTAAAAATCTTGTGTACCTCCAAATATCTTTATTTTTGACCAAGTTATGACAAAAACAAAACAGTAAATGAAATAAAGAAAATGAACATAGAATATAAGTTTTATATTATGACCTAACCTAAATGAAATTTAGCAAAACATGCCAAACAGAATGGTTTCTCACATTGTTTACAAATATGGTCAACTTTTTTGGCTTTTGATTTTGCTTGAGCAACTGTCAGTCCCAATTTTCGCTGTTCATCGTAACACAGTGAGCACCGTCTCCTTATAATTTTTTTGTCGTCCTTACGAGGTATTTCCTCAAGATAATGATTTGTGGTTCTTCGTGACGGTGGTATCGATATTATGGACGATGATGACGGACGATGAATGGAGGAAGTGTCCTCTTCCAAATTCAAAAATAGTCGTATAATACGTGATTTAGCTTGAAGTATAGTAATTTTTTCTTTACGTACAGCAGTTGGATGTAGTTTGTTATAAACCACAACGCTGTTTGTAATTGCTACGCCGAAAATCATGTCGATTGCAATTTTTTTATACCATATCAATGACTTTCTTATTGGTGATTGATAACTGCATAACTGGTCCGAGAAATCAATGCCCTTTTTTTTGAATTATATTCTAAAACTACTTTGGGTTTTGGTTTAGGATTTCTTTGTCTAGTCATACACATTTCATCACTATGACAGGTGGAAATCATAAGAACGTCTCTTTTATCCTTCCATTTGCTGACGGTAACATTTTCTTTTTGGCTGGCAATAATTTCACCCCGTTGTAGCTTTTTTGCTTTCACATATTCCGGTAGATGTTTTCTATTTTTTCTTAGAGTGCCACAAAGATCAGTTTGATGAGCTAAAAGATATGTCGCTAGAGGAAAACTAGTATAAAAATTGTCTGCGACAATCAAACGACCAGCACCAAGTAAATTACGACATAATTTCACAACGATACTGCCAGGCTTATCCAAATTCTCTATAGTTTCGTCGGCGCCGCAATATATCTCATACTTCCAAGTATAGCCATCTGCCGTACATAACTTATAAATTTTTATTCCGTATTTATTAGTTTGTGATGGATTGTATTGTCTAAATAGAAGACGACCTTTGAAGGGTTCCATGGACTCATCAATTATAACACAATCGCCAGGAGTAAGCAGTTGTTGAGATTTGTTTACGATTTTATCAACAAGGGGCTGTACTTTGTATAATCTATTATTTGGATCTCGTGGGGCTGAATTATCAGCAAAATGCCAGCATCTAAGTATTAGAGTAAATGTATTATAGGACATGCCTAGTTTGTGCATGAGTGGATGATAATAAATTGGATCCTTTCTCCAATAGCATTCCAGGGTTGGCTTCACAACAATACCGGTGTAAAGAATAATTCCTAGAAATTTTTTCATCATATTCCGATCCACGTCTTTCCATCTAGCAAGTCTACCAGCGTCCGAACTAATTTGCGCTGCATATATATTTGTTTGTTCCACCATCATATCCAAAAACTCGTCGTCTATGATATAACAAAAAATAGACTCCACAGTGGAATGACTTTCAACATCGACGCCTAAACGTTCTTCAGCAGTAAATGGTAAACGTTGTAGATCACGAACGGTATAACTCCATCCGTTGTTCACATCTTTAGTTTTCAAATGTTCATGCGGATCACTTCGAAGGCTATTTTGAGAAGAAAGTTCACTTACTGAAACTGCAGACACCGACGGCACCTGATTTTCGATGGGATTTGGTGACTGTGCAATATTCATAGGAATGTCGTCAAAATCTCTCTGGTCTGAATCATTTTGCGGTAAAGATAATTCCTCGTCAACGTGCATTTGTTGGGGCTGACTATATTGAATGAATCTATTTATATTTTCCAATGTTTCATTATCAGAACTTCCTGAATCATGTCGATTATCTCGAGGCACTTCATAATCAGGATCATCTTCATCACTAGCGTGGAATGGATCTAATGACGAATCACTGCAATAATCTAATTCTTCGTCACTGTTTTCTAAATAACGTAAAATATCTTCGTCATTTGTTCTGCGAGACATCTTTCGTTTTTATTTAAACAATTTTATTAAAAAATGTAAACAGCTGATTGCTATAGATTAATAACAAAATGTACTATAGATATAAAAATAACCCCACAGATTAAAATTAAAAATGGGTCACATGTGGGACCTCGGACTCCTGATGCTAATTACTCGTCCCAATCAGCCCGGGGAGTTCAGGGATCCACATGCGGTACCCAGCACATACTATATATAATTGCTTGGACGTAGCGGGAAATTTGTAATAACTGCTTGGACAGTGAAAGTGTTAAATCCACAGTATCATCCCTACATTCACAATAGTTTTCATTATCATCTTCCCCTCTTTCTGAATCCCCCTCTTGAATAACTGGCGATCTTATAATATTTACATAAAACTGACATTCTGCATTGGTTTCCCATTCAGCGCCAAAATGCTTTTTTAATAATGCATCGACATCAGTTATTTTTGCACGATTCATGGGTGCTCCTAGTGGCACTGTGGATGGGATAATCATATTGGTTTTCATTCCAGTTTTGCAAAGATTTACTGCTTTACCTATATCTGAATTAAAATGCAGTTCTTCACGAATAAGCACATTTCCAACAGTTTTGGATCTCTTTAAAATGAATCTTTTGCATTCACTTATTTTAAAAGGCCATCTCGCAGTCGGTTTTAGGACATCTTTTACGGCACTTCTGAAGTCTAACATTTGAATGTCACGCATTTTTGTAATGGTTGCATTTGTTGCAATGTCTATGTAATCTTCAGGTCGAATGATTACTTCTTGTTTTTTAAGGACTTTTTCATTGTTTCCGAAAACTCGGTCTGGTGGCATGAAAGAATGCCCAGTAATGGGGAAAACGACTTCAATTTTTTTCAGAGACGTGTTGTCGAGAAGCCATCTTGACAGCATACATAGCAATATGCTATTCTTGTTCTGCCCGCCACATCCATCAGCTACAAGACGAACAGTGTTAATCCCTTCAAAATTAGTTTTATTTAAACGGTCTTACACTGCAGAGGCTATCTGGTTAGATGTTTTTGGAAATTCGTTCTCTGTCCACAAATATGCATAAGTTGTGTCTTTATTCAGATGATCTTTAGAAGAACCCTGAACAATCGTAAAATTGTAGAGATATATTTGGCGACTGTAGTATGCACTTTGGTCAGGTACTTTGGGTAGGGGATTATTTTTCTGACAGTCGAATGAGAAAGTGATCATATCGTCTGATTTTTCCTGAAGCAATTTAAAGAATGCTTTTGCCCTGAGCCTGTGGACTCTTTTTTCGATCATGAGGTCTTTCTTTTTTACTTGGTCGTTTTCCATTTTAATTTTCCCATCCAATTCAATGCATTTCGAGCAAACGTCTGTTCTCGGATTACCGAATCCTAAATTGAAATCTTGGTTGAATATTGCACGAAAATAAGACTTCTTTACAACAGACTGAGGATTTTCGGTTTTGAACATCTTATAAAGTTTGTTTATACTCAAATCGCTGTGCAGATATTTTCGTTCTCGTGTTGCAGATCGACAGTAATGTGATTCTATGCATTTTAACTTAATAATAAACTGCCTAACTATATCTTTTTGATCCTTATACTTGTTTATTTTATGATTTCCTCCCCTGTTTTCTTTAGCAATCTGTCCTGTATAGTAAAACACCTTCATAACAAATTCCACTCTATACTTTTTTATTTGCAAGGAACTCAAAAAAAATGTTTGGCAGACAATCACAAATTTATTCTGACTGTTTAAAATCCTGTACTGGATATTAAAATCTCTTCTAAGCCTTTTATTTTGGTTAGGACGCCTTCTTTTAATTCGTTTTATTTGACAGCACTTAAGAAGAAAAGCATCTTGACAGCTTTTTTTCTTGAGGCATAAAATGATTGGTGAAATTTTAGAAGTTCATTCATTGTCAGGGTTGCACATTTTAGCGTTGGGTTTTTATGTGAACAGTTCACTCTTTGAGGTAAAGCAGTTGAGGAGCATCTGTGAAAAAAAACATTTGGTTAGGTACTAGGAACCTGTAAAGAACTTAACTCCTGACGAATAAAGGGGTGTTATTAAACATACTACTAGTTTGTAGCTATTATTTTACTTAGTAGGTACAGCACTGGTACTTGTAGGTAGGTTTGCATACATAGTAAAAATTATAATAATACATTATTGGGAGATAAAATAAAATAAAAACAATAATAAATATTTTTAACACTCAAACTTCTCTATCTTAGCACAATTTTAGTTACAGTTAGATCCTCCATGTCCATCCCTCCATGTACCTTAACGAAAATACATACTGTATTAGCGTTAAAGTACATGGAGATACATGGAAAAATAAATATTGCGAAAAATGAATTTAATTCGATTGCAATAATTTATCTTTATCTATACATTGTGCGGAGTGTAGAAGCGAGGCACATCACTAACCTTTCTCTCTTAGCAATATTTGCCTTCCAGTTTTCTTGGTTTCGTGTGCGTTTTCGACCTCTGCCAGTACTTGCCGGTTCTACAGGGACCTCCATAATAGTCGTTTCACAATAAATTTTGCACGAGAACTCACTAAAAACACTAAAAATACAATAAAAATATTAGGTGTGGCTAACGCGGTTGTATAGAAATCGCCATTTTGTTTTCGAGAATTCAAGCGTTGTGATTGGTTGTTTTATCACCTAGCTGTCTTTGATTGCGACCTAAGGTGACTTAGCTATATTTGATCCCAAAATCAATTTTTGAACGAAATTTAAAGGGCTTTAGCTGTATTTGTTTCTTACAATAATAAAATAAAGAGTTACAACCAAGAATTCACTAGATGGCTCCATACTTAGTTATTTTTTTGAAAGTTTGTCGCTTAGCTGCCTTTGATTCTATATGCCTCATATGTGGTAGGTAAATTTATAAAAAGATAAGTATTGTTACCAATATCAAGCATAGTATAAACAAATCTACTAAATAAGAAACCTCAACCAAGAAACAAAAGGAAACTAAACACAAGCAAGTTATGTATTACAAGATAAAATCTCATTAAGTTTATATTTAGAGAAATAAAAATTCCTATGCAGACTATACTATTAGAAGAAAACAACTTAAAAAAAATTGCAATTATACTGCTGTAAAAAAGTAAACAACTTATGACTACAGTACAGACAATATTGTTCTGTGCTAGTTTTACAGATATTTATGCTATTACAACCAAGACGATGCGGGCCTGTAAACACTTAAGTAAATATATGTAAATCAATAATAAAAACAAGAGATTACAAAAATAAAGGATACCTAGGCATACCATATGTAAATTAAGCAAGCTATTTTTTAGCAATTAAACGGCGGGACCTTTTGGAATCCTCTTTCTGCACCACCACACCAACTTCATTGCGAGGAGAAGTCTCGCACAGAATTTTTGTGTTTGAAGAACTTTGCAGTGCTTGTATGGGTTTCTTTACGCTATTAGTATTACTGCTGTTAGAAGCCATGCTAAGACTTACTGATGAAAAATCAACAGGAAACTGTTAAATGAGAGTATCAATCTCCTCTTCAGTGAAGATTTTTGCCTATTCATTATTGGGAAGTTTGATGAAAATTGCTCCATCTAAGGTCCACACATTCTTCATTTCAAAATGCTTGCGGGCTTTTTTAAGTACAGATTGCCTCATTTTAGTTAAAAACTCAGACACAGATATTTGAGAGCCCTTTAACTTAGTTTTAGCTTTCCACACTTCAGACTTTGTGTTATGCCCTTGAAATTGTACAAGAATTGGACGAGAGCGACCATCCTTTTGAGCACCAATTCGATGGCAACATACTAAGGACACATTTGTAACATGTGGGATACCCATTTTCTTATGTATGATACCCGGTATTTCTTGTTCAATATTAACTTCTGGGGAGTCAGAGATCCCATTAAATAGAAGGATATTCTGTCTGTGCTGCATATCAATAGCATCAATTGACTTAGTGCAGGCTTGAATTTGTTGCCGAAGGAGATTGAGCATGGAGCAAACGACATCCTTGAATTCATAAAACTCCTCGCGGAGTTGATTAAGAGAGGGATTAGTAGGTGTGGAGGCAGCCTTTAATCTGTTTTCAAATTAAGCCATTTTGCGACTCCAGCTTTCTTCAAGTTCTTCAGTCAGGGGGTTTTCATGCTGGTCTACCTTTCCGGTGATCCTGTTATGGAATACGGGTACGCGACCCGGGCTCCCCGAGCTACTGTTATTCTCATACCTTTCCTGCCGAGATAACAGTATCCTTACACCTACGCTCCTACCCCCAACCGTCTTTTCCCTTTTCTCAAAATGGTAGCTTCCTCTACCAACAATAGCATACCCAAAGAGGGTTGGTGTCAGGCAGGCGGCCGACTGTAAAACTTTTGCCAAATCCCATGCAGTAAACTTATGAATATTACGAGTTGTGGGATATATGACAGGGCTAGGGCGTACCCCGCAGGCGACGCGCAGGAGCAGCACCCGGCTCCTGTGGGAAGTGGGCAAGGGTTGTCGCACCTTACGGAGCGGGTGCGACGTAAGAGGCGAGCCCGTAGAGAGAAGAATGTCAGAATGAGGTTTGCAAGCTGGAATATAGGTACGATGACTGGAAGAGCAAGAGAGTTAGCAGATGTTTTGAAACGACGAAGAGTGAATGTTGCCTGTTTGCAGGAAACAAAATGGAAGGGAAATAAAGCAAGAGAGATTGGGGAAGGATACAAGTTTTATTACTGTGGAAGTGACGGGAAGCGAAATGGAGTAGGAGTTGTGTTAGATAGTGGAATGAAAGAACGAGTGACAGATGTGAAAAGAGTAAATGACAGAATGATAGTTGTTAAATTAATGATTGAAAACAAAGTAGTGAATGTTGTAAGTGTGTATGCTCCGCAAACAGGCTGTGAAGAGAGTGTGAAAGAGAAGTTTTGGGAGGAATTTGATTGTATGATGATGGGAATACCTGAGAGTGAGGATGTTTATATGGGAGGAGATTTTAATGGACATGTAGGGAGAGTGAATGACGGGTATGAAAGAGTACACGGTGGATGGGGGTACGGAGTGCGCAACCGTGAGGGGGAAGTTCTTCTGCAAGCAGCATGTGCTTTCGACCTGGCTGTAGTAAACACGTGGTTCCAAAAACGAGATCAGCATCTTATTACTTATAAAAGTGGCCACCACGCGACACAGATCGACTATCTTCTGTTAAGACGGAACCAAATCAAGAGTGTAAAAAACTGCAAAGTGCTTCCAGGTGAAGACTTAGTATCCCAGCACCGAATTCTGCTGGCTGACATCTGCTTAACTGTTCGCCTCAACAAACATAAGGATCGTCCCCCACCCAAAATAAAGTGGCATTTGTTGCATAAGGAGGAGTATGCAAGTGAATTTAGAGAGCTACTTGTAAACAAGATGATAGAGATGGGTGATATGGAAGGAATGAGTGTGAATGAGTGCTGGAAGGAAATGGCTGATTGTATCCGAAGTGTGGCAAGGAAGGTGTTAGGAGAAACAAAAGGGAAGCGTATGATAGATAAGGATGGGTGGTGGTGGAGTGAAAGTATTAGAGAAGTTTTGAGAGAAAAGAAAAATGCCTTTAAAGAATGGCAGGGCGTAGAAGACCAGAATGAATCAATAAAAGAAAGTAAGAGAGAGGCGTATAAAGAATGTAAGAAGAGAGCGAAGAAGGAAGTTGCTATTTGTAGGGCAGAGGCGCAAGATAAATTATATCGGTCCCTTGAAAGCCCCGAAGGTCAAAAACGACTTTTTCAAATTGCAAGAGCGAGAGAAAGGAATGGAAGAGATGTTTCACATGTAAAATGTATAAAAGATGATTCTGGAAAAATTTTGACTGACGATGAAAGTATAAAGAAGCGATGGAAGGAGTATTTTGAGAAATTGATGAATGAGGAGAATGAATGGAATGGTATGCTTGAAAACCCACCAGTGAATATGGGCTTAGTGAGAGAAATTAGTGTGGAAGAAGTAAAAATGGCTGTTAGGAATATGAAGAATGGGAAGGCAGTCGGCCCAGATGGAATACCAGTAGAAGTGTGGAAGTTGCTGAGTGCGGATGGATGGAAGTGGTTGAGTGTATTTTTCGGTAAATTGTTGCAGGAAGAACAAATACCTGAGGAATGGTGCAGTAGTATACTGGTCCCCATTTTTAAAAACAAAGGAGACGTTCAAAACTGCAGCAGTTACCGGGGAATAAAACTCATGTCACATACTATGAAAGTCTGGGAAAGAATAATAGAGAGAAGAATGAGAGAAGAGTGTGAGATAACACAAAACCAGTTCGGATTCATGCCCGGTCGAGGTACGACAGATGCCATTTTCGCATTACGCCAATTGTGCGAAAAGTACAAGCGCGTGCATAAAAATCTGCACATGGTTTTTGTCGACCTTGAAAAGGCGTACGATCGGGTTCCCCGTGAGGTTTTGTGGTGGGCGTTAAAGATGAAAGGTATGCCTGGGAAGTATGTGAGGTTAGTCCGTGCTATGTACAGAGCATCCCGTACATGTGTACGATCTGCCGCGGGAACTACGGGCAGTATCGATGTGGCGGTAGGGCTGCACCAAGGGTCGGCATTGAGCCCTTACCTCTTCCTACTGATTATGGACGCTTTGACGTCGGACCTGCAGGATGAGGCACCCTGGTGCATGCTCTTTGCCGATGACATCGTGCTTGTCGGGGAAGAAGGCATCGAGGTACAGAGCAGACTGACGGGGTGGCAACAGAGGCTGGAAAGTGTTGGCTTGAAGATCAGCAGATCCAAAACCGAATATCTGTGCTGTGATTTCGGCGGTCTTTCCAGTCCTGTACCCATGTCGTTGGATGGCGCTATACTGCCTACCTGCTCAGATTTCAAGTACCTCGGTTCCCTCATTCAAGGCGACGGCGGAATAGATAGAGCTGTGCAGCATAGGATTAACGCAGGGTGGATGAAATGGCGACAGGTCACAGCCACAACGTGCGATCCCCGAATGCCAATAAGGCTGAAGGGGAAAATTTACAAATCGATCATCCGACCTGTCGTCATGTATGGAAGTGAATGCTGGGCCGTCAAGAAGAAGGATGAAAATAGACTGCATGCGAATGAAATGAGAATGTTACGATGGATGTGTGGTGTGACAAGGATGGATAAGATAAGGAATGAGTATATAAGAGGAAGCCTGAAAGTAGCGCCAGTGGTAGAAAAGGTGAGAGGAAGCAGATTGGCATGGTTTGGGCATGTGATGCGGAGGAATGAAAGTCATGTCACAAAACGAGTGTTGAATATGAATGTGGAGGGACACACGGGCAGAGGAAGGCCGAATAAAAGATGGATCGATTGTGTGAAGAGTGATATGAGAATGAAAGGAGTAAGTATGGAAATGACGGCTGATAGAGAGGAATGGAACAAGAAGGTTTACTGCGCCGACCCCAGATAATGGGAAATGGTTTAGAGAATGATGATGAGCTTTCTTCAAGTTCTCTTTGCATGACCTCCATATCAGTTACTCTTGCCATTCCTTCCAATATTTGCTGTGATATTAGTGAACACAAAGTGAAGTGCTAATGAATGATATAGTTTGCAAAAACAAAGTGACACTAATGGGTGGTATGTGAATGTCACAAATATTTTATCTGGACATATATTTCAATAGGACTTCAAAAGAAAAGGTAATAAAGATGTAATTGATATGTAAATATAGTCCAACCACTGGTTTAAAATAATTTTAAAGTATATAAAATATAGGAGCTAATAAGTCAGCTGTTACTTGTTACACACCTACCCACGAAAAAAAAAATAAAAAAAATATATAGCACATTACTTAGGAGTTTTGATACAGATATTTAGGTTTCAGTGCGTTTCTTCTGTGGCGTCATAATAGCGCTGCCGCAGTAGCTGCACACAGCTGATAGGGTGAAGAAACAGCACGAATTTTTTTTTTCAATAAAATGTGTTAAAGCTTTTAATTATAGTAGCTGTTTTCAAAGTTACAGTAAACTTTCTAACTAATCAGTGGGTGCACTGTTGTTGCTGGTGGCGGAAACGGTTGAGAGAATAGTAGGTAACTACTAGACTAACAAACGGACTTCTGGGCGAAATGCAGCTAAACTGCCTAATATCTGCATTCTAAGTTCCGAGTATAATGTGACGAAACAAAGGAAATATATTTTATAACGCACGAAGCAGAATAGCCTTTCTTAAACCTCAGATCAGTGCTATACCTATTCTATTTTGTATTAAGTATATTTCAGTTTATTATAACTACTAACCGAAAACAGATGGAAAATAAAGGTTTTCGAGAGGCAGCGGTACTGAGAAGCAATGTTTCGGCCGGCCTCCACTAGATAAAGTAACGAACTAGTAAAACATGCAGAAAGTCGATGTATGCAGATGACACGGGACAGTGTTTTATGGCGTTCCTTGAAGAATGTATGTGTCCAGTAGTGGACTTGTAAAGAGCTGTAATAATGATGATGATCATGAACTACTAAAAGTTTGTAATGTGTATGTTGAGACAAATTACTACTATTACAGAAAAGCTGTCACAAGCAGAAATGGGAGCTTAAGACTGCTGTGTTTCGTATGGTGAGTGTAGAGATCCGGAAACCCTTTTTTGCTGGAAACGAGGCATTCAATCTCAGTCCTCAGGGGTGACAACTCATCTGCATTTTGATTTTTAATCGAGGATAAATGTAGATGTCTATAAGCCTTAGCATCCACTTACCATCGGACTGTGTCACTTTATCACCTTTATCTTAATATATATAAATTACGTGTCACGTTGTTTGTCCGCGATGGACCCCAAAACTACTCAACCAATTTTAATTAAATTTTCACACTGTGTGCAGTTTTACCCAACTTGAGAGATAGGATAGTTGTTTCGCCCATGATTGAACCACATTTTTTCATTGCGAAATTAAGGATTTTTAATAGGACATGACAAAGGGTCGTCGAAAAGGGCAGTACAACGTCTGCCTGGCAGGCTAGTTCTATATAGTGCGTTGGGGTAAGATCGGTGATGGGGTAAGACCGTAAAATTCAAATTTCCGGTGAATTATGCTATATTTTTGAAAGCTAGCAATATGGTACAAGACTCCATTTTATTCTGCCCCGACCCCAAGTTTCGCCGTTATGCCGTGTAGTGGCGGTTAAGAATATCCACTACCCCATATCTTCCCGTGGGTGTCGTAAAAGGCGACAGAGGGTGACAGGCAGGAGATGGGCAGCAGCATCTTCCTGATAACAGCAACTGTATGACAAAAAAACTGCGGTTGCCAACCCGCTCGCCAAGCGTGGCAACTATGGCAATATACCCCCCATGAATAATTACACAAATAGACGGCCCCCAGTCCCCGGCGGCCCCGCTATTCCTGGCTACGTTGGCGACCATGGTAACGGCGGGGCAGGGGGTGCTAAGAAACTCCGGTTGAGGTTCGGTTGCCACCTACGACGACTCGACCTGGCAACATTTAACGCACGCACTCTGAGTACTGACGAGAAGATCCTGGAGCTGGAAGAAGAGATAGACAAGTTGCGCTGGAATATTATAGGATTATCCGAGGTCCGAAGAGAGGGGGAGGACACGGTGATTCTCGAATCCGGCAACTTGTTCTATCACCGGGAGGGCGACCATCTGTCCCAAGGAGGTGTTGGATTTATCGTCCACAAGTCTCTCGTCAACAACGTTGTAAAGATTGGGAGTGTGTCGACGAGGGTCGCGTACCTGATACTCAGAATCACCAAACGGTATTCGCTGAAGGTCATACAGGTTTACGCACCAACCTCGGCACATCCCGATGAGGAGGTGGAGAAAATGTATGAGGATATTTCCAAAGCCATGCATTCCTCCAAAACTCACTACACGGTGTTGATGGGAGACTTCAACGCAAAACTAGGCACAAGAGAAAACGGTGAGCTGAAGTTAGGGAAATTTGGAGTAGGGCAACGGAACTGAAGGGGCCAGCAGCTGACGAACTTTATGGAGAAAGAGGGACTCTTTATGATGAACTCTTTCTTCCAGAAGCAGCCCCACAGGAAGTGGACCTGGTCGAGCCCTGACGGTTCGACAAAAAATGAGATTGACTTCATTATGACGACCAGACGCCAACTGTTCAGTGATGTCTCAGTGATCGCAAGGGTGAAAACTGGCAGCGATCACCGAATGGTCAGAGGCACACTGAACCTAAACGTTAAGTTGGAGAGGTCTCGTCTAATGAAGTCTACGCTCCGTCCCCCTCGTGCTCTAATCCAGAATCCCGAAAACTTTCAGCTCGAGTTACGTACCGCTTTGAGTGCCTACAAGATTGCAATTCAGTGGACGATATGAATGACAAGCTCGTGTAAACTGTCCATGCGGTCGGAGCTAAGTTCTGCAAGACCCGCCGCAGAAGAACACAAAAACTCTCCGATCACACTTTAAATCTCATGGCTGTTAGACGGGAGATGAGGCTACAATCGTCAACAGATTTGACAGCATACAGGCAACTGAAAAGACAGATCTCCAAATGCATACGGCGAGACTTACGCAACTTTAATACTGCTCGTATCAAAGAAGCGATCGAGCGGAACCAGGGCTCCAAAGTCTTTGCCAGAGATCTGTCTGCCAGTAAGAGCCAACTGTCAAAGCTGAAGACTGAGTGTGGCAGCATCGTTTCCGGGACACCTGAGATTTTGAGTGAGATTGAGAGGTTCTATGCGCAGCTGTACACATCATCGTTGGAGCCACACGCAAGTGTGAGTAACGATCCAAGAGCAAGTCTTATCCGACACTATTCCGATGATATCCCGGACGTCAGTCTAAGCGAAATTAGAATGGCTCTCCAGCACCTTAAAAACGGCAGGGCCCCAAGCTTCTGAAAGCGGGTGGAACACCGGTACTTGAAGTCCTTCAGAAGCTCTTCAATTCCGTCCTCCATGGCGGCACTACTCCAGAGGCGTGGAGCAGAAGTGCGGTGGTCTTGTTCTTTAAGAAAGGCGACAACGCTCTCTTGAAGAACTACAGACCGATTTCCCTTCTGAGCCGCGTCTATATGCTGTTTTCGAGAGTCATTACGAATCGTCTCGCACGCAGACTCGACGACTTCCAGCCTCCCGAACAAGCCGGTTTCTGGAAAGGCTTCAGTACCATAGACCACATACATACCCTGCGGCAAATTGTACAGAAAACTGAAGAGTACAATCTGCCACTTTGCCTGGCGTATGTGGACTATGAGAAAGCCTTTGATTCCCTCGAAATTTGGGCGGTGCTACAGTCCCTCCAGCGGTGCCAAGTTGACTGTCGGTATATCGAAGTGCTGAAGTGTTTGTACAGTAGGGCTACGATGGTTATCCGAGTACAGAACCAGAGCTCGAAACCTATCCAACTGCAGAGAGGTGTAAGACAGGGTGACGTTATATCCCCGAAACTCTTCACCGCTGCATTGGAAGACGTTTTCAAGCTACTGGACTGGAAAGGATACGGTATTGACATCGATGGCGAGTACATCCCTCACCTTCGATTTGCCGACGATATAGTCCTTATGACAGAATCGCTGGAGGACTTAAGCACTATGCTCAATGACCTCAATAGTGCCTCCCAACGGATAGGTCTTAAGATGAACATGAACAAAACAAAGAGCATGTTCAATGTCCATGTCACACCTATGCCGGTAGTTGTTGGGAGCACTATGCTCGAAGTTGTTGACGAGTACGTTTACCTTCGACAAATAGTCCGACTAGGTAAGTCCAACTTCGACCGAGAGGTCAATCGACGGATTCAACTCGGGTGGGCAGCGTTCGGGAAATTACGACATATATTCTCGTCAGGTATACCTCAATCTCTAAAAACTAGATTGTACAACCAGTGCGTGTTGCCAGTGATGACTTACGGATCTGAGACGTGGTCCTTCACTGCTGGCCGTATGAGGACACTCAAGGTCGCTCAGCGAGCTATGGAGAGGGCTATGCTCGGAATTGCTCTGCGTGATAGACTCAGAAATGAGGATATCCGCAGTAAAACCAGAGTGACCGACATAGCCCAACGGATTAGTAAGCTGGTGGCAATGGGCCGGCCATATAGCTCGAAGAACCGATAACCGATGGGGAAGAAAGGTTCTTGAGTGGCAGCCTCGTACTGGTAGGCGTAGTGTAGGGCGACCCCCCACTAGATGGAGTGACGACCTGGTAAGATATGCAGGAAGTCGATGGATGCAGGTGGCTCAGGACCGTGCTTTGGGGCATTACTTGGGGGAGGCCTATGTTCAGCAGTGGACTTGTGAAGGGCTGTAATGATGATAATGATGATGATGATGATGACCCCAAGTTTCAGCCAGTCGCTCCGAAAAGTAGGGCGTGTGCTGCGCAGTATTTTATAAAACAAGGTAATTTTTGAATTTTTTCGTCTGTCCGGTCTTTCCCTATCACTTTTATTTGCGATTTTTAGCGACGTCCGGTCTTCTCCTTGATGGCCAATTCTTCATCATGCACATAAAAATTATGCCTTGTCTTCGCACACGTTTTAAGCAGAAACTGTTGAGTTTTGAAAAGTAAAAGCTTCTTATAGCTAAATTACATGTAACCATTAACGATTTGCGCCATGTTTCAGAAATCTGACGTATATGGATGTCGAGAAAATAAAGTTTTTGCCAGACTCTTTTAACTAGTCGAAAATCCGTCCGGTATTGCCCCAACGCACCTTATATAAAAAACAGTTATCAAAGAGAAAGACAGTTATAAAAGAGAAAAAATTAACAGGACACCAGCTGGTATAACACTCGATTTCCCATTTCCGGTGCAACGTTCGGACGATACTGAAGAAGTAAAATGATTTCGGGCATAGATTAGCCTAATATATGATTAGTCTGATAGATATTGACTTTGAGTAATAGAAAGCAACTCTTTTTAATTGAGACGAATTTTCAAGCCGAGGCCTCAAATCATCGTTTGCACCAATGGATCTGCATTTTGATTTTTAATGGAGGACGAATGTAGATGTCTATGGACAACAGCATCCGCTTACGATCAGGTGGACTGAGTGCTCATTTATCACCCGATTCTATAAAAAAAGAATGACATATGTACATTAATACTTTGTACAAATTTTCACGTTTATTATGCTTGCTATGCTTGCAAACTCACGCATACTCACTCTAATAAAAATCTCATACTTGCTGAAAAGGAACCAGGGTCACGCTTCAAAAGGCCAATAGTTTAGGTAATTTCTTTTTACAGTAAAAATAATGGTATTTTAAAAAGAGTAAATAACATAAGCACTGCTTTATAGTTGGTTAGTATGCAAAGTTTCATGATCTTATTTAAAGTATTTTATGAATAACAGCGGTTTATTGTTTATGAAGTTTGAAGTATTTATGAAGTTCAATTTAAGTGCCAAGAATCACCTAGGGGCCGGTGACCTCGACGCCTCACGGAATCACGGGACTCAACGATCGGCGGAGTATGTCGTACCAGCGGTCCTTTGCAGCCACTGCTAACTACAAATAACGCACACCTAGGAGATCCTTAACGAATTGCAAGAAAACTCGTTTACTGAGCTACCCCAGAGCTATACGCGAAAGTGAGCCGCGCCATTTGTGCGCTTGCGCAACTACGGCTTACTCTCTTACGGTTTACTCAATAACTTTATTTGTATAAGACATACATTTATACAATTTACTTATAAAGATGGCACAAAAAATATCTATACTACGATATACATTACATTTTATATCACAAAAAACCTTTTATTTATTTAACAAAATATGCTTATTTTACTCACATGTTCAAAGTTGAAATTTCTTAAATATTTAACGTAGAAAGTTAAAACAATGTTTTCCACTTGAAATTATACATATCTTAACCAATACAACAGTTTAATTTACATTTTCTCTATTCATTTCACTATTAAAACACTTTTAAATTTCTTATACAAAACTATCATTATTTCACTTATTCACAGGAATTTTCACACAAAAATAACACAGAATTTGCCTCTTTTACACGTACAATCAATCTGAAATGTTTTACAAGTCATTTTTACATAAATTGCTGAAATTGCAAATATTTAAATTTCTACATATTTGGCCTCCTAAGTACGTGGCTAGCGTCCGTCCATAAACTCACACTATTTGAACAACTATCTTTTGCACGGCTATCGACTATCAGTAAAAAAGGAAAGTCTAATATCAACAATACTTGGTGAATAAATGATTCTACACAATTCTTAAACGTTGAAATCTATTTCTAATCAGATTCTTATCAGTTATCATGTTTCTTATCAAACAATATAAGTGAATATTTTCATAAATCAATCATAGAAAATAGGCATTTGTTTTCATACAAAACATATCAAACTCATATAAGACAATACTTATGCAATTAATTTCCATTAATTCTACTTATGCACAGCGATCATCTCGACCGGGGAACAAATCCTGGTCTCTAACTTTATTTTAATATTTCTTTAAATTAACATTATTGGAAAGATGATTTCAATCCAGGGAACAAATCCGGTAACATAATTTATATCTTAAAAATTCCCTATATGAATTTGTTGAGATTTTACTAAGAAAACGATAAACTATTCCGGCCTGGGAGTCGAACCCAAGACCTTCATATCATTAATTCGATATTTCTTTAAGATTCAACTAAGCATTTTCTTATCGGAAAATTGTTGCTTGATAATTTGCTTTTTAGAAGCTATTCGTAATCGGTTAACTAATAAATTGAAATATTCTTATAGGCGCGTCGCCAACAATCTCTCCCCGTGCATCAGCACCATCATTTCGGAGGCGTCGCGGGTACCAGGACTATTATTCTGGATGTAGGTCTCCTCAAGATACCTGTGCTAGTAATGACGTCAACCACTCTAGTGTGACCGTCTGGTCCCGGTAGCGTCCTACTAATCTTGCCTTTCAGCCACGTATTTCGTGGTAACGAATGATCTATTATCAAGACAATATCACCTTCTTTAGGCTCCATAAACTTTCCGTTATTACCTGTTCGAGGTATTAAAATAGGCATGTATTCTTTTAGCCATCTTGTCCAAAAATGGTCGGCTAACCTCTGTGCAGATTTCCAATTGAGTTGACCCGTCAGATGCTCTAAAAATAATCCAGGTGGTCGATCACCACATGAGCGTCCCAGAAGAAAATGATGGGTGTCAAACCCTCTTCAGGACTATCCATACTGAATGTTACCAGAGGTCTGGAATTTACAGTATGCTCTGCTTCTAAAAGCAACGTATGCAGAACCTCCTCTCGCGGGCTCCTTTCTTTGAGCGTAGCGGTCAACGCAATTTTAATCGATCTTACTAACCTTTCCCAAGCACCATCCATGTGCGGTGCTCCCGGTGGTATAAATTTCCATTTAATATATTTTTTAAATGACTCATTTTTTCATGCCCTCATAGCATTCTTCGCATGCTTTCAATAATTCTTTATTCGCAGCTTTGAAATTTGTCCCGTTATCGCTGTATATAACGGCTGGTTTTCCTCTTCTGGCGATAAATCGCCTTAATGCCATTATCATTGACGCTGGTGTCAATGAGGCTGCTAATTCTAGGTGTACTGTTCTGATGGTCAGACACATGAATAAAACGCCCCAACGTTTTTCGTGTCGCCTTCCTATAGTCACACTCATAGGTCCGAAATAATCCACGGCTGAGCATGTAAAAGGTGGTTCATGATGAGCTATTCTCTCCAGAGGAATATTTCCTTGTGGCACGTTCTGCGGTTTTGACCTGTATGTCCTGCACCACTGACAATGATGTGACACACTTCGTACTACATTACGCAAGTTCAAGACATAAAATTTTTGGTTCACCTCATTCATCACCGTCTGGTGATTGGCATGTCCAACATGATGATGAACTTCTCTAATCATCATTTTAACGATTTTGTGTTTACCGTCTAATACGACAGGTTTTCTACTTTCCTCGGTCAAATTAGACTTAAAAGGTAAACGCCCATTCAAACGAAGTAAGTTATCTTCTCCTATTTCCATAGATAATTTACTTAAGCGTGAACTTCTTTCAACGCTTTTGTCTGCTTTCAAGCATTTTATTTCCAAATGAAAACACTCGTCTTGAACGACCTTCCAAATTAATAATTCAGCTTTTTTCAAGAGCGCTATGTCAAACGCGCTATCGGGTCCTTTAACTGACTTTGCTAAAACTTCATTGGAACACATAACCGACTTTTCGGCTGCGTTGTCGGGTCCTTTAACCGACTTTCTTAAACTTTTGAATTTTTCTACCGCTTGTAAGGTGCGTGTAGTTGCCCCAAGGAATTTCTTAAAGCTGCTAAATCGTCCGTAGTTGGGTAGACTTAACGGTTCTTGCTTTCTCAGCGCATTCACGCCTTTTGGCAAGTTTTCTTCACCTGTTTCTAAGCTATTTATGGTGTCCACTTGTTTGGGTCATAAATCAGGACTTTTCCTGAGGAATTCAGGTCCTTGAAACCAGTGATGACTTACATCGAAGGTGGAAGGAAAATTTATAGTGGCGTCGTCTGCCACGTTTTGTGACGTTGGAACCCGTCGCCATTCACATGGTTTACTGTGATCTTCGATCTCAGCCAATCGATGAGCAACGAATGGTTTAAAAGCGCGAGGATCTGACTTAATCCACGCTAACACTGTACGTGAGTCCGTCCAAAATACTTTCTTGGATATATCGTACTTGCTCTCTTCAATAACTGATGCAGCTAATCTGCTGCCCATAAGAGCTGCTTGCAATTCAAGCCTTGGAATAGAAATTGGTTTCAGCGGCGCTACTCTTGCCTTTGCGGCGATCAGCGTAATCCGCCTCTCACCTATCTCGTCCGTGGTGACTTAATACACCGCGGCAGCGTATGCTTTTTCACTAGCATCCGTGAAGGAGTGTAATTCTCCCTTGCCGACGCCTTCAGCAACGGGTCTAGGTACTTCTAAATTACCTAATTTCTTCACTTCCGATATCCATTTACAAAATAACACGTGTAATTCGTGTGAAACTTCTTCATCCCAAGAGATGCCTGTCCTCCATACTTGCTGGTTCAGCGACTTCCCTTGAATCGTTATGGGTGATGCGAGTCCCAAAGAATCGAAGACCAACATCACAGCGCTAGTTATCTCCCTCTTCGTAGGCGGTCGTAAACCTTCCATCACCTCTTCCGGTGTGTTACGAAGACTTATGGAGAAACTTATTATATCCCGTTTGATATTCCAGATCAAACTTAAAGTGCGTTCTGTGTGCTCCCTATCTCCCAGTGAAGCACTGTCGCTCTTATATTTATTCTCCATTTTACATAAAACTTCGGGTCGGTTGCAAGCCCATCCCCTCAGTTGGAAAGAAGCACGTTTATGTAATTCATACATATCGTTTACTATCCTTTCGGCCGCCGTCACGTCGGGAAATGCCTGTAGATAGTCATCCATATAAAAATTGCTTTCCGTAGCGGAAGCTGCTTCTGGCTAGATATGTGCGTTATCCTGCGCATTCCTATTCTTCACATATATAGCGATGCATGGTGATGATGCCGCTCCAAATATGAGTGACGTCATTCTATACTCTTCCGGTGGCGCGTCACAATTGTGCCGCCATAAGAATCGAAGGCTATCCCTGTCTTCCTCCCGGATTTTC
This sequence comes from Parnassius smintheus behrii, assembly GCA_036936625.1. NCBI lineage: Eukaryota > Metazoa > Arthropoda > Insecta > Lepidoptera > Papilionidae > Parnassius > Parnassius smintheus. Next base: position 4,615,689 of record JAUPFT010000016.1, read on the forward strand.
ACTTGCAGGAACATTTCTTTAATGTCTGCCATCACTGCCACGCTTCCTTCTCTGAATCGTAGAAGAACTCCAAACAACGACTTCAATGAGTCCGGTCCGGTTAACAATGCATCATTAAGACAATGTCCGCCCGTCCTAGCGGCGGCGTCGAAAACTATTCTTATTTTCTTTTTTTGTGGGTGAGTCACTGCGAAGTGAGGAAGATACTACGTGCGTGAGGAAATAGAAATATGGCTCGCTTTCTCTGCGTAACCGTTAACGATGAGATTGTCAATTTGCTTCTCATATTCCTTTTTCAACTCGCTATTTTTGTCGAGCTTCTTTTCGATATTAAAAAGGCGACTTTCAACCTGCGCTCTATTCGACGGCATGCACTCATTATCTGTGCGCCATAACAAAGCAGTCTCGAACCTATTATTAGGTATACGACGTACCGTTTTGCTCAAAATATTTAAAGCTCGTTCTTCTGGGTCGTTCGCGGGCTTTCGCGCAGAAACTCCCAGAGATTCCAAACTAAAATAATCTTTGATCAACTTATCCATGTCTTCCTCCTTCTTCGTGGATATATGGTTAACAATCTTGATTGGTTTCATGCCACCCGATATGTGACCATGTAAAACCCATCCAAGTTTAGTGAGCGATGCTACAGGTAGGTTCTTACCTCCTGAAATTAATTCACGAGTAACTATGAGATGCCAATTGTCCTAGCCAATTAATATGGTAGGTCTGGACCTCTCATACATCAACTCGTCCTTAATCGGAGTCAAATGAGAACACCGTTGCAATAATTCTCGGCTTACTGACTGCGGAGAAAGGTTAAGTGACTTAATTGTTTGTACACTTATCTCCTCTAAGTCGTTAGAGTAAATGCCTTTTATCTTAACGTTTAAGCGATACGAACTGTCGTCGTTAATTCGCTTACTTCCCACGACTTCAATACGTAATTCTTCTTTACGTCCGCGAGGCGCTAACTTCTGAGCCATCCACTCCTCTATGAGTGTCATGGTCGATCCCTCATCCAGAAGAGCTGTTGTCTTGACCTTTCCTCTAGGTCCATACAACTTGACCAGTATAATCTATAAGTATGCACATGCTAGTGCATTTACTGTACTAACAGTTGTAATTTGAGCCTCTTTACCCCCTCGTCCCCTTGCGGCGAGGTATTTTCATTGGGGTATCGGTGTAGCATCCGATGATGTGACATTCTACATCCCTCTACACCACATTTTTTCGCTCTGCACTCTAAACTCCTATGGTTAGGTGACAAACATTGAAAACATACTTTCGATTTTTTAACCGCTTCCCATTTCTCGCGATTATTCATGTCATTAAACTTGTAACAACTCACTATAGAGTGTTCCTTGTTGCATATAACACACTTACGTGTTACCCGACTTACAGGCTTATCCTGGGTTATCATAACCACTTGTCGGTTGTGTCCTTTATTATTTCGGCGTTCTAGACGCTCGCTCGTATTACTTCGGCGCTCATAGCGCTCGCTCTTGAAACGGTTGCGTACAGACCCCTTTGCGGTGTGTACAGTTTGCTTCCTGAATTCAGGACGCTTCCGTTTTTCAGGCACATTTTCATTGCTTAAGTACGTTTCAAAATGTTCACTCAATAAATTTAAAAACTTGGCCATCTTCTGTAACTCTGGCTCCTAAGGATGCTGAGCTCGATATTCGAACCATTTAAATTTAATCATAGTTCCAAGTTTCTCCACTATGCGGTTTACTAACTCCGATGAGTATAGATACTGTGGTTGGTTCAACGCTTGTATTGTGGCAACCACGTTCGTAATAAGACTTGCAAAAGATCCTATATTCCGGCAATCTTCTGCCAATCTTGGCATACGTCTTACATTCTCGATTTCGGCTAAAATGAGCATCTCAACCCTACCGAATCTTCTTTCGAGAGCGTTCACTATTTCTTCAGGTTCACACAAAGTAAACAACAACGACTTAACCGCTTCCTTAGCGGTGCCCTTTAATGCCCTCCTAAGGCGTGCGACATTCTGCACCCCTGAAAATTGACTTCTTGTGTCTTCAAACACCGTTTTGAAAATTATCCATTCACCCGGGTCTCGGGGAAATGAAGCTGGAAAGACTTATCTTTTCCCGCTATCTTTATTGCACTCACAATCGCTTCGGTCAATTCTGACACCTCACTCGCGTGTATTTTCTGTGCATTTCCTTGGTTGCGCTCGATCTCCGCCCCATTGCTGCGTGATCCATCGCTTCCTTATCAGTAATATCGGGTTGCGTTACACTAACCGGCACGCTCATTATGGTCTGTTGAACCCAACTCCTTACGAAAGGTTCCACCTGAGTATTCCACTCTTCATCATCCTCACTCGAGTCGATCTCCTCTTCTCGGTTGAGACGTGCCAACTCCAATTGAGACTTGGCCAAGGCAGCAGCTGCCTGTGCTCGTTCGAGCTCTGAGCGTTCGAATTTAATTCGGTTTTCAGCCTCGCATGAGCTACTACCTCTCTGTGACCCTTTGTCACTAGTGTGCCCGATTACTGTCCTTGACGATGCCGCTTCTTCGGTCCTTTGACCTACTTTTTCGACTACCGTTTCACTCCTGGATATAACGGATTGTTGCGCGGTGCTGGCCTGCGTACCACTGGTGTCCGTCCTGTTGCTTGTCGTTGCCACGGACGCCCCTGAGTCCCACGTGCATGTGGACGTTTCGGTGGTGGCTCCACTTGAAGGAGTTGTTCCACTCGAAGCAGTAGCTGTGGTCGCTCCAGATGGTTCCGCCTCTTTAGCTTTTCTTGAGGGCCCTGTCCTTGTATTGGTTCCTTCGCTTCTCCCTGTCTGGTCTTGTGCCTTCTTCATCTTGCAGGAAGGTGATTCTTGACCTACGGTCCCTACAACCCCTTACCTACAACCCTTCTACACCCCAACCTAACCCCACTACCCCTCCCCCTTTATCTCCCAACCCTACAACCCCTTACCTACCCTAACAGCCCTATCAGCCCTATCAATCCTGAACGGGGCCTACCGAGGTGAGCTTTCCAGGGATGGAGTCGTGCTGGAATGGAATGGAGGAAAGGTTTAGGAACTGTCCCGCCAAGGAATATGACGAAACAGTCGAAAGGTAGTGCAAGCGCAGTCTCGCTCGAGAGAACTGCTCCACCCAAAGGTGTTGTGCCAGAGCCCGACCGTTTGGCACCGTTAGGTGGTCGGGATGTATGCTGCGCTTCGTCGCCCAGTCGCCGGTGACGCCTCGTCCAGGCGCCCTCTTCCGGCCGCGATGCAGTCAGGTGCCCACGAGCACCCTCGCCTGGCAGCAGCAGCGGTGGATGCTTCTTCTTCTTCCACCCTCTGATGACCCGACAGGAAATGCCGGACACGGTCGTCCGACAGGAAATGCCGGACACGATCGTCCGACAGGAAAATGCCGAGCACGCTTGCCCGACAGGAAAAATGCCAAGCCCTGCTTGGCCACGATGAGCGCCTTCACAAGGCACCTGCGCCTGGCTGCGATACGTGCCCCATGCGAGCACACGCCCCAAGCCGCAATCCCGGTTTTCTTTCTTCCGGTAGTTCCAGGTCCAGTCCTACTGCGCTGACCTGGTCTTCTGGCCTTTGGTCCTGTTGCTTCAGCTCAAACCTCCGGATTCCTTCGGTTGCTGATCTTCACTCGGCTCCGAAGGTCTTCTTTCTCCATAACCAGCAATCCACAGCTGGTTCCTTGATCCTGCTTCGAAGGACCACTTGAAAAGAAACCAGACAAACGTTAAACTAAGAAACAGAAGGGGGGAATCGAGGCTTCTCTCGATCCGGCCTCCTATAACGCCTACGTTGGGTTCGGGAACAACGTATGTGATCTCCGCAACGGAGTAACACACAAGGGCGATAACCTCTTCCTTTTCAGAAAATAGGTTTATAATAGGTTAGACTTCCGAAGTCATCCCGGTCGCAACGCCTTAATTCATCGATGTAGACTGTATTATTTTAAGGGGAGAATTCCTTGGGAATAAAACAGCAATTATCTTCAAACCGTTCCGTGAGAGAGTAATTACTTTTCCCTATCACTTGCTCTTTTCCCGAAGTTTCTCCGAACTTCCCCGAACGATTCCCGAACGAATTGCAAGAAAACTCGTTTACTGAGCTACCCCAGAGCTATACGCGAAAGTGAGCCACGCCATTTGTGCGGTTGCGCAACTCAATTACATCAATTTGTACTATCACTCTCTCACGGTTTATTCAATAACTTTATTTGTATAAGACATACATTTATACAATTTACTTATAAAGATGGCACAAAAAATATCTATACTACGATATACATTACATTTTTATATCACAAAAAACCTTTTATTTATTTAACAAGATATGCTTATTTTACTCACATGTTCAAAGTTGAAATTTCTTAAATATTTAACATAGAAATTTAAAACAATGTTTTCCACTTGAAATTATACATATCTTAACCAATACAACAGTTTAATTTACATTTTCTCTATTCGTTTCACTATTAAAACACTTTTAAATTTCTTATACAAAATTATCATTATTTCACTTATTCACAGGAATTTTCACATAAAAATAACACAGAATTTGCCTCTTTTACACGTACAATCAATCTGAAATGTTTTACTAGTCATTTTTACATAAATTGCTGAAATTGCAAATATTTAAATTTCTACATATTTGGCCTCCTAAGTACATGGCTAGCATCCGTCTATAAACTCACACTATTTGAACAACTATCTTTTGCACGGCTATCGACTGTCAGTAAAAATGGAAAGTCTAATATCAACAATACTAGGTGAATAAATGATTCTACACAATTCTCAAACGTTGAAAACTATTTCTAATCAGATTCTTATCAGTTATCATGTTTCTTAGCAAACAATATAAGTGAATGTTTTCATAAATCAATCATAGAAAATAGGCATTTGTTTTCATACAAAACATATCAAACTCATATAAGACAATACTTATGCAATTAATTTCCATTAATTCTACTTATGCACAGCGATCATCTCGACCGGGGAACAAATCCTGGTCTCTAACTTTATTTTAATATTTCTTTAAATTAACATTATTGGAAAGATGATTTCAATCCAGGGAACAAATCCGGTAACATAATTTATATCTTAAAAATTCCCTATATGAATTTGTTAAGAGATTTTACTAAGAAAACGATAAACTATTCCGGCCTGAGAGTCGAACCCAAGACCTTCATATCATTAATTCGATATTTCTTTAAGATTCAACTAAGCATTTTCTTATCGGAATATTGTTGCTTGATAATTTGCTTTTTAGAAGCTATTCGTAATCGGTTAACTAATAAATTGAAATATTCTTATAGGCGCGTCGCCAACACCCCCCTATATGTAAAGTCGGAAGTGATTTTTTTTTAATTTCAACCCTAACGTGTGATATATTGTTGGAAAGGTATTTAAAAATGAATAGGGGTTTACTAAAATCATTTTTTGATAATGTCAATAATTTCGGAAATAATTGCTACAAAAGTAAAAAACAATGTGCCCCTCTAACTTTTGAACCATACGTTTAGAAAATAATCTAAAAAGTAAAACTTTATAAGGACTTTCTAGGAAAATCATTTTGAACTTGGATGGAAACAACAGTACCCACTACCGGGAGCAGTTACAGGAGCGCGGAGCGCTGCTGGACCGCGAACATAATGGATACCCACCTTTAAACTCATAAGTGGGAACACTTATTGTGACGGATGGGAAACTACGGAACCCTACACTGAGCGTGGCCCGACACGCTCTTGGCCGGTTTTATTTTTATTTTTTTTATTTTTTTTTTATAGAATAGGCTGACAAACGAGCACACAGTCCACCTGATGGTAAGTGCTTGCTGCTGCCCATAGACATCTACATCTATCTTCCATTACAAATCAAAATGCAGATGCGTTGTCACCCGTGAGGACTGAGATGGAATGCCTCATTTCCAGTAAAAAGGGTCTCCGGTTCTCTACACTCACCATACGAAATACAGCAGCATTAAGCTACTATTTCACGCTGGTATTCTGTGAGAGCGTGGTCCTTCCCCGGTCGAGCCGACCCATTCGTGCTACAACTATACTACTAATATAACTGCAGCATGGCTCTACCACGTAAGTAGTATTTCTAAGTATTTCTAAGAGTATTAGCTATTTTTTCCGGTATGGAGCCTAAGTAGGTCAACCTGATCACATATCGCCGGACACTTTGAGATCGAACCGCGTACAAAGAATTGCGAACAACTTGCTTTTGTTTCTTTTTAATAAGATTATTAATGAGATTTTTTGATAACCGTTAGAGACTGTAATTTGATAAATTATATTAAGTTCTTTTAAATAATTTTCTTTAATTTTTGTGTCGTGAATGTTTTTGTGAGGAAAATCCCATCGTTTCTGTACATGTTCGATTGGATAGGTAAGTGTAATTAAGTTGTAATTAAGAAGGTTTTTAGGCTAACTTATTTATTCTCTTATGAACAAAAGTACAATTTTATAATTTAGTGAAAGTGAATGAAAGAATAAATAGAAGATATTTTATAATTTGTAAGATACTTTGTAACACAAATTATCTATATTTTCATCATAAATTTCATCAAATCATTCGCGAATTGAGTCGCGAAGCCATCTTAACAAATTCAATTATAATATAACTAACAATTTGTATAATTTTGCTTAAACAAAATGAATTGGTTAAGAGCCGTGTTAATGTCCTCACCCTCATACAGCGCTCTTTTAATTGCCTTTTTGACTGTTTTTACAGCGTTCTCCGCCGCACCATTACCCTGAGGTCGATAAGGGGCCGTGGTGGTATGCATAATACAATTATTTTTACAGTATATTTTCCACTCAAGGGAGGAAAAAGGTGGTCCGTTATCCGTCACGAGCTGCGATAGCAAACCGAATCTCGCAAATATACTTCTCATAACTTTAATCGTGGAATCTGCACTCGTATTACGTATCGTAATAGCTTCAATCCATTTAGAGTGTGCATCTACTATAATTAAATAACGCGTGCCCCCACAATCTGCAAAATCGGCATGTACACGCTGCCACGGGTGCAACGGAAATTCCCATAGGTGCAGATGCGCCCGCGGCGGCGCGTCCAGCACGGTACGACACGCAGTGCATGACCTGCAAACCTCCTTGATATCTCGATCTAAGCTCGCCAAATACACGTAATTCCGCGCTAAACTTTTCAATTTATTCATGCCCAGATGGCCATCGTGAATTCGTCTAAAATCTTCTTTTGCAAAATGTAGGGGATTACTATTCTATATTTGTAAATTACACAGCCCTGTTCTACAACAAAATCAAGTTTCCGGCGAAAGTAAGGCTTTTCTGCATCGCAGCTCGGGTCTGGCGGCCAACCACAAAGAACATATCGTTTAATATTTCACAACAAAGCGTCATGTTCAGTTTCGCTAGCGATGTCTTTATAACGAACTGGCAAGGAATCACCTATTAGGCTTAAATAATCCACCGAGTCCTCGAAGCGACCTTTCCCAGGCAACGGCAATCGCGACAAAGCATCGGCCGGCCCATTGTCCGCCGATCGAACGAATTCTATCGCGAAATCATATGCGGCTAGCCGCCCTGCCCACCTCTGCAAACGTCTAGCCGCCGTTTGTGGGATACCTCCCTTAGCCCCAAAAATATAAGTCAGCGGTTGGTGGTCTGTACGCAAAATGAAATGACTTCCAAATAGATATTGATGATTTTTAGTGATTCCGAATAAGATGGCGAGAGCTTCCTTGTCAAGCTGACTGTAATTGCGCTCGGTTGCATTGAGTGTGCGAGACACGCAGCTGACGGGACGCTCGCTGCCGTCTGTGTAACGGTGTGCGAGCACAGCTCCCAGTCCGTACGCGCTACTATCAACCGACAAGACGAGCTCACGCCCCTCCTCGTAATGCGCCAATACTCGCTCGCTTAACGGCGCCTCTACACGTTGGCCAACACAGTGGCGAATGTAGTGGCCAATAGTATTGGCCAACGTGTAGACGGGGTGTTTGGGCTTCATTGGTATGTATTGGAACGATGGCCCGCAAGTTGGCGCGAGATCCGTGTAGTGTCGGTTTTTTACAAAAGATCAAAGGATTGTTGGCAGAGTTTGGTCGCCGCGTCCACACGTTGGCCGCGCGTTTAGTTTGCTACAAGCTCCCAGAGTGATTACACGCATCTGATTTAAATTTTATATTCAAGCTTTGTAGTGTGGATGCCCCAATTACCAGACTTTTAGTGCCAATTTCAACTTTAAACATTCCTACTACTTTAATTAGGGCGATTTAATTATTATTAAACATTTGTTTTAATCAATAATCTATTTATCAAAAAAAATTACGTTTTTTACAATCAGATTATTACGAGAACAATTTAAAAATGAAAAATTAAATGAAGTACGTCGTTTATGCGTGGTAGAACCATGCAATTATATTAGAAGTATTGTTGCAGCACAAAGGTCGGCTCGAACGGGGAAGGACCACGCTCTCACATAATATCAGCGTAAAATAGTAGCTTAATGATGCTGTGTTTCGTATAGTGAGTGTAGAGAACCAGAGACCCTTTTTAAAGGAAACGAGGCATTTCATCTTAGTCCTCACGGGTGACAACGCATCTGCATTTTAGTTCGTAATCGAGGATAGATGTAGATGTCTGTGGGCCACAGTAACCACTTACCATTAGGTGAACTGTGTGCTCGTTTGTCACCCTATCCTATAAAAAAACGTCGATTTTTTATAATTTATTCGTGCAAGATTTCGAATCATCATCATCATTACAGCTGTTCACAAGTCCACTACTGAACATCCTCCTCCACAGACTGCCGCAAAGCATGGTCCTGAGCCACTTTGCTCGTCATGCGTTTTTCATTTATGTTCTGAGTTATAATTAGTACCTATTTATTAAGTCAGTGTTAATTATATTTATTGCTATTGTTTTTGTCTTTCTCAAAAAATAATTAAATTACCAAATAAATTATGAGGTGTTTTTTTTATATACATCAAATTTCTGATAGAAAAGCAAGTACATGTTTTGCTAGACTTTAAAATTAAAACCAATTTTGAAACACTGCGCCACGGAGCCGTCGTCTAAAATAAAATAAATTCGTCCGCACATTGGCCCGAACCGAAGTAAACTGAACGACGTTCCAACGTGGACGCCGTCACCAACTCTCGGCCAATATATTCGCCACTCCATTCGCCACTGTGTTGGCCAACGTGTAGAGGCGACATAAGAGAGATCGCTTCGCTTTGACAAACGCTTTCTCACACATAGAGTCCCAATTCCAGCTGATAATCTTTTTTAATAAATTATGTAACGGTTGTAATAAAGTGCTCAAATTTGGAATAAATTGCCCGTACTAATTTGGCATTCCCAAAAAACTTTTAAGTTAAAGTACATTGTCCGGTCTAAGCGCGCTGGAAATGGCCTCCAATTTTTCTGGGTCTGGTCGCAAGCCATTTTTATTAATGATAAAACCAAGATATCTAACATTGTCTTGCAAACATTTACATTTGCTAAGTTTAACGGTAAGCCCCATGCGCCGTAACCGTTCGAGTACAACTCTTATATTTTTCAAATGTTCTACATTGTTCGATCCCGTAAGCCCGTAACATAAATATCATACAAAAATACAGCGCACCGCCACCCCTCGCAGAGTCTCCTCCATTAACTTTTGAAATTTCTCCGGTATACACGACAAACCGTAAGGAGTACGCCGGTACGCAAACGTATAGGGTTGTGAATCGTCTGATAGAATGCACTGCTCGTACGCGTGCCTTAAATCTATTTTTGTGAACTTTTCTCCTCCCCTAAGATTTGCGAATAATTCCTCAATGCGCGGTAGAGGATAATAGTCTCTTTTTAACTTAGGGTTAATTGTGATCTTATAATCACCACAAATGCGTATATCACAATTTCTTTTTACTACGGGGACTATTGGGGTGCCGTAATCAGAATAATCGACGCGATAGATAGAACCGTCCGCCTCGAGGCGCGTTAACTCCTTTTCTACCCGTGCGCGTAGTGCTAGTGGCACCGGTCTCGCCCGCACATAAACTGGTTCATTATCGGAAAGCTGTAATCGATTGGTCTAATTTGTCACAAAAAACTTCCGGAAACTCTTTACACAATTGGTTCACAAATCCATCATCTATAATTGCATTGAGGTTAATTTGGGTAATTTTTAAACCGCGCATCCAATCTCTACCTAACAAGGGCCGTGCCCCGTCTTTAATGACATACAGGCGTAATGATTTTTCTTTCGTATTGCCTAGGCACACATCTACCTCAATGTAACCGAGAGACTTGATTTTGGAACCCGAATAGCCGCGTAAAATTAAATTATCATTTTTAATTTTTCTATAATAAAACATACTATAAATCATGGTTTCGCTAATAGCAGAAATGCGACTACCGGTGTCCATTTCAAATTCGACAATATTATTATCAATTAACAAGTTAATAAAGTAGGGATTGTTACCTCGCGCTGCCACTTCAATGTTGTACAAACCGTCGTCCGATTCGTCACTCACATAATTATGCCGGCCGCCACTACTGCGCACTTGTTTACACATCACTTTAATATTTATTTATTTATTTATTCACAAATTGCGTTACATGTGACTTAGAGACTAAACAAAACATGCAAGTTCTAACAATCACGTGCACCTCGAAAGGCATAGCAATGAACAGGAGAGGGGCAGGCACTTAAAAATTCTTTTCCTCAATGTATTCATTAATTGAATAATTACTTTTTATAAGTATCTTTTTTTAATAAAGATCTTATGAATTTATTAATATTTGTTTCGGCTTTTATGTATTCCGGCAATTTATTATAAATTTTTATTGACATCGAGTAAGGACCTGTACTGTGTAATTTTAATTTAGATTTTGGTTGCAAAAGGTTATTCTTATAGCGAGGTACGTTGTGTCGGGGCGCGTCTATGATTTTGGTGTAAAAACTTGGGTGTCTTTTTACAAATTTACATATTTCTAATATATATAGGCACGGTAATGTTAGAATTTTGAGACTTTGAAAGTGTGGTTTGCAGCTTTCTCTTTGTTTGATATTTGCAAGTACGCGTATACATTTTTTTTGTAAAATAAAAAGTTCGTGTGATTCAGGGATGTAACGGAGGTAGTTTTATCGGAACCGAAGTCGGAGTTTTTAAATTTGCTTGATCGGAGTCGGAATCGGTGTCGGAGGCAGGGTAACAAGTGATGGCATGAGAGAGAATTTTTAATTAACGACAAAATAAAAAAAAAACTTTTAGCCTTTTAAAATCTCTATTTATGCCATGCGCTGCCAGACTCAATAAAGACACATTCGAACTTGGTTCGGTCCAAATGTCTGTTGTAAATGAGATCTTTTCAAACTGTGTGAGCAAATCCTTAATTTTTTTTGCTAATGTTTCATATAAATGACCACAAATATTTTCAGTAAAAAAATGTCTTCTCCTTTAGTGATAATTCGGCACAGTGAACTGCATAAGTCGCCGAAATGCTATACGTTCCACAAAATTGAAGGGTAGATCTTGCAAAGCAATCATTTCAGAAATCAATTTGTCAATTTCCATAGATTTATCATTTTGTATTCTTCAGCAAAGTTTCTTTTAAAGTAATTTGTTTTTAGCATCCTGAAGGGGCGTCGAAGTCGAAGGCTGTACAGTATTTTTTTTTAGTTTCTAACTATTAATTCTTCATATTCAGTGGCATGGACAAACTTCTACAATGGCCTTTTAACGACGTAGTCGTACCTCCCTTTCTTGAATACGTCTTCGTACACAGTTTAAACTTTGCCGAATCTGAATTAACTTCAATGAAGTGGTTCCAAATACAACTTGATTAAGGTTTCATTGTCCAACACAAAAACAGATCATTTTTACTGATAATAAGCCGCTAAAATCAAAACAAATGTCTACAACCTATGAACGTGTCGTGTGCGTAACAAATTAACAAGTGAAAAAATAATTGACGATAGAGTGCACGTAGTGGGAGCCGGGGAGATTCCCCGCTCGACATGAATGAAGTGAACCTGTTCATAACAGTCGACACAGGCCGCCGCCGCCTCTGTGTTATGCTTCGACCTCCGATTAAAACCTTCGACTTAAAAGTGTCGGAGCCGAAGTCGGAACCGAAGGTGTAATAATAATCGGAAGTTCCGACTTAACGTAACCGGAGTCGAAGCTCCGTAACTTCTCTGGTGTGATTCTACACTGTCGCCCCATAGTATATAGACCCTCTTTGACCGCACTCGTCACAGTTGTAGTGTTTGAACCGGCACCTGTCTGCGCCGTGCGTCTTGCCACAGCGCCTACAGGAGCGGCCGCCCAGCGCCGTGCCCGCTGAGCCGGGCGCTCGCGGCGGGCGCGCGCTCAGCCGGCCGGCTCGCCGGCTGCCACCGCCGCCGCCGCTGGTGCCGCCGTGCGCGTTGTGGAGGCCCTCGCCCACCTCGCCCTCTGCCGCACACGAGTTTGAGTCTGTCGCTGCGGCCTGGGTGGAGCCGCTTACTTCGGCATGCTTCTCGGCAGCCTCCAATGCCAGAGCGAGCTCCACTGCCTCCTTATATTGAATTTTCTTATCGGCGAAATTCCTAGATCGCATCGCATCATTCACCAGACCTGACACGAATTGATCGCGCAGGTTTTCCTCGAGCGTGGAACACGTGTTGCACTTGCCGAAATTGCACGTAGCCGCGAGATGTTTTAATGCCTGTAAGTATTCGGTGAGCGATTCGCCAACACGTTGCCGCCGCAGCCTGAAAACGTGGCGTCCGGCGATCTCAGAACGTTGCGATTCTAAATGCTCCGTTACCAGTTTTACCAATTCATCGTATGATTTATTTTCTGAAAAACCCGGCGAACACAAAACACACGTTAAGGCATAAGTCTTCATCTTAAGTTCTTCGTCCACAACTGTTATCAACAGCGGTACTTTCAATGAATCACTAATTTCATTAAGCATAATGTACTGGTTTACACGACGAATATACGCGGGCCATTGTTTCGAACTTAAATTAAATGGTTCTATTTTTCCGATCGGCATTTTTGCGCAACGTTTGAGCGATTGCGTAAGAAAAAAACTCTAAGAATAATTCCGTACTCGTTGCCAATGGAGCGTCAATCAAAGGCGTATGTAGGCAACAGACCGATTTATTGTCAAGAGAACTAACCTACCCTCCACCGTAACAATAATTACATAGCAACTTACCTCTAATATGTTACATTTATGACTTTATAGTTTAAAATCTTTTTAGTTTTCATAAAAAGTTATAATTATAGATTGAAACCTCTTTTATTATATTTTCATATAAAAAACAAAAGAAAAAATATGGTGGCAAAATTGTTAGTAATTCTTAGTCGTATGAAAATGTTTGTAAACTGCCCCCACGATACAGGCGAAAATCCTAGTTTGGAGATAACGCTGTTTAAAAAAATATTAAAAAAAAAATATAAATTTTCCTTGACATAACCAATTAAATACTGGGTATCATACATAAGAAAATGGGTATCCCACATGTTACAAATGTGTCCTTAGTATGTTGCCATCGAATTGGTGCTCAAAAGGATGGTTGCTCTCGTCCAATTCTTGTACAATTTCAAGGGCGTAACACAAAGTCTGAAGTGTGGAAAGCTAAAACTAAGTTAAAGGGCTCTCAAGTATCTGTGTCTGAGTTTTTAACTAAAATGAGGCAATCTGTTCTTAAAAAAGCCCGCAAGCATTTTGAAATGAAGAATGTGTGGACCTTAGATGGAGCAATTTTCATCAAACTTCCCAATAATGAATGGGCAAAAATCTTCACTGAAGAGGAGATTGATACTCTCATTAAACAGTTTCCTGTTGATTTTTCATCAGCAAGTCTTAGCATGGCTTCTAACAGCAGTAATACTAATAGCGTAAAGAAACCCATACAAGCACTGCAAAGTTCTTCAAACACAAAAATTCTGTGCGAGACTTCTCCTCGCAATGAAGTTGGTGTGGTGGTGCAGAAAGAGGATTCCAAAAGGTCCCGCCGTTTAATTGCTAAAAATAGCTTGCTTAATTTACATGTGGTATGCCTAGGTATCCTTTATTTTTGTAATCTCTTGTTTTTATGATTCATTTACATATATTTACTTAAGTGTTTACAGGCCCGCATCGTCTTGGTTGTAATAGCATAAATATCTGTAAAACTAGCACAGAACAAGATTGTCTGTAACTGTAGTCATAAGTTGTTTACTTTTAAGCAGCATAATTGCAATTTTTTTTAAGTTGTTTTCTTCTAATAGTATAGTCTGCATAGGAATCTTTATCTCTCTAAATATAAACTTAATGAGATTTTATCCTGTAATACATAACTTGCTTGCGTTTAGTTTTCTTTTGTTTCTTACTTAGTAGGTTTGTTTATACTATGCTTGATATTGGTAACAATACTTATCCTTTTATAAATTTACCTACCACGTATTTTTAATTTGATTTTGTTTTTGTTAAATTTTGGGTTTTAATTTGATTGATTTGACAATGACAACTACGTATAACTTTTTTTTAGCCTTTTATAGACAAAGGACACATGTATCATACAGCCAATGTCGATCTTATACTTTGCTTTAATCGATTTTCTCTTGGTAAATATTCTCCTGTAATATTTTGTGTGACATCTACTTAGGAACCATATTATTAGTCAAGATTATTTTTGCCACTTTAGATATTATAGATCATAAGTTTGTATATAAAATTTATTTATATTAAGTTTACTCTGTAAACAGTGAACTGATGGGTTGGTGATGTTTATGTTTAGTGATTGTTAGTTAATAGTTATAGTTTACATAACTTACTTTTTATTTTTTTATTATTATTTTTCTATATATTTATTTAATTTATTTATTATTTTAGTATATGTAATATGTCTGATGTTGAGTCGTTTAGCTCTGCAAATGATTCTTCTACTTTGTCATTTCACTCTTGTAATGATTCTCTCAACGATAGCGTGCTTAATTTACACGAACTACTCAAAGGAGTTTTTACGTCTTTTAACAACTCTGTGAACATATGTCATATTAACGCTCAAAGTATCCGGAGCCACTATTCCGAACTTGAAGCTTCATTTTTTCCCGAGTATATTCATGCTATATTAGTGTCGGAAAGTTGGCTGAAACCTTCTTTACCGTCAACTTTATATCCCTTACCCGGCTTTGTACTTGTTAGGAATGATCGTGTTGGAAAAGGTGGAGGTGGTGTAGCAATCTACCTACACGCATCAATTCCTTATAAAATTGTCTTATCATCTCCCTCCTGCTATTCCGCTTCTTCCGAGTTTTTATTTGTGAAACTCGATGTCAAGGGCATCAGGATGCTTCTAGGGGTAGTGTATTGCCCCCCATCTACCGACTACTTCGCCACTTTAGATATGGCTCTTGTTGATATTTTGTTCTGAGTACACTCACTGTATAATCATGGGTGATTTCAATACCGATCTGTTGAAAAGCTGCCCGCGTTCCAAAAGGTTTCTTTCAATTATTGAGTCGGTTAATCTTTCTATTCTCCCTTTAAAGGCTACTCATCATAATATTAGAACCGATGACTCATTGATTGATCTAATCCTTGCTGCTTCTCCTGAACATGTGATGATGCATGGACAGTTACCCGCTTTCGGTTTCTCACGCCACGACTTAATTTATGTATTGTATAAGCTTAAACCTCCTAAATATTCCCCTACTGTAATGCATCTTCGCAGTTTTTCTAAAATAGACATTGACAAGCTTAGGAATGACGTTCTTAATCTTGACCTAGCCTCCTTAATAGCAGCATCTACTGTTGACGATAAAGTCACTATCCTTAACCACAATATTCTTAGCCTCTATGATGCTCATGCTCCTGTTCACAAGGTTAGATTGAAGCGTCCCCCTGCCCCTTGGATGACAGAGGGCGTAAAGGTGGCAATGGCTGGATGAAATCGTGCTTTTCTTCGTTTCAAGAGAGATCGAACTGAAGAAAATTAGACATCTTTTAAAGCAGCCAGGAATAGGTGTAATCAGATGGTACGTGCAGCTAAACGCCGATATTTCCATAATTGTATTAATAATTCTTCTCCAGTTTTAGTGTGGAAATTTCTAAAATCTTTCGGTCTTTGTAGACCAGCTACGTTGGATTGTGGTCCTTCTGTGTCACTTGATGAAATCAACCAACATTTCGCATCTGTAAAAGCACTGGACCCTACAATTCGTTCCCAAACTACGGCTTCCATTGCTTCTATGCAAATTCCTAACATTCCTACCTTTAATTTTTCTCCTGTTTCTCAGGATGATGTCAAAAAGTCGATTTTAGCAATCCAGTCCAAAGCCGTGGGTTACGACGAGATTAGTAGACATACGGTTGTATTTATACTACAGCACCTTCTCCCGGCAAATTCCCATATAATCAATTTTTCCCTTGATTCAGGTCAGTATCCTAATCTTTGGAAGAGGGCTTTTGTAAAGCCTCTCCCAAAAGTTCCTACACCCATTCATCCCAATCATTTTCGTCCAATATCCATTCTACCCTTTCTTTCCAACATTTTAGAATCCTGTGTTTACAAGCAAATTTCCACTTTTATTTCGAAACATAACCTACTGAGTATATATCAGTCTGGGTTTCGTCCTGGTCATAGTACCACTATTGCATTAATTAATGTTATTGATAATATTAAACAAGGCATGGAAGAAAAAAAAACAGTACTGGTACTAGTTGATTTCTCAAATGCTTTCAACACAGTTGATCATGAAATCCTTCTTTCCATACTGTCTCATCTGAATTTTGGCACTACTGAATTGGATTGGTTTGCATCTTATCTTCGCGGTCGACAGCAGTCAGTCAGTGTGGGGCAATTGTCCTCAGCTTGGACTGATGTGGATGCTGGTGTGCCGCAAGGCGGTATTCTTTCTCCTATAATGTTTTCAATTTTTATAAACTTTATCACCTCCATCATCGACTGCTCGTACCATTTATACGCCGATGACCTTCAGCTTTGTGCAAACTGAGATTGGGGATATCCATAATGGGATCAAAAACCTTAACGGCAACTTAGCAGCTATCAAGGATTGGTCTACTCGTTATGAAGTTTTGGTCAATCCTTTGAAATGCCAAGCTATACTGGTGGGTAGCTCAAGGATGCTAGCTAAGATTAATCTGACAGACTTACCTCCTATTTACTATGATAATACTACAATTCCTTTCAGTAATTCTGTTAGAAATCTTGGCCTTCATATTGACAGCACGCTGAATTGGAGAACTCAGGTTTCAGATGTGTCAGTACGCTTTTAAAAAGTTGGTCCGTGATCATTTCTTAAAGACAATGCATTTTACATGACTCATCAATTTAATATGTATTGCCAAACAGACGTATATATTAATAGTCATTTGTATATACTAATTATGTATGTATTTAAATATATATATATATATATATATATATATATATATATATATATATATATATATATATATATATATTTAAATACATACATAATTATATTAATATATATATATATATATATATATATATATATATATATATATATATATATATATATATATATATATATATATATACTTGTATGTATATCCATTTATTTATATATTTGTATATACGTAAGGATAGATCATATATGTATAGTGTTCTCTTATTGCCACACCTACATCAAATTCTCACCACTCCATGGGTTGACTGGTAGAGAATGCCTCAAGGCATTAAGTCCTCCCTTTGTATTCTTTTGTTTAAGGATGCAATAAAGAATAAAATAAATAAATAAATAAATCTATAATTATAACTTTTTATGAAAACTAATTTTAAACTATAAAGTCATAAGTAATATAGGTTTTTGGCTGTTGCTGCCAATTAAAGAATAAAGCGCTTTAAGCGCTAGCGCACTAGGGATATTGCACTCTCGAGCTCGTGACGTGCGGCTGAGGTTATGAGGTTATGGGACTTTTTAATTATCAGTTTATCCATAAGTTATTTATTTACGATGTAAATAAATAACTTATGGATAAAGTGATATCGGGTGCTGATTGCGCACGTGAAAATCTACAAATTTACATTGTTTAATTTCTTTTTGTTAAAATTCTTTTCAATTGTTTAAATTCTTTTACCGTCATTTTAAGGAAAAAATAAAAATTTATTATTTCACAGCACCCGCCTTATTTTTTTAAATATCTAAACAAATATTTGACGCGCAAACAAATAATTAAATCTATATACTCTCTACAAATAAAAAGCATCATCTTTTACGCGCAATCGATTTATACTAGTCGCATTTTTAATAATAATTCCGGGTGCCAACTTCATGGACCTCGTTTTGGCGCTGCGGTCGCCCATTTTGACAGATAATGACTACTATGGAGTGTAGAAGTAAGGAGTACAGACTGTGTATTAAAAAGTGTCCATAAAAACCTTTAAATAAGGGCGGCGCCATTATAGCTACGGGCAAAATTTTAAAAAACACACAAAAAATATTAGTGGGATAGACGACTTTTTCGAGATTATATTTACTAAATAAAATCATTTTAGATTTTAGAGCCACTGATCAGTTTAGCAGCACACTTAAACCGTCGACTGCTAAGTTCATTTCATCCCAGTAGCTACTCTAGTGCCGTTGTGGAGAGTTTTCGAACTGTTATTTACTGCTTGCAGATGGCCATTTTTTCAACTATTCTACTATGGGAGTTGGTACTCCTTACTTCTACACTCCATATACTATACAAATTAGTATAGCTATGTATAAGCTATACATAGCTATACTACGTAGTACCACGTAGACAGAGAATCCTAACACGCTCTGTCTACGTAGTACTATTATATTCTGTGGCTATACTTACGGTGATTGCAAGCATACATCGTAGACAGAGAAACCTATAAACAAATTGACGCCTTCTTTCGCATTCACACACGAAAAAGATAGATTAGATGGACGTCTTGCATAGAAATGAGACAGAACTGTGTGATTGTTTGTACCTTTCACCGTGCCGGTTTTTTTTGTTTAGCAAACTACATTTTGCTAAACAACTTTGACAGCTCGTAGCGATCTAAGGAGTTTACAAGTTGATTTAAGTGACAAAAAAGTGTTTTGTGAGCTTAAGATTGGTGAATCTGGTACAGTTCAGTTCTTATAACAATTAAAATTTATCTAAATATGTCTAAAAGTCATAAAGATTATTGTATAACCTAAAACTACGTTATCTTCATTTCTCAATTTTTAGTTTCTCTGTCTACGGATTAACCACTACTGAAATGTCAGATTATTAAACCAATTAGTCAAACCTATCAATCTCTAACCATCGATATCGGGTTAAGTGATATTCTTACGTTATCGATATCGACATAAGGATACAGACATTTTTAATGAAACAAATATAGTACATTAATATTTATTTTTTATTCAAGTACACCTACATCAAATACACACACACGTAATCTTAAGGGCACATTAAGTTATATAAACAAATTAGAAAATTGTACATAACATTTTACATAGGTACAATTTGACGAGAAACAGAGAAATATTTATAATTCATTAAATAAAACAAGTTAAGGAAATTAAACCACAGGAATCATAATATTTAAGTGCTAAATATTTTACTCTTCAAGTTACTTTTTATTCATATTTTAAAACAGCTACAATTCAAATAGATAAGAATTAATTTAGCGTTTACCCTGTATAACATAAGGAACTCTTAGCCAGGGTATACTAAATTATTATTTGATTCCTATAACATTTGTTTGTAAGGCAAGATAAACATTTTCTAATAGTTTATATAGTCTTTCGAGCTTTGTTTCTTTAATAGTAATGCTATTTATTTTTCATTTAAGGTAAACCTGTAAAGCTGTAAGTGGTAGTGCAGCATGGAAACCCGTCTCGATCTACTGAGCACTCCTAGTTTTCTTGATGCCAGTTTACCAGAAACTATCATTATCATCTTTTGCTGTTTACACAGCGCTTGGTGCGCAAATTGCTTGTCCTAGGATGTCCACAAGTCGAGTAGACCTGATAGAATCCCCCTAATTCTGGCGAAGACGTGTGCTCCAGAGTCGGCATCGGTTCTAAAATGTCTTTCCCGGTTCTCTTACTCTCTGGATGTCGTTTCTGGCTCATGAAATACAACCTAAGTGAACACGATGTCGAAAAAGGTGACTGCTTGGATCCGTCTAACTACAGGCCTATCGCTATAACCTCCCTGTTCTCCAAAGTAGCGTCAGCTGTTTAGTGACCGTCAATACGGTTTCCGTCGAGGTCGCTCAGTTGGTGGTCTTTTTGTCTACCCAACTTATCAATAACCAATGGGCGTAACCTTGGTTAGTTTGGACATAGCGAAGGCCCTCGAGCGGGTTTGGCATAACGCTTCTTTCAAAGTTTCCCTCTTATGGGCTTCCCGAGAAATTATGCAATTGAGTCACTAGTTTTCTCACAGATCAGAGTATTAGTATTAGTATTAGTAATAGTCGACGGGGCATACTCTAACTCCAAGCCTGTAAATGCTGGTGGTCCACAAGGCTCCGTGCTACTTACTCTGTTCTTTCTGCAAATCAATGATATCTTGCATACTAGTAATATTTATTGTTATTCAGACGACAGTACTGGCAGTGCTTTATACACCGGCCGTGCTGCTTTTTCTCGGGAACATATCATTGAGTGTCGGAACAAACTTGTGTCTGAAGTCGAGTCTTTGTTGAACAAAGTCTCGGATTGGGGAACTAAAGTTTGATCCGTAAAAAACACAGGTTTGCACGTTTACCGCAAAAATAACCCCTTTGTCGTATCTCCTCGATATCAGGGCACTCCCCTCGTTAACTCAGCCAGCATCGGAATCCTTGGCGTCGACATTACGAGAGACATACAGTTTCAAAGGAACTAGGAAGGGAGGCTAAACTGGCATCAAGAAAACTAGGAGTGCTCCGTAGATCGAGACGGGTTTCCATGCTGGACTACCGCTTGCAGCTTTACAAGGCACAGATCCGGCCTCATTTGGAATATGAACAGTAATTTTTAGGCAGGGACACCCCATCGTACATCGTACTCTGTGTAAGAACTCGAAATTCCATCCTCATTATCTCGATGGCTGGCGGTTCACTACTGTGCGATTTACGCGGAATATTCAACTTCGCACAATCAAACTATAATGAATTTACTATCACCTGAGGTTTTTCCGGTCCCATACGACGAACTTATGCCCATAAAGGAAAATGACACATGTTATATTTATCTAAATCAATGTGCAAGAAATTTATCAAATTAATTGCATCAAGCAAGTAATACATCAAATGCGTGAGGAACTTGCGAACGGAAATATTGACAATTCCGTGGAATGGAATACTAGAACCTGTGCAGGCGAATAGTGCGTCGCTGCAATCGTCTAAATAGACCTTAATACGGGTTACACCCTTTATAAAACATTATTTGGATGTGTCCAAATAGTGCAATATACATTACAATACAATACGATACAATACTCTTTATTGAACAGTCAGTTTTAGATAAATTAGCACATACGAATGCGTTACTCTGTAACACAACAAGAGGTATGATATAGGTTCTTAAGTGAGATAAAACTTTGTGAAACATTCCACCACATCTGTTCCCAGTTTAGTCACAGTATATTATTTATAAATATTGATTATAAAGTCCCATATACTTCATTCTATGTGATATTATGTAGATTAGTTCTAAAGTAAATATTGCATCTAAATTATTCATATACCTAATTATGAACAGTACATCTAGTCTAATAGTCAAAATATTAAGAAAAACACAATATCAACTTCCGCGCAGACGGATCTGTTACTGCAACCTAATTTATTATCAGTCGAAACTCAAACGGAAAATCATTTATTTCGAGACTGACAACTTTACAATACTACACAATAATATACAAGGCATGAGATCAATTTGTGTGACTTAGAATTGTTAGTAGATTCAAGAAACATTGACGTTCTTTGTATAAGTTAAACATTCTTTTGAGATAAAAATGCAGATATACTACAGCTATCAAACTATAAAATGGCAACTTATTTCTCAAGAAAAAATAAATCTCGATGTGGTGTATGTATTTATGTTAAAAACTCAATTAACTACTCTGTATCTCTGAACTAGCTGTTGAAAATCACTTTGAGCACTGTGGTGTAACAACACCAGAAACAAATTGGTATAATATATTATGTATGTATAGAACGCCTAATAGTAATTAATATTAATCTGTTTATTGAAAAACTTAAGATATTATTATTTAAACTTACTATCAGATTAAGATCCATGAATAAAAAAAATATTTATTCCGGGTGACTTTAATATAGATACACTAATCTGTTCCAGCAAAAGTGAGTTATTTAAAAACACTTTAAAAAATATCATTTGCACCTAACCTTAAATGAACCGACTCGATTAACATCACATTCTAGAACCTGCAATGATAACATCATCACAAATAATCGTAAATACAAAGCTGAAATATGGGATTTGGGTATAGTCATATCAGACCATGACAGAGGCATGACTGCCTCGTTGGTCTAGTGGTTGTAGTAGTGCGACTGCTGATCATAAGGTCCTGGGTTCGAATCCCGGGTCGGGCCAAAAAATTAACTATTGAGTTTTTCCGTTAAGAAATTCTCAGTAGTTGCCCGGAGTCAGGAAGTTGGCGGTGTCTCACCCCCGTGCCTCGGAAAGCACGTAAAGCCGTTGGTCCTGCGCCAGATCTCTCTCCGGTCGTGTCGGTTTACCGTCACATCGGATTATGAGAGTGAGGGAATAGTGAGTGCACCTGTGCTTGCGCATACACTTGGGCACTATAATCCTGTCCTGTGCCGATGGCTAGTCTCCGTTGAGGCAGGCCGCCGTGGCCGAAATTCGGTCTGGAGGACATTATTATTATATTGCCTTTTTATTGTTTGCCTTGGCCTGTATGGTTTGATAATGACGTAATAAGTTATAAAGATACCGTGTACTTAGTGTAGGTTTCAGAAAAAATACTCGTACAAAATGAAACGTAACATAAATTATTACATTGAAATATTTTTAAAATACATCTCCCAAATGAAATTTGAGAACGTGTATCACTATAATGATGTAAACAGAGCTTATGAAGAATTTATTCATTCATTTAAACTTGTATTTGACCCTGGTATTCCAAATAAAAAAGTTGAAATATGGTATAAAAAAGATATATCCCGGAAAACCAAAGGTATCATAGTCTTAAGTAAGAGTAAACGTAAAATGTACCTTTAAACAAAATATAGTGGCTCGCAGAAACTAAAAATCAAATAAGTACGTCTAATCTGTAAAATCCTAAAGCGTGCAATGAAAGAGTCCAAAAGAATTTCTAATGCTAAATTTATCTCATATAGTACAAACAAAACTAAGGCAATATGGTCATTAATTAAACGACAAACCCAAAACACGAATGTAATTCAACCTACTAGGCTGCACTAACAGTATCGGGAATGGAATATTTCCACTGTTCCTGTCATATTAAAATCTTTTTAATTGAAAACTCCTTGGTTTTAAAAATCGAATACCATTTATTTATTTAAAAAAAGATTCTCGGTTTTGTCTCAAGGTTTTGTCAAACTTGTTTAGTCGTTGAGAAAATGGAATTGACTCGAGGAAATTCAAGAGCGATGATTTATTATGACTTTCGAAGTGGTTTAACACAAAAACAGTGTGTTGACCGGATGATTTCTGCATTTGGTGATGAAGCCCCATCCAAAACCACAATTTATCGTTGGTTTGCTGAATTTCAACGTGGACGTGTCAAGCTCAGTGATGATCCCCGTCAAGGTCGTCCAAAAACTGCAGTCACCCAAGAAAACGTTGATGGTGTGCGTAAGCTGATTGAGGAAGATCGACATGTGACATACCGCGAAATTCAGGCAACTTTAGACATTGGCATGAGTCAAATACAAATAATCTTGCATGAACAATTAGGTGTAAAAAAAGTTGTTTTCCCGATGGATACCGCATTCGCTCCGTGAAGAGCAAAAAGCCGCTCGCGGTACTTGATGCGTCAGAACTCGCAAAAGATTCCACGCAGGATCCTCAAATGCTGTATACAACATCGTATCAGATGACGAATCCTGGATATACGCGTACGAACTCGAAACAAAAAACCAGTCACGAGTTTGGGTGTTCGAAAATGAGTTAAAGCCAACAAAAATTGTTCGTTCACGGAGTGTTGCAAAAAAAAATGGTGGCCACGTTTATCTCCAAAACCGGCCATGTTACGACTATTCCTCTTGAGGGACAAAGAACGGTTAATGCAGAATGGTATGCTAGCATTTGTTTGCCACAGGTCGGTTCTGAACTCCGTAAAGAGAACTGCAACCGCCGCATCATCCTCCATCACGACAATGCGAGTTCTCACACCGCACACAGAACAAAAGAGTTTTTAGAGCAAGAAAACATAGAATTATTAGACCATCCGCCGTACAGCCCCGACCTGAGCCCTAATGATTTCTATACTTTCCCTAAATAAAGAATAAATTTTCATCACCTGAAGAAGCTGTGGACGCCTACAAAACGGCCATTTTGGAGACCCCAACTTCCGAATGGAATGGTTGCTTCAATGATTGGTTCCATCGTATGGAAAAATGTGTCAAATTTCGCGGAGAATACTTCGAAAAGCAGTAAATACATTTTTAAATAGTAATGTTGTGTCACTTCCCTGATTCCCGAAATTTTAAGTGCCGCCTTCGTACAATAGACTACATAGTGCAAAACGACAATGTTATAAAGTCACCTACAAAAATAGCAAGTACTTTCAACCATCACTATATTAACCAAAAACTGTAGCACATTAACATCAAATACTCATAAGCCACAACACAGTTCTAATTTGAAAAGTGTGTTCCTTTATCCAGTAGAGATAAGTGTGAAATAATAAACATAGTCAAAAAATTAAGAAACAAACCCACCTACGGATATGATAATGTACCCATGAGAGTAGGTAATCAAAGAAAGCGTGTCCTTTATTGCTGACCCGCTTGTACATATCATAAACATAATGTTGGAAACGGGAGAGGTTCCTAATACTTTGAAAAAAGCTCTCATAAAGCCATTACATAGAAAAGGATCACGGCACGACATAAGTAACTACAGACCAATTGCACTGTTACCAAGTTTTTCGAAAATATTTGAAAAAGTAATTTATATCAGAATCACAAAGTCATTGGATATTAATATTATTATAAATAAAAACCAATATGGATTTCAAAAGAATAAAACTACATTTCTATACTATACTATACGAGTATAAACTATTTAATAGCATTTGGCATAAAATCAATGATAAAAAACAATTTTCTGTTCTTTTTGTTGATATGTCAAAAGCATTTGACTGTGTAAAATATGATATTTTGTGAAATAAATTAGAAGGCATAGGAATAAGAAGACTATCACTTAAATTAATAGAAAATTATTTAAATAATAGAATGCAAGCAACTGTTATAGAGATATATAATGAAACTACAAAAATGGTTGGGGTAGTTAAATTTGTTTAAAAATGTAGTACTGGGTGTACTCCAAGGCAGCATATTGGGGCCCTTTTATTCTTATTATATATTAATGATCTCCCAAACATAATTACACACCTATGCGTGAATGTATGCCGATGATGCAACTATATTTATTTCTAATGATGACGTAAATGATTCTGATTATGAAAATGAAATAAACAAAACATTGGAAACAGTTACTGATTGGTTGCAGTCAATAAACTTAAAAGTAAACCTGTCAAAAACTAAACTCGTACAATTTAGAAATTACCAAATTAAATATAACCGTGAATGATACAGCGGTCGAAGAAGTAATGAAATTAAATTTTCTAGGAATCGAAATAGATCAACATCTAAACTGGAACGCACATAATATTGCAAAAATAAATAAAAAAATATCCAGTACATGTTACGCATTGTCCATCCTGGCATACACTACAAATATAAGTGTTACTAGAAATGCCTGTTTTGGAAGTGTTTATCCATTTCTAACTTACGGTATCATATACTGGGGAAACTCAACATATATATAGGGTATGTTCCGAAATAAAACGCAGTGTACTGTCCAATGCAAATGACGTCATAAATCGACGCTATACTGGTGAATCGTTCCAAAACATTGGACAGTATATGACGTCATACTTTTGCGCCATTTAGAAAAGTGTTGGCGATTATTTTGTCATTTTGTGATCCAAAAATCATTATATTCTCCTAACGGATATACCAGCAATTATTCTATAATTTTTTTGTATTTGAATAAATAGAAACAAATTCTGGCATGCTTCATTCAGCGCACACACAATTAAAAATTGTTTTATTGTGGCCGGATATTCGACGCAATATGGCGGCGGCACGCCAGTACAATATAGTGTCAATTGATGACGTCATTAGCATTTAACAGTGTACTGTGTTGTATTTCGGAACGTACCCACAATCTACATTCGTTCTCCAGAAAAAATGTCTTAGAACAATATATGACATGCATAGTACTGAATTATTTAGAGATGTTTTCAGAACAAAGGGTTTCCTAACACGAACTGGAATCTATATCCTGGAATTATGTCTATTTGTTAAAAACAATATGCAATGTTTTTATATGAAATCAAATTCAAAGAAAAACATTCGCAATCAATATAAATATGATATAAGCTTATCTATAATTAAAAATATGATTTACTATAAACGTACATATATTACTGCTATTCGCGTATATAATCAGTTACCACCAGCTATTAAACAATTAAATGGAAATATGTTAAAACAAAATTAAAGAAATTGTTAATTAAAAATGTTTTTTACAATCTTAATGAGTTTTGCATATCCGACATGGGTAAACTGTTGAGCCTAAAACTATATGTTTTTGTACTAAGATCATATTGTACACAATTATGCAATAAATGTATCTCTTTATCTTTATCTAGTTTTTTGTATTTACCAGAATCTAACAGGGCCTATAGTAAACGACTGTACTATTAAACACCAACAATATTTTAACCTTTAGATCGCAAACAAACTTATTGAGTATTGTATTGTTTTTTACCACTTCATATTTAAAAACCTATAGCAGAGCAATGGCCCCTCGATATAATCGCGCGTCCCGCGCTTGCTTAATCTGGCACTGGATAATTAGGTAATTCTCTTCCTTTCTTTCTTTGCTGAAACCTTTCATCCAACTGGAGAGGCCATGCGCGTTAATTCCTAAACGAAAATCAGGCGAGGAAAATACACTACTGTATACTATAAAAATTTTAATCGCTACAGCATATGTGTTCGTATTCATTGCATTTACGTATACCATCAAATTGTACACGAGTTGATACACTGGAGGTGGTGCCGTTGTCTACATGCGTATGCAACGTAGGTCGAGGACTATGTCGATATTTTTATCGATAAACAAACCATTATAGCCCTCGTAAGTTCAGCGTTGATAAAAAATGATTTGTTGATTGTTGTTGAAAGGATTGAAGTGTTTTTTTCATTCATTACAGACCTCCACAAGTCCAAAATACAGTCTCGAGTCACTTGCATCCATCAACTTTCTGCATGTCTTACTAGGTAATCACTCCATCTAGTGGGCGTCACGAACGTTTTTTCCCCATCGGTTGTCGGTTCTTCGAGCTATACGACTGGCCACTTTAGCTTACTGATTCATTGAGCTGTGACAGTCACTGTTGTTCTATTACGGATATCCTTATTTCTAAGTTTATTATGCAGAAAACCCAGAGCATAGCCATCTCCGGGGCTCGCTGAACGACATTGAGCTTTCTGATATGGCCGGCAGTGAAGGGTTTTTGGTGTAATATTAAATTATGATTTTATAATTTAATAGAATTATTACTAGTTCATGATTTTGCCTTGGCATATGGTCTGACATAACTGGTTACTTCTCCTACGCGGATTTCAGATGTAGAGGATCATGTACCGTCCCTGTATCACCTTCTGCTGACCTCTTATCCGGACGGATATCAGATTTCCGTCGACGCTCCTTGATTTGGTCATTTCACCCATGATTTGGTCGCTCGTGTAAAATAGCATCATGCCATAAGCAGGAGTGCTACCAAGCCTGGGCTGACGCATCAACGTCCCAGGATGTAAACACCAGCGCTCTAAAAAAGAAGTATAATTCCGCCTCTAGGTCCTTCAAAAGAGCCATTGCCAAGGCAAAGTCAGAGCACATAGGCAGAATTGGCGAGAAACTAGTTCGCCTTCCTTCTGGAACCCGTGCATTCTGATCTCTCGCCAAGGCTGTACAGGGGAATTTCTGTCAGCCATCTCTTCCATCTCTGCACAGGGAGGATGATTCACTGGCCCATACCGCAAAGGAGAAAGCCGATCTGCTAAGCTCTTTCTTTGCGTCCAACTCGACTCTCGATGACGGGAGGAGTACGCCGCCGACCATCTCGCGGTGTGAGTGCTCCATGCCGGAAGTGCAAATCACACAGCGCTCGGTTGGCAAAGCACTCCTCTCTCTGGACATCCACAAGTTGAGTGGGCCTGACGGAATCCCCCCAATTGTAATGAGGACGTGTGCTCCAGAGTTGGCACCGGTTTTAATGCGTCTTTTCCGGTACTCCTACTCCCTAGGCGTAGTTCCAAAATCATGGAAGACGGCTTCCGTCCACACGATCCCTAAAAAAGGTGACCGCTCAGACCCGTCCAACTACCGGCCTATCGCCATCACCTTCTTGTTCTCCAAAACAATGGAGTCCATTGTAAAATGCCAGCTCATGAGGTACCTTGAGGATCACCAGCTGATTAGTGATCGCCAATACGGTTTTCGCCATGTTCGATAGGCTGGTGATCTTCTGGTCTACCTAACTCATAGATGGACGGAGGCATTAGAGTCCAAGAGGGAGGCATTGGCCGTTATTTTGCACAATTGCGAAGGCCTTCGATCGGGTTTGGCACAAAGCGCTTCTTTAGAAACTCCCTTCCTATGGGTTTCCCGAGAAATTGTGCAATTGGATCACCAGCTTTCTTGCAGATCGGAGCATCAAGGGCGTTGTAGACGATGCAAGCTCCGATTACAAGCCTATTAATGCTGGTGTTCCACAAGGCTGCGTGCTATCGCCAACGCTGTTTCTTCTGCATATCAATGATATGTTGCAAACCCGTAACATTCATTGCTATGCAGATGACAACACTGGTGATGCTCTGTACACCAGCCGTGCCAATATTTCTCGGAAAAACGTCTCCGAGTACCGGGACAAACTTGTGTCTGAAGTCGAGTCTTTGCTGAACAGAGTCTCGGATTGGGGGCGACTAAATCTAGACCAGTTTAACCCTCAGAAGACACAAGTTTGCGCGTTAACCGCTAAAAAGAACCCCTTTGTCGTATCTCCTTAGTTTCAAGACATTCCCCTGATTGCCTCAGCCGGTATCGGAATCCTCGGCGTCAACATATCGAGTGACGAACAGTTTCGTGGTCACTTGGAAGAAAAGGCTAAATTGGCCTCTAAATAGCTTGGCGTGCTCGGCAGAGTGGGACAATAGTTCATGCCGGCACACCGCCTGCAACTTTACAAGGCGCAGGTTCGGCCGCACATGGAATACTTTTCCCATCTCCGGACTGGAGCTCCCCAGTACCAGCTCCTTTTACTTCACCGCATCCAGCGCACAGTGGTTTGAAACATCGATGTCCGAGTGCTTTCCAATCGGCTCGATGAAGAGATGTTGCATCTCTTTGCATTTTCTTTCACATATACCATGGGGAGTGCTCTGAGGAATCGTTTAGATAAATCCCAGCCGCCAAATTTCTCGAACGCACTACGCGCCAAACGTCCCGATACCATCCACACCATCTGGATGCTTGGCGGTCCACCACTGTATGTTTCACATGGAGTTTTCTTCTGCGTACGACCTTTCTGTGAATAGTTTACCACCGGTGATTTTTCCGGACCGATACGACCTGGGGACCTTAAAGAAAAGAGCTTACTCCTTTCTAAAGGGCCGGCAACGCACCTGCGATTCCCCTGGTGTTGCGGTTGATCATGGGTGGTGGTAGTCACTGAACGTCAGGTGAGCCGCATGCTCGTTTGCCCCCTCTTCTATAAAAAATAAATAAAAAAATACTAGTTATCGATTTTATTAAATTCAGAATCGTGTTGAAATTGAACTGATAATTTAAATCATTTGACAAAATCCACTACACACATTTAAGTAATTATAACTATTCATCATAAACTGATTTAGTTAATAGGAAACACATTTTTGTCAATATATTTATTGTGTTAAATTTACAGCCTATATACGTCCCACTGCTTTGTGCAGGCCTCCTCTCATTTCTGAGAGGGTTTTAGGCCAAGGAAATATCCACCGCGCTGCCCCAATGTGTGTTGGCTAACTTCAGATGTCTTCGAAATATTTTTCTTATTTCTAAGACATGCAGGTTTCCTCACGATGTTTTCCTTCACCGCTGAGCATGTGGTAAATCGACACTTAAAATCGCAATTACCAATTTCATTGGTGCCGGCGGGGATCGAACCCGGGTTGCTTGCGTACTGTGAAATTTACAGCGAGCGCTAACCATCTGAGCTATCACAGCTCTTATTTTTTGTATTAAATTATATTCCTTTATTTTGTATAGTAAATTATACTTATTTAAAAACTAACTTTTCACTTCATGAATTATGATGCAACACTTGGTATTTGACAATAATATTCAGAAGATACTAGCTTTAAAGATAATATTTCGTTGAAATAATATTAATAGAAGAAAAGTCACGTTGTTCTTTTGTTGGTTTGACGTTTTTTTATGGAATGCACTGCAATTAAGCATTTTGTCGCAACTCGATTGACTGGCACGATCATTTGCGGAATGGAAAACGACGCGGAGCAACTATACTAGAATTATTTTGTCCACGCAGTTTGGGTCATAAATCATCGGATTATTTCTCTCTTTCTCCCACTCACGGGCCTTAGGCGCGAGCATAGTGATGCGCATTATTGTTGTCGATAAGCGTTATCGGTAGTGTATTTAGTTTTGTTATTATGTGGGCTAGTGATAAAAAGGAAAAAAATAGATAAAACAACGTATTTATTAAATAAGAATAATAATGATTTAAAAAAAATTATTAATAAGGTAACTATGTATTAAAAAACTATAAGTACAAATGTTTGGAATGTAATGAGTTATATTAAAAATAAATATAAATATAAAGATAATGCCTTAATATCTAAAAGAGACTTCACAGCACGGAATACCTATCTGGCTTCGGGTATAA
Source organism: Parnassius smintheus behrii (assembly GCA_036936625.1). Classification (NCBI taxonomy): domain Eukaryota; kingdom Metazoa; phylum Arthropoda; class Insecta; order Lepidoptera; family Papilionidae; genus Parnassius; species Parnassius smintheus. The sequence continues at coordinate 4,646,895 of JAUPFT010000016.1, forward strand.
AAACAAATTTCTCTTCGATAAATGTACCAAATTATCATTGCACTAATTTGCAGGTATTAGGCGGGGGTAATAATGGAAAACAAATAACTCACAACATAACAATGTCGCACCATCCTTTGTATACCGCACGGCCGCCGTGTACCTGCCTTCGATGACTCATTTGTTGTTATCGATAATGGCGCCCACGCAACATGCTCACCGCCCTAGCAGGGCTGAGACCGAGCTATGATCTATGAACCCAACAGCACGGACAAAATAATTTTACTATAGTTTTTCAAAACGGGTATTTGTCAGACTAGCCGTGTAGTGGCGGTTCAGAATATCCGCTACCCCATATCTTCCCGTGGGTGTCGTAAAAGGCGACAGAGGGAAACAAGCAGGAGATGGGCAGTAGCATCTTCCTGATAGCAGCAACCGTACAAAAAAAGAAAAAAAAGCTGCGGTTGCTAACCCGCTTGCCAGGCGAGGCAACTATGGCAATTTACCCCCCATGTTAGTTACGAAAAAACGGCCCCCAGTCCCTGGCAGCCCCGCTATTCTTGGCTACGGTGGCGACCATGATAACGGTGGGGCAGGGCGGGGGTTAGTCTACTCCTAACTTTTTGATATTATAAATAGGACTAGATTAACACCTATTCTGCTCTCCTGTCCGGCGAGCAGTTAGGCGTATGGCTCTGGGGGAGAGCGCAGGTCGTGTTGATCCTCAGGGCAAGTCTGAGGAGTTCTCCTTCACGTGGTTGCCGCCTGTTATTTAGTCTGGTTCAATAGGAAACAGACAGAACAGAAACACTCGGACGTTCCTCTTTTTCTTTTTTTATCACATGTGGCTGGAGGGAGTCCAGTCGCAAACAGTGCCTACCCGAGACCAGGGCGATTCGGGTAGTATTTTAGCCCTTCCCTCGGCATGCGGGGTTCTGTTGGGGGTGACCAAGTATTTCCCTAGCTAATCGTGGGAACAAATTGGATGAAAACCGACATTTTGTAAAAGACAATGAGAAGTCTCCTTTAATGGATGAAATGAATTAGCTGTAGGTTTGGAAGAGTGCGCCCCAACCTGGGACGAGCCGTGAAGTGGAGGGCACGTTTGCAGCCAAACCACAATCGGAAACGAACCAGGGAGGGGAAAAGAAAAAGTTCGCTAGGCCTTATAAGCTTAGTGGGGCAGCGAGGAAAAGGTACCGAAAGCTGATAGCAGCTGAGATTGGAGCCGAAGAGGCCCCCTCTTTCTGCCAGAAGCCTTGGGATGAAATTCCTCTGCCCAAGCCTCCCCCAGTTCCGAAGGCGAAAAAACGCAGTCGGTCTGAGGAAGAGTCCCCCAAAGACCAGCCCAGGAAGACTGTGAAGCTGGCAATGGAGGAGAAGAAGCTCAGCTTCAGTGCCGTAGCTGGCTCCGCGTGTATAGGACTTCGCAATTCGAATCCTATGAGTGTATAGCAGATGCGGCTGGTCCACCGGGCACTAACACAGGCCATCGCTAAGACGGCCTGTGGGGCGTAACCGGGAATGGGTCTAAAATTTTCCGGTTTCATACACCTTGTTGGATTTTGGTAACGTGTGAATAAGGCAAGCCAGGACTGGATTGTGGGTGAAATCGGAAAACTAAAGCCCTGGCCGGAGGCAGAGCTCTCGGTAATACCCGAGGGCGAACTGCCTAAGCCTCAGCTGGGCATTACCTACTTGCCCCGCAGCGAAGCCGACTCTCCAGAGGAGGCGGTTGTGCTGTTGAGGGCACAAAATTAAGGGCTCCATACTGAGCTCTGGAGAATCCTCCACCGTAGGGACGAGGAGAATGGGTTCTTAGTAGCGGTTCGACGAAAGATAAGGGGGGTTAAGTTCGCAGGCAAAGGGGTTCCTCGTCCTCAACCTCAACAGGCGGAAAAGACCCCTGCCCCCCACGCCCATAAATGGCTAAACCCAAGGGTAAGACGAGGGTCCTCCATGCAAATCTTCACCATGCAGCAGCTGCTTCTGCCGTGGTGGAGGTTTGCTTTGCAGAGGACAACATTGACCTTGCCCTTATACAAGAGCCTTTGGTGGCCAACGGTCAAGTTCTGGGATTGGCGGCTGCCGGTAAGATTATTGTCGATACCAAAGGCAGTAGACCCAGAGCTTGTATAATTTATAATAAAAATATTGAACTTTTAGCTGTTCCAGAGTACTGCAATGATGACCTGGTTACAGCCTTCATAAATCTCAAGGGATGCACAGGGGCCAGAGTAATCATTTGCTCAGCCTAACTTCCCGGTGAGAACGCAGATCCTACCATCGAGTTAGAGCGAGTGGCGGAGTTTGCCTGAAAACACAACGCCGAACTTGTGGTGGGTTGTGATGCTAATGCTCACCGCACAGCCTGGGGAAGCACCAACATCAACGAAAGAGGTGAGTTACTTTATGATTTTCTCATCTCCAACCTGGTAAGCCTAAACTTAGGTTGTACACCAACCTTTGTAACACGTGCTAGGCAAGAGTTGTTAGACATAACCTTTGCTACCAATAACATGTCCAGGCGGATAAATGACTGGCATATTAGTAGCGAAAACTCGATGTCTGATCACAAGCACATTATTATTTTACTATCGGGAGGGCGACCATCTGTCCCAAGGAGCTGTTTGATTTATCGTCCACAAGTCTCTCGTTAACAACGTTGTAAAGATTAGGAGTGCATCGACGAGGGTTGCGTACCTTATACTCAGAATCACCAAACGGTATTCGCTGAAGGTCATACAGGTTTACGCGCCAACGTCAGAACATCCCAATGAGGTAGTGAAGAAATTCTATGAAGATATTTCTAGAGACATGCATTCTTTCAAAACTCCGCATATACATATCGGATCAAATGATAGTATTAGATCCTTTGTATTCCTAACCCATATGGATCAATGTCCAAAATAAAACTTTTGAAAAGCTTTTTTTTATAGGTACATAATAAAGGTAAATACGGATAAAAAATTCTAATTCCAGATTTTCGAAAAGCTGTGAACTTGTGTATTCACAGGTACAGCTGTCTGTATGTAACTTGTTCCGCCTCTCATTCAGGACTGGAATAGTGCCCAAATCTTGGGAGCTGGCCAATATGCAGCCTGTGCCTAGAAAAAGGTAGTCGTGCCGACCCTGCCAACTATCGGCCAATTTCAATTACCTCCATACTCTGCAATATTATGGAAAGTATATTGAACGCCCGCTAAGTGGCATACCCAGAACAAAATGACCTCCTTAGTGGCCGACAATACGGGTTTCGCTGAAATCGGTCTGCTGGGGACCTTCTCGCATATGCCGCACACCTATGGAGCGAGGCACTTGAGAACAGTGGGGAAGCACTTGAAATTTCCCTTAATGTCTCGAAGGCCTTTGACAGAGTTTGGCACGCTAGCCTTTTGGGTAAGCTTCCAGAGTACGGCTTATTCCTTGGTCTGATTGAATGGATAAAGGACTTTCTGAGTGAGCGATTCGATCCTGTGGCGACTGATGCCGATGTTCCTCAAGAGTTCGTTCTCTCCGCAACTCTCTTCCCGCTGCATATTAATGATCTACTTATGCCCGGTATCAGACACGCACACTTTCTCAGACTCCCACACAAAAATAATCAGACGATTATTTTTGTGTGAGAAAGTGTGCGTGGCGCGGATTTTCCCCCCGCAAAAAGTAACATACAGTTTTGTATTGGAAAATAACCATATGGCTTCTCCCCTCCTGTTTTGGCGTGTTGCTATGGTTTCAAAAGCTTTTTGTTGTGTCTCTTTTTTGTGGTTTTATCATCTTACATTCCTTGTATTTATAGCCAATTTGAAAAAAGGAGGAGATTCTAAATTCCTTCTTCTTTCTTTATAATGTTACGCGACATCTTAACAATTTGGGAACTGATTTTAATGATCCACCCTAAGGATTGGAAAATAAGGAATAAGAAATATAGGTACTATTTATACGAAATTCTAGTAAGCTTGCGATAGTTTTTAGTCGACTGTAAACAGTCACAAAATTAGACTAAATTAAGAGCCAACTTCGAGAAACCAAAAATAATTAAATGTTATTCACATAATACTTATTATAACTTCTGAAGTCGGGTTTTTAATTCTTCTAGTGCCAACTTCAGAAGCTAATATTACGTGGAACTTGTTTTATAATTTTTGGCGTGTTTGAGTCGGTAATTGTTAATCAATTTGTTTGGAACTACCGTTGAAGATAGAGATTTCAAGAATATGTACCACGGACTACTTTTTACATGCTCGCTATTATGGGAAGTTAAGTTCCTAGAGTAATAACATATACATATGTATACCAACTATATATAGCTTTATATACATATGTATACAAAAATACATTACATAACATGTATATCATGCAAGTGATGCAAGAAAAAAGAAGAGGAGAAAGAAGAAAGGTTTTATATTTTTAATAATGCTTCTGCCAATGTGCACTTATTGAACCATAGCTGGTGAACGTTCCCAAATGTATCGACTTAGCAATGATGTTAATAATAAATTTGAAAAAATTAAGAAATGTCAACTCTCATTAAGTAAATTAAAAAACAACATTTGAGTACTCTTTATAATCAATGATCCGTAATGGATTCACCTCGGCTGTGCAGCGTTCGGGAAGTTACGACATCTTCTCGTCAGTTATACCTCAAAACTTGAAAACGAGTCTATACAACAAGTGCGTGTTGCCAGTGATGACGTGGTCCTTCACTGCTGGCCGTATGAGGACGCTCAAAGTCGCTCAGCGAGCTATGGAGAGGGCTATGCTCGGGGTTTCTCTGCGTGATGAACTTAGAAATGAGGATATCCGCAGTAGAACCAGAGTGACCGACATAGTCCAACGGATTAGTAGGCTGAAGTGGCAATGGACCGGCCATATAGCTCGAAGAACCGACAACCGGTGGGGAAAAAAGGTTAGGCTAGGTAGGCGAAGTGTAGATCGAACTCCCACTAGATGGAGTGACGACCTGGTAAGACATGCAGGAAGTCGATGGATGCAGGTGGCTCAGGACCGTGCTTTGTGGCATACTTTGGGGGGGATGTTCAGCAGTGGACTTGTGAAGGGCTGTAATGATTGATGCTGATGATATAATCGATGATATCCTACTGCGATTCATCTTTTCTGAATCATGTATACAATCGAAAACTTCTTTATTTTTTTAATATTCAAATTGTAAATAGTAAAGTAGGTTATTCATTAATTTAATCCCTAACGATATATAAATGTCTTCTTTATATACTGAAAAATATGGTCTTGATAACTTTGTTTTATAGGATAAGGGTGACAAACGAGCACACAATCCAAGTTATGGTAAGTGGATGTTGTGGCCCATACACATTACATTTAACCTCGCTTAAGAATCAAAATGCAGATGCGTTGTCTCCTTTTAGGACTAAGATGGAATGCCTCGATTCCAGTAAAACGGGTCTCCGGTTCTCTAAGCTCATCGTACGAAACACAGCAGCATTAAGCTGCTATTTTACGCTGGTGTTCTGTGAGAGCGTGGTCCATCCCCGGTCGAGCCGACCCATTCATGCTACAACCATGATATCTGCAACAACCTCTGTAACAAACGTTACTTCAGGAAATGGTCTATTTATGTTCGTCAAGTTTGATTACAATCGGTTCAGCTACTCCGTAGATCAGCTCGGACATACAAACAGACACACAAAAACATTAAAAGCGGTTCTTAGTGTCATAATGACATTAAGTTACGCTCTCAGTTCGATCAAAAGCAGTTACCTCAAAGTTTTTAAGCGGTATAACCACGCTGCAACTATATTATAGTTGTAGCACGAATAGATCAGCTCGACCGTGGTAGGATCACGCTCTCACAGAATACCAACGTAAAATAGTAGCTCCATGCTGCTGTATTTCGTATGGTGAGTGTAGAGATCCGGATACCCTTTTTATTGGAAATGAGGCATTTCATCTAATTCCTCACGGGTGACAACGCATTTACATTTTGATTCTTAATCAAGGATAAATGTAGATTTCTATGGGACACAGAATCCACTTACCATCAGGTGGACTGCGTGCTCGTTGGTAGCCCTATTCTATTAAAAAAAATCGATATTACAGATACCTATCTGCATTCAATTTTATCTTTAAATTTATTTACTTATATGCAAAGGTGCACTACTGTGCTGTTCCTGTCGAAAAGGAATGTGTATAAAATTATCTCGTGTAGGATCAATGAAACAAAAAAATTGCATACACCGATTAATATATTTGATGATCAACATGAATTATTTTAATATGAGTAGTTAGTATCTAGAATATATTATAATTTTATGTTTATTTGTTAAGACGACAAAATTATTGATAAAAAAGTAATCAATTGCTAATAACATAATACAATTGATTAATATAATGTTAAAATTATAATAAAAATAGTCTAGTAATAGTAGACAGAGTTTTAAAATATACAATAACAATTATCAATAACTACATTAAGTTTAAACGGATGCCATTGCTACAATCAGTATTAAAATTAATGGCCGATGTTTTGGCATTCCACGAAGTAAATTACTTATGTTTTAATCACAAGCAAAATATTTAAATCTACGTACAACTATTGAAAACTGCACTTAGTTCAAACGGGTACTTTTGCTACAGTTAGTATTAAATTAGTGGCCGATGTTTTGGCATTCCAAGAAGTAAATTACTTCTGCTTTAATCACTAGTAAAATATTTAAATCTACATACAACTATTGGAAACTGCACTTAGTTCAAACGGGTACTTTTGCTACAGTTGTAGTAAAATTAGTGTTAAAATTAGTATAGTTAGTATTAATATTAGTGGCCGATGTTTTGGAACTCAAGGAAGTAAATTACTTATGTTTTAATCACAAGTAAAATATTTAAATCTACATACAACTATTGAAAACTGCACTTAGTTCGAACGGGTCTTTTGCTACAGTTAGTATTAAAATTAGTGGCCGATGTTTTGGCATTCCAAGAAGTAAATTACTTCTGCTTTAATCACTAGTAAAATATTTAAATCTACATACAACTATTGGAAACTGCACTTAGTTCAAACGGGTACTTTTGCTACAGTTGTAGTAAAATTAGTGTTAAAATTAGTATAGTTAGTATTAATATTAGTGGCCGATGTTTTGGAACTCAAGGAAGTAAATTACTTATGTTTTAATCACAAGTAAAATATTTAAATCTACATACAACTATTGAAAACTGCACTTAGTTCGAACGGGTCTTTTGCTACAGTTAGTATTAAAATTAGTGGCCGATGTTTTGGCACTCAAGGAAGTAAATTACTTGTGTTTTAATCATAAGCAAAATATTTAAATCTACACGCTACTATTGAAACTGCACTTAGTTGAAACTGGTACTATTATAGTTAGTATTAAAATTAGTGGCCGATGTTTTGGCACTCAAGGAAGTAAATTAATTATGTTTTAATCATAAGCAAAATATTTAAATCTACACGCTACTATTGAAACTGCACTTAGTTGAAACTGGTACTATTATAGTTAGTATTAAAATTAGTGGCCGATGTTTTGGCACTCAAGGAAGTAAATTACTTATGTTTTAATCATAAGCAAAATATTTAAATCTACACGCTACTATTGAAACTGCACTTAGTTGAAACTGGTACTATTATAGTTAGTATTAAAATTAGTGGCCGATGTTTTGACACTCAAGGAAGTAAATTACTTATGTTTTAATCATAAGCAAAATATTTAAATCTACACGCTACTATTGAAACTGCACTTAGTTGAAACTGGTACTATTATAGTTAGTATTAAAATTAGTGGCCGATGTTTTGGCACTCAAGGAAGTAAATTACTTATGTTTTAATCATAAGCAAAATATTTAAATCTACACGCTACTATTGAAACTGCATTTAGTTGAAACTGGTACTATTATAGTTAGTATTAAAATTAGTGGCCGATGTTTTGGCATTCAACGAAATAAACTAGTTATGCTTTAATAAAATAAAATTAAATATACACACAACTATTGAACACTGCACTATTTTCAAACGGGTACTATTACTATAGTTAGTTTTAAAATTAGTGGCCGATGTTTTGGCACTCAAGAAAGTAAATTACTTATGTTTTAATCACAAGTAAAATATTTAAATCTACATACAACTATTGGATACTGCACTTAGTTTAAACGGGTACTTTTGCTACAGTCGGTATTAAAATTAGTAGCCGATATTTTGGCACTCAAGGAAGTAAATTACTTATGCTCTAATTACAAGCAAAATATTTAAATCTACACACAACTATTGGATACTGCACTTAGTTCAAATGGATACTTTTGTTACAGTTAGTACTAAAATTGGTAGCCGATGTTTTGGAATTCAGTGACTTAAGTTATTTCAACTGATTTTATGTCTACCATTACATTACTTGAAATTAAATCCAAACATTTTAACGGCTCAGTACCGCAGTCGCTAAACGTGCGGCCACAGCGCTACGGGTCGTAGGCTTTAATTCTATTCACTACGCTACCTACGCTGCGGGTACGGGTCGTGGGCTTGAATTCTCAACCGAACCGGTGTTTGTGCGGGGTATAAATAATTGTTTCGGATCTGGGTATTTAGCCATATGAAACGTATGTATATAAACTTCCTCCACGATAGAGGAAAAAATCTTAGTGTAAAAGTAAAGTAATTTAAAAAAAATATATAATTTTGAAAAATCAAAAACCGTGAAATAATAACCCGACTGAAAACAGAAGTGAAACAATTGAACTAATATTTTAGTCATACTGTAATTCTAAGTTAGTTTACGTTGTAATTTATCCTATGAATAACTTTTATCTGATTTATAAAGAGACAATGTTGTTTATAAGTAAGCTTGTTTGAATGATAAAATGTCTGGAACGAATATGAGTTGGATTCTGCGACCTCTACCACTGATGTAAACTTTCTCTAGTCACAAGCGTTGTGTTTTATATATATTTGTTTTAGTATGTCGAGTATAAAAATCGGGAGGAAAATGGGCTGTGCCGTCAGCTTATGACATTAACGTTTTCGTATCTTAAGTATGTTCTTGCTCTAAATTATCAACTTAAACCTTGTAGAAATATAACAGCGCCCCTGGCCAACATAAATCTGGTCACTGAATGACGATACGATGGCAAAGATAAGCTCAGGTGGTTGTACTTTAAGGACGTGTACAGACCAAACGGCTTAAAATTAACTTAATAAGAAAAATAAACAAAATGTAATGACAAGTAAAAGTCTAAAGAAACGTTAGGCAATTTAAACGCCTGAACTATTCCCAACATAACTATAATCCATAATAATTATTAACATAAAAAGCTTTGTCTTATTTGTTTCCTGAAATCTGAAATTTAAACAATATTTCTTCACTGTTGTTCTATCACCTCTCAAACAAATGCCTAAACTTACTATATGAGCATTCATTATAATAGTGCCCTAATCAAAATAATCATTAAAATTAAAATAATACTAATAATAATGTAAAGGTCTTCCTGACCGAATTTCGGTCAGTGCGGCAAGTCGCAACGAAGTTAAGTCTTAACTTACACAATTTTATGGAATTTACTGCGTTCACTTTGTTATTGAAAAATAAAACAGCAGAAATTAAAAACTGTCTTTAATTGCCAATATTTCTAGTGCTTTAGTCCTATAGTTGTTGCAAGAATAAATAATAAAAAAAATTAAAATTGAACGCCAAATATTCGTACAATTGGTTTTATTTCACATTTCTGTTTTTTCGGAGTCTGTAGAACATTGACTACTTCTAATTAACCATATAAAAAGCGGCCAAGAGCGTGTCGGGCCACGCTCAGTGTAGGGTTCCGTAGTTTCCCGTCCGTCACAATAAGTGTTCCCACTTATGAGTTTAGAGATCGCGCTCCTGCAACTGCTCCCGGTAGTGGATACTGTTGTTTCCATCCAAGTTCAAAATGATTTTCCTAGAAAGTCCTTATAAAGTTCTACTTTTCAGATTTTTTTCATATTTTCTAAACTTATGGTTCAAAAGTTAGAGGGGGGGGGGGGACACACATTGTTTTTTACTTTTGGAGCGATTATTTCCGAAATTATTGACATTATCAAAAAATGATTTTAGTAAACCCTTATTCATTTTTAAATACCTTTCCAACAATATATCACACGTTAGGGTTGAAATTAAAAAAAATCAATTCCCACTTTACATATAGGGGGGCTACCCTAATAAAACATTTTTTCCAATTTTTATTTTACCACTTTGTCGGCGTGATTGATACACATATTGGTACCAAATTTCAGCTTTCTAGTGCTAACGGTCACAGAGATTAAGCGAGGACGGACAGACGGACAGACAGACATGGCGAAACTATAAGGGTTCCTAGTTGACTACGGAACCCTAAAAACGGGCCTATCGATCGACCTGGCCTTGAGATTATGAACGACCTTATAACCCTCTGCATAGGGGTAAAAGCTGCCTCCCTCTCTAATTACATCCAACATTACTCTTTTTCATTTTATTAAATGTGTGCTGATTTTATACCGATATTGTAAGTAAATTTAGGGATATTGTAAATAAATATATAGATATTGTAAATAAACATATAGATAAGATTCCAAAGTAAATTTTATACAAGTAAAGAAGACAAACGTGAGGATACTAAGTGGATACTGTGGTTCATAGACCATTGATTAAGAAGTAAAATGCAGTAGATACGTTGACACCCTTGAGAACCAAGGCGATATGCCATGTTCTCATTAAATGGGTCTCCGGTTCTCCGCACTTATCATTATAATATGTAATTCACCTATTAATTATTACGAAAGCAACTTGTAAAATTCATTGTTTCATGTCAAATAATATAAGCCCCGTTACACACGAAAGCACGGGATGATTTGCGTGATTCATTATGATTTCATTATTAAAAAAAACAAACTTTATCACTGATGTGATGTTAACCACTATTTATTTATATCCAGCCGGTCGTGTTACATGTAGCGTTCACAGTATAATTTGGGGCGCAATAAAACTGTAATAACTTGTGTTCAACGTATCAACTCAATATAGGAGTACTCAGAAATAAATGAGTAGCATTTTTTAAATATGAGATAATACTTCACTGACTATATTTATTAAGTAAAGTTTTAACAGATAAAAAGAAAAATAAATATACACGATGTCGTTTTTTTTTCACACTGAATCCATGTTTTGGTATCCCACGGCCACTGGTATCACTGGTATCACACGACAACAAAATACAACAATGTATTTTGTTTGATGGCCACAAATACGGCCATCAAACAAAATACATTGTTAAATTTCATTTACATTTTTTAAATTCTTAGTAAGTAAAACAATAAAGGTCTGATTTTCCAATAAGGATAAAATACAACACAGGACTAAAATTACAGTTGTGTGAATAAAATAGTTCAATTTGTTCTTTATATATGTAGTTATTATAATAAGGGTAATCAATAATTTCTTAGTAAACTACACTTAAAATATACTAACTTACAGAAATATTCCAGTGATTTTGTTGAATTGAATCAAAATGAATAGTACCAATAAAAACACACATATTCGTATGAATACGAATATGATAAATAATTTTATAACTTTGGATACTGACAGCATAATTAATTATAAAAACCGCTGCTTAAAGTATAGAAGCACATAAATTACTAATAACTTAGTAAAGTTACAGTTGTGTGAATAAAATAGTTCAATTTGTTCTTTATATAGTTATAATAATAAGGGTAATCAATAATTTCTTAGTAAACTACACTTAAAATTTACTAACTTACAGAAATATTCCAGTGATTTTGTTGAATTGAATCAAAATGAATAGTACCAATAAAAACACACATATTCGTATGAATACGAATATGATAAATAATTTTATAACTTTGGATACTGACAGCATAATTAATTATAAAAACCGCTGCTTAAAGTATAGAAGCACATAAATTACTAATAACTTAGTAAAGTTACAGTTGTGTGAATAAAATAGTTCAATTTGTTCTTTATATAGTAATAATAATAAGGGTAATCAATAATTTCTTAGTGAACTACACTTAAAACTTACTAACTTACAGAAACATTCCAGTGATTTTGTTGAAGTGAATGAAAATGAATAGTGCCAATAAAAACGCACATATACGTATGAATACGAATATCATAAATAATTTTATAACTTTGGATACTGACATCATAATTAATTTAAAAAAAACCGCTGCTTAAAGTGTAGAAGTATATAAATTACTAATAACTTAGTAAAGTTATAGTTGTGTGAATAAAATAGTTCAATTTGTTCTTTATATATTAACAATAATAATAAGGGTAATCAATAATTTCTTAGTGAACTACACTTAAAATTTACTAACTTACAGAAATATTCCAGTGATTTTGTTGAATTGAATCAAAATGAATAGTACCAATAAAAACACACATATTCGTATGAATACGAATATGATAAATAATTTTATAACTTTGGATACTGACAGCATAATTAATTCAAAAAAACCGCTGCTTAAAGTATAGAAGTATATAAATTACTAATAACTTAGTAACCTATATTCTTAACTTATTGACTTTACTACTAGAAAAGAAAACAAATATTTGAGAGATTATATCGTCTTTAAATAAATAATTTATTGTAGACAAAATATTTATAGCTCATTATTTTTCCACATTATGGCAGATTTCCGTCCACTCTTTGTAAAATGCGTTTTAGATCTTATATGAATTCTCCAGGTCCCCAAGCTTTCCAGATCTCTTACACTCGGAGACTGGAGTAGAAACTTCGGGGGCCCAATTGTCTGAAACAAAAAATATGAATACACTTTACATAGGTCAATGTTAAAACATCTTATAAGAATAAGCTCAAGCCGTTATAATATCTCCTATACTTAATTTGAGTTTGACACAAATGTTTCATAGGCCTAAGTTTAAAGCAGATAATCCACAACTCGGTCGAAAAGCGGGAGAGATAGAGAAGAAGTTAACCAAAAACTGTTGTTGGTGTGTGTACACGAATAGATTGGAATTAGTCCTTAAATTATCGACAGCTGTACCCGACCTGTAACCCTACGTACTTATATAGCTTTCTAACCCTAAGTATAGACTTTGTAATAGGGGCTATAATCCCTAACAAAAAGTCTGATTAAAAACTATGCCCTGAGGGGTGCAAAGTTCAACATAAACATAACATTCATATATGTATTACGTTTACTCTTTATTAACCCCATACCGTATACAAGTTACTCTAGTAAAATACATCTAAATTTAACATTATTATCAGGAAATATTTATAAATGTTATGGGGTAATCAATTCTTTTATTTCGCTAGAAACAGAAAACAGGCAGTAGCATCGTCCAGATAGCTAGCAGCAAAGGTACGGCTCCGTGGCACAATGGGTTAGCAATGAGTTGCGGTGTTGAGGGCCGCGGGTTCGAATCCCGCTCGAAACTAGTATTAGTATGGTCTACAAGTAATATATACGTAAACTAAGCCACGATACATGAGAAAATGCGGTTGTGGAGGTAACGTTTATTAAAAAGAAAAAAAAGAGAATGAGTAAATTTACCGATGTTCTGACTCTTTTTAGTAAACCTTTATTATAATCGCCACGCGTAAGAGGTATTACGATTTAAAAAATGTCAGAAACCTCAATTTTTTTTAACTTTTCCATATATAGAAATAGAAATAGAAACTTTTTTATTCAATGTAGATTATAAAAATACTTATTGAAAGTCACTTTTTTAATTTACCACTGGTTCGAAAAAAAACCTCTGTCCTGGGAAGAACCAGCAAGAAACCCAGCGGGACTATTTTTTTTAATAATAGCTTACAATCATGCTTACAATCAACAACACAAGACAAATTAGAAATAGCTTGGTAGCGATCACCCTTCCCAGGGGTTATTATCATCTATAAATTCCTTAATATTATAATAACCCTTTTTATACAAACTTAGTTTAATAACACTTTTGAACTTTGTGTATGACAAATTTTTTATATTTTCTGGGATTTTGTTGTAAAAGCGTATACATCGCCCCAAGAATGAGTAACTGACTCGGTGGACTCGAGTAACTGGTACTACCAGCTTGTGTCTGCTCCTAGTATTTACAGAATGAATATCACTTATTTTCGCAAAACTACTTTTATTTTTGTGTACGTACATTACATTTTCATAAATGTATTGAGAGGCCAGAGTTAATATATTAATTTCCTTAAATTTTTGTCTCAGTGACTCTTGATTTTAAATTATATATTGCTCTAATGGCCCTCTTCTGTAAAATAAATATAATTTCAGTGTCAGTCGCGTATCCCCATAGCAAAACACCATACGACATAATGCTATGGAAATAATTAAAGTAAACTATTCTAGCTGTTTCAACACTGGTAAGAGTTGTAATCTTTTTTACAGCATATGCTAAGTCTGCTAGCTAGTTTTGATATATGGGGGAGCCATTGAAGCTTTGCGTCCAGTGTGATTCCAAGAAAAATGGTGGTATCAACAAGACTCAGTTCCTCCCCATTTAAAATTACATTAGTATTGACGTGTTTAACATTAGGAGTTAAGAATTTCAAACATTTAGTTTTAGTTCCATTCAAATGCAAATTATTAACATTAAACCAATTGATTAACTTAGCTATAGCATTATTTACTTCGTCGTAATTTAACAACTGTCGTTTTAATTTGAAAATTAATGAAGTATCATCAGCAAATAATACTATATCATGGTTATCCCCTACTATGTAAGGTAAGTCATTAATATATACAAGAAACAGAAAGGGGCCGAGAATTGAGCCCTGAGGCACGCCCATTTGTACAATCGACCCGGAAGAACTCATACTATTAATAACAACTTTTTGTGTTCTGTCACTTAAATATGAAATAATTAATTTAAGAGCATCATTTCTTACACCGTAGTGTTGAAATTTCCTGATTAATGTTTCATGGTGAACACAATCGAAGGCTTTGGATAGGTCACAGAACACACCCAAAGCATCCTGTGAATTCTCCCATGCATTAAATATATATTAATCAGCTCAACACTAGCATCAGTTGTCAAGCAACCCCTTGTGAAACCAAATTGATTTTTATGAAGTAATTTATTTACATTAAAAAAAATTAACAATTGATCAAGAATAATTTTTTCAAAAATTTTACTAAGTGTTGGCAGTACAGAAATAGGTCTAAAATTAGCGGGGTCCAGTGTACTACCAGATTTAAATAAAGGTATTACTTTACTATGCTTCATTAAATCAGGAAACACACCAGATTTGATACTACTATTAAAAATAATAGATAGTTGAGGTGCGATTGTGTCTATTATAGACGCAATAACTTCAACAGAAATCCCCCACAGATCGGCGGTTCTCTTAATATCAATGGTCTTAAAATATTTTACAATATCTTTTGATGAAACTTTATGAAATGTAAAATTCTTTGTACACACATTTACATTTTGTTTAAGTAATGATTCGGCGTCGGTAGGTGAAGAATTCAGTGACTGTGTTTGTGAGTGGTTAAGATCGGAATATCAGTAAAATATTTCTCAAAAACCATTGCAACGTCCTGATCTGATTTAGTTAATTTATTGTTAAAACTTAACTGGTAGTTTGAATTGCGAGAGTTGACCTTACCAGTTTCACTATTAATTATACTCCATGTCATTTTAATTTTATTAGAAGCAGTCTTTATTTTGTTGCTTAAATACAATGACTTGGCTAAGGAGCACACTCTTTTAAATATTTTGGATTTTTTTTTACATATTCCCTAAATTCGACGCTAGGATTATATGACCTTTCATTGTAAAGTTCATATAACCTTAGTCTACTCTTATGGACTCCTACTGTCGCCCATTCATTAAATGCTTTACGATTATTCAAGCAGAATGTTTTAGAAGTAAAAGTATTATTAAATTCATTGCAAATGAGCTTAAATAATGTTGCATACAAAAAGTTTGGATTATTTTGGTATGAAAGTAATGGAAGTTTTTTACTATGTTACTTCTAAACTTCTCCAAGCGATGTGCATTTACTGGAACAAACACTACTTTTTATCTACTTGCTTTTTGTGAAAATAAGGTAATGAAACAAATTGTCCTCAGTGATCAGAGCTCAACTTTTGGATTATACATTTATTGAACGGCTTAACATTTGTAAAATAGTTATCTATACATGTTGCACTAGATTCAGCAATACGTGTTGGCTCCAAAAATAAATTTAAAAGACCATAAGATTTAAACAATGATCTAAATTTAATATTAGTGGAGGAAGCTTCTAGGAGATTGATATTAAAGTCTCCACATATTACAACACATTTATTCTGTTTATTAAGCTTAGCGAAAACTTCCTCCATAATTTTTTCAAAAGTAGAAAATTTCAAAAGTATAAGTTACAATACCGAGGAGACGAAAGGTGTGACGAATTTTCATGTCTGCTGCGACTTCGTTCAATTAAATTTATAAGAACTATGCTCATTTAAAGAATAGAATAGAATATTTTTTTATTCAATATAGATTACAAGTGATTCTTATTGAAAGTCGTATTTACTTTTACCACTGGTGAGGAAATACACCTCTGTCCTGGAAAGAACCGGCAGGAAACCCAGCGGGACTTTTTTTGAATTAATTTTTCAATGTCAATAGTTACAAATTATTAACAAATATTATTTTAGAAAAAGCTTGGAAACGACCACGTCATTCCCAAGGCTTATTATCAAACATCTATTCATTTACATTATAATAACCATTTTTATAGATTTTTTGTTTTAATTAAATATTTGAACTTGGTAATAGAGAGGTTTTGTATATTTTCTGCGACTTAGCGTATACATCTCCGCAAGAATGAATTACTGATTCCGTGGAGTCGGGAAAATGGTATCTCTAGCTTGTGTTTGTTCCTAGTGTTTTCAGAATGGATATCACAGCCTTTGTTTTTGTGAACATACAATAAATTTTTGTAAATATATACTGAGTGACCAAAGTTAATATATTTATAGAGAGACTCTCTCAGTTTTTATAAGTGGTAGAGCCACGCTGCAGCTATAATAAGGTTGTACCACGAATGGGTCGGCTCAACCGAGGAAAGACCACACCCTCACAGAATACCAGCGTAAAATAGCAGCATAATACTGCTGTGTTTCGTATGATGATTGTAGAGATTCGGAGGCCCTTTTTTGGAAAGGAGGCATTTCATCTAAGCCCTCAGAGGTGATAACACAGCTGCTCTTTGATTCTTAATCAAGGATAAATGTAGATGCCTATGGGCCCCAGTATACACCTACCATCAGGAAGACTGTATGCTCGTTCGTCACCCTTTTCTATAAAAAACGGTTGTAAATAGTTCTTATGGCCCTCTTCCGCAAAAGAAAAATAGTTTCTAAATCAGCCGCTTTTCCCCATAGCAAAATTCCATATGACATTATACTATGGATATAACTGAAATAAACTAATTTAGCTATATCGACACTAGTGAGATCTCTAATCTTTTTGTAACTACCAATATTTTTTAAGACCAATATTTATTTGATGCTAACGTCGAAAGCTGCTGCTAATTCAGCTGGTATATACCGTAGTTTGAGTAGTTCCACAATCGCCTTTAACACATCATCGTGGACCAAAGTTTTCGGACAATCACGGGATTCATTTTCAGGTCGAAATTTCTAGAATGGAAGCGCGAAAACTAATGTTAGCTCGCTGTGGTGCGTTCGTTTGTAATATTCGCTCCGTAAACTTTTTAACGTATGCATGATGATGAAAAAAGATTTATATGCGTTGAAAACATAACGCTGATCCATAAAGTAAATACTAATTTTAAAAGATAAAAATCCATATTTTTAAAATAAAATTAATTTGAAATTATATTCTCACTCATTGGCACTGCGGAAAGATGTTGCATTTCTCTGCGTATTTTACCGCATCTACCACAGGGAGTGCTCTGAGGAATCGTTTGAACTAATTCCAGCCGCTCAATTTCATCATCTCATATCACGACAAAACTCACGATACCATCCATACCATCTGAATGTTTGGCAATCCATCATTGTACGATTTAGAAGAATTTTTCTTCCTCGCACAATATCCTTATATAATAGACTACCACCAGCGATTTTTCTGGATCGATACGACTTAGACACCTACAATGAAAGAGCTTACTCTTTTATTGAAAATTCCGGCAACGCATTTGCTATTCCCCTGATGTTGCAGTTGTTCATGGGCGGCTCACTATCAGGTGAGCCGCATGCTTGTTTGCCGTCTCTCCTTAAAAAAAATGGGCACACAGTCCACCTAATAGTAAGTGCATGCTGTGGCCCACAAAGGTCTACATCTATCCTTGAATAAGAATCAAAATGCAGACGCTTTGCCGCCCCTGATAACTAAGATGAAACTAAGATGGTTCTCTACACTTACCATTTGTAGCAAAGAGTATTGAGCGGCTATTTTACGCTGGTATTTTGTAATATCGTGATCTTTCCCCGGTGGGGCCGGGCCATTCGCGCCTGCCACCAAAATATAGCTGAAGCGTGGCTAGCCCACAACCTTATTACAATAAGTTAGTTAACAAAAAAATCCTAAAAATTTGACATCGTAGTCTTGATTGATACCTTTTTGATAAACGCAGTTTGGTTTTCGCTATCAACATTTAATTTACATAGACATCATAATACGTATAATTTTTTAAGTACAGCGTTTCTGTCAGCGACCTTGTATTAACAACTTTTTAAGCTTAGGTATGAACTAGGTGGTAGGACCATTTCTGTGTAGGAGGTTGCCTGGGTAGGCCACCCTCTTACCTAGTACCGGTATAAATAGAGAATGTGGGGCATTCCGTTTCAGGCTGAAGAGGTGACAACGACCTTATTTGTTTGAAGTTAGCTGCAAGTTTCCAATGGCTGCAGTAGTCACTTACCATCATCTGGTGGACTGTTAGTTCTTTGTACACTTCAATTTTATAAAAAAAACTTTGAGTTGTAAATTCTGATATAGTTAACCTTTTTTATAACATATATTTACGAATGTCGAGAATATTCTGAATTCCACCTTTTAGTAGATAGATACCCTAACACTACATTTCAAAATTTACTTAATTAATATAACCATTGGGACTTTACCGTATTTTAAGTTTTACCGTGGTTTAGTTTTATTTTATTAAAGTTTTTTTTTAAATTTATATGTATTTTAATGTTTTATTATATGTCCGCAATAAGCCGCCATGATAGTTTTTATATGATTTTATGTGGCTTCAAACCCGCGAAAGGGCAATGCTTTTAATATATCTAATTTGTTAAAATACGATGAGTAGTTTAGAAGATCTGAGGGATCTGAAGCACATACTGGTACATACATAGCCTTCTAAAATTGTAAACATCCTTTTGAATTCGCCGTAGTTGGGTAAAAATATTAACTTAAATCATCTGCATCAATTCAAAATACGCGAATATACTGCAATCGGTATCAATAATTGAAGATGAAGCAGTCAGTGCATGGTGCAGCACTATTTGTCACCCACACATGCACATTAACCGGACACTGGTATATTGTAAGCAATGTATGGTGAGCACTATTTGTTACTCAAACATGCACATTACACGGACAATGGTGTATTTTGATTTTTTTCTAGCCAATCTATACTATAATATAATATCTATTGAATCAATATTGTGTGCGATACTACAAAAACAAAATGAATTTTATATTAGACAATGAACTTCTAATTTTTAGGGTAGTCTAATTACAACAAACTAGCTCAAACATTCATAGCGTAACTGTAATTAATATAACCTACTTTTCAAGAAATCTTGCACGTGAACTTGAACATGTCAACATTTACTAATTGGTTCATTTGTAAAACATCTCATGTACTAAAACGCTAACCTATCCAAAATACGACACCAGACGTGAACAAAAACAAAGTATAGAAAGCAGACGCTCGGAGGATCCGCATCGAGTACACCCCTTATTTTACAAATACTAGTTAGGGTGGCTTTCCCGTAATTCTGACGTCACCCATTCAGAGTTTAAGTCAGAGGGCGAGGCTGAATTGCACGCGCATGCGTATTAACTACAGTTCTTTTGCAATAGTGATGGCATGAATCATTCTCGAACTAAACCTTGTGGTTTAGTTCATGAACGTGTCTTATATTGTCGTTACCTATTGTTCGAAATTATAAGTTACAAAAATTAATAAAATTATTTTCTTATTGTAAACATCACTGAAAACCTAACGCAAGTGTCTTAACATGCTTTGATTTTATTGTCATTAAATATTTTTTGAAAATACATAAAACATATACATAGAAACTCACGCCTGTCACCTAGAGGGGTAGGCAGAGACTACGGACTTCCATTAGGCACGATCCTGACATACCTCTTTCGCCTCTTTTACATCCATATATCCACGCATACACGCTCGTCGGTAAAGGGTACTCCTAATGTGGCCCATTTTTAAAATATTGCCAATATGCTATATGCTATATGCCATGATACTTCTTCTAGGGCGTCCCATCCCGACTCTGCCGTTCACATCTGCAATATAAATTTGCTTTGTCATTCTTTCTTCGTTCATTCTTTTTAATGAGCAAACCACCGATGCATGAAACTCTTAATCCTGGTCACAACATCATCTTGCACACTACATTTTTCTCTTATCACGCAATTTCTCACCCTGTCATTCAGATTCAGCCCTAGTATACTCCTTAAAGACTGCATTTCTACAGCATTTATTCTACTTTCGTGCTTCTTCTGCCACATTCAACTTTCACTACCATACATTAAAGTAGGGATTAACACAGCATTATTAATTACCATACGTGTCTTTTTAGTCACATTCCGATTCTTCATAATAGCGTGTAGAGCCCCATTCAAATCTAAGTTCATTAATAAGGAGTGTTAAAACCGTTTGTTTCCCATGAATGAATCATCTACATTTAAATATATAAATAAAATAAAATTGAAGTGTTTATAATATCGAAATAACTGCCATTTTAAAGCTCGTGGGTTTTTCATGCCATTAAGTTAAAAGTTAAAGTTAAAGTTACAGCCTATATACGTCCCACTGCTGGGCACAGGCCTTCTCTCATTTCAGAGAAGGTTTTGGGGCAAGGAATTATCCGCTACGCTGCCCTGTTGGCGAAGTTCACATGTCTTCGAAATATTTTTTTCTTATTTTTCAGACATGCAGGTTTCCTCACGATGTTTTCCTTCACCGTCGAGCACGTGGTAAATCAGCACTTAAAATTGCAATTAACAATTTCATTGGTGCCGGCGGGGATCGCACCCGGTTTGCTCGCGTATTGTGAAATTTACAGCGAGCGCTAACCATCTGAGCTAACACGGCTCATCGGCACGGCACGGTCATGCCATTATGATATGAATAACCGTTTATGAAACTTTTGTATGTTTGTCAGTCTATCCGAGCAGGCTAAACTTCGGGAGGGCATAACCGATTATGTTTAAAATTCATGAACAGATAGATACAATGCCAAGCGTGATCTAGACTTTATTTCGTCTGTAAACTTAGTTTTTTTTTAATAATTAAAAATGATAAAACAACGATATTCGATGATTATCTTAAATCTAAATAATGCCACATAATACATCCCATTCAGACGAAGCCGTGGCAGGTTGCTAGTATTAAGTATATTGAGATGCATTTTGAACCAAATTTTGTACAGTATTTTTCCTTCCGTCCACAACGTGCATTAAGAGCACAATGTTGTGGCACATATAGTATATAAGTCTGGATGTATGTCCTTGTAAAATTTATGTATATAAACTGCTCCCACGATACAAAAGAATATCCTAATGTAGAGGTTACCTTTTTAAAGAAAATACATATGGAAATTTCTATGAAAAATTGAAGCAATTGCATTAATTTCCTTCATCAGCATCAGCCAGTGAACAGTCCACTGCTAAACGTAGATTATTCCTACAGCATGAATGATTTAATTTTATCAGAGAGGATCGTAAAGTCAGTGATTGAAGCTAGTAGTAGTAAGGGCATATAGCTGGTATTTTATGGTATTTGAAACTGGTACAATACCCTCTTAGCTCTCACAAACGAGACGCGTCTTTTGAACAGTTGTGGGCCTTCAATATAGGTTAATTACATAATACATAAACACTCATGCCTGTCACCCAGAGGGGTAGGCAGAGACTACGGACTTTCATTTGGCACGATCCTGACATACCTTTTTCGCCTCCTTTACATCCTTTACATCTACGTATACATGCTCGTCGGTTAAGGGTACTTCTAACGTGGCCCATTTTCAAAATATCGCCAATTTGGTCGATAAACTTTCTTCTAGGGCATCCCTTCCCAATTCTGCCGTTCACATCTGCCATATAAATTTGCTTTGTCACTCTTTCCTCATTCATTATTTCCACATGACCAAACCACCCAAGCATTCCTTTCTTAATCCTGGTCATAACATCATCTTGCAAACCACACTTTTCTCTTATCACACTATTTCTCACCCTGTAATTCAGATTCAGCCCTAGCATACTCCTTAAAGACCACATTTCTACAGCATTTAATCTACTTTCATGCTCTTCTGCCACACCCAGCTTTCACTACCATGCATTAAAGTAGGTAGTAACACAGCATTATGAATTACCATACGTGCCTTTTTTGACACATTCTGATTCTTCATAATAGAGTGTAGTGCCCCATTCACTCTATTACCTGCAATTACTCGTCGTTCTATATTCTTATCATATCTACCATCCCTGCTAAATACACATCCCAAATACACAAACTCATCCATTTGCTCAATTAACTCTCCTTCTATTCTTATTTCACATACCGTTTTGCTTTATTCTCTTTCAAAAACCATCACTTTCGTCTTACTTGCGTTCACTTTCATTCCCCTTTCTTTTAATGCCCAGTTCATTAATGTAACCGTTATTTGCAACTCAGCGACCGATGTCGCAAATATGACTTGATCATCGGCATACAAATGGCATTTGACGGTTAACTCGCCCATTCTTAACCCACATTCTTCATCTACAAAGTTTGCAAAAACCTGTCCATAAATAGGTTGAACAGCCAAGGGGAAGCTACACAGCCCTGTCTGACACCTTTTTGGATGCCAAACCAGTCCGAGTAGACCGACCCCATTGATCCTGACACAAGCACTAGAGTCCCTATAAAGAGACCTTAATGCCTGTATCAAACCAGCGCTCAACTCATATGAGTTCGGTGTTTGCCATAACATATTCCTGTCCACACTGTCATAAGCCTTTTCCAAGTCCATGTGCGCACAAAAAACTTTCCGGTTTTTGGCCAAAAACTTATCCGCAATCATGCGCATGGAAAAGACTTGATCTGTACACCCCATTCCCTTTCTAAAACCCGCTTGCACATCCCAAATTTTTCCATCAGTTTCTTTCATAACTCTTTCAATTAACGTCTTAGCATACAGTTTACCCACGATACTAAGCAAGCTGATACCACGGTAGTCTTTGCAGTCCTGCTGTGACCCTTTTCCTTTATTATATATTGGTACTATAACTGCTTTACACCAGTCATCCGGTACCCGTTTAATTTCTCAACATAAATTTAACTAGATGTACAGCAGGCCTGCCACCACTCCCTCTCCAGCCCTTAGCATCTCGAGTGATACTCTATCATATCCAGCTGCCTTACCTGCTTTCATGCTTTTCGTTGCTTTCATTACTTCATCTACACTTATCTCTGTACCCCTTTCCACTTCTTTCGGAATTTTTAGTTCATTTAATTCAGACGATTCTTCACTCATAAACACGTCAAAGTATTCTTTCCATCTGTTTAAATACGAAACTTCATCATTCAAAATACATCCGTTCTCGTCTCTTATAGAGTTAATTGTAGGCTGTTTTGTATTTCCCCTGGCAGTTCTTACAAGTTTCCAGAATATTTTATATTAGCCTGGAAATTATCAGATATACTTCTATCATTCTAATCCGTTCTTTCTTTCTTTTTCCTTTCAACTACTTCTGTAACTCTCTTATTTAGACGTCTAAATTCTGCCTTTTTTCTTTCAATCTCATCATCCATACAACCAGAATTACCAGCTTTGGTTGCCAGTACAGGTTAATTACTTAGTTTCATATTAGTTTACTGCTACTATCATACAGTTACATTCGTATAGAACCTAAAATGAAATAATCAGACAATATTTCTATCAAATCTGATTCATCATCATCATCGTTATTGTCCATCACAAGTTCTTTTTTAAAATTAGCTCAAGACTAGAGATTAATTTTTTTATCATTAAGATTAAGATTATAAGAGAGATTAAGATTTAAGGCTATTTATAAGATTTCAACTGACCTTGATCCTGAACCTTCTTCACCCATCGATTGCATAACAATTATTTCATAGTTCATTTGAAACAAAATAATAGGTCCTTACGTATGAAATTGGCGTTTTGTACGGGAGGAATATAAAGTCAATTTTTTTTGTAAAATATATTTAGATAATCAAAGTATACACCGTTGTTATCTATGCACTTTTGCCATCTCATAGGTTGTTCATTGATCCCTTTACAAAAAAAAACCATGGGGGCGAGAATCAATAAACTCTTTGATGACGGTTTGGACATCAGGTCAGGACATCGAGACATCAGTACGACAAAACGCTAATTTCGTATGTAACGACCCAATATTTAAAATCAACTAACTCAATAGGAAAGATTTTTTATAATTTGAGATGTGTGTGTCCCTCTCAATAGCTGGGAAAATTTATTTCCTTTTCTCCTTTAACTTCTAAAAATATTTTATAATAAATTTATTTATATATTAATTACACTAACTGTTTATCGTGATTACTTATTAGAAAAAATAGTAAAGTTCGTTAATAAATAAATTACATCATTTAAATTGTCTAAAATTAAATTGTAAAAAAATAAGTTTGGGTTTTATAATTATAAATGATTAACCTATTAGGTTAATCATTTATAATTATAAAACCCAAACTTATTTTTTCAGTTTTTCATAAATACTAGTTTTACTATATAAACTAAAAATAAATCACATGTGCATAGGAATAAATAGAGTCCATTAACTTTAGTAATAATTAATGAGAATTGTTTAAAATACAAATCAGAAAAATAAAGAATTACTCCAAGCATGTTCAGTTTTTTTCCATATACTCTTATACTCCCCCGCCTTACCACAATGACGGCATGATGTAGACCCGGGTAGCGACAGTTAGTGCAGGGTCGTATCCCAACACTACCTCTACTCTCGGCCTTGCGACTACGCGCAGCCAACCGTCCGCAATAAATTTGTGACCATAAATATAACCAAAAAGATTGTGCCTTAATCAGTGATAATTTATCCTAGTGACATGGGAACTCAATAACGGTGCTATTATTCGCCGGTGAGGTATGTAAACAAACTTTTACAACTATAATCCACTCCGGTTAGGATCGATTCGCGTTTACCGCATTCTAACCTTTTTGTTGATCACGTTGACGTAAAGTAAACTTCTTTGCGCAAACTTAACCTAGAAATATTTACGACAGTAATTTATTCTTGAAAAAGATTTCCAACATCGCTGTGAATAATGTAAATTCCATTATCATGTAACCACACTAAACTTAACTCAGAATTAGTTACGAAATATTTTATTAGTTTGTTTGGTGTGTTACAACACTATATAATAACCGTAATGAAACTAATTATATACATACTGAAATAGGTTTTATTATTACGTAAATGTAATATAGACTTAATTAGGTTAAAAAATTAAATATTTCGTATATAATATTCGTAAACAGACAAGGACCAACTATATAAACTTTTAATTCAAAATTTAAAAAAAACATACTTAAGAATTTGTATTTGATACAATGATGCGCAATGTTCTACACAGTCATATGTATTATATCGTTTGCGTGTGTATGTGTGTGTGTGAGAGAGAGAGAGAGAGAGAGAGAGTGTGTACATGCGTATGTATAAGTGTGTACACGAGCGCGCGCGCGTCTTCGTGTGTGTTTGTGTGTGTGTGTGTGTTTGTGTGTGTGTGTTTGTGTGTGTGTGTTTGTGTGTGTGTGCGTGTGTGTGTTTGTGTGTGTGTGTGTGTGTGTGTGTGTGTGTGCTTGCATGAGTATGTTACACCTAAATTGTACCATAAAAGTGATATTTTTATCAAAGTTTTTGAAACATCGTGTTTGGATGAAATAAATTCAAAGAGTTACAAATAAACGAAATTAATTTTAAAATTCTATTCTGTTTTGAAAAGAATTTTAAAATTAGAAAACCAATACTTCCACCGGTGGTATTTGCCTGACCGAGTTTCGAACAGTCACATCTGAACAGAACAGTTCAGATGTGACATCATTAACACTTAGGTCACGAGTTTGTGATTACGAAACGAATTGCATACTTGTCACGCAGAAATATTTTAGCTCTTCATATAAATAAGATATAAAGGGATTATATACATGTAAGATATACGAATACAATGCATTTTTCGTGTGTTGTAAAGCTTTATAACTGGTCTATTAATTTCTTCGTTTGTAACTGGACTATTAATATCTGATATTTCAAACCGTTTAAAACTATATATTATAATAAGCGTAACGTGCGCACATTGACGTTAAGAATCCACGCACATAAAAACATATAACAGTACATTATTTCATTAAATGTGTTATGCAATAGTCGCAGCCAGCCATTATAACTACGCCTGGTTTCAGCATTTGAAAAACCATTTGGTACTTGCTAACGATTCGTTTTAAAATCCACAAAGTGCACGGAAATTCGTTTATTTTAACTATGACTTAAAGTTGATTGTTTTGAGTTAGCAAAAAATGTCATATGTAATATATAAAAGAGATAGTAAGGGAATATGTAGCGCTTTTCTATCACTTAAGTGAACTTAGATCTGTACATATAGTGACCGTTTGTGAGCTTTGGGAGATCTATGTCCAGCAATCAACTCACTACACACTGGCTGACCATGATATCTTATTTCCTTAAATACACATACATTCACAAAATGTATTCAACAACCTTATTAGTCTATAGGCAGTACACTATTGAACACAATTCTTACTTATACCTTGTAGGGTTGGCCTTAATCACTAGGCTTGTCAAGCGAAATACTAACCGTTTTACTAAATATACTTTCATGTATTAAGTTATTATTGCTTTGCCGTCATTTTTTTCATGGTAGAGTCATGCTGCAGCTATATTATAGTAGTAGCACGAATGAGTCGGCGCGACCGGAAAAGAACCACGCTCTCTCAGAATACCAGGGCAAAATAGCAGCATAATGCTGCCGCGTTTTTTATGGTTAATATAGAGAATCGGAGACTCTTTTCACTTGAAACGAGATTGAACGTGAACAGGGTTTGCTGGATGATGTTTACTTTACAAATATTAAACTTTCTACATAAGCAGAACAGAACTTACTATGTCGTAGTTTGTATAATGTAGGTGTAATGTAAATTGATAAATACAGTTTTGTAAATACTACAGTTTTTTGTTAAATTAAAAGTAATTTCTTCTAATTGAATAATTGATTGTTTCATAAATACAATAAACAAAGGTAGATTGTGTTTAAAGACAAATTATTAGTAAATAAATTGTGTATTAAAAATAAAATGTTATTTTCAAATACAAATTTCATAAGAACAGTATTTCTCAAATTACTCGTGCAATTTATTTCATCACGTTAGCATTACGAAAATAAAATCAATATTTCATCTCATTACACATCTCTCTTCAACTTCATGCGGATATTTTGTTTAAATAATTGAAAACTCTGCCATCTGTTGACCAAATTTACGAAAAATATTTTTAAGACTCAAATTAATTTGCGAATACCTAGTCAATATGTTATTATTATCATGTATTTCATCTTCATTTGGGCACATAAAATGAACTGTTATTTTCTTCAAAGTTTGGATAGTAAATTCTAAACTGGAACATACTAGCAATTGGTCAAAATAAATTAAATTAGCAACAAACTCGACCATTGGTAAATACAACCCTCATCTATGTTACGCAGTGTGCAGTTAGCTTCTGGAATAAGTTTCGCGCGTTTTCGGCTTTCGGTGCTACAGAAGCCACGCGTAGCAACGATACAGTCTCCCGCCACTAGAGTGCGGTATGAGCTTCTCTAAGCGTAGCCTATAATATACTGACAAAATATAAAATGTAAAAATTATTTTATTCATCAAAATTATATTAAAGAAGAAAATAAATAAAACGGAAGTAATTTCTGTGTCTTCGTTACTAGCCTTAATAGTGAACTGCTGAATGAGCTACTTACATAGGAATAATAAGGATGGACCGAAAAAATTAAAATTAAAAGAGATAAAAATTTTACAGTAAATTTTAAAACACAGAATCTAAATTACTTTCATTAATAATTTTTAAACGGTGTTGAGTTCAATAGAAAAATTACCAGGGATTCTCCTTAGAATACATGGAATCTTTTTAATACTATATATTTTTTATAGAATAAGGGAGGCAAACGAGCACACAGTTCACATGATAGTAAGTGGATGCTGTGGCCCACATCCACATCTATCCTCGATTAAGAATCAAAACGCAGAAATGTTGCCACCCCTGAGGAAGGCCTCGTTTACAGTAAAAACGGTTTCCAGATCTCTACACTCACCATACAAAACACAACAGTATTACGCCGCTATTTTGTGTTGGTATTTTGTAAGAGCGTGGTCTCTATCCGGTCGAGCCAACCCATTCACGCTTAAACCTTAAGTGTTACTCTACCACGCATAAAATCTCAATCTATAGCTGACATTTCTATTAAGCGAGAAGTATCACCGACGCACAGACGGACGGCAGTCTATATATTTCTTAAATTTAATTTTTTTTATGATTTAGATTATAAAGTGAAAATGAAACAATCTCATGATTCAATGTCCGTAGTTATTGTAACAAAAAAAATAAAATAAAAATATAGTTAAAAAAATAAAAAATAAAATTATCTATTTTAATTTTTTCAGTTTTATTTTAAAATAATAACTATATTGAAGTACGCGTGGAAAAAAGTAGTATGAATTACGTTTTAATGCACCACAGTATTATTCACCTCGTAAAATATGTTTGTGTGTCAATTTATCCCCGATTAAAAATCAATATGCAAATGCGACAGCCTTTATATATTCTACAGCTTAATACCGATTTTCTGAGAGGATTTTGTGGCAATAATATGTAAATAATATGCACCGTGCTGCCCCATTAAAATCTGTCGAGCCGTTTTTGACTTTAAGCGAAGCTAATGGATAGTAATAATTGATTTATATATAATATAAAGAGTATCTGGATGACCGAGCTTTGCTCGTTTTTTTTTTGAAATAACATTTAGATACAAATTACATACTGATGAAACAGACAGGACGCGAACCAAGGCATTACGAATTCGCGGCCGCTCGATCTCCACTTGAGCTATTAAGATCATTAATGCAATGTTAAAATTTACCTTCTTATATTGTAGCAGTTTTTCATTGCCTGAAAACACGGACAAAACGACATTTTCTAAAAATAAATTCTAGCTAGATCGATTTATTGCCCCCGAAATTCGCTGGACACTAAATTTTATGAAAATCGTTATACCGATATATATACAAGAATTGCTCATTTAAAGGTATAGGATTTGAATAAATTTATGGTCACGAAATTTTGTTCACTTTTGAAAAATCAGTGGGTTGTAAGGTTCATCACTTCCTTGAATGTCGCCTGGGTGTCCATGGGCTGCAGTAGTCACTTCTCAACAGCTCAACTACTCATACTACTATATTATTATTTCGCCGCGAAATTGTGTGATAGGTGAAAGGTGTGGTTTGCATCAAGATGATGTGACTAGAAATAAAAAATTCCTTCGGTGCTTTGGTTACGTAGAAAGAATGAATGGGGGTAGAGTAACAAAGCAAATTTACGCTACAAATGCGAAAGGTAGAGTCGGCAAGGGTACGCCCTAGACAGAAGGTTATCGACCCTTAACCGACGAGCGTGAATGACGACGAGCGTATATGGATGTCAAAGAAACGACAGAGGTGTTTATGCATAAACTACTCTTATTAGTCCCTTTTATAAGGTTGGTAAATTTATGGTAATGATCTCAATACCTATGAGTATATACATAATTACTACGTATTACTCAGAACCTTTCCAGGCAACGAGCTGCTGCCTGTCGCTGTTACCTTTTACTTAACACTTAGTGAAAAGGAAACAGGTTCGGAAGGATCAATTTAAAAGAACCAGACGGGCTGGAACGTTCGATAAAGAAACAGAAGGGAGGAATCGAGGCTTCTCTCGATCCGGCCTCCTATAACGCCTACGTTGGGTTCGGGAACAACGTATGTGATCTCCGCAACGGAGTAACACACTAGGGCGATAACCTCTTTCTTTTTCAGCAAGTAGGTTCAGACGGGGATTACGGGTCTTCCGAAGTCGTCCCGGTCCCGACGCCTTAATTCTTCGATGTGGACTGTATAACTTTGAGGGATGAATTTCTTGGGAATAAAACAGCAATTATCTTCAAACCGTTCCGTGAGAGAGTAATCACTTTTCCCTATCACTTCCCTACACTTTTTCTTTCTTCTTCTTATTGACTGCTGGTTTGATTCCCGAACGAACTGCAATAAAACCCGTTCACTAAGCTACCCCCAGAACTATACGCGAAAGTGAGCCGCGCCATTCGCGTGCCTGCGCAACTTAACAACATGAATTTGTACTATTACTCTCTCACGTTTCACTTAATTTCTTTATTCACATAAATCATACATAAATACAAGTTATCTATTTAGATAGCACAAAACAATATCTACACCATGATATATATTATTTTTTCGTATCACAAAAATCCTTTAATTTATAAAACAAAACATGCCTATTTTAATCACAAATTCAAAATCCAAACTTCTTAAATATTTAACACAGAAAGTTAAAACAATGTTTCCCACTTGAATTTATACATATGTTAACTAATACAATAGTTTAATTTACATTTTCTCTATTTATTTCACTATTTAAAACACTTTTAAATTTCTTATACAAAACTATCATTATTTCACTTATACACAGGAATTTTCACATAAAAATAACACAGAATTCACCTTTTTAGCACGTACAATCAACCTGAAATGTTTTACAAGTCATTTTTACATAAATTGCTGAAATTACAAACATTTTAAATTTTTACATATTCGGCCTCCTAAGGGCGTGGTCAGCGTGCTTCCGTGAACTCACACTATTTGAACAACTAACTTTGCACGGCTCTCGGCTATCAGAAAAAATGAAAGTCTGAAATACACTTAATTTTAACAATATTAAATAAGTAAGTGCTTCTACATAATTTTCAAACAGTAGGAAACTATCTCTGATAAGATTCTTATCAGTTATCATGTTTCTTATCAGATAACAATACAAGTGAATGTTTTCATTAATCGATCATAACAAATAGGCATTTGTTTTCGTACAAAACATATCATACTTATACAAGACAATACTTATGTAATTAACTTCCGTTAATTCTGTTTATGCATAGAGTGATCATCTCGACCGGGGAACCAATCCGATCTCTAACTTCACTTTAATATTCCTTTGAATTTACATCGTTGGAAAGACGATTTCAACCGGGGAACAAATCCGGTAACATAATTTATAACATAAAATTCCCTATATGAATTTATTGAAAGATATTACTTAGAAAACAGTAAACTAGTCCGGCCTGGGAGTCGAACCCAAGACCTTCATACCATTAATTCGACATTTCTTTAAGATTTAACTAAGCATTTTCTTATCAGAACATTTTAATTGGACAATAAGTCTTTGAAAAGTTATTCGTCATCGGTTGACTTAATAAACTGAAACATTCTTATAGGCGCGTCGCCAACAATCTCCCCCCCGTGCGTTAGCACCATCATTTGGGAGGCGTCGCGGGTACCAGGACTATTATTCTGGATGTAGGTCTCCTCAAGATACCTGTGCTAGTAATGACGTCAACCACTCTGGTGTGACCGTCTGGTCCCGGTAACGTTCTACTAATTTTGCCTTTCGGCCACGTATTTCGTGGCAACGAATGATCTATTATCAAAACAATATCGCCTTCTTTAGGTTCCATGAACTTTCCGTTATTACCTGTTCGCGGTATTAAGGTAGGCATGTATTCCTTCAGCCACCTTGTCCAAAAATGGTCGGCTAACCTCTGTGCAGCTTTCCAATTGAGTTGACCCGTCAGATGCTGCTCTAGAAATAATCCAGGTGGTCGATCACCACATGAGCGTCCCAGAAGAAAATGATTGGGTGTCAAACCCTCTTCAGGACTATCCATACTGAATGTTACCAGAGGCCTGGAATTTACTGTGTGCTCTGCTTCTAAAAGCAACGTATGTAGAATTTCCTCTCGTGGGCTCCTTTCTCTGAGCGTAGCGGTCAACGCAATTTTAATCGATCTTACTAACCTCTCCCAGGCGCCACCCATGTGCAGTGCTCCCGGAGGTATAAATTTCCATTTAATATATTTCTTAAATGACTCATTTTTCATGCCCTCATGGCATTCTTCGCATGCTTTCAATAATTCCTTATTCGCAGCTTTGAAATTTGTCCCGTTATCGCTGTATATAACGGCTGGTTTTCCTCTTCTGGCGATAAAACGCCTCAACGCCATTATCATTGACGCTGGTGTCAATGAGGCTGCTAATTCCAGATGTACTGCTCTGGTGGTCAGACACGTGAATAAAACACCCCAACGTTTTTCGTGTCGCCTTCCTATAGTCACACTCATAGGACCGAAATAATCCACAGCTGAGCATGTAAAAGGTGGTTCATGATGAGCTATTCTCTCCAGAGGAATATTTCCTTGTGGCACGTTCTGCGGTTTTGACCTGTATGTCCTGCACCACTGACAATGATGTGACACACTTCGTACTACATTACGTAAGTTCAAGACATAAAATTTCTGGTTCACCTCATTCATCACCGTCTGGTGATTGGCATGTCCAAAATGATGATGAAGTTCTCTAATCATCATTTTAACGATTTCATGTTTACCGTCCAATATGACGGGTTTTCTACTTTCCTCGGTCAAATTAGACTTGAAAGGTAAACGTCCATTTAAACGGAGTAAGTTATCCTCTCCTATTTCCATAGATAATTTACTTAAGCGTGAACTTCTTTCAACACTTTTGCCTGCTTTCAAGCATTTTATTTCCGAATAAAAACACTCGTCTTGAACGAACTTCCAAATTAATAATTCCGCTTTTTTCAAGAGCGCTATGTCCAACGCGCCATCGGGTCCTTTAACCGACTTTGCTAAAACTTTGTTGGAACACATAACCGACTTTTCGGCTGCGTCGTCGGGTACTTTAACCGACTTTCTTAAACTCTTGAATTTTTCTACCGCTTGTAAGGTGCGTGTAGTTGCCCCAAGGAATTTCTTAAAGCTGCTAAATCGTCCGTAGTCGGGTAGACTTAACGGTTCTTGCTTTCTTAACGCATTTACGCCCTTTGGCGATTTTAACAGGCGACTTTCAACCTGCGCTCTATTCGACGGCATGCACTCATTGTCTGTGCGCCATAACAAAGCAGTCTCGTACCTATTATTAGGTATACGACGTACCGTTTTGTCCAAAATACTTAAGGCTCGTTCTTCTGGGTCGTTCGCGGGCTTTCTAGCCGACACTCCCAGAGATTCCAAACTAAAATAATCCTTGATCAATTTATCCATATCTTCCTCCTTCTTGGTGGAAATGTGGTTAACGATCTTGACCGGTTTAATACCACCCGATATGTGACCATGTAAAACCCATCCAAGTTTGGTGAGCGATGCTACAGGTAGGTTCTTACCTCCTGAAATTAATTCACGAGTAACTATGAGATGCCAATTGTCCTGACCAATTAATATGGTAGGTTTGGACCTCTCATACATCAACTCATCCTTAATCGGTGTCAAATGAGAACACCGTTGCAATAATTCTCGGCTTACCGACTGAGGAGAAAGGTTAAGTGACTTAATTGTTTGTACACTTATCTCTTCTAAGTCGCTCGAGTAAATGCCTTTTATCTTAACGTTTAAGCGATACGAACTGTCGTCGTTAATTCGCTTACCTCCCACGGCTTCGATACGTAATCCCTCTTTACGTCCGCGAGGCGCTAATTTCTGAGCCATCCACTCCTCTATGAGTGTCATGGTCGATCCCTCATCCAGAAGAGCTGTTGTCTTGACCTTTCCTCTAGGTCCATACAACTCGACCGGTATAATCTTTAAGTATGCACATGCCAGTGCATTCACTGTACTAACAGTTGTAATCTGAGCATCTTTACCCCCCTCGTCCCCTTGTGGCGAGGTATTTTCATTGGGGTATCGGTGTAGCATTCGATGATGTGACATTCTACATCCCTCTACACCACATTTTTTCGCTTTGCACTCTAACCTCCTATGGTTAGGTGACAAACATTGGAAACATACTTTCGCTTTTTTGACCGCTTCCCATTTCTCGCGAATATTCATGTCCTTAAACTTGTAACAACTCACTATAGAGTGCTCCTTGTTGCATATAACACACTTATGTGTTACCCAACTTACAGGCTTATCCTGGGTTGTCATAACCACTTGTCGGTTGTGCCCTTTACTATTTCGGCGTTCTAGACGCTCGCTCGAATTACTTCGGCGCATATAGCGCTCGCTCACGGCACAGCTGCGTACACCTCCCTTTGCAGTGTGTACAGTTTGCTTCCTGAATTCAGGACGCTTCCTTTTTTCAGGCGCATTTTCATTGTTTAAGGACGCTCCAAATTGTTCACTCAATAAATTTAAAAACTTGGCCATCTTCTGTAACTCTGGCTCCAAAGGATACTAAGCTCGATATTCAAACCATTTAAATTTAATCATAGTTCCGAGCTTCTCCACTATGCGGCTCACTAACTCCGGTGAGTACAAATACTGTGGTTGATTCAACGCTTGTATCGTGGCAACCACGTTCATAATACGACTTGCAAAAGATCCTATATTCCGGCAATCTTCTGCCAATCTTGGCATACGCTTTACATTCTCGATTTCGGCTAGAATGAGCATCTCAACCCTACCGAATCTTCTTTCGAGAGCGTTCATTATTTCTTCAGGTTCACACAAAGTAAACAACAACGACTTAACCGCTTCCTTAGCGGTGCCCTTTAATGCCCTCCTAAGGCGTGCGACATTCTGCACCCCTGAAAATTGGCTTCTCGTGTCTTCAAACACCGTTTTGAAAATTATCCATTGACCCGGGTCTCCATCGAACACCGGTAATTCCTGGAGGAAATGAAGCTGGGAAGACTTATCTTTACCCGCTATTTTTATTGCACTCACAATCGCTTCGGTCAATTCTGACACCTCACTCGCGTGTGTTTTCTGTGCATTTCCTTGGTTGCGCTCGATCTCCGCCCCTTTGCGGCGTGATCCTTTACACGCTTCCTTATCAGCAATATCGGGTTGTGCTACACTAACCGGCGCGCTCATTATGGTCTGCTGAACCCAACTCCTTACGAAAGGTTCCACCTGGGTGTTCCGCTCTTCATCATCCTCACTCGAGTCGATCTCCTCTTCTCGGTTGAGTCGTGCCAACTCCAATTGAGACTTGGCTAAGGCAGCAGCTGCCTGTGCTCGTTCGAGCTCTGAGCGTTCGAATTTAATCCGCGCCTCTAATTCGGCTTTCAGCCTCGCCGATCGCGATGACCTACTACCTCTTTGTGACCCTTTATCACTAGTGTGCCCGATTACTGTCCTTGACGATGCCGCTTCTTCGGTCCTTTGACCTACTTTTTCGACCACCGTTTCACTCCTGGATATAACGGATTGTTGTGCGGTGCTGGCCTGCGTACCACTGGTGTCCGTCCTGTTGCTTGTCGTTGCCATGGACGTCCCTGAGTCCCACGTGCATGTGGACGTGTCGGTGGTGGCTCCACTTGAAGGAGTTGCTCAATTTGACGCAGTAGCTGTGGTCGCTCCAGATGGTTCCGCTTCTTTAGCTTTTCTTGAGAGCCCTGTCCTTGTCCTGCTCCCTTCGCTCCTCCCTGTCTGGTCTTGTGCCTTCTTCATCTTGCAGGAAGGTGATTGTTGGCCTACGGTCCCTAACTGTCCCTACGGTCCCTACAACCCCTTTCCTACAACCCTTCTACACCCCAACCTAACACCACTACCCCTCCCCCCCTTATCTCCCAACCCTACAACCCTACTACCACCCTAACAGCCCTATCAGCCCTATCAATCCTGGACGGGGCCTACCGAGGTGAGCCGTCCAGGGATGGAGTCGTGCAGGAATGGAATGGAGGAAAGGTTTAGGAACTGTCCCGCCAAGGAATATGACGAAACAGTCGAGCGGTAGTGCAAGCGCAGTCTCGCTCGAGAGAACTGCTCCACCCGAAGGTGTTGTGCCAGAGCCCAACCGTTTGGCACCGTTAGGTGGTCGGGATGTATGCTGTGCTCGCCGCCCAGTTGCCGGTGACGCCTCGTCCGAGCGCCCTCCTCCGGCCGCGATGCAGTCAGGTGCCCACGCGCACCCTCGCCTGGCAGCAGCAGCGGTGGATGCTTCTTCTTGCACCCTCTGATGACCTGACAGGAAATGCCGGACACGGTCGTCCGACAGGAAAATGCCAGACACGGTCGTCCGACAGGAAATGCCGAGCACGCTTGCCCGACAGGAAAAATGCCAAGCCCTGCTTGGCCACGATGAGTGCCTTCACAAGACACCTGCGCCCGGCTGCGATACGTGCCCCATGCGAGCACACGCCCCAGGCCGCAATCCCGGTTTTCTTTCTTCCGGTAGTTCCAGGTCCAGTCCTTCAGCGCTGACGTCCTGGTCTTCTGGCCTTTGGTCCTATTGCTTCAGCTCAAACCTCCGGCTTCCTTCGGTTGCTGATCTTCACTCGGCTCCGAAGGTCTTCTTTTCCACAACCAGCAGTCCACAGCTGGTTCCTTGATCCAGCTGGCGGGGTTCGGGTGGTCCTTTTAATCCGGCTCCGAAGGTCCAATTGAAAAGGAAACAGGTTCGGAAGGATCAATTTAAAACGAACCAGACGGGCTGGAACGTTCGATAAAGAAACAGAAGGGAGGAATCGAGGCTTCTCTCGATCCGGCCTCCTATAACGCCTACGTTGGGTTCGGGAACAACGTATGTGATCTCCGCAACGGAGTAACACACTAGGGCGATAACCTCTTTCTTTTTCAGCAAGTAGGTTCAGACGGGGATTACGGGTCTTCCGAAGTCGTCCCGGTCCCGACGCCTTAATTCTTCGATGTGGACTGTATAACTTTGAGGGATGAATTTCTTGGGAATAAAACAGCAATTATCTTCAAACCGTTCCGTGAGAGAGTAATCACTTTTCCCTATCACTTCCCTACACTTTTTCTTTCTTCTTCTTATTGACTGCTGGTTTGATTCCCGAACGAACTGCAATAAAACCCGTTCACTAAGCTACCCCCAGAACTATACGCGAAAGTGAGCCGCGCCATTCGCGTGCCTGCGCAACTTAACAACATGAATTTGTACTATTACTCTCTCACGTTTCACTTAATTTCTTTATTCACATAAATCATACATAAATACAAGTTATCTATTTAGATAGCACAAAACAATATCTACACCATGATATATATTATTTTTTCGTATCACAAAAATCCTTTAATTTATAAAACAAAACATGCCTATTTTAATCACAAATTCAAAATCCAAACTTCTTAAATATTTAACACAGAAAGTTAAAACAATGTTTCCCACTTGAATTTATACATATGTTAACTAATACAATAGTTTAATTTACATTTTCTCTATTTATTTCACTATTTAAAACACTTTTAAATTTCTTATACAAAACTATCATTATTTCACTTATACACAGGAATTTTCACATAAAAATAACACAGAATTCACCTTTTTAGCACGTACAATCAACCTGAAATGTTTTACAAGTCATTTTTACATAAATTGCTGAAATTACAAACATTTTAAATTTTTACATATTCGGCCTCCTAAGGGCGTGGTCAGCGTGCTTCCGTGAACTCACACTATTTGAACAACTAACTTTGCACGGCTCTTGGCTATCAGAAAAAATGAAAGTCTGAAATACACTTAATTTTAACAATATTAAATAAGTAAGTGCTTCTACATAATTTTCAAACAGTAGGAAACTATCTCTGATAAGATTCTTATCAGTTATCATGTTTCTTATCAGATAACAATACAAGTGAATGTTTTCATTAATCGATCATAACAAATAGGCATTTGTTTTCGTACAAAACATATCATACTTATACAAGACAATACTTATGTAATTAACTTCCGTTAATTCTGTTTATGCATAGAGTGATCATCTCGACCGGGGAACCAATCCGATCTCTAACTTCACTTTAATATTCCTTTGAATTTACATCGTTGGAAAGACGATTTCAACCGGGGAACAAATCCGGTAACATAATTTATAACATAAAATTCCCTATATGAATTTATTGAAAGATATTACTTAGAAAACAGTAAACTAGTCCGGCCTGGGAGTCGAACCCAAGACCTTCATACCATTAATTCGACATTTCTTTAAGATTTAACTAAGCATTTTCTTATCAGAACATTTTAATTGGACAATAAGTCTTTGAAAAGTTATTCGTCATCGGTTGACTTAATAAACTGAAACATTCTTATAGGCGCGTCGCCAACACTTAGAGTAATAAGTAATGACTAACAACGTACTACACTGTTCCCAAGTAAGTCAAAACTGAAAGTCTTTTTACTTAATTGCGAACTGCGGTGACAATTTACATTTAACGTTTTTAAGACAACGCTATCTTTTACTTTAATCAATTAATTAACGCTATTAATTAAATAACCTGAGCATTGTATGTCTGGTATTTTAATAAAATCATCTATCTGAAGCCAGGTTTGATTCTCTTATGCTGTCGCAGCATGACTGATCCAATTACTCATTCAAATTTATTAGAGACGGTTTCATATGCATAAAGTATGGAAAAAACGGTCGAGTCATGTATATTTTTAAACATTTGTTAAGTCGCTTACCTGAATAGGGACTCGAGCTAATTAAAATGTAAAAATATACAGTTACTATTTTATTTTTTACACTCCAACATTTATGTTCTTAAAACTCTACACTAAAAGAACCCAAAAGTACTTAAAAAAATGTTTAAATGTGATTTTTAAATAAAGTAAAGTTTCCTTTTTACAATTTTTAAGAATATCTACAAATTAAAAGAAAACTCAACAATAAATAGAATTAATTATTTTGTATCTTTATTTTATTATTAAGTAATTTTTCTTAAATAATTTTGATTAATTGTTTAATTTTTATAACTAACGACTTTATTCGGTATAGTTAAGTTAGGTACAGACCGATTAAGTATAATAAATAATGTAACACCCGATAAGGGTGG
Source organism: Parnassius smintheus behrii (assembly GCA_036936625.1). Taxonomy (NCBI): domain Eukaryota; kingdom Metazoa; phylum Arthropoda; class Insecta; order Lepidoptera; family Papilionidae; genus Parnassius; species Parnassius smintheus. The sequence continues at coordinate 4,686,210 of JAUPFT010000016.1, forward strand.
TTAAAACTAGCTGGCCCGACAGATGTTGTTCTGCCCTTTCTGAATGGCGGCGCAATGAGTGACCTTTTTCTCACTTACACACTTTTCTACCAACTTCTTATTATACGTATAGCTAAATCCTCTTTGCGTCTAACAGAAGCATCAGCAAACATTATTACAACAAATTTGTAAAAAAGAAAAACCCTTCATTTTTTTAGCGGATAAGAAGTAGCCCTATATGTTATACACAAATATTTACTGCCTGCACACTAAATATCATGAAAATCCGTTTAGTAGTGTTTGTGTGAATCGTGAACACACCACTTTTCTACGGATTTATTATATGTAATAGATAATAGATAAACGCCAAATGTAACACTTGATTTATAAAGAACCTTTTGAATTTGAATTTGAATACTGAGTTTTAATAGAATTTTATTTCGTAAGTATGATTTTCTATACAGATTATGGATGGATGCTTATTACGTAAGCTACCCATAAATCACCACAAATTTTAATACATAATACATAAACACTCACGCCTGTCACCCAGAGGGGTAGGCAGAGACTACGGACTTCCATTTGGCACGATCCTGACACACCTCTTTCGCCTCCTTCACATCCATATATCTACGCATACATGCTCGTCGGTTAAGGGTACTTCTAACGTGGCCCATTTTCAAAATATCGCCAATTTGGTCGATAAACTTTTTCCTAGGGCGTCCCTTCCCGACTCGGCCGTTCACATCTGCCATATAAATTTGCTTTGTCACTCTTTCCTCATTCATTCTTTCCACATGACCAAACCACCGAAGCATTCCTTTCTTAATCCTGGTCACAACATCATCTTGCATACCACATTTATCCCTTATCACGCAATTTCTCACCCTGTCATTCAGATTCAACCCTAGCATATTCCTTAAAGACCGCATTTCTACAGCATTTATTCTACTTTCGTGCTTCTTCTGCCACACCCAGCTTTCACTACCATACATTAAAGTAGGGACTAACACAGAATTATGAATCACCATACGTGCCTGTTTTGACACATTCTGGTTCTCCATAATAGAGTGTAGTGCCCCATTCACTCTATTCCCTGCATTTACTCGTCGTTCTATATCCCTATCATATCTACCATCCCTGCTAAATACACATCCCAAATACACAAACTCATCCACTTGCTCAATTAACTCTCCTTCTATTCTTATTTCACATACCGTTTTGCTTTCTTCTCTTTCAAAAACCATCACTTTCGTCTTACATGTGTTCACTTTCATTCCCCTTTCTTTTAATTCCCAGTTCATTAATGTAACCATCATTTGCAATTCAGACGCCGATGACGCAAATATGACTTGATCATCGGCATACAAAAGGCATTTGACGGTTAACTCGCCCATTCTTAAACCACATTCTTCATCTTTCAAAGTTTGCAAACACCGGTCCATAAATAGGTTGAACAGCCAAGGGGAAGCTACACAGCCCTGTCTGACACCTTTTTGGATGCCAAACCAGTCCGAGTAGACCCCATTGATCCTGACACAAGCACTAGAGTCCCTATAAAGAGACCTCAATGCCTGTATCAAACCAGCGCTCAACCCATATGAGTTCAGTGTTTGCCATAACACATTCCTGTCCACTCTGTCATAAGCCTTTTCCAAGTCCATGAATGCACAAAAAAATTTCTGGTTTTTGGCCAAAAACTTCTCCGCAATCATGCGCATGGAAAAGACCTGATCTGTACACCCCATTCCCTTTCTAAAACCCGCTTGCACATCCCAAATTTTTCCATCAGTTTCTTTCATAACTCTTTCAATTAACACCTTAGCATACAGTTTACCCACAATACTAAGCAAGCTGATACCGCGGTAGTTTTTGCAGTCCCGCTGTGACCCTTTTCCTTTATATATTGGTACTATTACTGCTTTGCACCAGTCATCCGCTACCCGTTTTAATTCCCAACATAAATTTAACTAGATGTACAGCAGGCCTGCCACCACTCCCTCTCCAGCCCTTAGCATCTCGAGTGATACTCTATCATATCCAGCTGTCTTACCTGGTTTCATGCTTTTCATTGCTTTCATTATTTCATCTACACTTATCTCCATACCCCTTTCCACTTCCTTCGGAATTTCTAGTTCATTTAAATCAGACGACTCTTCACTCATAAATACGCCTTCAAAGTATTCCTTCCATCTGTTTAAATTCGAAACTTCATCATTCAGAATACATCCATTCTCGTCTCTTATAGCATTTATTATAGGCTGTTTTGTATTTCCCCTGGCAGTTCTTATGAGTTTCCAGAACATTTTTATGTTAGCCTGGAAATTATCAGATATCCTTCTATCATTCTTATCCGTTCTTTCTTTCTTTTTCCTTTCAACAACTTCTTTTACTCTCTTATTTAGACGTCTAAATTCTGCCTTTTTTCTTTCAATCTCATCATTCATACCAGAAGAATTACCAGCTTTGGTTGCTAGTAAATCTAACCATGCTTTCTTCTTTGATTCAACCTCCACCCGTACCTCATCATCCCACCATAACGTATTACTTTTCCTTTCATTTGTTCTCTTACTTACACCACATACTTCGGTGGCGGTATCCACCAAACCTTTCTTTATATTATCCCACACAGTATTCAAGTCTAAATCATTCATACACAACTCATTCAAACATCTAATATTTTCTCTCAGTCTACATTTATACTTCTCTTTCACATCTTCATCTTGTAACTTCTCTATTCTTATACGCTGTAACGCAGTGGTAGACACAGATGTCCGATGCCGCCAACGCTATATAACGCAAATTTTAATACACTTACATAAATAGTGCAAAGATAATAAATACTTCTGGAAAATTGGCTCCCGCTGTAGGTTTTGTGAAATAAAATCAAAATTGGTCAACAACGCCTTGTTCATTCATTAGTTGTATTATTAAAAATAAAATTAACTTGTCGGAGATAATAATTGAATTTTTTTAAATTGTATGATATAATTGTTATTTTCATTGTAGGATAATGACAACCATGTATTATTGTTCTTACCTTTTCCTTTGCATTTTGTACACTCGGAATTAGGAACTAAATACATCGGAATAAGATGCCGCCGACTTCTTTCATATTTTATTTATTTATAATACAATTCAAGATCTACTACCCAAACTTATTTCTATTTCAAGAGTAGCAACAATTATCGTTCCGATAAAAATAGTCAAACATTTAAAACGATACATTAAATGTTTAATTATCGATCTCATTTCGAGTTTTTTTTAATTATATATTATAATAATAAGCCTTATTACTTCTATAACTAAACCGTCGTAAACAGAAAAATTTTTACATAAATCTAAAAATTAAACCAAAAATTTTTTTTATTTTAAAAAAAACTAAACTTTTTTACTTTATATGAAGTAACAGATAAATATTGTATTTTGAGTTATTTGCTTTTAACTTATTCTTGTATTAATCAATATAAACCACAAATGATTACCAACTCTAAAGAATCGATATTGATAACTTTTAAGAATCGAATATTGTAGGTACCGGTTTTTATGATGTGATACCCAATCCACATGAATGCCTCATTGGTCTAGAGGTTGTAGTAGTGCGACCGCCGATCATGAGGTCCTGAGTTCGAATCCCAGGTCGGGCCAAAATCAATTATTGAGTTTTTCTGTCAAGAAATTCTCAGTAGATGCCCGGAGTCAGAAAGTTGGCGGTGTCGTAACCCCGTGCCTCGAAAACCACGTAAAGCATATGGTCCTGCGCCTGATCTCTCTCGAGTCGTGTCAGTTTACCGTCCCATCGGCTTACGAGAGTGAGGGAATAGAGAGTGCACCTGTGCTTGCGCATACACTTGGGCACTATAATCCTGTCCTGCGACGATGGCTAGCCTCCGTTGAGGCAGGCCGCCGTGGCCGAAATTCGGTCTGGAGGACATTATTATTATACCCAATCCAGTAATTGTGCTGCTTTTGCATTATGTACATTTTGGTAGGTATTTCAAAGATTTAGTGGAGTATAATGCATTTTTAAAATTGCCATCCTATTTAATACAAAACAATAAAATATACTAACACAAAAAACTTACAATCATATTACAGTATGGGGGGAGGGGCTACTCCCCCCCGGTATCATGCAAAGAACGCTGACTGCGTTTCTGTCAATCAAAGTGGTTAGACAGGTTGTCATAGTTGCCAAACTTGTTAAATGGGTACATTATCAAATCTGTACTAAAAATATAAAAAGAGAAAATCAGCATATATGCGTATAATCAATAGAATTTTCTCTTCTGTTCTATTTTTCTTCTTTTTTCGACGAACGCAAACCAGTTACTTATTTGTAATTTTTAGGGAAAATATAGGATTTTAACTTTATTTTCCACGGAAATTACAAATAGTAATTGGAATCTTCTAATTTGTTGATAACTACTGAAATTTAAAACACCAAATATTAGCATAATAAGGTCTTTTTTATGAAAAGGAAAGTCTTTTTTATGGAAGAGGAGCAAACGAGCATGCGGCTCACCTGAAGGTAACTGACTACCGCCACCCATGAACAACAGCAACACCATGGAAATTACAGGTACGTTACCGGTCTTTTAGAAAGGAGAAAGCTCTTTTTTAAAGGTCCCTAGTCGTTAGAAAATGAAATAATAATTAATATAAACGATGACGATGATGACGACAGCTCAACTAGTTGCAGTGAAATTGATTAAATAACATTTGTTTTTAATTTAGTGCAGTCTTTTCTTTATATAATATATTATAATATTATATATATTTAATTATTTCTTAAATTAACGCCAACACTACACAATGATCAAAACTAATTTTACGCATTTTATCGTGATTAAGTTAAATTATTTTTATTTCCCGATGGTCACTGGGGAATGGGGTGGCTAAAGTCCCTATGTCAATGTTAACCCGGAGTATCTTTAACTTTTTAATTATTGTTTATGGTCCGATCAACGCTGAATGAACTGTGTATTGAAAAAAGACCCATACAAACCGATATTTAAACGGTCAATCTCACTACCATCCTTCACGGTTAGCTACCGTGGGCAAATCTTTGTTACAGAGGGCACGAAAGATCTGTGACAGAAAACACGTGCCGAGCTTCAGCACGACAAGCAGGTTCTGCTCGGCAACAAGCTTCGGATCCAGCGCCTATATCACAGTGGCCGAGTGAAGCCGACTACAGTCGAGCTTGTGCCTTCTGTACTTCCATATCCAAAATTCCAATCTAAAAATTAAACCAACTATTTTCATTTAAAAAAAAAACTAAACTTTTTTACTTTACTTAACTTTCCCTCTAGAAAAATGGAGTAAGAAATAAATATGAAGTAACGGATAAATATTGTATTTTGAGTTATTTGCTTTTAACTAATTCTTGTATTAATCAATATAAACCATTAATGATTACCAACTCTAAAGAATCGATATTGATAACTTTTAAGAATCGAATATTGTAGGTACCGGTTTTTATGATGTGATACCCAATCCACATGAATGCCTCATTGGTCTAGCGGTTGTAGTAGTGCGACCGCTGATCATGAGGTCCTGAGTTCGAATCCCAGGTCGGGCCAAAATCAATTATTGAGTTTTTCTGTCAAGAAATTCTCAGTAGCTGCCCGGAGTCAGAAAGTTGGCGGTGTCGTAACCCCGTGCCTCGAAAACCACGTAAAGCATATGGTCCTGCGCCTGATCTCTCTCGAGTCGTGTCGGTTTACCGTCCCATCGGCTTACGAGAGTGAGGGAAAAGAGAGTGCACCTGTGCTTGCGCATACACTTGGGCACTATAATCCTGTCCTGCGACGATGGCTAGCCTCCGTTGAGGCAGGCCGCCGTGGCCGAAATTCGGTCTGGAGGACATTATTATTATACCCAATCCAGTAATTGTGCTGCTTTTGCATTATGCACATTTTGGTAGGTATTTCAAAGATTTAGTGGAGTATAATGCATTTTTAAAATTGCCATCCTATTTAATACAAAACAATAAAATATACTAACACAAAAAACTTACAATCATATTACAGTATGGGGGGGGGGCTACTCCCCCCCGGTATCATGCAGAGAACGCTGACTGCGTTTCTGTCAATCAAAGTGGTTAGACAGGTTGTCATAGTTGCCAAACTTGTTAAATGGGTACATTATCAAATCTGTACTAAAAATATAAAAAGAGAAAATCAGCATATATGCGTATAATCAATAGAATTTTTTCTTCTGTTCTATTTTTCTTCTTTTTTCGACGAACGCAAACCAGTTACTTATTTGTAATTTTTAAGGAAAATATAGGATTTTAACTTTATTTTCCACGGAAATTACAAATAGTAATTGGAATCTTCTAATTTGTTGATAACTACTGAAATTTAAAACACCAAATATTAGCATAATAAGGTCTTTTTTATGAAAAGGAAAGTCTTTTTTATGGAAGAGGAGCAAACAGCATGCGGCTCACCTGAAGGTAACTGACTACCGCCACCCATGAACAACAGCAAAACCATGGAAATTACAGGTACGTTACCGGTCTTTTAGAAAGGAGAAAGCTCTTTTTTAAAGGTCCCTAGTCGTTAGAAAATGAAATAATAATTAATATAAACGATGACGATGATGACGACAGCTCAACTAGTTGCAGTGAAATTGATTAAATAACATTTGTTTTTAATTTAGTGCAGTCTTTTCTTTATATAATATATTATAATATTATATATATTTAATTATTTCTTAAATTAACGCCAACACTACACAATGATCAAAACTAATTTTACGCATTTTATCGTGATTAAGTTAAATTATTTTTATTTCCCGATGGTCACTGGGGAATGCGGTGGCTAAAGTCCCTATGTCAATGTTAACCCGGAGTATCTTTAACTTTTTAATTATTGTTTATGGTCCGATCAACGCAGAATGAACTGTGTATTTAAAAAAAGACCCATACAAACCGATATTTAAACGGTCAATCTCACTACCATCCTTCACGGTTAGCTACCGTGGGCAAATCTTTGTTACAGAGGGCACGAAAGATCTGTGACAGAAAACACGTGCCGAGCTTCAGCACGACAAGCAGGTTCTGCTCGGCAACAAGCTTCGGATCCAGCGCCTATATCACAGTGGCCGAGTGAAGTCGACTACAGTCGAGCTTGTGCCTTCTGTACTTCCATATGTCAGAGGTGTCACAGATAAAATTGGCTACATCTTGAAGCGAGCTTCTGTTAGAACATTCTACAAGCCGCCGAAGAAGATTAGTCCGTTCTTACCATCTTTCAAGTGTCATATTCCTCTACAAGATGCAAGAGTGTACAAGCTTGATTGTGAATGTGGTCTCTCTTATATAGGGCAGAAAGATCAATTAGAGCCCGCGTAAAAGATCATATAGCTGACGTGAGGCATCAACGTTCCGGGAAGTCTGCAGTTTGTGATCATATCCCAGGCGGCACCAACCATTACATTAGATTTGATAGACTACAAATCCTCGCAAAAGAACATCGATTTCTACCAAGGATGATACTTGTGGCTATTGAAATTACAAAACATCCTAATTTCAATAGAGAAATAGGTTGGGTCACCTGCTTGGGACCCCGTAATTAATGAAATTAAAACTAAACCCAAGCATACCACTGCAAGACTACAAGATAGTTCAATCTGCGTAGATAAACCCACAACCAATAATTGATGCTGAAGGTACTGCGGGCTAACATTGACATCGGCACGTCAGTCACCTTAGTCCCCGCTGACAATGGGTGCTGGAAAGTACCCGAAACGTCGGAAATTAAAAATAGTTTAAATTAAACGCAATTAAATCCGTAAAAGTAGTTTTGATCAATAATTAGCCTTTTTATTTCCATAACCAAACAGTAATTAACGGAAATATATTAAAATAAATCTAAAAACTAAACCAATTATTTTCATATACCTAAGCGTTACAGAAAACTATTTACATAAATCTAAAAATTAAACCAACTATTTTCATTTAAAAAAAAACTAAACTTTTTTACTTTACTTAACTTTCCCTCTAGAAAAATGGAGTAAGAAATAAATATGAAGTAACGGATAAATATTGTATTTTGAGTTATTTGCTTTTAACTAATTCTTGTATTAATCAATATAAACCATTAATGATTACCAACTCTAAAGAATCGATATTGATAACTTTTAAGAATCGAATATTGTAGGTACCGGTTTTTATGATGTGATACCCAATCCACATGAATGCCTCATTGGTCTAGCGGTTGTAGTAGTGCGACCGCTGATCATGAGGTCCTGAGTTCGAATCCCAGGTCGGGCCAAAATCAATTATTGAGTTTTTCTGTCAAGAAATTCTCAGTAGATGCCCGGAGTCAGAAAGTTGGCGGTGTCGTAACCCCGTGCCTCGAAAACCACGTAAAGCATATGGTCCTGCGCCTGATCTCTCTCGAGTCGTGTTGGTTTACCGTCCCATCGGCTTACGAGAGTGAGGGAATAGAGAGTGCACCTGTGCTTGCGCATACACTTGGGCACTATAATCCTGTCCTGCGACGATGGCTAGCCTCCGTTGAGGCAGACCGCCGTGGCCGAAATTCGGTCTGGAGGACATTATTATTATACCCAATCCAGTAATTGTGCTGCTTTTGCATTATGTACATTTTGGTAGGTATTTCAAAGATTAAGTGGAGTATAATGCATTTTTAAAATTGCCATCCTATTTAATACAAAACAATAAAATATACTAACACAAAAAACTTACAATCATATTACAGTATGGGGGGAGGGGGGGGGGGCTACTCCCCCCCGGTATCATGCAGAGAACGCTGACTGCGTTTCTGTCAATCAAAGTGGTTAGACAGGTTGTCATAGTTGCCAAACTTGTTAAATGGGTACATTATCAAATCTGTACTAAAAATATAAAAAGGGAAAATCAGCATATATGCGTATAATCAATAGAATTTTCTCTTCTGTTCTATTTTTCTTCTTTTTTCGACGAACGCAAACCAGTTACTTATTTGTAATTTTTAGGGAAAATATAGGATTTTAACTTTATTTTCCACGGAAATTACAAATAGTAATTGGAATCTTCTAATTTGTTGATAACTACTGAAATTTAAAACACCAAATATTAGCATAATAAGGTCTTTTTATGAAAAGGAAAGCCTTTTTTATGGAAGAGGAGCAAACGAGCATGCGGCTCACCTGAAGGTAACTGACTACCGCCACCCATGAACAACAGCAACACCATGGAAATTACAGGTACGTTACCGGTCTTTTAGAAAGGAGAAAGCTCTTTTTTAAAGGTCCCTAGTCGTTAGAAAATGAAATAATAATTAATATAAACGATGACGATGATGACGACAGCTCAACTAGTTGCAGTGAAATTGATTAAATAACATTTGTTTTTAATTTAGTGCAGTCTTTTCTTTATATAATATATTATAATATTATATATATTTAATTATTTCTTAAATTAACGCCAACACTACACAATGATCGAAACTAATTTTACGCATTTTATCGTGATTAAGTTAAATTATTTTTATTTCCCGATGGTCACTGGGGAATGGGGTGGCTAAAGTCCCTATGTCAATGTTAACCCGGAGTATCTTTAACTTTTTAATTATTGTTTATGGTCCGATCAACGCAGAATGAACTGTGTATTGAAAAAAGACCCATACAAACCGATATTTAAACGGTCAATCTCACTACCATCCTTCACGGTTAGCTGCCGTGGGCAAATCTTTGTTACAGAGGGCACGAAAGATCTGTGACAGAAAACACGTGCCGAGCTTCAGCACGACAAGCAGGTTCTGCTCGGCAACAAGCTTCGGATCCAGCGCCTATATCACAGTGGCCGAGTGAAGCCGACTACAGTCGAGCTTGTGCCTTCTGTACTTCCATATGTCAGAGGTGTCACAGATAAAATTGGCTACATCTTGAAGCGAGCTTCTGTTAGAACATTCTACAAGCCGCCGAAGAAGATTAGTCCGTTCTTACCATCTGTCAAGTGTCATATTCCTCTACAAGATGCAAGAGTGTACAAGCTTGATTGTGAATGTGGTCTCTCTTATGTAGGGCAGAAAGATCAATTAGAGCCCGCGTAAAAGATCATATAGCTGACGTGAGGCATCAACGTTCCGGGAAGTCTGCAGTTTATGATCATATCCCAGGCGGCACCAACCATTACATTAGATTTGATAGACTACAAATCCTCGCAAAAGAACATCGATTTCTACCAAGGATGATACTTGTGGCTATTGAAATTACAAAACATCCTAATTTCAATAGAGAAATAGGTTGGGTACTACCACCTGCTTGGGACCCCGTAATTAATGAAATTAAAACTAAACCCAAGCATACCACTGCAAGACTACAAGATAGTTCAATCTGCGTAGATAAACCCACAACCAATAATTGATGCTGAAGGTACTGCGGGCTAACATTGACATCGGCACGTCAGTCACCTTAGTCCCCGCTGACAAAGGGTGCTGGAAAGTACCCGAAACGTCGGAAATTAAAAATAGTTTAAATTAAACGCAATTAAATCCGTAAAAGTAGTTTTGATCAATAATTAGCCTTTTTATTTCCATAACCAAACAGTAATTAACGGAAATATATTAAAATAAATCAAAAACTAAACCAATTATTTTCATATAACTAAGCGTTAAAAATTAAATTGTATACTTAACATTACCTCTAGAAAAAGGAGTAAGCATTAAATATGAAGAAACAGATACATTCTGAATTTTGAGTAATTTGTTTATAATTTATTCTTCTATTAATCTCGATACACCATTAATGATAACCAACTCTATATAATCGATTTTGATTTCTTTTAAGAATCGTATATTGTAGGTACCGATATTCCTGTTATAATACCCAATGCAATGAATGTGATAGCTGTACAAATGGTAGGTATTTCATAAATTTAGTGAAGTATAATTCATTTTAAAATTGCCATCCTATTTAATACAAAACATTAAAATATACTAACACTAAAACATATTACAGTAGGGGGGGGGGGGGCTACTCCCCGTGGTATCGTGCAGAGAACGCTGGCTGCGTTTCTTTCTATCAAAGTAGTTAGACAGGTTGTCATAGTTGCCAAACTTGTTAAACAGGTACATTAACAAATCTGTACTAAAAAACAAAAATGAGAAAATTAGCATTAAATATGTGTCATTAATAAATTTTTCTCTTCTGCTCTATTTTTCTTAATTTTTTGCTAGCAAGCCGAAAGCAATTAATTATTTGTAATTTTTAGTGAAAATATAGGACTTTAACTATATTTTCCACTGAAAGTTACAAAAAGTAATTGTAGTCCTCTAATTTGTTGTCCACTGAAAGTTACTAAAAGTAATTGTAGTCTTCTAATTTGTTGATAACTGCTGAAATTTAAAACACCAAATATTAGCATAATAAGGCGTCTGAAAGTTTTTTTTTATGGAAGAGGAGCAAACGAGCACGCGGCTCACCTGAAGGTAAGTGATTACCGCCACCCATGAACAACAGCAACACCATGGAAATTACAGGTGCGTTGCCGGTCTTCTGGAAATGAAAAAGCTCTTTTTTAAAGGTCCCTAGTCGTTAGAAAATTAAATAATAATTAATATAAACGACGACGATGATGACGACAGCTCAACTATTTGTAGTGAAAGTGATTAAATAAATTTGTTTTTATTATTTTTATTAAGTGGTAGATCGGACCACAAACAATTATTAAAAAGCTGAAGGAACTCCGGGTTAACATTGACATTGGGACGTCAGTCACCTCAGTCCCTGAAGACCATGGGTGCTGAAAAGCACTCGAAACGTCGGGAATTAAAATAGTTTAAATTAAACGCCATAAAAACCGTAAAAGTAGTTTTGATCAATAATAGGTCTTTTTATTTCCGTAAGCAAACGGTAGTAAACAGAAAAATATTTACGTTAATCTTACAATTAAACCAATTATTTTTATATAAAATAAAGCAAATTTACAGCCTATGTACGTCCCATTGCTCGGCAGGCCTCCCCTCATTTCTGAGGGGGTTTCAGGGCAAGGAAGTGTCCGCCGCGCTGCCCCAATGCGTGTTGGCGAACTTCACATGTCTTCGAAATATTTTTTCTTATTCCTCAGACATGCAGGTTTCCTCACGATGTTTTCACCGCCGAGAACGTGGTAAATCAGCACTTAAAATTGTAATTAGCAATTTCATTGGTGCCGGCGGGAATCGAACCCGAGCGAGCGTAAACTATCTGAGCTACCACGGCTCTTCTTCTTTTTTATATAGCTAAGCGTTAAAATTTTAATTGTATACTTAACTTTACCTCTAGAAAAAAGAAGTAAGCCATAAACATGAAGAAACAGATACATTCTGAATTTTGAGTTATTTGTTTAAAATTTATTCTTCTATTAATCTAGATACACCATAAATGATTACCAACGCCAAGTAATCGATATTGATATCTTTTAAGAATCGAATATTGTAGGTACCGATATTTATGTTATAATACCGAATGCAATAAATGTGATAGCTGTGCAAATGGTAGGTATTTCGTAGATTTAGTGAAGTATAATTCATTTTTAAAATGTCCACCCTATTTAATACAAAACATTAAAATATACTAACACTAAAACATATTACAGTAGGGGGGGGGGGGGGGCTACTCCCCGTGGTATCGTGCAGAGAACGCTGGCTGCGTTTCTTTCTATCAAAGTAGTTAGACAGGTTGTCATAGTTGCCAAACTTGTTAAACAGGTACATTAACAAATCTGTACTAAAAAACAAAAATGAAAAAATTAGCATAAAATATGTGTCATCAATAAATTTTTCTCTTCTGCTCTATTTTTCTTCATTTTTTGTTAATGATCCGAAAGCAATTAATTGTTTGTAAATTTCACTGAGCAAATAGGATTATAGTTTATTTTCCAGTGAAAGTTACAAAAAGTAATTGTAATAAAATTGTACAAAAAGTAAAGTTACAAAAACTAATTTGTTGATAACTACTGAAATTTAAAACTCCAAATATTAGCATAATAAGCTGATTGATTTTTTTATAGATTTTTATTGATGATTAATAGATTTTTCGCTTTTGTTTTTTTTTCTTCTTTTTTCTTTAGCGAGCGTAAAACAATAACTATTTATAAATTTCAGCAGACCAATCGAATAATAACTATATTGTCCACTGAAAGTTACAAAAAGTAATTGTAGTCTTCTAATTTGTTGATAACTGCTGAAATTTAAAACACCAAATATTAGCAAAATGAACTGATTGATTTTTTTTTATAGATTTTGATTGATGATTAATAGATTTTTCGCTTCTGTTTAATTTTCTTCTTTTTTCTTTAGCGAGCGTAAAACAATTAACCTTTTATAAATTTCAGCTGAACAATAGAATTTTAGCTATATTGTCCACTGAAAGTTACTAAAAGTAATTGTAGTCTTCTAATTTGTTGATAACTGCTGAAATTTAAAACACCAAATATTAGCATAAAGAGGTGACTGAAAGTTTTTTTTATGGAAGAGGAGCAAACGAGCACGCGGCTCACCTGAAGGTAACTGACTACCGCCACCCATGAACAGCAGAAACACCATGGGAATTACAGGTACGTTACCGGTCTTTTAGAAAGGATAATTATAAATGAACGACAGTTCTAGTAGTGGTTGTGTGTGTTGTAATATATATATATATATATATATATATATATATATATATATATATATATATATATATATATATATATATATATATATATATATATATATATATATATATACTACTCTGTGTAAAAAGTATCGGGAATATGTCAATAAAAAGACCCGCGTAAAAGAGGTCGTTCTAATTTTTTTACTGCATGTTGGTAGCACTGTACTGATTTAGCGCGCAAAGTTTGAGCGGGATCTGTCATTTAATTTGTTTTAAACTACACTTTTTGTTGGTCATAGTTTTGAGTTCTCGGCGATTTTTACAATGGAAAATATTGTTGAACAAAGAGTGTGCCTTAAATTTTGTGTTTCGAATGATATTTCATGTGGTGAATCACTAAAAATGTTGCGAAATACCTACGGCGAATCGTTTATATCGAAAACAAGGGCTTATGAATGGTATAAGGCTTTTAAAGAAGGCCGAGAAGTAGTAGTAGACTTGCCTCGTTCTGGTAGACCTTCAACCGCTACGACCAAAGAAAACATCGACAAAATCAAGAAGCTAGTGCTCAAAAATCGACGTATGAGTCTGAGAGAGTTAGCGCTAGTGAGGTGAACATATCTTTAAGTCCATCCACAACATTCTCATTGAAATTTTAGGCATGAAACGCGTCGCCGCTCGACTAGTTCCAAAAGAGCTCAATTTTGTTCAAAGAGTGCAGCGAAAGCATGTAGCTGAAGACATGGTTTCCCGAGCTTCTACGGATTCGACCTTTATGAAACGTATAATAACTGGCGACGAGACATGGGTTTATGAGTACGACATGCAAACAAGCCAACAGTCTTCAGAATGGTGTCTCGAAAACGAGCCGAAACCCAAAAAACCGCGGCAAAGTCGCTCCAAAATCAAGGTGATGCTGACAGTTTTTTTTGACTACCGTGGTGTGGTTCACTCCGAATTCCTTCCAAAGGGAGAAACAGTGAATAAAGAATATTATTTAGGCGTCATGAAGCTGTAACGATTCCCCCCCCCCCCCCTCTATATAAAAATTTTATAATATTAAAAAATATCCCCTTTTTAATAACATTATATATATGAGACCAGGATTATTAAAATATGTTTTGATCTTTCTAAATGATCTTTCCAAAGTTTTATTAATAGGCCGTTTTTAATATTTTGGCGTGATCGACTTAGTTAGGACCCTTATTTACGTTGTGTTTGTTTAGTAACTTAGTTCTTTTAAGTGTCTTTTGGAAGAATGAATATTCACTAGAGCAATTGAAAGCTGTTGGTAGTGCCTTATAAGCTAAGTGAACCCCGTTCACGAAGACAGGGCTCGAAAAAGGTTAAGAACATAAAACGTCCCTATTCCTCTTGTATCAGGTTTACATTATTAATTTATTATTATTTATCCCTTCCCGCTTGGAAAAGGCTCACAATATATTTATACAAAATACCCGATACAAGGGCTTCGCTCTCCTACATTTATTTAAAAAAAATGTAGGGGAGGTACATGGCCCCACACACGCCGTGCACGGTGAGCGCCAACCATTTTGATGCACTCCCCCCGCAGGGAACGCTAATTCGGGAACTGGACCGTAGTCCACAGCAAAATAACTGGCGAACCAGTAAAAGAGGCTTGGCCCCTTGTTAGTGCGTAAGCACAAACATCGACCGAAGTCGCGCATGTCAATGCGTGTAAACGCCATACAGAATACGAACGAATCCAGCCACAGTGAATGTACGTCACACGGTTTAGGCAAATAGGCACACTGGCCTTAAACCCTCCGTGAGCGCCACCACCTACCAGACCGCCGCTCCTGCAGACGTGATGTAAGTGTATGGCATCACCACCAATTGCATGATCAGTACGGCTACTAGCCGCAGAGCGTGTCATGAGTCTACCGCTTCACCTCAAGGGAATGGGGTCCCACGTTGTGCGGCTTTCGGCCGCAGCCTTGAGAGTCTCCTCAGATCCTCCCGCCAGCTACCACCCGCATGAGGTCGACACATATGCTCCACCAACCAATACAACGGCAGATATAGCCAAAAGGCAGTTATAAGATAAGAGTAATAATTCGCCATCAGAAAGGGTTTGTGTCACTGACGTTGAGTAAATGCATTTTCGATCATGTTTGTCTCACCCACCAACAAGTTGCCTTCAATCATTCAAAGGTGGGAAAGTTACAGAGATATAATATTATGTTGTTATATAAAACATCGTGAAGGGCAGACAGTCTGCAGCCCCGCAATGAAGGGACCCGACTTGGGCAAAGCTACTTAGGTGTGAGTCAAACCAAGACGCAGAGAGCGCCATTGAGAATAGCGTCCCACCAAACAACCATCGCAGAGACGCAATGCTGCAGAACGCAACAAGCATCAATACGACTATCGTCGGGCTTACACCATTCCAAGGTCCCCCATACATCCCAGCAGACATCACCACCCGTATACCTCCATCGACCACAACCACAAGAGAGCGTCGAATCAGGCGCAGCACACCCGCAGATCCATCACAAGACGCAATACCGCAAGTAGCAGTAAGCATCAATGCAACTATCATACGGATGGCGCCCCCTCACAACACATCCACATGATCCCTATCGACTTTGGTAACAAAGTTGGTATTGTTGTTATAAAAAAAATATCGCCAACGTATCATAGTAGCACGCTACTAAGACGTCAATGAACAAAACTCCACGTATCATAGCGCTAATGCACTAAGACATGAAGCTGAGTATGCCTGTTACACTTAAAAGTGCTACCAAACACACTCATCATCCCCATCCGAAAGATAGACGACGCATCGCTATGCGCTACGACGCCGCCCACAAACGGTATGGGTGTGCGATGTCCACGGGAAAGCCGTATTGCTACAACAAACCCGCTTACCACCGACACTAAGATGTTAATTGTATACCTCCATCGACCAGAACATCAGGAATGCGTCGAATCAGGCGCAGCACACCCGCAGATTCATCACAAGACGCAATACCGCAAGTAGCAGTAAGCATCAATGCAACTATCATACGGGCCGCGCACCCTCACAACACACCCACATGACTCCTATCGACTTTGGCAACAAAGTTAGTATTGTTGTTATATAAAAAAATGTCACCAACATATCATAGTAGCACGCTACTAAGACGCCAATGAACAGAACTCCACGTATCATAGCGCTAATGCACTAAGACATGAAGCTGAGTATGCCTGTTACCCTTAAAAGTGCTACCAAACACACTCATCATCCCCATCCGAAAGATAGACGACGCATCGCTATGCGCTACGACGCCGCCCACAAACGGTATGGGTGTGCGATGTCCACGGGAAAGCCGTATTGCTACAACAAACCCGCTTACCACCGACACTAAGATGTTAATTGTATACCTCCATTGACCAGAACATCAGGAATGCGTCGAATCTGGCGCAGCACACCCGCAGATCCATCACAAGACGCAATACCGCAAGTAGCAGTAAGCATCAATGCAACTATCATACGGGCGGCGCACCCTCACAACACACCCACATGACTCCTATCGACTTTGGCAACAAAGTTAGTATTGTTGTTATATAAAAAATGTCACCAACGTATCATAGTAGCACGCTACTAAGACGCCAATGAACAGAACTCCACGTATCATAGCGCTAATGCACTAAGACATGAAGCTGAGTATGCCTGTTACACTTAAAAGTGCTACCAAACACACTCATCATCCCCATCCGAAAGATAGACGACACATCGCTATGCGCAACGACGTCGCCCACAAACGGTATGGGTGTGCGATGTCCACGGGAAAGCCGTATTGCTACAACAAACCCGCTTACCACCGACACTAAGATGTTAATTGTATACCTCCATCGACCAGAACATCAGGAATGCGTCGAATCAGGCGCAGCACACCCGCAGATCCATCACAAGACGCAATACCGCAAGTAGCAGTAAGCATCAATGCAACTATCATACGGGCGGCGCACCCTCACAACACACCCACATGACTCCTATCGACTTTGGCAACAAAGTTAGTATTGTTGTTATATAAAAAATGTCACCAACGTATCATAGTAGCACGCTACTAAGACGCCAATGAACAGAACTCCACGTATCATAGCGCTAATGCACTAAGACATGAAGCTGAGTATGCCTGTTACACTTAAAAGTGCTACCAAACACACTCATCATCCCCATCCGAAAGATAGACGACACATCGCTATGCGCAACGACGTCGCCCACAAACGGTATGGGTGTGCGATGTCCACGGGAAAGCCGTATTGCTACAACAAACCCGCTTACCACCGACACTAAGATGTTAATTGTATACCTCCATCGACCAGAACAACAGGAATGCGTCGAATCAGGCGCAGCACACCCGCAGATCCATCACAAGACACAATACCGCAAGTAGCAGTAAGCATCAATGCAACTATCATACGGGCGGCGCACCCTCACAACCCACCCACATGACTCCTATCGACTTTGGCAACAAAGTTAGTATTGTTGTTATATAAAAAATGTCACCAACGTATCATAGTAGCACGCTACTAAGACGCCAATGAACAAAACTCCACGTATCATAGCGCTAATGCACTAAGACATGAAGCTGAGTATGCCTGTTACACTTAAAAGTGCTACCAAACACACTCATCATCCCCATCCGAAAGATAGACGACACATCGCTATGCGCAACGACGTCGCCCACAAACGGTATGGGTGTGCGATGTCCACGGGAAAGCCGTATTGCTACAACAAACCCGCTTACCAGTGACACTAAGATGTTAATTGTATACCTCCATCGACCAGAACAACAGGAATGCGTCGAATCAGGCGCAGCACACCCGCAGATCCATCACAAGACACAATACCGCAAGTAGCAGTAAGCATCAATGCAACTATCATACGGGCGGCGCACCCTCACAACACACCCACATGACTCCTATCGATTTTGGCAACAAAGTTAGTATTGTTGTTATATAAAATATCACCAACGTATCATAGTAGCACGGTACTAAGACGCCAATGAACAAAACTCCACGTATCATAGCGCTAATGCACTAAGACATGAAGCTGAGTATGCCTGTTACACTTAAAAGTGCTACCAAACACACTCATCATCCCCATCCGAAAGATAGACGACGCATCGCTATGCGCTACGACGCCGCCCACAAACGGTATGGGTGTGCGATGTCCACGGGAAAGCCGTATTGCTACAACAAACCCGCTTACCACCGGCACTAAGATTGTTGTTATATAATACTGCACCAACGTATCATAGTAGCACGCTACTAAGACGCCAGTGGACAAAACTTCACGTATCATAGCGCTAATGCACTAAGACATGAAGTTGAGTATGCCTGTTACACTTAAAAGTGCTACCAAACACACTCATCATCCCAATCCGAAATATAGACGACGCATCGCTATGCGCTACTACGCCGCCCACAAACGGTATGGGTGTGCGATGTCCACGGGAAAGCCGTATTGCTACAACAATACCCGCTTACCACCGGCACTAAGATGATATGTCTAGGACACATCAGTTAGCGAGTCCAAGTTTACCTCGGACCAATTGCTCGTGAAGCAGCACACACGCCACCATAATATTCCTTTTCAAGTCCCTAATAAGGACTAGTCATTTTGCTACAGTACTAGGAGCAGTCAGTCACCCGACCACCCCATACAATGCTTATGCATCAAGGAGACCTCCTATAATATTGCTTTTGTATCATAGACCTTACTTTCATAAGTCATGTATATATACCATTCGAACCCACGACCCTACTATTGTAATGCATATTAATCATAGAGACCTTCTATAGTATTGCTTTTGTATCATTGAGTTTAATATCATAAGTCCCTAATATATGACTAGTCATTGTGCTACAGTACTTCAGGCAGTCGGGCTCCCGACCACCCCATATATATGTAGAACGTCCCGATACCATCCACACCATCTGGATGCTTGGCGGTCCACCACTGTACGTTTCACAAGGAGCTTTCTTCCACGTACAACCTCTCTGTGGAATAGTTTATCACCGGCGATTTTTCCGGACCGATACGACCTGGGGACCTTCAAGAAAAGAGCTTACTCCTTTCTAAAGGGCCGGCAACGCACCCGCAATTCTCCTGGTGTTGCGGTTGATCATGGGCGGCGGTAGTCACTTAACATCAGGTGAGCCGCATGCTCGTTTGCCCCCTCTTCTATAAAAAAAAAAAAAAAAAAAAAAACTGCAGGAATGTATCTCCGGCAGCTCATCCATACAAGACATCTATACACGAACACCTTCAATGACTTAGGAAAATTTCTTTAATACATGAACTCCTTCAACAACTTAGGAAAATTTTCTTTAATACATGAACTCCTTCCACAACTTAGAAAAATTTTCTTTTATACACGAACACCTCCCATGACTTAAACAATTTTTAACAAATTTTCTAATTATCTTATAAACGTTATTTAACTTAATTTTATAATATTTTTTGACTTGTATTTCTATTATTTATCTTATTTTAAATATTTTTTACAAGTTTTTTATAATAAATTTACTTATTACGAGAAACAATAATTTTGCCCTTAATTTGCTATGTTATTGGGATAATGTCTGAAATATATTAATTTTATGTTTATTAATTTGACTTTGTTGCTTAATATATATCTTTTAAGACTATTTTTTGACGCCCCTTTACATTGAATTTAATTATTAATAATAATATTGGGCCGTCACAAAGCGTTTGCGTGAGAGTATCCGTCGAAAACGTCCAGAATTGTGGCAACACAACTCATGGATGCTGCACCATGATAATGCACCATCACACACAGCCATTATAGTGAAAGAGTTTTTAGCGAAAAATTCAACAAAAGTTCTCGACCAAGCACCGTATTCACCTGATATGGCTCCGTCTGACTTTCTTTTATTTCCCAAGTTAAAATTACCACTTCGAGGAAAACGTTTTGAGTCGATAGAAGCCATAACAAAAAATTCGCTGTATGAGCTAAAGGCCATACCGCAAATAGCCTATGAAAAATGTATGGAAGACTGAGTGAAGCGTTGGAGATGTGGTATTGCAAGCGATGGGGCCTACTTTGAAGGCGATAAAATAAATTTAGATGAATAATTTGTATTTTTTGTTTTATTGACAAATTCCCGATATTTAGTACACAGAAGGTATATATATATATATATATATATATATATATATATATATATATATATATATATATATATATACAACACACACAACAACAACAAAACACAATTAACGCACTTTGAGAAAGTAGTTTGTTCAGAATCACTTACTGATTCGATTCATATCATTTTTATTATAGGTAATTTTTTATCCCAAAAATAATTAAAACTACGTAAATTGCAGTCACACTAAATCTGTACCGTCAAAACAAACTGAAATGGACCGTAATTTAAGGCAATAAGACTTTTAAGAGTGCAGTTTTATTTGTATTATTACTAATGCTGTCATTTAATAGAAATAAAGAAAAATGAACTTTATTTCAAGCACGTTAAAGTCTTTGCGTTCGTGGATTTGTACTGTGACCACAACATTCTTCCGGAAGTAATATAACTAATTTGATAGATAATCAGTGCATAAAAAATGTTTAACTAAAAATTCAGTGTATGTATTATGATTATAACATAATATACTAATTGGGGTGTATATATATATATATATATATATATATATATATATATATATGTGTGTATAAGTCAAAAGTAGTAAACAGAAAAATATTTACAGAAATCTAAAAACTTTTTATTTTCATTTATCTAAGTGTTAAAAAAATTAAATTATATACTTGACTTTAGTTAACTTACATTATATATATAATTTACTCTAGTTTTTGTCCAGATAAATGTTTAATGATTACCAAGTTAATTTTATACTATCGTTATCACCTCGTTTTAGGCTCTAGAAAATCGGAAAATCATTTGATTTCGATTTATTTTTTTAAAAATCATCAATATTACAGTGGATTTATGAAAAAATTACAAGAATAAAAAAAGGAAGATTTATATTAGTTTCAAGGCTTTAAATGATCATGAAAATGCACTCATTCACGTATAGTTGTTGATAATTTTTTTTTAAATAATCGAATGAAATTGTTATATTTTTTTTTCATAATTTACACAAGAAAACAAACATTTTAAATAAAAAAAATGTTTGTTTATTAATTTCTTATTTTGGTTTATATTGAGTGTAAGATTGAGCGATGCGAGTTCGGGACTTAGGGCATCCCGACTTAAACAAGTTAGGATAGTAATAAATGGCGGGGCGAATGAGCGAGCAAAGCGAGCAAATAGACCACGCCATCTCCTTCGTGGTCATTTTTTATAAACCAATCAGAAGTAGGTTACTTTGAACATTCATAACAGATGGTTAAGGTTATGTTATGGTATATTTAACATTCATAAATCACATGACGAATGAAAAATTTCTTCGTAGTCTGTGAAACGGAACGTGTTAAACAAGTTTTAAAAAGTAATTTCGCGTGGCTTCTTGGCCTTAGAGTCATTGTAAAACGTGTTCTGTCTCTAAAAGTCTATTGAGAATGATAAACAAGTAACATTCCGTTTTTTTCCTGGCTTTATTGGAAGATTCAATAATGCGATACGAAATAAGCAAAAAATGGCAATTTTATAAGATATTTTTACATCACTAAACGCGTTAGAAAATTTTCAAGACTGGATATGATTCTTTCATTAAAATCGTTTTTTTGAGCTTTAGCGAGACTACCGGAACGAAATAATTGATATTTATTTAATATAAAGATTTTAATAAAATATTATTCTTCTTACCTTTACCTTTGCATTTTGTACACTCGAAATTAGGAACCAAATACATCGTAACAGGGATTTTTACATCGGAAGAAGGTGCCGCCGACTTCTTTCATATTTTATTTATTTATAATACAAATCAAGATATCTAATAGCCAAACCTATTTTCTATTTCAGGAGTAGCAACAATTATAGTTCTGATAAAAATATTCGAACCCGTTTAATTGTCGATCTCGTTTCAAGTTTTAGTAAAATATCAAGGAAATATGTGCCTGTACCTTAGGTCGCATTGGTACTAGTCTTATTGGACCTTTATAACCGTTCGCATAAAAAAAAGTCAAAATGATTAGTACATGGCTTAGTCATCAGGGTTTTAGTGACTGACGTAATTTTTATAGCGCGCAAGAAAATCGGGTTCAATTCCCTGCAGCCCACGTGAAATTCTTATTTACAATTTAAAGCGCTGATTTACCACGTGTTCATGGTAAAATGTCTGAGAAATAAAATATATCGAAGACATTCCGTGGCCAAAACACTCTAACTGGTGAAACTACAACTGTCTAATCACTCCATAAGCCTCAGTAATTAGGAAAGGCCCATGTGAAATTGTCAATTTTAATGTGGAAAGTTTCATTAAAATATTTATTTTCTTTATATGTCTTCTATTAGAATTATAATGAGATAGGAGATGGAAATCAACGTCTTCCTGATAATGACTCAAAATAATAAATAAAAACTGTTAATTTCATGAGTGGCACCTGCGGCACTATGAGACGTTCTATCGGGGAGGACTTAGTTCAGCAGGAACTTCTCATAAGTTATAATGATCAAAACGATCAGACCTAGTGTTGGTGATGTAGGCCACTGGTGTCGTCTGGGAGTAAAATAAACTAAATAATTTTGGTGAGCGCGTGTACATCCGCGGGGAGGGAGACATAGTTGTCACCCCGTATGATGTTCTAGTGCAACTGACTAAGCGTGGGATCATGAACTCCGCGGTGCAACACCGATGTTGCAGAATATACCTACATCCTACAATAAAACTCGCGGTAAGTGCCACCGTCCCCGTATGCACACGTACTTATTTATTATAGAAAAACAACAAGCACAAAAGGTAAGTTACAATTTCTTATGTGTATATATTTTACATATACTATGTTTTATTAATTAATATTATTTATATTTCAGATATCCGAGAAGCAACGTGAGCGTCGTTAACACCTAGTATAACAATACGGCTACGGGTTGCAGTTGCAGTTTTAGACTGACTTTTAAAAAGTTCCGCTATGTTATTGTCGGTTTTTACCAGGATAGACGTCATTTTCCGTATTTTTTACTGAAGTAGTAGACGCATGGCTGATGACTTACAATTAATGGCAGTAAAAATTCATTAACAAAAAATTATTCTTCTCTCAAGAAAAATCATAGGTTAGGGATTTCAGAGTTAAAACTAGAAGGCACTTTAACGCGTAGCACTGAATCTGTTACAGCGCTGAATCCGTAGCGACGTTGCTAAGTCGTAGCGATTATGTGGCACCAAATGCGGTGAAATACGTTGGAGTATTGTACTGTACCTCTCGTAACGGACGATAACGGCGTCTTGAAAGCAGCTAAACTGCATTATGTTCGCTAGAGTAGAGAGAGTAGAGTGACATCCTACATTCTTCCCACAGGCCTCTTCTCAATTCTGAAACGTTTGTCGGCTAAGAAAATGTTCGCCGCGCTACCACAATATGCGTGGATGGACTCTTTACATGTCTTTGAATTGTTATCTTAATTTTACTTTCATTCACATGTCCTTACGACATTATCCTTCACCACCAAACACGCGACGAAATTAGCACTTAAAATTGGATTTAACAATTTCATTGGTGCCCGCGGGAATCGAACTCACTAGCCTCTGAGCCACGACAGCAGTGTAGATACAGTATGTAGATTTACACGTAAGTAGCTTAGTATTATATCATCATTTGACTGCCACGCGGGTTAAACAGCATACCCAAAGCGTTTCTCTCTGCGGACTGGCGAGCCCTGCATCCGAAATTATTCAGAAATCTTAATACTGAGTTTAATCAAGATACCACCTAATGTTAAGTAGTACTAGGTCGTAGACAGCCTCAAAACGTTAGTCATTTTAAACCCTATGTCTTTGTATATTTAAGGGCTATGGGCTGCGGATCATAATCACGCTTAGCTAATTTGCTAAGGTTAGCGTAATGAAATAAAATGATTTGTTTTACCTAGTGTGAAGAGAACCTCCCGGCACACATCTATTGCGTGAACTATCACCGTCGCCACTAATTCCAACACCACTAATTTCACTACCATTACTCCAAGCACCACTACTCCCAACACCACTCACTGCTTTCAGTACCACTGCGCTCAACCCCACCAGGAAAGGCGAACCATTGCCGATAATACGACATAAATATGTTTCGTCTCTAAACGAAGCATCAACCGTACGAAATAGAATCTTCAGCATCAAGCGGATCTTAGCAAAACTCACGAAATCTAAAAAATACCATTTTTGTACATTTCAAATTAATTGTTCCGCAATAACTTTGAACAAGCGTACTCACACGATTTGAAATAACATTTACGTAAACAGAGAGAATAATGAAGTTACCTGTATTTTCATTACAAATTTGTATAGTTCTTTTTCGTTAATTGAAATTCGAGTCTTTTTAACAAAACAATTTTTTTTACCAGAATCAACTTTTTTTTGCTTTTTTGTCGTTGTTTCAATGATATATCGTTATGCACCTTACCGTAGTGTTTCAATGATTCAAATTCGTACTGATGCGGATTATTATTAAAAATATTCAAATGATCAAACTCTTAAATTTTTTAATTCACTATGTTTAATTCAATTTTTATTTAAGTGTTGGATAAATTATATGAATCATGAATTAAACAAGCTCTTTTTTTAACAATTTTAGTGAATCCTACTGTGGCGAAGTTGCAAGTAAAAAGATGTCGGCTTGTACAAAGGTAGCATAGTCATTGAAAACCATTTAAAAAGGAATTGGCTTCCGATATGAAAAATTGACAAACATAAAATATATATTTGGAGACACGAATGCAAAGAATTATAAATGAAAATGAAAATATAAGCAATTGGGACAACGTTATATTCATTAACGGAACATAGCTAAACGCCAACCACAGTGCCGCAGATATGGACAGATGATACGTGCCCTTGGGAAAAGGTGGGCGTCTGATAATTTGACATGTGGAATCTGCCGGGGAAGGATTTGTAGAAAATAAATTTTGTATTTTGAGTTATTTATTTCTCATTTATTCTTGTATTAATCTAGATCAACCATTAATGATTACCAACTCTAAAGAATCGATATTGATATCGTTTCGAAATCGAATTTTGTAGGTACTGACTTTTCTGTTGTGATATCAAATCCAATAAATTTGATAGCGTGCAAAAAGCAGGTATTTTGTAGATTTGGTGGAGTATAATTAATTCATTTTTATAATGGCCACCTTATTTAATATAAATCATTAAAATGCATTAGGACTAAAAACTTACAATCATATTATAGTCCTAGTTCCCGTGGTATAGTGCCCAGAACTGCGTTTTTTTGCGAAGCTGCGTTTCAGTCTTTCAAAATGTTTGGACGGGAAGCCATAGTTGCCAAACTTGTTAAACAGTTACTTTATAAAATCTGTACAAGAAAATACAAAAAAAGATAAATTTTGCACAAAATATGTATCATCAATAGATTTTTCGCTACTCATTTATTTTTCTTCTTTTTTCGTTACCGAGTATCAAACAATTAACTATTTATAGCTTTCAATAAAGTCATAGGATTTTAACTATGATTTATACTGAAGGCTAAAAAAAGTAATTGTAATCTTCTAATTTGTTGATAACTACTGAAATTCAAAACACAAAAATATTAGCATAATAATCTGATTGAATCTTTATTTTATAGAAGAGTGACCAAACGAGCATGCGGCTCACCTGATAGTAAGTGACAACTGTCACCCACTAACAACTGCAATACCAAGGGAATCACAGGAGCATTGCCAGTCTTCTAGAAAGGAGAAAGCTCTTTACTTGAAGGTCCCCAAATCGTATTGCCAGTGGTAAACAATTCCACAGATATGTTATACAAGGAATAAAACACCTTTGAAAACGAACAGCGGTGACTGCCAAGCATCCGGATAGTGTGGATGGTATTGTGAATTCTGACGCGATGTGCGTTCGTGAAATTTGGCAGCTGGAATTAATCCTAACAGTTCCTCAAAACACTCCACGTGGTAGATGCGATAGAAAATGTAAAGGGATTCAACATCCATACACATCGCCTGTGTTGCGAGCCTGTCAGAAAGAACTCGTTCGTCGACGATTCGATCCGCTTTGCATTAGGTGCGTTCAAGTGGAAGGAGCTGGCACTGGAGAGCCATAGCCCACAATAAGGAACAGTATTCCATGTGAGGCCAAACCTGCGTCCTGTAAATTTGCAGGCGGTGCGCCGACATGAAATACTGTTCCGCTCTGCTAAGCACACCAACCTTTTTAGAGGCCAATTTGGCTCTCTCTTTCAAGTGACCACGAAACTGCACGTCATTTGGTTAGTATGCATATTTACACAAACCATTTCGAGCTACATTCGGACCCAATATTACCTACTCAAAAATTATTATATCCGACACATAATTTGTATACCTAATAAGGACCCCTCATATACCTTAAATCCCAAATTTTAGGAATATATATGATATTTTTTGAGTTATTAAGGCCCGAAAAGTAAACTTTTTATCCACTATCAGATTACTTAGAACGTTATTAGTTTAATTTAAGGTATATTATTATGCTTATACAAAGTAAAAAACTAAATCTACAAATTTATTTAGTTTGTAGATTTAGTGGAGTATAATACATTTTTATAATTTCCACATTATTTGATATAAAATATTAAAATGTACTAAAATTAAAAACTTACAATCATATTATAGTCCTAGTTCCCGTGGTATCGTGCCAAGAACGTTGGCTGCGTTTCAGTCTTTTAAAGTGTTTGGGCGGGAAGTCATAGTTGCCAAACTTGTTAAACAGGTACTTTATAAAATCTGTACAAGAAAATACAAAAAAAGAGAAAATTTGCATAAAATATGTATCATCAAAAGCTTTTTCGCTTCTGTTTTATGTTTATTCATTTTTCGTATTTACCATCTGGAAACCAATTAATGATTTATAACTTTCAATGTATATAAAGAATTTTAACTATATTGTCGACTGAAATTTACAAAAAGTAATTGTAGTCCTCTAATTTGTAGATAACTACTGAAATTTAAAACTCCAAATATTAGCATAACAAGGTGACTGATTTTTTTATGGATTTTGATTGATGGTTAATAGATTTTTGGCTTTTGTTTTATTTTTCTTCTTTTTTCTTTAGCGAGCGTAAACCAATTAATTATTTATAAGTTTCAATGTATCGATGGAATTTTGAATATATTGTCCACTGAAAGTTACAAAAAGTAATTGTAATTTTCGCTTCTGTTTAATTTTTCTTCTTGTTTCTTTAGCGAGCGAAAACCAATTAATTATTTATAACTTTCAATGTCTGTATAGAATTTTAACTATATTGTCCACTGAAAGTTACAAAAAGTAATTGTAGTCTTCTAATTTGTTGATAACTACTGAAATTTAAAACACCAAATATTAGCATAATAAGGTGACTGATTTTTTTATAGATTTTGATTGATGATTAATAGATTTTTCGCTTCTTTTTTATTTTTCTTCTTTTTTCTTTAGCGAGCGTAAAACAGTTAACCTTTTATAAATTTCAGCTGCCTAATAGAATTTTAACTATATTGTCCACTGAAAGTTACAAAAAGTAATTGTAATCTTCTAATTTGTTGATAACTACTGAAATTTAAAACACCAAATATTAGCATAATAAGCTGATTGATTTTTTTATAGATTTTGATTGATGATTAATAGGGTTTTCGCTTCTGTTTTATTTTTCTTCTTTTTTCTTTAGCGAGCGGAAACCAATTAATTATTCATAACCTTCAATGGCTGTATAGAATTTTAACTATATTGTCCACTGAAAGTTACAAAAAGTAATTGTAGTCCTCTAATTTGTTGATAACTACTGAAATTTATAACACCAAATATTAGCATAATAAGGTGACTGATTTTTTTATAGATTTTGATTGATGATTAATAGGGTTTTCGCTTCTGTTTTATTTTTCTTCTTTTTTCTTTAGCGAGCGGAAACCAATTAATTATTCATAACTTTCAATGGCTGTATAGAATTTTAACTATATTGTCCACTGAAAGTTACAAAAAGTAATTGTAGTCCTCTAATTTGTTGATAACTACTGAAATTTGTAACACCAAATATTAGCATAATAAGGTGACTGATTTTTTTATAGATTTTGATTGATGATTAATAGGGTTTTCGCTTCTGTTTTATTTTTCTTCTTTTTTCTTTAGCGAGCGGAAACCAATTAATTATTCATAACTTTCAATGGCTGTATAGAATTTTAACTATATTGTCCACTGAAAGTTACAAAAAGTAATTGTAGTCTTCTAATTGAATGATGAATAATGAGTCACCAGCCATGCGTCTACTACTAATTCGGAAAAAAACGTCTATCCTCGTAACGACCTGAAAAATCCCAACAGAATTATTTAAAGTCAGTCTGCAATTTTGCACTGTAATATACTGAGATGTAGTCGTATTGTTATACTAGTTCTGATCATAATAATCATAATAACCTATGAGAAGTTAGAAGCCGGTGGTAAACAATTCCACAGAGAAGTTGTACAAGGAATAAAACACCTTTAAAAACAAACAGTGGTGGACTGCAAAGCATCCGGATAGTGTAGATGCTATTGTGAATTCTGACGCGATGTGCTTTTGTGAAATTTGGCTGCTGGAATTAATCCTAACAGTTCCTCAGAACACTCCACGTGGTAGACGCGATGGAAAATTCAAAGGGACGCAGCGTCAGTGAATCGAGCCGATCATAAAGAATTTGGTCGTCGACGATTGGATGTGGAAGAAGCTGGCACTGGGGAGCCCCAGCCTACAGATGGGAACAGTATTCTATGTAAGGCCAAACTTGCGCCTTGTAAAGTTGCAGGCGGTGGGCCGGCATGAAATACTGTTTCGCTTTGCTAAGCACGCTGACCTTTTTAGAGGCCAATTTGGCTCTCTCTTTCAAGTGACCACGAAACTGCACGTAATTTGGTATGTCGACGCCGGGTACTCTGATACTGCTGAGGCACCGAACGGAATACCTTGAAACTAAAGAAATACGACAAAGAGGTTCTTTTTAGCAGTAAACGCGCAAACTTGTGCCTTCTGTGGATTGAACTCGACATATTTATTTGCCCCGAATCCAAGACTTTGTCCAGCAAATACTTGATATCAGATACAAGTTGGTCCCAGTATTCGGCGACGTTTTCCTGAGAAATATTGGCACGTCCGATTTATAAGGCATCACCGGTGCTGTCGTCTGCATAGCAAAGAATGTTGCCAGTTTGTAACATATCATTGACACGTTAACGAAACAGCAGCACCCTTGTAGAACACCAGCGTTAATAGGCTTATAATCAGAGCATGCACCGTCTACTAAAATCTTGATGCTCCGATCAGCAAGGACACTGATGATACAATTGGCATTGTTTACGTTCATACTAACGGCTAATGGACTCTCCTGCCTTCCCCATCTATGAGTGTGGAAGACCTGAAATTCACCAGCTGATTTTGGTTCTGGCGGTCACTTATCAGCTGGTGATCCGCAAGGTACCTCATGAGGTGACAGTTTATAATGGTCTCCATTTTTTGGAAAACAAAGGGGTGATGGCGATAGCCCGGGTCTGAGTGATCGCCTTTTTTAGGCATCCGGTAGACTAAAGCTGTCTTCCATGAATTTAGGACTTGGTCTTGGGAGTAAGGTACCGGAAAAGACGCGTTAAAACTGGAGCCATTTCCAGAGCATGGCGATTCGAGCGCTGTGTAAATTGCAAATTGTGGGATGGTCGGCGGTATATTCCCCCGTCATTGAGAGTCGAGTGGGACGCAAATTGAGAGCCTAAGAGATCGGCTTTCTCCTTTACGGCATGAGCCGGTAAGTCATATTCTCTACGCAGACATGGCAGAGATGTGTTAAAAAAATTAAATTATATACTTGACTTTAGTTAACTTACATTAAATATATAATTTACTCTAGTATTTGTCCAGATAAATGTTTAATGATTACCAAGTTAATTTTATACTATCGTTATCACCTCGTTTTAGGCTCTAGAAAATCGGAAAATCATTTGATTTCGATTTATTTTTTTAAAAATCTTCAATATTACAGTGGATTTATGAAAAAATTACAAGAATAAAAAAAGGAAGATTAATATTAGTTTCAAGGCTTTAAATGTTCATAAAAATGCACTCATTCACGTATAGTTGTTGATAATTTTTTTTAAATAATCGAATGAAATTGTTATATTTTTTTTTCATAATTTACACAAGAAAACAAACATTTTAAATAAAAAAAAATGTTTGTTTATTAATTTCTTATTTTGGTTTATATTGAGTGTAAGATTGAGCGATGCGAGTTCGGGACTTAGGGCATCCCGACTTAAACAAGTTAGGATAGTAATAAATGGCGGGGCGAATGAGCGAGCGAAGCGAGCAAATAGACCACGCCATCTCCTTCGTGGTCATTTTTTATAAACCAATCAGAAGTAGGTTACTTTGAACATTCATAACAGATGGTTAAGGTTATGTTATGGTATATTTAACATTCATAAATCACATGACGAATGAAAAATTTCTTCGTAGTCTGTGAAACGGAACGTGTTAAACAAGTTTTAAAAAGTAATTTCGCGTGGCTTCTTGGCCTTAGAGTCATTGTAAAACGTGTTCTGTCTCTAAAAGTCTATTGAGAATGATAAACAAGTAACATTCCGTTTTTTTCCTGGCTTTATTGGAAGATTCAATAATGCGATACGAAATAAGCAAAAAATGGCAATTTTATAAGATATTTTTACATCACTAAACGCGTTAGAAAATTTTCAAGACTGGATATGATTCTTTCATTAAAATCGTTTTTTTGAGCTTTAGCGAGACTACCGGAACGAAATAATTGATATTTATTTAATATAAAGATTTTAATAAAATATTATTCTTCTTACCTTTACCTTTGCATTTTGTACACTCGAAATTAGGAACCAAATACATCGTAACAGGGATTTTTACATCGGAAGAAGGTGCCGCCGACTTCTTTCATATTTTATTTATTTATAATACAAATCAAGATATCTAATAGCCAAACCTATTTTCTATTTCAGGAGTAGCAACAATTATAGTTCTGATAAAAATATTCGAACCCGTTTAATTGTCGATCTCGTTTCAAGTTTTAGTAAAATATCAAGGAAATATGTGCCTGTACCTTAGGTCGCATTGGTACTAGTCTTATTGGACCTTTATAACCGTTCGCATAAAAAAAAGTCAAAATGATTAGTACATGGCTTAGTCATCAGGGTTTTAGTGACTGACGTAATTTTTATAGCGCGCAAGAAAATCGGGTTCAATTCCCTGCAGCCCACGTGAAATTCTTATTTACAATTTAAAGCGCTGATTTACCACGTGTTCATGGTAAAAAGTCTGAGAAATAAAATATATCGAAGACATTCCGTGGCCAAAACACTCTAACTGGTGAAACTACAACTGTCTAATCACTCCATAAGCCTCAGTAATTAGGAAAGGCCCATGTGAAATTGTCAATTTTAATGTGGAAAGTTTCATTAAAATATTTATTTTCTTTATATGTCTTCTATTAGAATTATAATGAGATAGGAGATGGAAATCAACGTCTTCCTGATAATGACTCAAAATAATAAATAAAAACTGTTAATTTCATGAGTGGCACCTGCGGCACTATGAGACGTTCTATCGGGGAGGACTTAGTTCAGCAGGAACTTCTCATAAGTTATAATGATCAAAACGATCAGACCTAGTGTTGGTGATGTAGGCCACTGGTGTCGTCTGGGAGTAAAATAAACTAAATAATTTTGGTGAGCGCGTGTACATCCGCGGGGAGGGAGACATAGTTGTCACCCCGTATGATGTTCTAGTGCAACTGACTAAGCGTGGGATCATGAACTCCGCGGTGCAACACCGATGTTGCAGAATATACCTACATCCTACAATAAAACTCGCGGTAAGTGCCACCGTCCCCGTATGCACACGTACTTATTTATTATAGAAAAACAACAAGCACAAAAGGTAAGTTACAATTTCTTATGTGTATATATTTTACATATACTATGTTTTATTAATTAATATTATTTATATTTCAGATATCCGAGAAGCAACGTGAGCGTCGTTAACACCTAGTATAACAATACGGCTACGGGTTGCAGTTGCAGTTTTAGACTGACTTTTAAAAAGTTCCGCTATGTTATTGTCGGTTTTTACCAGGATAGACGTCATTTTCCGCATTTTTTACTGAAGTAGTAGACGCATGGCTGATGACTTACAATTAATGGCAGTAAAAATTCATTAACAAAAAATTATTCTTCTCTCAAGAAAAATCATAGGTTAGGGATTTCAGAGTTAAAACTAGAAGGCACTTTAACGCGTAGCACTGAATCTGTTACAGCGCTGAATCCGTAGCGACGTTGCTACGTCGTAGCGATTATGTGGCACCAAATGCGGTGAAATACGTTGGAGTATTGTACTGTACCTCTCGTAACGGACGATAACGGCGTCTTGAAAGCAGCTAAACTGCATTATGTTCGCTAGAGTAGAGAGAGTAGAGTGACATCCTACATTCTTCCCACAGGCCTCTTCTCAATTCTGAAACGTTTGTCGGCTAAGAAAATGTTCGCCGCGCTACCACAATATGCGTGGATGGACTCTTTACATGTCTTTGAATTGTTATCTTAATTTTACTTTCATTCACATGTCCTTACGACATTATCCTTCACCACCAAACACGCGACGAAATTAGCACTTAAAATTGGATTTAACAATTTCATTGGTGCCCGCGGGAATCGAACTCACTAGCCTCTGAGCCACGACAGCAGTGTAGATACAGTATGTAGATTTACACGTAAGTAGCTTAGTATTATATCATCATTTGACTGCCACGCGGGTTAAACAGCATACCCAAAGCGTTTCTCTCTGCGGACTGGCGAGCCCTGCATCCGAAATTATTCAGAAATCTTAATACTGAGTTTAATCAAGATACCACCTAATGTTAAGTAGTACTAGGTCGTAGACAGCCTCAAAACGTTAGTCATTTTAAACCCTATGTCTTTGTATATTTAAGGGCTATGGGCCGCGGATCATAATCACGCTTAGCTAATTTGCTAAGGTTAGCGTAATGAAATAAAATGATTTGTTTTACCTAGTGTGAAGAGAACCTCCCGGCACACATCTATTGCGTGAACTATCACCGTCGCCACTAATTCCAACACCACTAATTTCACTACCATTACTCCAAGCACCACTACTCCCAACACCACTCACTGCTTTCAGTACCACTGCGCTCAACCCCACCAGGAAAGGCGAACCACTGCCGATAATACGACATAAATATGTTTCGTCTCTAAACGAAGCATCAACCGTACGAAATAGAATCTTCAGCATCAAGCGGATCTTAGCAAAAATCACGAAATCTAAAAAATACCATTTTTGTACATTTCACATTAATTGTTCCGCAATAACTTTGAACAAGCGTACTCACACGATTTGAAATAACATTTACGTAAACAGAGAGAATAATGAAGTTACCTGTATTTTCATTACAAATTTGTATAGTTCTTTTTCGTTAATTGAAATTCGAGTCTTTTTAACAAAACAATTTTTTTTACCAGAATCAACTTTTTTTGCTTTTTTGTCGTTGTTTCAATGATATATCGTTATGCACCTTACCGTAGTGTTTCAATGATTCAAATTCGTACTGATGCGGATTATTATTAAAAATATTCAAATGATCAAACTCTTAAATTTTTTAATTCACTATGTTTAATTCAATTTTTATTTAAGTGTTGGATAAATTATATGAATCATGAATTAAACAAGCTCTTTTTTTAACAATTTTAGTGAATCCTACTGTGGCGAAGTTGCAAGTAAAAAGATGTCGGCTTGTACAAAGGTAGCATAGTCATTGAAAACCATTTAAAAAGGAATTGGCTTCCGATATGGAAAATCGACAAACATAAAATATATATTTAGAGACACGAATGCAAAGAATTATAAATGAAAATGAAAATATAAGCAATTGGGACAACGTTATATTCATTAACGGAACATAGCTAAACGCCAACCACAGTGCCGCAGATATGGACAGATGATACGTGCCCTTGGGAAAAGGTGGGCGTCTGATAATTTGACATGTGGAATCTGCCGGGGGAGGATTTGTAGAAAATAAATTTTGTATTTTGAGTTATTTATTTCTCATTTATTCTTGTATTAATCTAGATCAACCATTAATGATTACCAACTCTAAAGAATGATATCTTTTCGAAATCGAATTTTGTAGGTACTGACTTTTCTGTTGTGATATCCAATCCAATAAATTTGATAGCGTGCAAAAAGCAGGTATTTTGTAGATTTGGTGGAGTATAATTAATTCATTTTTATAATGGCCACCTTATTTAATATAAATCATTAAAATGCATTAGGACTAAAAACTTACAATCATATTATAGTCCTAGTTCCCGTGGTATCGTGCCCAGAACTGCGTTTTTTTGCGAAGCTGCGTTTCAGTCTTTCAAAATGTTTGGACGGGAAGCCATAGTTGCCAAACTTGTTAAACAGTTACTTTATAAAATCTGTACAAGAAAATACAAAAAAAGATAAATTTTGCACAAAATATGTATCATCAATAGATTTTTCGCTAGTCATTTATTTTTCTTCTTTTTTCGTTACCGATTATCAAACAATCAACTATATATAGCTTTCAATAAAGTCATAGGATTTTAACTATGATTTATACTGAAGGCTAAAAAAAGTAATTGTAATCTTCTAATTTGTTGATAACTACTGAAATTCAAAACACAAAAATATTAGCATAATAATCTGATTGAATCTTTATTTTATAGAAGAGTGACCAAACGAGCATGCGGCTCACCTGATAGTAAGTGACAACTGTCACCCACTAACAACTGCAATACCAAGGGAATCACAGGAGCATTGCCAGTCTTCTAGAAAGGAGAAAGCTCTTTGCTTGAAGGTCCCCAAATCGTATCGCCAGTGGTAAACAATTCCACAGATATGTTATACAAGGAATAAAACACCTTTGAAAACGAACAGCGGTGACTGCCAAGCATCCGGATAGTGTGGATGGTATTGTGAATTCTGACGCGATGTGCGTTCGTGAAATTTGGCAGCTGGAATTAATCCTAACAGTTCCTCAAAACACTCCACGTGGTAGATGCGATAGAAAATGTAAAGGGATTCAACATCCATACACATCGCCTGTGTTGCGAGCCTGTCAGAAAGAACTCGTTCGTCGACGATTCGATCCGCTTTGCATTAGGTGCGTTCAAGTGGAAGGAGCTGGCACTGGAGAGCCATAGCCCACAATAAGGAACAGTATTCCATGTGAGGCCAAACCTGCGCCCTGTAAATTTGCAGGCGGTGCGCCGACATGAAATACTGTTCCGCTCTGCTAAGCACACCAACCTTTTTAGAGGCCAATTTGGCTCTCTCTTTCAAGTGACCACGAAACTGCACGTCATTTGGTTAGTATGCATATTTACACAAACCATTTCGAGCTACTTTCGGACCCAATATTACCTACTCAAAAATTATTATATCCGACACATAATTTGTATACCTAATAAGGACCCCTCATATACCTTAAATCCCAAATTTTAGGAATATATATGATATTTTTTGATTTATTAAGGCCCGAAAAGTAAACTTATTATCCACTATCAGATTACTTAGAACGTTATTAGTTTAATTTAAGGTATATTATTATGCTTATACAAAGTAAAAAACTAAATCTACAAATTTATTTAGTTTGTAGATTTAGTGGAGTATAATACATTTTTATAATTTCCACATTATTTGATATAAGATATTAAAATGTACTAAAATTAAAAACTTACAATCATATTATAGTCCTAGTTCCCGTGGTATCGTGCCAAGAACGTTGGCTGCGTTTCAGTCTTTCAAAGTGTTTGGGCGGGAAGTCATAGTTGCCAAACTTGTTAAACAGGTACTTTATAAAATCTGTACAAGAAAATACAAAAAAAGAGAAAATTTGCATAAAATATGTATCATCAAAAGCTTTTTCGCTTCTGTTTTATGTTTATTCATTTTTCGTATTTACCATCTGGAAACCAATTAATGATTTATAACTTTCAATGTATATAAAGAATTTTAACTATATTGTCGACTGAAATTTACAAAAAGTAATTGTAGTCCTCTAATTTGTTGATAACTACTGAAATTTAAAACTCCAAATATTAGCATAACAAGGTGACTGATTTTTTTATGGATTTTGATTGATGGTTAATAGATTTTTGGCTTTTGTTTTATTTTTCTTCTTTTTTCTTTAGCGAGCGTAAACCAATTAATTATTTATAAGTTTCAATGTATCGATGGAATTTTGACTATATTGTCCACTGAAAGTTACAAAAAGTAATTGTAATTTTCGCTTCTGTTTTATTTTTCTTCTTGTTTCTTTAGCGAGCGAAAACCAATTAATTATTTATAACTTTCAATGTCTGTATAGAATTTTAACTACATTGTCCACTGAAAGTTACAAAAGGTAATTGTAGTCTTCTAATTTGTTGATAACTACTGAAATTTAAAACACCAAATATTAGCATAATAAGGTGACTGATTTTTTTATAGATTTTGATTGATGATTAATAGATTTTTCGCTTCTTTTTTATTTTTCTTCTTTTTTCTTTAGCGAGCGTAAAACAGTTAACCTTTTATAAATTTCAGCTGCCTAATAGAATTTTAACTATATTGTCCACTGAAAGTTACAAAAAGTAATTGTAATCTTCTAATTTGTTGATAACTACTGAAATTTAAAACACCAAATATTTGCATAACAAGGTGACTGATTTTTTTTATAGATTTTGATTGATGATTAATAGATTTTTGGCTTTTGTTTTATTTTTCTTCTTTTTTCTTTTGCGAGCGGAAACCAATTAATTATTCATAACTTTCAATGTATCGATAGAATTTTAACCATATTGTCCACTGAAAGTTACAAAAAAGTAATTGTAATCTTCTAATTTGTTGATAACTACTGAAATTTAAAACACCAAATATTAGCATAATAAGCTGATTGATTTTTTTATAGATTTTGATTGATGATTAATAGGGTTTTCGCTTCTGTTTTATTTTTCTTCTTTTTTCTTTAGCGAGCGGAAACCAATTAATTATTCATAACTTTCAATGGCTGTATAGAATTTTAACTATATTGTCCACTGAAAGTTACAAAAAGTAATTGTAGTCCTCTAATTTGTTGATGACTACTGAAATTTATAACACCAAATATTAGCATAATAAGGTGAATGATTTTTTTATAGATTTGATTGATGATTGATAGATTTTTCGTTTTTGTTTTATTTTTCTTCTTTTTTCTTTAGCAAGCGTAAACCAATTAATTATTTATAACTTTCAATGTACCTATTTATAGAATTTTTACTATATTGTCCACTGAAAGTTACAAAAAGTAATTGTAGTCTTCTAATTTGTTGACAACTGCTGAAATTTAAAACACCAAATATTAGCATAATAAGCTGATTGATTTTTTTATAGATTTTGATTGATGATTAATAGGGTTTTCGCTTCTGTTTTATTTTTCTTCTTTTTTCTTTAGCGAGCGGAAACCAATTAATTATTCATAACTTTCAATGGCTGTATAGAATTTTAACTATATTGTCCACTGAAAGTTACAAAAAGTAATTGTAGTCTTCTAATTGAATGATGAATAATGAGTCACCAGCCATGCGTCTACTACTAATTCGGAAAAAAACGTCTATCCTCGTAACGACCTGAAAAATCCCAACAGAATTATTTAAAGTCAGTCTGCAATTTTGCACTGTAATATACTGAGATGTAGTCGTATTGTTATACTAGTTCTGATCATAATAATCATAATAACCTATGAGAAGTTAGAAGCCGGTGGTAAACAATTCCACAGAGAAGTTGTACAAGGAATAAAACACCTTTAAAAACAAACAGTGGTGGACTGCAAAGCATCCGGATAGTGTAGATGTTATTGTGAATTCTGACGCGATGTGCTTTTGTGAAATTTGGCTGCTGGAATTAATCCTAACAGTTCCTCAGAACACTCCACGTGGTAGACGCGATGGAAAATTCAAAGGGACGCAGCGTCAGTGAATCGAGCCGATCATAAAGAATTTGGTCGTCGACGATTGGATGTGGAAGAAGCTGGCACTGGGGAGCCCCAGCCTACAGATGGGAACAGTATTCTATGTAAGGCCAAACTTGCGCCTTGTAAAGTTGCAGGCGGTGGGCCGGCATGAAATACTGTTTCGCTTTGCTAAGCACGCTGACCTTTTTAGAGGCCAATTTGGCTCTCTCTTTCAAGTGACCACGAAACTGCACGTAATTTGGTATGTCGACGCCGGGTACTCTGATACTGCTGAGGCACCGAACGGAATACCTTGAAACTAAAGAAATACGACAAAGAGGTTCTTTTTAGCAGTAAACGCGCAAACTTGTGCCTTCTGTGGATTGAACTCGACATATTTATTTGCCCCGAATCCAAGACTTTGTCCAGCAAATACTTGATATCAGATACAAGTTGGTCCCAGTATTCGGCGACGTTTTCCTGAGAAATATTGGCACGTCCGATTTATAAGGCATCACCGGTGCTGTCGTCTGCATAGCAAAGAATGTTGCCAGTTTGTAACATATCATTGACACGTTAACGAAACAGCAGCACCCTTGTAGAACACCAGCGTTAATAGGCTTATAATCAGAGCATGCACCGTCTACTAAAATCTTGATGCTCCGATCAGCAAGGACACTGATGATACAATTGGCATTGTTTACGTTCATACTAACGGCTAATGGACTCTCCTGCCTTCCCCATCTATGAGTGTGGAAGACCTGAAATTCACCAGCTGATTTTGGTTCTGGCGGTCACTTATCAGCTGGTGATCCGCAAGGTACCTCATGAGGTGACAGTTTATAATGGTCTCCATTTTTTGGAAAACAAAGGGGTGATGGCGATAGCCCGGGTCTGAGTGATCGCCTTTTTTAGGCATCCGGTAGACTAAAGCTGTCTTCCATGAATTTAGGACTTGGTCTTGGGAGAAAGGTACCGGAAAAGACGCGTTAAAACTGGAGCCATTTCCAGAGCATGGCGATTCGAGCGCTGTGTAAATTGCAAATTGTGGGATGGTCGGCGGTATATTCCCCCGTCATCGAGAGTCGAGTGGGACGCAAATTGAGAGCCTAAGAGATCGGCTTTCTCCTTTACGGCATGAGCCGGTAAGTCATATTCTCTACGCAGACATGGCAGAGATGTTCGACAGAAGTTCTCTTGTACAGCCTTGGCGAGAAACCAGTATGTACGGGTTTCCGAAGAAAGGCGACCTAACATCTCGCTAATTCTGCCGATGTGCTCTGATTTTTTGCTGTCGATCACCCTTTTAAAGAATCGAGATGCTTAGTGGCTATACTAAGCCTTTGAGCGAGAAAAGAACTAGCCCCTTTATCACCAGCATCGATGACCAGTCGCGATTTACAGTTCCTTTTAGAACTTCACCGCATGTGGTGAGAATATGGCATGAATATTTGTTTAATTCATGATTCATATAATTTATTCAATACTTAAATAAAAATTCATATAATCATAGTTAATTAAAAAGTTCGATTATTTTAATATATTTACTGATTATTCACATCAGTATGAATTTAAATCATCCAAACTGTACCGTAAGGTGCATAGCGACATATCATTGAAACAACGTCAATCATAAAACTTGATTCTAGTAAATTTTTTTGTATTTTGTTTTGTTTAAAAGATTTGAATTTCAATTAGTGATAAAGAACTATACACTTTTGTGATGAAATTGAGGTAACTTCATTATTCTTCGGACTTACGTAAATGTTATTTTAAATCGTGTGATTATGCTTGCTCAAATATTTTGCAGAACAATTAATATGAAATATGATTAAAACTACTTTTACGGATTTTATCGCGTTTATTTTTACTTTTTATTTTTAATTCCCGACGTTTCGGGCGCTTTCCAGCACCCATGGTCACGGGGGACTGAGATGACTGACGTCCCGATGTCATTGTTAAACCCGGAGTACCTTCAGCTTTTTTAATTATTGTTTATGGTCCGATCTATGCATATGCATATAAAAAAGCTGAAGGTACTCCGGGTTTAACAATGACATCGGGACGTCAGTCATCTCAGTCCCCCGTGACCATGGGTGCTGGAAAGCGCCCGAAACGTCGGGAATTAAAAATAAAAAGTAAAAATAAACGCGATAAAATCCGTAAAAGTAGTTTTAATCATGTGTAGTGTTCGCGTAAATATAAGAAATCATTATAATATGAAATATACAAAAATAGGTATTTTTTGGATTTCTTTGAGGTTAGGTAAGATCCACTTGATGTTGAAAAGTCTATTTCATACGGTTGATGTTTCGTTAAGAGGCGAAACATATGTCTTATTTATCCACGGTGGTGTGCCTTTCCTGGTGGTGTTGGGAGTTGTGGTGTCAGACGTAGTGGTATTGGAAGCAGTGGTGTTGGGAATAGTGGTGCTTAGAGTAGTGGTAGTGAGGAGGGTAATGGTGTTGGGATTAGTGGCGACGGAGATAGGGCATGTGTGGCCGTGGAAGAAAAAGGGGAGATCTCCCGCCGGGCAAGGTGTTTTGCCCGGGGAGCAGCCAACACTCCGTGTGATAGTTCGGAGATGTTCTATATATGCTGTTTATGATTCAGAATGTTGATAGCGTGATTTAAGCTTCGGTGTGTTTCGCTTGCGGCGCGACGACAGCGCCGCCACATCACCTCCTTGCTCAGACCGGAGGTCGATAGTGCAGTCCGATTGCCGGTGTGTCCTTTTAATGCCGGTGGGGAATGCATGCTGTGTGCGTAAGGGCAAGTGACACCGATGCGAATAATATGCCGATGTGTAATGCATGCCGTACTACGCACTGGCAAGTGATGCCCGTGAGAACGATGTGCCGGAGCAAGTGCCAGAAGTCTGCCTTATAAATCTGCGGTGAGTCGAGATGAAGACAAGTTGGACTGGCTTGCAGGAACTGAAGACTGCAGAGGACGATTCTCAATAGTGAATGCTGGGAGTTCTTGAGGATAATAACGAAGGCTTGAAGTTATAGTTTCCAAAGGTTGTTGGTTGCGTGTTCAGATCACGTCGGGGTCACCACTGTGGCCGTGGAAGGAAAAGGGGAGATCTCCCGCCGGGCAAGGTGTTCTGCCCGGGGAGCGGCCAACACTCCGTGTGATAGTCCGGAGATGTTCTATATATGCTGTTTATGATTCGGAATGTTGATAGCGTGATTTAAGCTTCGGTGTGTTTCGCTTGCGGCGCGACGA
Organism: Parnassius smintheus behrii; assembly: GCA_036936625.1. Taxonomy (NCBI): domain Eukaryota; kingdom Metazoa; phylum Arthropoda; class Insecta; order Lepidoptera; family Papilionidae; genus Parnassius; species Parnassius smintheus. The sequence continues at coordinate 4,728,123 of JAUPFT010000016.1, forward strand.
CAGCGCCGCCACACATGCAATAGATGAGGCCGAAAGTTTCTCTTCGCACGAGGTAAGACACATCCTTTCATCTAATTACGCGAAACTTAGCTAAAGCTTAGTGTGATTCTAATCCGCGGACCTCAGCGCTTAAATAAACATAAACATTGTGTTTAAAATTACTAACACTTTGAAGCTATCTACAACCTAGCACTACTTCATATTAGGTGGTATCTTGTTTAAACTAAGTATTTAAAAAAAAGTTTTGTGACTGATTTCAATCACGACTGGATTTCGAATGCAGGACTCGCCAGTCCGCAGAGCGGTACGTTTTGGGTACGCTGACCAATCCAAGCGGCTGTCAAATGATGACTTAGCACTAATATATATTATAGTATCTAAACAGCCGTTTCAGCTCAGAAGCTAAACGCGGGCCGTAAATTTCACTGTACGCGAGCAAACATGAGTTAGATTCCCGCAGGCACCAATGAAATTGTTAATAGCAATTTTAAGTGCTAATTTTGTCATATGCTTGGTGGTGATGGATAACATCGTAAGGGCATGTGTATGAAAGTAAAACTAAAATAACATTTCAAAAACATGTCCATCCACGCGTATTGTGGGAGCGCGGAGAACATTTCCTTGGCCTATAAACCTCTCAGTATTGAGAAGAAGTCTGTGGGAAGTATATAGGCTGTCACTCTATTTACTACTTTACACGATGCGTCAGCTAGCGAATGTAATGCAGTTTAGCTGCTTCCAAGACGCCGCAATCATGCGTTGCGATAGGTGCTGTACAGTTCTCCAACGTAATAGTTTCACCGCATTTGTGCTACATCTTTGCTACGACGTAGCAACTTAGCACGGAGTCACTACGGATTTAGCGCTCTAACAGATTTAATGCTACGCGTTAAAGTGCTTTCTAGTTTTCTAAAATTCTCTATTTTCAGAGATTTTATATTTTCTAAAAATCTCTGAAATCCCCAACCTATGACTTTTCTTGAGAGAAGAATAATATTCGTTCAATATAAATTATAACCGAAATTAATTGTGAGTCACCAGCCATGCGTCTACTACTAATTCGGAAAAAAATGTCTTTCCTCGTAACGACCTGAAAAATCCCAACAGAATTACTTAGAGTCAGTCTGAAATTTTTCACTGCAATATACTAAGGTGTAGTCGTATTGTTATACTAGTTCTGATCATCATAATCATAATAATCTATGAGAAGTTCCAGCTGAATTACGTCCTCCCCGATAGAACGTCTCATAGTGCCGTAGGTGCCACTCATGATAATTGTAGTTTTTTTAATTATTAAGCTATTGCATACCTTTTATCGCGGGCTTTGAGCACGGCGACCAAATCAAGAAATTCCGTTACGAAAAAACCTAGGACCCGAAAACCTAACATCGTCTAACGTCGTTTAAGTTCGGTAGACTTCGGCACGGTGATTGTGTGCGTGCTACTAGACGTACGCGTGTAGACTAGTTGCATGTATTGTAAGATAACAAAAAATATTTTAAATAACAATATAGTTTGTTGCAAGAAGCATATTCTTTGGATTTATATGAGTCGTCGTCATGCTAGCAACTTTCGTGAATTACGAGTATTTAATAAACACAGACTTTATAGACAATTATCGTTTGTCGGAAGAACTCGTTAATTACCATAAACCTATAGCTTCAATGATGAAAATTCCTGAATAACCTACATCTATTGTAAGCTAATAAAAATATTTAAACAATATTAACTTCTCATTTATTAAATAAAAGTAAAAAAATTGTTTTCTTATCAGTCACCACGCTCAAAAAGTGTAACTCGAATTAGTATCAAAGAAAATACTTGAATTAATATCAAAGAAAAAACAAAGAAAAAAATACTGCATAAATAAATTAATAAATAATTATAATTGCTATTTTGTTATATTGCTATAAGTTGATAAAAATGCTATGCAATAGCTTTACCGCGGCAGTCCCCGAGGGCCACACGTACTTTTTTGAGTGATCATGAGGAAGACGCAGATGCCCATCTCCTATCACATAATAACTCAAATAAAAGTCATTTGAGAGAGAGAGAGAGAGATTAATATATGTTTTGAATGATACTTTCCACATTAAAATAGATAATAATATCACATGGGCCTTTCCTAATTATTGAGGCTTATGGAGAGATTAGACCGCTTTGGTTCACCAGATTGTGTTGGCTGACGTGGAGTGTCTTCGATATATTTTATTTCTCAGACTGTACCGTCAAACACGTGGTAAATCAGAAGTATAAATTTTAATTAAAAATTTCACGTGGGCTGCCGGGGATCGAACCCGAGTTGCTTGCACGATATAAAATTTACATTAAGCACTAAACATTTATTGTACCGTTTTGAAGGTTTGGCTATTTTTATCAGAACAATAATTGTTACTACTCTTGATATAGACAATAGGTTTAGCTAATAGATCTTGATTTGTATTCTAAATTAATTAATAATAAGTTATTTATTTAAAACAAATTATTATTATTATTATTATTATTTTGTATATATCTATATTCTCCCTATTAAAGAGGTAGCTTAAAATCTAATCACACGGGCCGAAGCCAAGCGTGAGCAGGTGCTAGGTTATAATGTAAGCAGAGGTGACGGATGACGTGGTGAGGAATTTGCGTGTGAGTCGGCATGTGTTGAGAATGACAGCTTTCTGCAGGGTGTGAAGTGTGTGTTGGGGTACTTGCAAAATATCTAGACTGCGTTGTAGGCTTTTAGGTATGACTCCGGTAAATGAAATAACTATTGGGACTATATTTTAACAGTGGTAGAGCCATGCGGCAGCTTTGCTGTTGCACGTATGGGCCGGCTCAAACCGGGGTGGTACCACGACCTCACAGAATACCGGCGTGAAGTGGAAGTTCTGCTTCCGCGTTTCGTCTGGTGAGTGCAGGTGGCCGGAGGCCCAAATCCCCCCCCCCCCATCAACATGGTAGCGGAATTAAATAAAGATAGACTACCCCAGGAGGGTACCAGCACCCCTGGAGAATCCCTCGCTGAGCATCCACGACCATGTTTCTCCACTTCTGAGCGTGGGTGCTCAGGCTGCCCCGCGTATTCTGGGGGGGGCGAAATTCCGCTCAAGACTACAACTGCTCGGGGCAAACGGAGCAACAAGACCAAGGCGACCCCTGCCACGCTGTCCGTGAATTTCTGCAATATCAGGGGACTTCACTCCAACCTAAACGCCGTCCACTACCATCTCGAGACGGCGAGGCCGGCTCTGCTCTTTCTGACCGAGACGCAGGTGTCCTCTCCGGCTGATGTTTCGTATCTCTCCTGCCCGGGGTACAAACTGGAACACTCCTTTGTGCCTCGGGCTGGAGTTTGCGTTTACGTCAGAGAGGACATCTGTTCTCGACGCCTCGGCAGACTTGAAGGTTCGGACCTGTCCATCCTTTGGCTACGCGTAGACAGCGACGACCATCCGCGCGTCTACGGGTGCCTCTATAGGTCCCACAGCGGTAATGCCGAAACAGACCGACTCTTCGACCACGTCCAAATGGCTGCGGATTCGTTGCTACAGCAGATCCCCTCCGCAGAGATCGTGATCCTCGGCGACTTTAACGCCCATCACGCCGAATGGCTCGGTTCACGTTTAACCGATCATGCGGGGAGATCTGTTCATGATTTTGCCTTGGCATATGGTCTGACACAACTGGTTACTTCGCCTACGCGGATTCCAGATGTGGAGGATCATGCACCTTCCCTGTTGGACCTTCTGCTGACCTCTCACCCGGACGGATATCAGATTTCCGTCGACGCCCCTTTAGGCTCCTCGGACCATTGTCTGATCCGGAGTGTTGTGCCACTCACGCTGAAATCGCGGTTGCATTCTGCAGGCTGCCGCCGTGTTTGGCACTATAGGTCAGCCGATTGGGATGGGATGCGGTCTTTCTTTGCATCCTACCCTTGGGGGCGGGTTTGCTTCTCGCCGGATGATCCCAACGTTGTTGCGGATTCTGTTACTGATGTGGTACTTCAGGGTATGGAACTTTTTATTCCTTCCTCTGTGGTGCCCATTGGAGGCAAATCTCAGCCATGGTTTGGTCGCTCCTGTAAAATAGCATCATGCTATAAGCAGGAGTGCTACCAAGCCTGGGTTGATGCATCAGCGTCCCGGGATGTAAACACCAGCGCTCTAAAAAAGAAGTATAATTCCGCCTCTAGGTCCTTCAAAAGAGTCATTGCCAAGGCAAAGTCAGAGCACATAGGCAGAATTGGCGAGAAACTAGTTCGCCTTCCTTCTGGAACCCGTGCATTCTGGTCTCTCGCCAAGGCTGTCCAGGGGAATTTCTGTCAGCCATCTCTTCCATCTCTGCACAGGGAGGACGACTCACTGGCCCATACTGCAAAGGAGAAAGCCGATCTTCTAGGCTCCTTCTTTGCGTCTAACTCGACTCTCGATGACGGGGGGAGTACGCCGCCGACCATCCCGCGGTGTGAGTGCTCCATGCCGGAAGTGCAGTTCACACAGCGCTCGGTTCGCAAAGCACTCCTCTCCCTGGACATCCACAAGTCGAGTGGGCCTGACGGAATCCCCCCAATTGTGCTGAGGACGTGTGCTCCAGAGTTGGCACCGGTTTTAACGCGTCTTTTCCGGTACTCCTACTCCCTAGGCGTAGTCCCAAAATCGTGGAAGACGGCTTTCGTCCACCCGATCCCTAAAAAAGGCGACCGCTCAGACCCGTCCAACTACCGGCCAATCGCCATCACCTCCACACCAGCTTTCTTGCAGATCGGAGCATCAAGGTCGTTGTAGACGGTGCAAGCTCCGATTGCAAGCCTATTAATGCTGGTGTTCCACAGGGCTGCGTGCTATCACCAACGCTATTTCTTCTGCATATCAATGATATGTTGCATACCCGTAACATTCATTGCTATGCAGATGACAGCACTGGTGATGCTCTTTACACCGGCCGAGCCAATATTTCTCGGGAAAACGTCTCCGAGTGCCGGGACAAACTTGTGTCTGAAGTCGAGTCTTTGCTGTACAGAGTCTCGGATTGGGGACGACTAAATCTAGTCCAGTTTAACCCCCAGAAGACACAAGTTTGCGCGTTAACCGCTAAAAAGAACCCCTTTGTCGTATCCCCTCAGTTTCAAGGCACTCCCCTTGTTGCCTCAGCCAGTATCGGAATCCTCGGCGTCGACATATCGAGTGACGTGCAGTTTCGTGGTCACTTGGAAGGGCCAAATTGGCCTCTAAAAAGCTTGGCGTGCTCAGCAGAGCGGGACAGTATTTCATGCCGGCACACCGCCTGCAACTTTACAAGGCGCAGGTTCGGCCGCACATGGAATACTGTTCCCATCTCTGGGCTGGGGCTCCCCAGTACCAGCTCCTTCCACTTGACCGCATCCAGCGCAGAGCGGCTCGAATCGTCGACGACCGAGTGCTTTCCGATCGGCTCGATTCACTGGCGTTGCGAAGAGATGTTGCATCTCTTTGCGTATTTTATCGCATCTATCACGGGGAGTGCTCTGAGGAATTGTTCGGATTAATCCCAGCCGCCAAATTTCGTGAACGCACGACACGGCAAACGTCCCGATACCATCCACACCATCTGGATGCTTGGCGGTCCACCACTGTACGTTTCACAAGGAGTTTTCTTCCACGTACAACCTCTCTGTGGAATAGTTTATCATCGGCGATTTTTCCGGACCGATACGACCTGGGGACCTTCAAGAAAAGAGCTTACTCCTTTCTAAAGGGCCGGCAACGCACTCGCAATTCTCCTGGTGTTGCGGTTGATCATGGGCGGCGGTAGTCACTTAACATCAGGTGAGCCGCATGCTCGTTTGCCCCCTCTTCTATAAAAAAAAAAAAAAAATATATGGATGGTTTCTGCTCTCCATGGACGCTTGAGTTCTATAGCTAAATCTTGATATTTTGTAAGTTTTTCAGCTATGGCGGATTGAATGTTATGGGTGTTTAGTATGGCAATGGCAATAAGGAAAGTAGTTTTGTTATTTTTGTCATACACTGTGATATCGAGCCTATTGGGTCCTGTCCCAGTAGATTCTACGATTATTATTATTAAATATGAAAGAACTCGGCGGTTCATTATGCCGATGTAAAAATCCTTATTCCGATGTATTTGGTTCCTAATTCCACGTGTACAATATGCAAAGAAAATCTAAACTAATTCGAAATAAATTAAATGTTTTTTATAATAAAGATTGTAAATCAAGTGTTACATTTGGCGTTAATCTATTATGTACATATAATAAATCTGTAGAAAAATTGTGTATTCACGATTCACACAAAAACTACTAAACGGATTTTAATGAAATTTCGTGTGCAAGCAGTAAATAATTGTATATAAAATATATAGGCTACATTTTATCCGCTTACGATAAATTAAGAAAAGAAAGGGTTATGTTTTCTTTTTTAAAAGTTTGTTGTTATAATGTTTCCAGATGGTTCTATTAGACACAAAGAGGATTTAGCTATACGTATAATAAATAGTAGATAGAAAAGCGTGTAAATGAGAAAATGTTGGAAGAACAACAAATGTCGGGCCAGCTAGTTTTAACCACGCTTTTAGGGTATTACAATAGCTTTAATCGGTCTGTGCCTAACTTAATTATACTGAATAAAGTCGTTAGTTATAAAAAATTAACAATTAATCAAAATTATTCAAGAAAAATCACTTAATAATAAAATAAGTAAGAGGCCAAGAGGTGTGAGCGCCGCGCCTAGGCAAAATTGTGGGTGCAAAGGTCCGTTTGGGCACATGACCGAACCACGAAACGGTGCCGGGCTTGGGCGTCTCCCGTTATTTGGCGCCCATAAAGTGGATGATGGCACAGAAAGGAACGCACATAGGGCCGCTGCCTGGGGGTCGCCGGGGCGCGTCTGGAGCTGGCGCTGGATGCGGCAGCATGCGGGCCGCCAGCCAAGCGCGAGGAGCTGCATGATCAACTAGCAGCCCCTTGCATCCATCATCCCCACCAGAAGGCTGGGTGTCGGCTGGGTCTTCTCGGACTCAGCAAGCGGCACCCGCCGCTAGTGGCGCACGTCGCATGCGTTGGACAAAAGCTATGAACGAAAACGCATTGCAGGCGTACTATAGGGTGAAAGGGGAAGAAACTGTGGAAATAGCGTATAGGGCTCGGGTGCATTGCTTTTTTGCTGAGCTAGAGCCTTCTATTCCCGTGCGGAACAAAACCTGGCAGACCGAGTTCGGTACATCATGCGTTCGAAAATATTTGATGATGCCGAACTCGAACGACTATGACGTGAGGCTATTCCATCATCGAAAGAATCGTCTATGGCTAGGGATGCAGCTCAACACGCGACAGACCAGCACCATCAAAGAGTTATTGCCAAGGCAAAGTCAGAGCACATAGGCAGAATTGGCGAGAAACTAGTTCGCCTTCCTTCTGGAACCCGTGCATTCTGGTCTCTCGCCAAGGCTGTCCAGGGGAATTTCTGTCAGCCATCTCTTCCATCTCTGCACAGGGAGGACGACTCACTGGCCCATACTGCAAAGGAGAAAGCCGATCTTCTAGGCTCCTTCTTTGCGTCTAACTCGACTCTCGATGACGGGGGGAGTACGCCGCCGACCATCCCGCGGTGTGAGTGCTCCATGCCGGAAGTGCAGTTCACACAGCGCTCGGTTCGCAAAGCACTCCTCTCCCTGGACATCCACAAGTCGAGTGGGCCTGACGGAATCCCCCCAATTGTGCTGAGGACGTGTGCTCCAGAGTTGGCACCGGTTTTAACGCGTCTTTTCCGGTACTCCTACTCCCTAGGCGTAGTCCCAAAATCATGGAAGACGGCTTTCGTCCACCCGATCCCTAAAAAAGGCGACCGCTCAGACCCGTCCAACTACCGGCCAATCGCCATCACCTCCTTGTTCTCCAAAACAATGGAGTCCATTGTAAACTGCCAGCTCATGAGGTACCTTGAGGATCACCAGCTGATTAGTGACCGCCAATACGGTTTTCGCCGTGGTCGGTCAGCTGGTGATCTTCTGGTCTACCTCACTCACAGATGCGCGGAGGCAGTAGAGTTCAAGGGGGAGGCATTGGCCGTTAGTTTGGACATTGCGAAGGCCTTCGATCGGGTTTGGCACAAAGCGCTTCTTTCGAAGCTCCCTTCCTATGGGCTTCCCGAGAAATTGTGCGATTGGATCACCAGCTTTCTTGCAGATCGGAGCATCAAGGTCGTTGTAGACGGTGCAAGCTCCGATTGCAAGCCTATTAATGCTGGTGTTCCACAGGGCTGCGTGCTATCGCCAACGCTGTTTCTTCTGCATATCAATGATATGTTGCATACCCGTAGCATTTATTGCTATGCAGATGACAGCACTGGTGATGCTCTTTACACCGGCCGAGCCAATATTTCTCGGGAAAACGTCTCCGAGTGCCGGGACAAACTTGTGTCTGAAGTCGAGTCTTTGCTGAACAGAGTCTCGGATTGGGGACGACTAAATCTAGTCCAGTTTAACCCCCAGAAGACACAAGTTTGCGCGTTAACCGCTAAAAAGAACCCCTTTGTCGTATCCCCTCAGTTTCAAGGCACTCCCCTTGTTGCCTCAGCCAGTATCGGAATCCTCGGCGTCGACATATCGAGTGACGTGCAGTTTCGTGGTCACTTGGAAGGGAAGGCCAAATTGGCCTCTAAAAAGCTTGGCGTGCTCAGCAGAGCGGGACAGTATTTCATGCCGGCACACCGCCTGCAACTTTACAAGGTGCAGGTTCGACCGCACATGGAATACTGTTCCCATCTCTGGGCTGGGGCTCCCCAGTACCAGCTCCTTCCACTTGACCGCATCCAGCGCAGAGCGGCTCGAATCGTCGACGACCGAGTGTTTTCCGATCGGCTCGATTCACTGGCGTTGCGAAGAGATGTTGCATCTCTTTGCGTATTTTATCGCATCTATCACGGGGAGTGCTCTGAGGAATTGTTCGGACTAATCCCAGCCGCCAAATTTCGTGAACGCACGACACGGCAAACGTCCCGATACCATCCACACCATCTGGATGCTTGGCGGTCCACCACTGTACGTTTCACAAGGAGTTTTCTTCCACGTACAACCTCTCTGTGGAATAGTTTATCACCGGCGATTTTTCCGGACCGATACGACCTGGGGACCTTCAAGAAAAGAGCTTACTCCTTTCTAAAGGGCCGGCAACGCAGCCGCAATTCTCCTGGTGTTGCGGTTGATCATGGGCGGCGGTAGTCACTTAACATCAGGTGAGCTGCATGCTCGTTTGCCCCCCTTCTATAAAAAAAAAAATCTACACGGAAGCCGCCATGGATCTTCTAGTTGTGGTTGATTCGAACGACGATGAAATAGTCTCCCACGAACTACAGCAAATGAGGAGCATATTGGATGAGGCGATTTTGGAAACGCGCAGCACCCCTCTCGAAAATCGACCGCAACTTCCATGTATACCCCTAAGCAAGCGAAATCGGGCTGTCGTGAGGGCTCTTAACCCAATGCTGGTGACGTATTTGGAAGCCAGCCGGGACCTTTGCGAGATTGACTCAATTCTTTTTGGCGCCGCAGTGGCAGTTTCCCGTATTATTGGCGCCAAACTTCCAATGGCTGCACGCGCTACTACACAAAGTAGCGCCATCCCAGCCTGGAGAAAAAGAATCGAGGACCGTATCGCAAAGGCAAGGGCCCTCATCGGTAGACTGATAAGCTTCATGTCGGGTAATAATAGACCGAGGATTGTGCGCATCGTTAGGATGGCGTTTGCTGGGACAAATATCAGTTTGTCTCAGTCGGATATCACGCAGAAACTAACGGAGCGCATAGACGACCTGAAGCAAAATATCGCTGCTTGAGGGAAGCGGATTTGACGATTTACCGAGAGGTCAAGGCGGTTCAACCAGAATCGTTTCTTCCAGACTGATCAGAAGAGGCTCTATAAATCATTGGAGCGACCAAAGGTATGTGGAGCGGGCCAAAGACCGGATTAGGCTGACATTATCGCATTCTGGCGTGGCCTATGGTCAGAGCACGTAAACCACAGCGAGAGACCTTGGATGGAAGTTGGGTGCGAGTGTTACGCCTACGGGTTGCATCATTATTGGCTGAAGGGCTCGCACGACGGTTTCAAGAGGCTATCGACCAGAAGTCGCTCCCGAGCCACTTCAGCCTTTGGCATAATCGGGTGGACTCAGACCGACTTAACGCCCTGGATAGAAAAATCCGCACTACCATGACGTCCCATAGGATGTATCATCCGAGATCGTCGGTAATGAGGCTGTACTTGCCGCGAAAGCATGGTGGGCGTGGCTTTCTGAGCGCGCTCACCATGCATAATCGAGAAGTGTGCAGCCTCTGTGATTTCTTCCTGGCAAGATCGGATGATCCATTCTATAATGACGTCAGTTCTAGTGATAAAGGGCTTACCCCTCTATCCTTAGCCAACGAGCAATGGCAGGACCCAGCAGTGCTTAGCATTTCCGACCGGGAGACCGTATGGAAGGAGAAGGATCTTCACGAGAAGTACTACAGGGCTCAACATGAGCCCTTCGTAGATACAATCGCCTCCCTCAACTGGATACCTTTCGGTGACCTCTTCGGGGAAACCGAGGATTTTGTCTGTGCAATACAGGATCAGGTTATTAACACCAACAACTATCGGAGATACATCCTAAAGGATGGCATCGACGACGTCCGTCGAGCTTGTCGCCATCCCGGTGAGTCGCTTAGGCATGTCATCTCCGGTTGTTCAGCGCTTTCTAACTCTGAGTACTTGCACAGCCACAACCTAGTAGCCAGAATTCTACACCAGGAGCTCGCTCTGAAATACGGTCTCGTGGACCGGAAATTGCCGTATTACAAGTACTTGCCGGAAGCCGTGCTCGAAAACGACCGTGCCAGGCTCTACTGGGACCGGGTCATCATCACAGACAGGACTATTCTTGCGAATAAGCCTGATATTGTGCTGATGGAACGGGCACAGTCAAGGATATTTTTGGTCGACATTACCATTCCGTATGACGAGAACCTCGTGAAAGCCGAAACAGATAAGCGAACAAAATATCTGGACCTGGCTCACGAGGTGACCGACATGTGGGGTGTCGGCCGGCCGAAATTATTCGTGTAGTCGCCTCTGCGAATGGGCTAATCCCAGTCAGCCTCTCGGGTCATCTGAGGCGACTGGGATTCCGTGACGCTCCGCTCAGGGCTCAAATGCCCTTAGCGCTGATCAAATGCAGAAGGCAGCGCTCCTCGATACCGCCCGCATCGTCCGTCGGTTTCTTTCCCTTTCCTCCTAACCCTAGGCCGTTTGGTCTCCCCTGCCGAGGGCTTCCATCTGGTTGGATCTTTATTTATTTATATATTTTTTGTATTTATTTTATTTTATTGATATTTATGTATATTTATCTTTTCATTTTAATTTATAATTATATATTTATAGAACCCAACCAGATGAGAAAACTATACAGACATCCCAAAAATAAATAATACGTAATAAGTAATTCTATTTATTGTAGAGTATTTTAAATTCGTAGCTATTCTTCCAAATTGTAAAAACATCTTTGTATTAAATTTCTTTTTAAATTTCTTATTAAATTGAAGCATTTTTAAATTTATGATATTCAGAAGTTATTTATTTATTAATTTAACTGTCATTGAAATTGAGAATTTTAATTCTGAATTAAGGTAACAAAAGCTGTTCTTTATTTTGCGTGTTAATATTATGTTTCTTTTATTTTGGAAAACATACTACATAATCTAATCAATTTTATTTATTTAAATACTCTTTGTATTATCATAATATTATTTTGAACAACATGTGGCTCTTTCTAAGGCAAGATATTGTGTAAAATTTAGTTTGTGAATTATTATCCATAAATGTTTACAACTACGTACCTAAGTTTGTAAACGTTATTATAAAGGAAATAGTAACTGACGCATTATTGAAACTAACAAGAAAATTTTATAGCAAGCTGCGTAAAATGGTGAAAACTCCGTATTTTCGTGTGTATATGCCGTCGAATTAGGTGCTCATAGAACCTTATCCCGATCTTCTATCTATCTACAGCGTTTCATACTTAAAATCTCGTTTCTTAATCCCGATCAAGGCTCGACGTCGTAGAGTCATACTGCAGCTATATTTGTATGGTTATAGCACAATAAGGTCAGCTCGACCAGGGAAGGACCACGCTCTCATAGAATACCAGCGTAAAATAGCAGCTTAATACTGATGTGTTTCATATGGTGAGTGTAGAGACCGGAGTCCCTTTTTACTAGAAATGAGGCATTTCATCTTAGTCCTCAAGAGTGGCAACGCATTTGCATTTTGATCCTTAATCAAGGATAGATGTCGATGTTTATGGGCCACAACATCCACTTACCATCGGGTGGACTGTGTGTTCGTTTGTCAATCATATTCTATAAAAACCGGCCAAGAGCGTGTCGGGCTACGCTCAGTGTAGGGTTCCGTAGTTTCCCGTCCGTCACAATAAGTGTTCCCACTTATGAGTTTAAAGGTGGGTATCCATTACGTTCGCGCTCCAGCAGCGCTCCGCGCTCCTGCAACTGCTCCCGGTAGTGGGTACGTGCGCGAACATGGAGCGTGCAATATTGCACGCTCCGCGGCAGGCGATGCCAAGGAGAGACCAACCGAACAATTCGATAACACCCGACCCAATGTAATAAGTACCTACAGCGCCATCTCTCGGGGAATTGGGTTACTAATTAATACATAGATGTGCCAGAAGTTTTCGGTGGTAATTTTGGATTGCGAGAACCGATTTTAACAATTCTTTTTTTGTTTGAAAAAAGATACGTTCAGGATAATAAAATATGTAAACGAAGTTAAAAAAATTCTTGCATATACGATTATACTACAAACTTGAATTATTTTGTACAACTTTTTGTCTTTTTTGTACGAAAACTTTTTCCATCCAAGTTCAAAATAATTTTCCTAGAAAGTCCTTATAAAGTTCTACTGTTCAGATTTTTTTCATATTTTCTAAACCTATGGTTCAAAAGTTAGAGGGGGGGGGGACACATTGTTTTTTACTTTTGGATCGTTTATTTCCGAAATTATTGACATTATCAAAAAATGATTTTAGTAAACCCCTATTCATTTTTAAATACCTTTCCAACAATATATCACACGTTAGGGTTGAAATTAAAAAAAAAGTCACTTCCCACTTTACATATAGGGGGGCTACCCTAATGAAACATTTTTTTCCAATTTTTATTTTACCACTTTGTCGGCGTGATTGATACACATATTGGTACCAATTTGTGCTTTCTAGTGCTAACGGTCACAGAGATTAAGCGAGGACGGACAGACGGACAGACAGACATGGCGAAACTATAAGGGTTCCTAGTTGACTACGGAACCCTAAAAAAGAGTACAAAAATGAAAATGATTTGCATAATTTATATATAGATAAATACTTAGTTGCAAAATCATCTTAAATATAATATAGTACTTGCTAAAAGTTACATAGAATTGTGTATGAGCTCAAATTTTCCTTCTTAGATTTCCCATACAATCAATTAACAAAATAACGCCAGTGCAAGTATCAATACAAGTGTCATGCTAATATTAGTGAGTAAAACCTAGAAGTATATCTCGGATATAGATAGTAATGTACCGGACAATAATCGCTTTAACATACACGTTGTTTGCTTCTCTAAAAATAATGATGATGATTTAAACTAAACAGGGTCTCGGTGCCGTGTCTGCCGAAACGTACTAATAATTTGAATGACACAAAAACTATTAATCTTTCTAAATCCCGTGTTCCTAATTATGTTATAAAACACGGATGACAAAAAACATTGATGACCATTTTTTTTAAATACCAGGTGGTCACTGTGGTCAATTCTCGATTGCACAGGATTCTAATTTTAATGCACCTTCATCTCAATAATATATAATATGCTCCACTTCAAATAAAAGACTCGATGCCTGTGTTCCTAAGTTATTATGAAGATAGGGTAATAGAAGACCAGAGACTCAAAATAATAAAAATAATCTCACAATTTCTAATAATTTTTATAATAAAAAATTGAACGGTTATCAACGTGATGTCACAATTTGTGAAAAATTCACGTCACTTTCTAGGGTTGGCACACGCGAGTAAACTTATACAATAACTAATATTAATATTAATATTATTTATCTACCTCACATTATGTTAAAGACTAATTTTAATGAAAAGCCCCTATGTATTCTTATCGATACTGGTTCTATGATTTCTGTTGTGAAATATTCTAGTTTATTAAATTAACCAGCTTTAGGGACTGATATTATTACATTGAAAGGTCTCAGTGATAATGACCCCACTTGCGCATCTCTAGGATCTATTAGGATTGATTTTGAATACCAGATTTCTTCTTAGAGTAAGATAGTATTTAACTTTTTATTTCATGCAAACGACGACACAATTAATTTACATTATAACGGTATTATAGGTAGTGATTTTATACAACATTTTGATGTAGACGTACAGTACTCTATTAATTCTCTCAATTCACAAGGCCATACAATACCTTTTTATTTTGGTAAACCATTATACGTTATACCTCCACGGTTGGAGATGGTGATTGAATGCCAAGTAGCTAATTTATTAGAAATAGGGGATTGTAAAGAAGCCTTAGTATTAGGTCAGAAAGTTTGCGAAGGCGTATTTTTGACTAATTGTGTTTTAATGTTAAAGCCGAATAATAGAGTTAACTTTACCGTCTAAAACACTACAGAAAATGAAATTGAAATTCAGAACTTTTGGGTTCAATTGACTCCATACCAACCTATGTCGTCAAAATTAGATAACTCTCATAAAGAAATTATTCGTTACTTAAATTCTTTACATATTAATCTTTCTCAAAAGGTACTTGAACAAATACGATGCCCTCACTTAAATTCACAAGAAAGAAAGGCACTAATGACGTGTATCTTAAAATACGGAGATATATTTCATCCTGATGGCGAATTTTTAACCCATACAAATAGTATTCGACATTCTATTAATACTAGGAATGAACCTCCTGTACATGTAAAGTCATATCGTTTTCCTGGAATCGCCTTGGAATCGGAATCGCCTTGGAATGCCCCAGTTTGGGTTGTCGCAAAAAAAATTAGATGCTTCCGGCAAGCAAAAGTGGTGAATTGTTATTGACTATCGCCGATTCAATAACGTCACTTTTTTTCAAGTTTATCCTCTTCCCCTCATTACGGATATTCTCGTAGACTTAGCCTTTGGATTTCATCAAATTTGCTTAGATCCTAAAGATACTGGAAAAACGGTCTTCAGTGTTACCACTTATGGTGTTTCTAAGCATTTTGAATTCACACGTATGCCTTTTGCCTGCCTGCCTCAAAAACTTCTAAATTCAGAGAGGTTATTTTAAATTTTAAATTACAGCCAGACAAATGTGAGTTCTTGCGACGAGAAGTAGCTTATCTTGGGCGTGTAATTACAGATCAAGGTGTTTCGCCTAACCCTGATAAGGTAAAGGCCATTACTCAAATTTTCATACCTAAGACTCCTAAAGATGTAAAGTCATTTCTTGGATTAACAGGCTACTATTGTCGTTTCATAGAAAACTTTTCTCATATTACAAAACCTCTTACTTCTTTACTTAGAAAGGACACCATCTTTCATTGGTCTCCTGAGCAAGAATATGCTGAAAGCAACTTAAACAAAAGTTGGTTACAGCTCCTTTACTGCAATACCCTGACCTCTCTCAACCTTTTCTTGTAACTACCGATGCTTTTAATTACGCTAATGGCGCAGTTTTATCTCAGGGCGAGACTGGTAAAGATAAACCATCGCCTATGCATCTCGTACCTTAAATAAATAAGAAGGAAACTATTCGACTACAGAAAAGAAATTATTGGCAATACTCTTCGGTATTAATACTTTTCGACCGTAACTTTATGGGTATAAATTTATAGACTGTCACAGATCATCACCCTCTTACATGACTTTTCAGTGCCAAAGATCCAGGTGAACGTTTTCTCAGATGGCGATTACAATTAGAGGAATACGATTATGAAATCGTTTACAAGCCAGGTAGAATTAATTCAAATGCGCATGCTTTATCTCGCAATCCAGTAAACGATATCACGCATTCTAAATGAAATAAGACTACATATGAACAATTTTTCAAGAAACAATTTACAAAATAAATTTCTAATAATATAAAAATTGAAGAGCACGATCAAAGTTTATATTCTGCAAAACAAAAAGATAATTGCGTGTCCAGTCTCTCTGGACTTTGATTACTGTATGCCGAACTGTGAACAACTATTGTCAATGATAAATAATACTGTCGAGTTGTTATCAGCGGAACGCGAACCTGAAACCGTGCACACTCGGTCGGTTCTAACAATAAAACGTAGACAGAAACCTATAGACTAATGATTAGCGTGGCCTCGAGTGAAAAAGGACGATAACGTAGTTTTAGGTTATACAATAATCTTTATGACTTTTAAACATATTTAGTTAAAAAATTTAATTGTTCTAAGAACTAAACTGAACAATATTCACCAATCTTAAGCTCACAAAACACTTTTTTCTCACGTAAACCAAATTGTAAACTCCTCAGATCGCTACGAACTGTCAAAGTTGTTTAGCAAAGTGTAGTTTGCTAAACAAAAACAACGGCACGCAGAAAGAGACAAACAATCACACCGCTCTATCTCATTTCTATGCAAGACGTATGTATAAATCTATCTTTTTCGTGTGCGAATGCGAAAGAAGGCGTCAATTTGTCTATAGGTTTCTCTGTCTACGCAATAAAACATTTTACTTTCTTTACACTCAAGTTCATCATTATGATGAGACAAGTTATAAGACAATGTATATTTTACATACATAACGTACATAATACATAAACACTCACGCCTGTCACCCAGAGGGGTAGGCAGAGACTACGGACTTCCATTTGGCACGATCCTGACATACCTCTTTCGCCTCCTTTACATCCATATATCTACGCATACATGCTCGTCGGTTAAGGGTACTTCTAACGTGGCCCATTTTCAAAATATCGCCAATTTGGTCGATAAACTTTTTCCTAGGGCCTTCCCGACTCGGCCGTTCACATCTTATATCACATCGTACCACATAAATTTGCTTTGTCACTCTTTCCTCATTCATTCTTTCCACATGACCAAACCACCGAAGCAATCCTTTCTTAATCCTGGTCACAACATCATCTTGCATACCACATTTATCTCTTATAATGCAATTTCTCACCCTGTCATTCAGATTCAACCCTAGCATATTCCTTAAAGACCGCATTTCTACAGCATTTATTCTACTTTCGTGCTTCTTCTGCCACACCCAGCTTTCACTACCATACATTAAAGTAGGGACTAACACAGCATTATGAGTTACCATACGTGCCTGTTTTGACACATTCTGGTTCTTCATAATAGAGTGTAGTGCCCCATTCACTCTATTCCCTGCATTTACTCGTCGTTCTATATCCCTATCATATCTACCATCCCTGCTAAATACACATCTCAAATACACAAACTCATCCACTTGCTCAATTAACTCTCCTTCTATTCTTATTTCACATACCGTTTTGCTTTCTTCTCTTTCAAAAACCATCACTTTCGTCTTACATGCGTTCACTTTCATTCCCCTTTCTTTTAATTCTCAGTTCATTAATGTAACCATCATTTGCAACTCAGCCGCCGATGACGCAAATATGACTTGATCATCGGCATACAAAAGGCATTTGACGGTTAACTCACCCATTCTTAACCCACATTCTTCATCTTTCAAAGTTTGCAAACACCGGTCGACAAATAGGTTGAACAGCCAAGGGGAAGCTACACAGCCCTGTCTGACACCTTTTTGGATGCCAAACCAGTCCGAGTAGACCCCATTGATCCTGACACAAGCACTAGAGTCCCTATAAAGAGACCTTAATGCCTGTATCAAACCAGCGCTCAACCCATATGAGTTCAGTGTTTGCCATAACACATTCCTGTCCACTCTCTCATAAGCCTTTTCCAAGTCCATGAACGCACAAAAAACTTTCTGGTTTTTGGCCAAAAACTTCTCCGCAATCATGCGCATGGAAAAGACTTGATCTGTACACCCCATTCCCTTTCTAAAACCCGCTTGCACATCCCAAATTTTTCCATCAGTTTCTTTCATAACTCTTTCAATTAACACCTTAGCATACAGTTTACCCACAATACTAAGCAAGCTGATACCGCGGTAGTTTTTGCAGTCCTGCTGTGACCCTTTTCCTTTATATATTGGTACTATAACTGCTTTACACCAGTCATCCGGTACCCGTTTTAATTCCCAACATAAATTAAACAAGGTGTACAGCAGGCCTGCCACCACTCCCTCTCCAGCCCTTAGCATCTCGAGTGATACTCTATCATATCCAGCTGCCTTACCTGCTTTCATGCTTTTCATTGCTTTCATTATTTCATCTACACTTATCTCCATACCCCTTTCCACTTCTTTCGGAATTTCTAGTTCATTTAATTCATACGACTCTTCACTCATAAACACGCTTTCAAAGTATTCCTTCCATCTGTTTAAATTCGAAACTTCATCATTCAGAATACATCCATTCTCGTCTCTTATAGCATTTATTATAGGCTGTTTTGTATTTCCCCTGGCAGTTCTTACGAGTTTCCAGAACATTTTTATGTTAGCCAGGAAATTATCAGATATCCTTCTATCATTCTTATCCGTTCTTTCTTTCTTTTTCCTTTCAACAACTTCTTTTACTCTCTTATTTAGACGTCTAAATTCTGCCTTTTTTCTTTCAATCTCATCATTCATACCAGAAGAATTACCAGCTTTGGTTGCTAGTAAATCTAACCATGCTTTCTTCTTTGATTCAACTTCCACCCGTACCTCATCATCCCACCATAACGTATTACTTTTCCTTTCATTTGTTCTCTTACTTACACCACATACTTCGGTGGCGGTATCCACCAAACCTTTCTTAATATTATCCCACACAGTATTCAAGTCTAAATCATTCATACACAACTCAACACAATATTTTCTCTCAGTCTACATTTATACTTCTCTATCACATCTTCATCTTGTAACTTCTCTATTCTTATACGCTGTAACGCAGTGGTAGATACAGATGTCCGATGCCGCCAACGCTTGAAAAGACCATTAATTCGACATAAGACCAAGTAATGATCCGTCCCTACGTTGGACCCCCGGTAAACCCTTGTATCTACGACTGCGCTCCTCATTCTTTCATCCACAATTACGAAATCTATCATGCTTCTATTATCACCTCTTTCCCATGTATACATGTGAATCTTCTTATGACGAAAACAAGTATTCGTCACAAAAAGATTCTTTTCCGCACATACGGTGAGGAGGTCTTCACCATTCTCATTTATACTTTCATCACCAAACGTTCCTAATATCCTTTCATAACCAGACCTCTTCACCCCAACCCTTCCATTAAAGTCTCCTAACATAATAATATTTTCATTTTCCTTACATTTTGTCAACACCATCCTTACCATGTCCCAAAACTGCTCTCGGATGTAAGTGGGCTTAGACATGTCTGGGGCGTATACCCCTAGTAGGAACATCTTCTTTAAGCCCACTTTCATTCGTATCCATAGCAGTCTCGGGCTTACACATTCATACTCTTTCACACATCGTCCCATTCTTTCTGAAAGGATGAAACCGACTCCCTGGCATGCCCGTTCGGTCTCGCCCACACCAGACCAATACGCGGTATACGTGCCATGTGCAGTGGCATCCTTTCCCTTTCGTTTCGTCTCATTCACACATAACACATCTATTCCTCTGTCATTCATCATTTTGCATACTTCATCCATCTTATCATTCATTCCTCCACATACATTCAGCGTAGCCAGACGGGTTTCCGCAATCCACTTTTCGCCCCTCCGGGAGACAGAACGTGACGGGTGGCGAACCTCGTCGCCGGTTTTTCTCCCGGAGATTCTTCGCACCCCTGCCCCATTTAAGGGGCGCCGGGAACTCGGGGCCATTTCTTTTATTTCTTGAGTCATGGTGCGAACAAGGGTTGGTGGTAGATTTTACGCCGCTACCATACGGCGAGGAGCCGAGTCCATTTTATCGGCTTTGTCGCTCGTTTAGCACCACCCGGGGGACACGTGTAGGGTGGGCCTAAGGTTAGGTGGTCGAAGCCTACGGACGCGAGCGACTCATCCCCCCTTGTATATATTTCAATGTCCATGCCATGTATATTTTAATCATCCCCCATGTATATTTTAATAAATTATAAATTGTCTTATAACTTGTCTCGTTCGTAAATTTAGGGACTTAATTATTTTCGAAGATAATTATGATACTGAGATAGCATTATCTGACTTTTCAGAACCATTTACAAAGTTAGTATACTTAAAGATTTACAATATTATATCTCATATTTTCCATGGAACAATTATTAAGGTTCACATATATACAAGAATCGAATACAATACGAAGGGTACAGCCGAAATTCCAAACATTTTAAAAGAAAACTACGGGACTACCGTAGCTGATCACCCAAGTATAAAACGCATGTATAGTAGAATTAAATCTTTGTTTTATTGGAAACATTTTTTTTTTTTTTTTATAGAATAGGGTGACAAACGGGCACACAGTCCACCTGATGGTAAGTGGTTGCTGCGGCCCATAGACATCTACATCTATCTTCCATTGCAAATCAAAATGCAGATGCGTTGTCACCCGTGAGGACTGAGATGGAATGCCTCATTTCCAGTAAAAAGGGTCTCCGGTTCTCTACACTCACCATACGAAATACAGCAGCATTAAGCTACTATTTCACGCTGGTATTCTGTGAGAGCGTGGTCCTTCCCCGGTCGAGCCGACCCATTCGTGCTACAACTATACTACTAATATAACTGAGGCATGGCTCTACCACGTAAAAAACATATGCGTGCAGACAAAGATTGTGATTTATATCAAATTTATAAGCCGTTGCACACTTGTAATAAGGCACCCATTGTCATGACGTCCTCACGCACAAAGCCGTTTGAAAGATTAGCGCTAGATATTATCGGCGTCCTACCGAAAGCGAATTTTCAAAAATTGAAATACATACTAACGCTCCAGGATGACTTACCCAAATTTTCTTGCGCCTATCCAATGATTACTTAGACAACTGACGAAGTCGCGCGTAATCTCATTCATTTTATTTCATTATTTGGGATTCCTAAAATGATTCTAACTCATCATGCTTTACTTCAGAGTTATTTAAGCAATTGACTAGCATTCTTAAAGTTAAAAATATATTCTCGAGTGCATAACATCCCCAAACAAATGGTGCATTGGAACGTAGTTACGCTATCCTTAAAGAATATTTAAATTCATTTGTAAATGAGAACCATGACAATGGGCACTGTTATCTTGCTACTGCAATTTTATCTTACAATACCATTCCACATTTTACTACTGAATTTACTCCTTTTGAATTATTGTACGAATATAAGCGGTTTATCCTTAGTAGCACATACAACGCTGACGAAAATACAACCTATCACGAGTACATTCGCGCTCTATAATATCGAATGAAATACTCCCGCGAAAAAGCTTTAGAAAATATAAATAAAAGCAAGGAATCTTCAAAAAGGTACTACGATGCCTCTTAGCGAAAAAATATTATAAAGTAGGTGATTTAGTCTATATTAAGCAGCACCATAGGTTGCGCAAGGCCCTGTCTCCAATTTGGAAGGGACCTTTTAAAATTATTAAGGTTAACAGCAAAAATAATGTTACTGTATTCATAAAAAGGAAACAAGTAAAATACTACATTAACGAAATAAAACCAGCGTAAATTATGTAATAATTGTTTCAGATTTCTCCTCCGATCGACTTATTCAGAACCGCTTGAAAAAATTGTACATAGTCCAGGATTATACTTCGATGCGACTTCTATGGCATACTTCTACAACGATTTTTGGAATGTAGTAACCAAAATATCTATAAAGCCTTGTTTAAAGAAAATTGATCAATTGATTTCGAGCATGTCTAGTTTTCTGAGAAGGTCCAAAATACCGCGATTATTACTATAGATTGCAAAAATATTACCCGTTAGAAATTTTAATTAACGTTATCTTGAATATGACTCGTTATCACATATTATTTCCGAAAACCCTATTAACCATTTTAAAAGATTTCTTGAATTTGGCGGTCAAATTCTAAAGTATTTCCTTGGTATATTAGACGCCGATGACGCCAGAAAATATGATGAAGCTATTTCCACTTGTCAGAATAACGAAAACGAGATATATTCACTAATGAAAGATAACATACACATTCTTCAATCAACCATCAATAATTTTAATGTTTCCATTCGTCAATTAAATAACAATGAAATTAGATTAAATAAACAAATTGAAAAACTGAATTACATATTTTCTGAAATTTCTAAAATTACTACAGACTTAATTAGTTCAGCAAAAATAAATACTATTTTTATTGTGATTGAAGGTTCACTGCTATCGGTTTCAAATATACTAGATACATCTATTTTATTTGCAAAATCAAACACCCTCCATCCCTATTTCTTAACACCTACTAAGTTATTTAAAGAGCTTTCTAATAGAAAAATGAGCAAAATTAATTTGGAATTTCACATTCTTATCATTAGAAAATATACATACAATTATTGATCTAGCAGAATTTACTTCGTATTAATAGTAATACGAAGTTAATTCTGCTAACTTCGTATTACTAGTACTTAATTATTGATCTAGCAGAATTAACTTCGTATTAATAGTAATATCAATAATTGTAATGATAAGGAAAAATTATAGAATAATACGATTAATTTTAAAATTAATAGTATTTGTTATAAGAATTCCTTTAATTAATCCTATTAATTTTATTGTAATAAGATTTTACCATTACCTACACAACATGATAAGTATAATTTACAAACTTATGTTCTCATTCATCCTTCCAAGCTGTATGTAGCCCTTACGGATGATAGATTAAATTACGCATTGTTTGATAGCTTAAGTGAATGTTAAAACGTTAACAATAAGTTTATGATATCTTTGTCACCTTCTGTTTTGTCCACAATTAATAATCTAACCTGTGAAACTAAACTCTTGACACTTCAGTCAATTACGTCACTTCCAGAAACATGCGATTCGAAAATAATATACGGCAATATGTATTTATGGCAAAAACTTAGTGATAGACGGTTTATTTATGTTCAATCTAAACCAAATAAATTGACTGTTAAATGTACAAATGATAATAAGATTTTGGATTATACCGTACAAGGCACTGGAATATTATCCTTAAAAAATGATTGAAATGCGTTGCATATTACCAAACATTGCAATTTCACCCATCGCATGATTATAAGGCTGTGCTGCCTAGCCAAATATCAATCGATTTTAACGTAATTGAAGACGATTATTGCTAATACAATTTACTAAACCACAGTTCTAATGTTCTAAACCTAATTAAAAAGTAAAGTAAAGTTACAGCCCATATACGTCCCACTGCTGGGCACAGGTCTCCCCTCATTTCTGAGTGGGTTTCAGGGCAAGGAAGTGTCCGCCGCGCTGCCCCAATGTGTGTTGGCGAACTTCACATGTCTTCGAAATATTTTTTTCTTATTCCTCAGACATGCAGGTTTCCTCACGATGTTTAACCTTCACCGCCGAGCACGTGGTAAATCAGCACTTTAAATTGCAGTTAAAAATTTCATTGGTGCTGGCGGGGATCGAACCCGAGTGCTGTGCGAGTGCGAGAGCGAGCGTTAACCATCTGAGCTACCACGTCTCTACCCAATTACGCTAACAGATATTGATTTGGAATCGTTAAAATTAGAATCATATAAATTAGATATTTTAAAGAATCAATTTCATCAAGCCGAGAATCAGCCTCATATTGTTAAATACGGGCACTATTATTCAACGCTTACTTATATTGTAATTTCCGGTATTCTTAGTTATATACTGTATAATAAGATATATAATAAATGCTTTCCGAATTGTTATAAAAGTACATCTTGTTGCAATGTATAACAGTAATGTAATAAAAAGTGTAATAAAAATGATACACTTAATACTTCTATTGAACTAAGGGATATTTCTGTGAATCAATTAAATGCGACAAGAAATCGATTAGTAGTCTCCTAGAAATAGAGATAAGTAAAAATAAGGACAAGGTTCAATTTAGGAAATTTAACGGAGCTTCTTCTAACCGAAATTTAAGCAATTATTAAATTTTAAAACTTATTAATTGCCTTTCTTAACATTTTTCTTGTTATAAATATATAATTAATATTGCTACCTTACCTTAACAAGATTAAAATGTATGAATTTCTTCTTAAATTTATTTTAATATCTCTTACCATTTCTTAAGTTATCAATTGATAATTGTTATTGATATTGTTACACACAATTAAAATAATGATTTTTTTTTCAAAAATCATTTTTATGTTTTTGAACAAGTTCCTTAGTTATTAATATATAAATATTACTTTACTTTAAAATGTAGCGATTAAAACTCATTATTTCTTTTTCAAGTATTTATATTCCTTATTATTACGTTTCTTAGTTGTTAATTGAATAAGATTGTCAATTAAACTAAAGTATTAGCTAATGCAATTGTATCTGTTAAAATTATTTTAATTGTTGAATGATTTTACTGTATTTAAATATTTTATTGTATTAACTTAGGACCTTGACTTTATTGTATCCTACGTTTATCTCAAAGGATAAGCCTCCGTTTTAAGGCGGGAGATGTTATGAACCCATGTACAAGGTAGTAATTGTTGTTGTGAGCATTATGTAAAGTATATAAGTGATTTTCATATAATTTAGGCAGTCAAACTCTAACCATTTTTCGGTACACAACTTTCTTACAGTTATAATATTCCGAATTGTAATTAAATTAAATTAGTTTTACAGCAGTGAAAGGAGTCTTTTTTTTTAAAGTAACTCAGGCGAGCCATCCTAACATTACGAACCGATGACAATAGAATCATTTTATAACTATGACCTGATATTCTCACTAGGGTCATCACAGCTCATGCTTTAGGTTTTTCTTAAAATCTAATATTATTCAATTATTTAAAAAATTTAAGAGACAAACGAATAATGACTAGAGAAATGTTCAGCCCTCTTTTTTTCTACTGGTAGATGTTAATTACAAGGTAAAGTTATTGAA
The DNA here is from genome assembly GCA_036936625.1 of Parnassius smintheus behrii. Lineage (NCBI taxonomy): Eukaryota > Metazoa > Arthropoda > Insecta > Lepidoptera > Papilionidae > Parnassius > Parnassius smintheus. The sequence goes on from JAUPFT010000016.1 coordinate 4,753,274, forward strand.
TTATTATCATTATTAACAGCCCTTCACAAGTTCACTGCTAAACGTAAACCTCTGCAAAAGAATACCACAAAGAACGGTCTCGTTTTTGACCAAAAGTTAATAAATAATTTTTAATTTATGGAGCAGCGCGAAGTAAAATTTTAAATGAGGATATTTGAAACAGCATTTTCCTTAAAATAAAGATAATTTTTGATCTAAACATTGAAATATAAATATTATAAAAAATATAATAAAGTATTTGCAGTACTTACCTGGGGCTTTTTCTTGGCGAAAACAAAAGCTATAATATATATATATATTGCTTATATTTAAACGGATATTAACGTTTTTTTAAACTTCGAAAGCACCAAACGAAATATGGGAACAAACTTTATGTCTTAACTTATGCGTGCGTCACGATGTATTTACCTCGTCATCAACAATTGAAATAAACTCCCGGGAAAATTTTAGATGACCTAAGTCGACTGCGCATGTGCGTGTCCAGAAAATATACAGATGGTATCCTTTAATACATATAGTATGTCATCTTTGATATTATTTCATCAATGATTTTGTAATAACATTAACATTATTGATTACTATAAAAACAACTTAATTTATTAATAAGCTAGCTATATACAAATTTACGTTGTTCTGATATGTATTGAATATTGTTATGAACGCATGCAAATTTGGTTTGCAATATATTTTTTCGCTCATTTTGGTTTTATTGAAACGTGTATCGTTTTTAGAGTGTATTTAATATTAAATATTAGCAGGGGGAAAAAAGAAATTTCTGCGGCATCTGTGTGAAAATCCAGAAACTATTATAACTAGAGTTGCTACGTCGTAGATGCCATTCGTCGATAGATCACTCTATTATTAATTCAATTCCAGAGCTATCTGGTGTCCATTGATCATGTGAAAATAAAGGTATTTTTTCTAATGCCAACAAGTAACAATATAAATTAAATTGCAACATATTCCTGTACTGTTTTCCACAGTGCTTAGCAGTAGTGAAATGAATAATTGCGCACATGTGTCTTCGTTTTTGCTGTTATCTAGATAAATTGTGGGAGCCTCAGTATTACTAACGCTCCATCTGACCCTTCCTTCACCTTTTAACAAGAGCTAAGTACAGAACAATGCCGACGTAATGGTCTGGGCATCGGGATACTTCGCTGTTGTTCCTTGGTTCGACGTTGAAGTCAACATTTTCTTAACTTGGTAGAGCCAAGCTGCAGCCGCAGCAGCATATTAGCGTGAATGGGTCAGCTCGGCCGGGATAAGACCACGTTATTACAGAATACCAGCGTAAAATAGCAGCTTAATACTGCTGTGTTTCTTTTTTTTTGTGAGTAGATAATCGGGGACCCTTTTTACTGGAAACAACATTTTGATTCATAACCGATAACATAGATAAACGTAGATGTCTATATACCACATCATTCACTTACCATCACGTGGACTGTGTGCTCGTTTTTCGCTTATATACTATATAAAAATACATTTATGTCAAAATACAAATAGTTTTTTCGGATCTGGTTGTTTTTTTTTCCTAGATAGAACTGCCAAAGACACTCTTAAATAGATATAATATTATAAAATAGGTGTAAAAGATGGATAGAGTGTTTTTAAGACATTTTTAAGTGAAAAATGTGCGTGAGTTACTAACCAGAGGGTGCACTGAACTGATATAGTCAATATAAACAAAATTAAGTTAGGATGGGTGTATTCCTTTTATGTAAACTCAATATAGCTATATAAATATACAATATAGCTTTAAAATAGTGGATTAATATTATAATTTAACTATTTAGACCTTAATGTAAATCCTAAATGTCACCTCAATCTTGGCCCACAAAAGTATAATAAAATTAAAATTTTTAAGGAAAATAATAACCGACTTTTCACATGATAGCTTATGAAACCTGAGCTTTCTTTTTAGTTTTTGAAGTCGCTTTTTACTTTGTCAAAATATATTGTTATATTTGTTAATGATTGTTTCGAAATAAATTCTCTTTCTCTGTTCTTTAGGCTGCATTTAATCACTGAAAATTTGTAATTTTCCTGGCAACTTATATAAAAACTTTATAATAAAAGTGCTCCATTCCTTTTAAAAGTTAAAAATGTTAAAGTGTGTATGTATTTCCTCATCTATGTATTTACTTATATACTACTTTATGCTGTCCATATATATTAATATAGTTTAATAGTTTGTAATAATAATAAAGTTATTGTTGTTGCTAAACTATAAGTTTCTATTCTTGCTACTGTCCATCTAAATGTTGCCTGAAAGAGATTACTTTTAGTGATAGATTAGACGATAAGACCGCCCCTTAGATACATTTTTTTCTATTTTTGTTCATATTTATACTATTTTGGCGTACAATACAGTGTTATCTATTTATCTATGTATATTATTCTATATATCTATCTAAGGACAATGGGCGGGGCTATGTTATTTGCAATGGGTGGAGCTGCAGCTTGTGTGTTGGCCCTGACCTCCTCCTTGTGGAGTGGAGATGGGTGGGATGCACGGCCCGCTTTCTAGAAACGTAAAGGCCAAAGGTTATATGCAACTACGCAGTAGCTACGGATCAATACGTACATAAATTTACAATTACCGGTGTAAATTTTAACATTGCGTCTGAGAAAAAAATCTTACAGTCGTAAATATATATGTGAATTCGTTACCACCAGGAGGAATATAGTCAATCAGTGACTTCAAATAGTTTAAAAAGGGTCCACGGTTCGACTCAGTTACTTAAACCAGCATTATATTGTTATTCTGTGACGAAATTTTTTAAGATTCTAAAGTCCAAAATGATAACAAGAAATTTTTATCTTTTTGGACTAAATAAATTCAAAAATTAAATTTTATTCTAGAAACTTAAATTACCTGCGGAATTTTATTCGCCGTTTCGTATCAGGACAAATATATCTAATTTTGAAACGGTAGCAGATTAAAAATACATGTTGACGTTTAACAGAAGAAACTAAAAACTTTCTGCACATAGAAAGAGGACAACGATACTTTCTTAAAGTTATGTAGTTCCCATCAGATTCCATACCAAACAACTATATAGTATATGTGACGTTCTTACGGTTAGGCAGCTATATATTTTACAGACAATTTTAAAAACATTTATTAACTCGCCATATGATCCAAAAAACTATCTATACAGGGGAATCATTACGTTATTAAAGAAATTTATGTAAAATCTAAATTTGCTGAGGGATAGGACAGGGCCCAATTAAGATATATTTACAATGGTTTAAACAAAACATTTAACTTTCACTGGCTTAAGTGGCTTAAATACTTACCGACCGTTGTAAAAAATTAAACTACCACATCACAGAAAACATTCTACGATACGTAATTAAATAGTTTATCTATTAAATAAACATGTGTTTATTAAGTAAAATAACATAAATATAATAGGTATGCTAACCCTGTGAACACCTACAATCAAACGTACACATGCATACACACACACCACACATACATTACCCCCCGCTCACACACATACACACACACACACACACACACACACACACACACACACACACACACACACACACACACACACACACACACACACACACACAAAACACACTAACATTAGATCATAGGTAATCTTGCTCGGCTTATCTCAGTATTTAATATTAGTAGAAAGAGCGATGCCTCCTGACACAGGTATGCTTTAATACTTACTAGGAGGCTTCAATTACTGCATTGTTTAGTATGCCCCACTGACCTCAATATGTAGTGTAGAAATATATAAATATTTAGTATTATTTTCATTTTAATTTCAAGTTTCAACAGATGAAATTTTAATCATTTTGGTCGAAAAACAAATTCAGACATTTCATTCTTTTCATATTCATTTCATTTAATTTCCGCTCAATCCTCTTAGAAAGCTTATATGTTGCGTACGTTGCATAGCTGGGCACATTATGCGAAGTGAATTTTTGTTTATCGTTGTCTTTTATCGGCCCAATTTTATATCACCAATTTTAAAGAAAAAAGGTTCCGCAATGGCAGCCTCGTTCCGTTTGGTGACGTGTATGGCGGCCCACTACTGGATGCTGAAAGTCGATAGATGCATGTGATTCAGGACCGTTTCGTTTATGCTCAGTAGTTAACTTGTAATATGCTGTTATGATAATGATGATGTTTAAGAACAGCTCGTAACATTCCATTGAACAACAATGAAGAAAAATGTAAAAGATAATCCTAATAATTATGCTTTGTTTTTCAGAGAAGCATGGTTGACAAATGAGTACAGTCTACTTAATTTGTAAATGAATGCTATATAAAATATGTATATCTATATCAAATGGGTTGTTATCAATGCTCGGTAAAAAAAGTGCCGCTACTAGTAAAAAGGGTCTCAGGTTCTCTTCATCTGCTACAACTTTACGTGTAGGTTACCGTGCGATTGCGGTCCTTCCCCGGTTGAGCCATTCGTCAGCAGCGTGACTCTATCACGTATAAAAAATGTTGATTTTTGCTTTCTTTGTTGCTATTGGTAAAAATAACTTCCTCTTATTGTGTAAGACTACAGACTAAGTATTTACGTTGTTATATATTTAGCAATGCAACAAGTAAAATTATTTATGTAAGATAAAAGGAAGTATCGACAAGATGTGGAAAATCAATTCTCGTTATTTCCGAGAGAAGTAGGATGCTACATTGTCTTTACATTCTTTTCTCTGAAAGATTTATAGAATTGATGAGCGAGTGCAGGAGAGAGAAGCAGTGTTTTTTGTTATTTGTTGATTTCACTTGAATCATAATATAATTCTTGTTATTGAAATTGCATAAGGTATTGACGATGTCTCATATGCCAATACATTGGAAACCAGGATGTCAAAAATATGACCTAAGTAAAAAATCGCTTTTTTGACGAGAACGAACTTTGGGAAAATTGACAATTTAGCTCTGTTTGGGGATTGAATCTCCACGTTTTATAGTTAAAGATGATAAACGAGTTGTCCACTTGTTCGTTAGTAAATTATGTGACGAATAATGTAGATGAGATTAATTTATAATGCGTCGTTGTTATTAAAAAAGGGTCTCTGATTCTCTACACACAAGTTAAGCAGCTAATTTACGCCGGTATTCTGTGAGAGCGTGGTCCTTCCCCGTTCAGCCCAACCATTCATGCTGTAATGAACTTTTCCACGGTATAGAAATATTACAACCTTTGTTTCGCAAAACTCCTATCCTCCTCCTGTATTCAGTTATCCCAAGTAAGTAAAAAATAAAATTATTAGCCCTATCTCTGGAATGAAAACAAAATTTTGTACTATACGGATTTTATTAACTTTTTGATTCATTCATCGCCTTGCAAAATGTACCGGGCGAACTTGGCAATTTATTGTCAAAAATATAAACTGTCAGTCGTAGGACTACACGTTAGGAGTGAAAACTCCTTAGCTTCCCAAACTTTAAACTTTGTTTTTAGGTTATTAAGAAATACTTTTAGAAATATATTTTTATTAGAAATTATTTTTATCAACGTATTAATAATATAATAAAATTTTCATTTATTGCGCTTTTTTGGATTAAAGAAGATGATTGTTATCTATATAATAGAAACAAATTAATAAATACATTAATTTTATAAGATTTAATCAATTGGATTTTCAACATTATGTAACGTCGTAATTTAATTTTCAAATGAAATAAATAACTTTTGGCTTTCTATTATTAAATTTTAATACTTTTCCAAAAATATGCAACGTAAATGGAACACACATTTTATAAGAATATAATGGCCGACACATATTTATCTCTCCTCTCCGCTCCACCAATCACAAATTAACGCCTCACTACGTGACACCAGACAGCACACCGCACCACGTGACTCCTTTTTATACAACCTATTTTTACTTTATTACAATTATTATGTTCATTAATTTTATGCATCTGAGCGTGATGGTCACGCGAGTTCAGTTTACACTTCAAAAAATTGTAATATATTTTGTCGTTAATATATTTTATAAATTGGTTATTACATTTTTGCTATGTTTTAATGATTTAGGAAACTTGCTATATTTATGAAAAACGAGATATCACTTTTTTAGTTCAAAATGAACTCATTAAAAATTAATTAAATTATCACTGCGAATACCGAGACTTGGCTTATTAAGAGCGACTCGGATTGAAGCTATGAAACCTGCTTTAGCCTTAGACAGGTAGTGAAGACAAACAAAAACGAAGTCCTATTGTTTTGAAAGGTTTAGATTAATTTACTTAAACTATTTTCATTGTATAACGTCGAATGGAATATTCCTATGGGTAAACGCTACTGACAATGGAATTAAATTTGTTATGCGAGAGAGCCACTAGTGCAACAAACAAACGCACAAAATTACCCTTATCCTATAAAAATATCATTTAACTTCAATGTATCATCATTCCGAATTAAACAATATAACTTCTTCCCAAATTTAAAGCGATATCTCCAAAATAATTAATTTCATCTGCGGTTGCAATACGCCGTGTATCAGCTACTACGAGTATATTATAAAAATTAATACACATGATTTAATAGCTCCTGGGGATGAGATGATCGCTGCCAACCCGTATAGAGTTAAAAAAATTCTATAACAATAGGGGGTCAAAGATTTTATTATTATTAATAATAATGTATTTATATTTTCATAATAATTACTGGTTCCTCTTAAGAAACACGTTTATTATACGTCGTGCAAAGCTAGGCAGCATTATGTTAACATTTTACGCTAATATCGCTGTTATACCATACCGTCACACGTGGTGCCATAATATAGGTTTTGGTGACCGTTTGGACTAAACAGCCATTTTTTATATTAATACGCTTAGCCGACCTCTATATAGTATCAAATTAGCCGATTTTAACCAACTTCAACAAAATATTATATTATAATTCTCAATTTGACAGTATTTTTTATATGAGTTACCTCAGAACTTTTTTCTAGGTGAACCGATTTTGACGATCCATTTTAATTAAAATATTTATATCGGACCATATGAAAATTACTAGATTTTTCATGCGGTCGCATATAAATTTGATCAAGTTCTGGCCAGTTGTTTATGAGTTATCCTTAATAATGCGTTTTTGACTTCGACTACATTGATGATATTCTCATTTATATTGAAGTCGGTTGTAAATTTTTTTTTAAGTCTACCACTTGTGTAGACCCAATCCTTGAATTTGTAGTAAGTACCTATTCTCACGAAATACCATCGTGAAATAAGTATTTTGTATTTCTTTTGAGTCCGTAATTAGCTCAAGGTTGGACAAGGACCTCCCTCGATGTGGGATTTACGCGTAGTAGAGCCATGCTACTAGCTATGTTATGGTCACGAATGCGTCAGCTTGCCCGATGAATGACCAAGCTCTTACAGAATACCAGCGAAAAATAACAGCTTAATTCTGATGTATTTCGTATGATGAGTGTAGAGAACTGGAGACCCATTTTACCGGATACGAGGTATTCTATCTGAGCCTTCAATGGTGACAAAGCGTTTGCATTTTGATTTTTAATAAAGGATTTAATTAACCGTTTACGGGCTACAGCATCCACTAACCATCAGGTGGGCTGTGTACTCATTTGTCACCCTTAGTCTATAACAAGAGAAGTTTTCAAAGTGACTGGATATTAGGGGTAGCGTCAACCGTGTAGTTAATTGCATTGTACGAATATTCACTACCCAATATTATCCTGTGGGTATCGAACAGCGGTGGTCAACCCGCACGCTAATCTTGGTAAATATGATAAATATTCTCCAATCCATATGGAAGACGTTTGTTCAGCAGTAAACTCTTGAATAAATTAATGAATAAATTAATGACTAGTTGCGTTGAATTGATGAGTTACGTTGGGCTGGAAAAACAGATGATATATATTTGGAAAATTAATTGTGATTAAGTGATGTTTATTATACATTTAATGTGTGTAAATAAAACACATTTTTTAGTATATATAAAACCAAAAAAACATATTTTAATAGTAGGTATTAGTATTGTTTAATAGTAGGTATTATGTACATTACCCTATATTAACAGTGTAAGAATATCTACTACCTCACAGCATCCCAGTGAGTCTCATAAGAGAAGACAGAGAGAAACAGAAGATGGCCAGCAGCGTGTCCTTAATAACGACTAAAAATAAATATCAACCCGCTTGTCGGCTATGGCAGGTAGGGAAAATCCCATGAGGCAACCTATGGGCCTATGTTGAGCACTGGACTTTAATAGGCTGTAACTCAAGGGTATCTACGTTATAAAAACATTAAATCTGGCTCGCCCATCTGGAAGATTCAATAATAATTTTACAGGTAAATGTAACACAATGAATAAAACTATTTTAGTCATTCTATCGCGTTTCGTTTTACTTATTTTTAATTCCAATTAAAATTTTTAATAAAACTTTAATAACATTTCGCCATGGAAATGCATGGAGACTGATGTGAATGACAGCCCGATATCAAAGTTAACCCGCAGTAGCTTTACCGCTTTGATTACTAATTTTAGTCTGCGATGCAGATATTTACCGGAGATTGAAATTCTGCAGTTAGTCGTCACAGCTTTATCCTCGATACTATTAAACGAGCAATTCTTGTATATATATATATATATATATATATATATATATATATATATATATATATATATATATATATATATATATATATATACAGAGTGTCCGGTCGCGGACTAGCGATATTTTAGGTACTTATAATACAGCTATTTTAATATAAAAATACACTACACACTGAGGTCTAATCCCCTCCCCCTCTATTTGGCAGCCATTTTGTTTTTTTCTTGAGATATTCTCTACGCGTTCACGAAAAAAGTCATATCTCTCAAAGTTTTAGTCGTAATGAGATAAAAATTAACTCATTCGGAGGCCAATAATATTGCTTATCGTTTACATTATCAAAATTTTTGTTAACATAGTTGTAACTTTGAAGAAAAAAAATTTAACTTCAAATAAATGTCAAAAAAATATGCTAATCGGCAAATTATTGTAAATTCCTGTAAAAAAAAACCCGTTCACCCTTTTTATTTTTATACTAGATCGACAGATTTTGAGTTAAGCTACAATGCAACATAAAGTTTACAACTGTATCTTTATTACTTTAAGAATTATTGTTGTTTGAACATAGCATATGCGCAAACACATGCGCATAGCTGTATTATATGTACCTAAAACATCGCTAGTCCGTGACCGGACACACTGTATATATATAATCGGAATCTCGGAAACGGCTCCAACGATTATCATAAAATTTAGTGTCCAGGGAGTTTCGGGGGCAATAAATCGATCTAGCTAGGATTTATTTTTAGAAAATGTCATTTTGTCCGTGTTTTCAGGCAATGAAAAACTGCTACAATATAAGAAGGTTAGACACTGTGTTAACGATTGTAATAGCTCAAGTGGACATCGAGTGGTCGCGAAATCGTAATGCGTTGGTTCGCGTCCCGTCTTTGGTCCGATTTTTTTTCCTTTTTTTTGCAAGTTCCCTTCTTTTGTGAGAAAATCTATTATTTCGAGCCCTTTTTTAGTTTTTTTTAAAAAAATACAAAACTTTTATTTATACTTTGATTTTTATTCAAATAATCAGTTCAGTTTTTTTTATTACGTCAATAAGATCAAAAATATTATTCATCGGTATGTAATTTGTATCTAAATGTAATTTCAAAAAAAAAACCGAGCAAAGCTCGGTCATCCGGGTACTCCTTGATTAAGTATCAAAATGCAGATGCGTTGTCACCCCTGAGGACTCAGATGGAATGCCTTGTTTCCAGTAAAAAGGGTCACCGGTTCTCTACACTAACCATACAAACTGCAGCAGCATTAAACTGCTATTTTATGCTGGAATTTGTGAGAGCGTGGACCTTCCCTGGTCGAGCCAACTCATTTGTGCCACAATCACAATATGACTTCGCTATTTCGCTATAGGAGACAGAAATTTATATTTATATGTACATAGATGTATAGATTAAAAGAAACGACCAATTGTTGTTGTCATTTAATTTTATTCCATTAAAGAAAATGTTATAATACTTTACACGTAAAGCAAGTGCTTTATTACGTTGCATATTAAAAAATATGTAAATTATTAATGATAAAAAATTTCTAAAGATTCATTACAATTCTTTAAATTTACATTAAACATGCTAAATAGCGAACAAATTACACTAATAAAACTAAACCTTGTAATATAACTAATTAAATGTAAATGTTACGGCTCATAGCCAAACTGCGGCAACAAGTTGTCTCCTTCACAAACCTTCACCGACCTCTAATTTATAAATTGTATAGCGTTATTCAAGCTGGTATCCTCCCCAAAGATATTCAAAATGTTATTATATCTATATGGAATAATGAATTGTTGACAATAACTGACTTGGGAGAAAAAAAATTTTGACCTAATACTTAAGGAGATATAGCCCTTCTTTGGAGGAATACTAACCTGACTTCCTAGACTTCCTTGTCTGCGTTTGAGATGTGGTTCCTATTTTAAGATTTAGTGCCTAACACATATATCTATGTCAAGATTTAGTGACTAATTAGTGGCTGTCAGTAAAAAAAAATAATTTGATTTATGAGATAGAACTTAGTGGAAAAGTTACTTAACTTGCTACGTAAATAAAAATGACAAATTAATAAAAGACAGAAGGAAATAGTCAAGTAGCAGTTTTTTTTCTTTTAAAAATTATATACTTCATATTCCTATCAGATTCAGTAGTACTATTAGGAGGATTCCAGTTTGAAGAACGAATTGAATAAGATGTATTCATGCATGAGTTGTACAGGAGTTTAGTCAAAAGTGATCGGGTGCACATTGTTGTAGCTGTACTCGGCTTCTACGGAAACAATTTACCTATTTACATTTAACTGTTTTTTTTAATTTCTAATAAACTCATAATTAAAACTTTATGTTATTCGAATAAAAAAAAACATTAAGGTATAGAGGTATACCCAATTGCTCAAAGAAACGCGAATAACAATGTGAAAATTCCAGTAAGAATAAAACTCTTCTTCGCAGTGCCGTATACTTCTTTCAGTGACAACCATTTACCAGCATTCCATGCGCAGTATCTTATTCCGTTAAAATAATGAAATGCGAATGGGGCGCCTAATAATATCTTTATAATAACAATAAAATGCTTCGAGAGATCAAAGCTTTGTATTACGGACACATAAGTCTCCACACCATTGGAGAGGAACAAAGCACCTCCAGACAGCAGTAAGGCATAGGATAGCACCATGACACCTGAAATTAAGAGAATATTTTAGGTGGGCTCGCGTTTAGATTTTCGATAATTCATTTTAACAGTTTCCCTGTCCGCGAAAAAAATGCAATAGTTAAACAATCGAATTGTTCATACTCGTATATGACTCACGGGACAGACTTATATGGTGAAGCTATGAACTAAACTTTTATAGTCTTTGCGTTATAGCATGGTGCGGATGACAGCTTACACATTAGCATGTCTAGAGATGGAACAATTTTAAATCGAATTAAAAAAGGCGATAACGATACACAAAGCAAAGCAAAAATTATCGATTAGCTATCAATAAAAAAATTAAAACAGGAATATATTGTTTTATGAATAATTAATATGTATGTAAATTTTAGTACAATTTAATACAAATTATGACATTATTACATATTATACTATGTGTATTCATTTGAGAATAAAAATCATCTTCTATTATATACTCGTATGTTTATTGCAACATTTATCTTGACATTAATACAAAGAATTGACTACCATCACCTGTAATTTTCAGTACGGCGTTAACTACACCTGCAGCTTATCACGACTACTAGCGTCTTTCGCCTTCCTACCTGGCAACACTAGTACACACATATAATATATATATATATATATATATATATATATATATATATATATATATATATATATATATATATATATATATAGTACCCGGTTGACCGAGCTTTGCTCGGTATTTTTCGCTCGGTTTTTTCTTTAATTCGTGTGTTTTGGAAATTATATTTAGATACAAATTACGTACTGATAAAATATGAATAATATTTTTTGATCTTAGCGACATAATAGAAAAAACTGAAATGGTTATTTGAATAAAAAATCATGAGTGCAATTAGTTTAATTTAAATTTTCGTGTATTTAAAAAATACTAAAAAAAGGGCTAGAAAAAATAGATTTTCTCAAAAAAGAAAGAAACTTGAAAAAAAAATTAAAAAAGTCGGTCGGTCGGTCTGGGCTCGAACCATGGTATTACGATTCTGTGACTGCTCATTATACCATTAAGCTATTTATAATCATTGACAATTTGTCAAAATTTACCTTCTTATTCTAACGATATTGTAGCAGTTTTTCATTACCTAAAAACACGGACAAAAAGACATTTTCTAAAAATAAATCCTAGCTAGATCGATTTTTTATCCCCGAAACTCCCTGGACACTAAATTTTATGAAAATCGTTGGAGCCGTTTCCGAGATTCCGATTATATAGATATATATATATATATACAAGAATTGCTCGTTTAAAGGTATAGGATATATATATATATATATATATATATATATATATATATATATATATATATATATATATATATATATATATATATATATAAGTTGCGTGCGCGCTGCGTCTCGAGACGGTCGTGTCATATGTGATTGCAGTGAAACCGTTACGGCGGCGGCGTTACAAGGTTCGAAAATGACGTTAAAATGTAATAGTTGTAATATAGTTATTAGCGAGTTATTAGCATACGTGCAAAACAAGCTGTCTGTAGCAGATGAGGACAGCATTGTTAAAATATGTGCTTCTACGTTCTCATCGGAACAAATTGGGGATGCAAAAAACTTGCTCGTGAATTCCCTACCGGCGGATCAGCGCAAAACTACGAGGAAGGGTAAAGGCAAAGAAAATCGCTCTTTGAACGATATAATCGGCCTTTTTAAGGTCACCGACCCTGACGTTTTGCCAATTTTCGTGGCGAGAGATTTAGATAAATTGCCTCCGATTACATTTGATCACCTAGACGTATCTAAACTATTGAAGGATCTGGCTGTTGTGCAGGCTGACATTAAAAATATCAAGTCTTCATACGTAACTGTCGACCAGCTGGAAGAGGTTAAAAGGGAGTGCCAACATTTTAAACATACGTCGCCGCCTTTTTCGGCGGTAAAGGTGAACATGCGAAGAGGAGCATATCGAGACAGTGGTCCGATTGGATTGTCGCAATTCGATGATACGATTATTACGAATCACAGTCAACATCTTAACGAGGAACCGTCATCTCCGAAAGATTATAATCTAAATTACAGATGTATAAATTTTATGGAGGGTAATTATAAATCTCAAGGAGCGGTCGACAGCGGTGTCTCAGCTGTTGAAGGAGCGCGCGTCACGGAACAAGTAATCGGTGCGGTAGCGGGTGCGGGCCGGCCTAGTATTGCATCATCGCCGACGCCCGCGCCGACCGAGCCACGAGCCAGCCCGCCAGCCAGCACGGGGGCAGCGTCGAAACATGCAGAGGGTGCAATTGCGCGGTCTTTCGCCGAGGTAGCGAGCGCGGAGGGGAAGTGGAGAGTGGTGAGACGAGGCCAGAAACAAAGGAGATACCGTTATACGGGAGCCGCGGGTGTGTCCAACGAAGAAAGTAATTTTAAAGCGGCAGATCGTAAAGTGCCCATGTTTATAACGATGGTTCATCGGGACACGACGGAAAATGATATTGTGCAATACGTTTACAATAAAACGAGAGAAAAGATAACACTCGAAAAGATTTCCTTTAGTAAAGAAAACAAGGACTACAACGCTTACAAATTTTTTGTATCAGAGCGGAAAATAGATATTTTCTTAGATAAATCGCTTTGGCCCCAAGGTGTGATCTTTAGGCGCTTCGTCAACTTCAAGCGAAACCATAGCTCTGGAACGAACGGTACAGTAAATACCGTGAACGGCCCGACCCCAAATGGTAATGGATAAAATCCTCCCGTGTACTTTTGTCAGTTTCAATTGTAAAAGTATAAAACGATCAGCTGAGCATGTGAGGCAGTTGTGTCAGTCATCGGATGTTATTGCGCTTCAAGAAACGTGGTTATTTCCACACGATATTCAGTTTCTTAGCGAGATTGATGACCGTTTCGGCAGTACGGGCACCTCTGCGATAGACACGGCGGCGGGGATGGTCTGCGGGCGACCTTACGGAGGTGTAGCGTTATTGTGGAATAAAAGTGTCTTTCAAAATGTGTCAGTAATAAACTGTGATAATCCGCGTATATGTGCGATAAGAATAGTGTTGGGTGATAGGTCCATCCTAGTGTTTAGCGTATATATGCCGACGGATACAGTGGTAAATCTCACGGAGTTTACGGACTGCCTCAGCTCGGTGAGTGCTATTATTGATAATAGTAATATAGAATGTGTCTATATACTCGGCGACTTTAATGCGCATCCAAACGAACGCTTTTATGCAGAGTTGACGTGTTTCTGTGACGAACAAAACTGGTCATGTATAGATGTACAGTTTTTAGGAGTGAGCGCGGACACATACACATTTGTTAGTGAAGCCCACGGGTCGAAAAGGTGGCTAGATCACTGTATAACCACGAAATCTGCGGCATCGTCTATTTTGAATGTTCATGTAAAGTACGATGTGTTGTGGTCTGACCATTACCCTTTAATAATTAAATGTAATTTAGATATTGTTAAACCGAAGTATACGAGTACACATAAAGTTGTAAACGAGATTCTATGGGGAAATAGAAAACCGGAAGATATTTTATTATATACGAAATTATGTAATGAAAAGTTGAGATCAATCGATTTCCCCGAAGAGTTTCGTTCTTGTAGTGATTTTACTTGCGAGTCTACCGATCACAATTTACTTATCGATAAATTATATGGCGAAATTATAGATATTTTGACGGTGGCCGCAACGGAATCCAACACTGTAAGATTGCGTGGCGGGAGGCGGCCGGTGGTTGGGTGGAACAGGTATGTGCGCGATGCTCACGGGGAGGCCAGATCTAAATTTTTAATGTGGGTTTGGTGGGGTAAACCAGATAGTGGAGAAGTTTATGAGGAAATGCGGCGTAGTCGCAATTTATTTAAGTCACGCTTACGCTGGTGTCAAAACCACAGCGAACAAATTAAAATGGACATTGCGGCTACGCAGCATTCGAACAATGACTTTAAGAACTTTTGGAAATCTACCAATAAATTAAATGGTAGACCTGGCTTACCAGTGAGCGTTGAGGGTATTAATGACCATAGTCTCATAGCGGACATGTTCAGGGACCATTTTGCGGTGACGTCACCGTTGCGACCATCACAGCTTGGAAGAGATGAATGTACGGGTGGTCAGGAGATTGGAATCCGATTTACAGCAATGGATGTCAATAATGCTATAGCCTCTATGTCCCGTGGCAAGTCTCCTGGCCATGACGGTCTGAGTATTGAACACCTAAGGTATGCGGGTCCTCATCTGCCCGGAGTGCTTGCCATGTTTTATAACTTGTGCATGGCACACTCGTACTTGCCTTCAGCGCTGATGAAAACTGTGGTGGTGCCAATTGTGAAGAACAGAACGGGGGATGTGTCTGATAAATCCAATTACAGGCCTATCTCACTAGCCACGGTTGTTGCGAAGGTTCTTGACAGTTTGCTTAGCGTCCACCTTGATAAATATATAACCTTACATGATAATCAGTTTGGTTTCAGGCCAGGTTTGTCAACTGAGTCGGCCATATTATGTCTGAAGCAGACTGTTAGGTACTATTCGGTTAGGCGTACACCTGTATATGCCTGTTTTCTCGACCTTAGTAAGGCTTTTGACCTGGTAAATTACGGTATCCTATGGCAGAAATTGAAAAATACTGGACTGCCTGAAGAAGCAACCAGAATCTTCAAATATTGGTACCGTAACCAGGTCAATGTTGTGCGATGGTCCGAATCTTATTCGCAGCCATATAGGTTGGAGTGCGGAGTTAGACAGGGAGGCCTAACCTCCCCTAAGCTCTTCAACCTATATGTCAATGCCCTCATAGAGGAGCTCAGTGGCACACATGTCGGTTGTCACATTGACGGAGTATGTCTTAGCAACATCAGTTACGCTGACGACATGGTGTTGCTGAGTGCTTCTGTTTGTGGCTTAGCGAAACTGTTGAGCATATGTGAAAACTATGCTCACAGTCACGGCTTAATTTATAATGTGAAAAAAAGCGAATGTATGGTCTTTCAGGCCAGGGGAAAAGCATTACCATCAATTGTACCACCCATTAAATTATATGGTACGCCGTTAAAAAGGGTGTCGCAATTTAAATATCTAGGTCATGTGGTAACCTTTGACTTGAAGGACGATGCTGATATCGAGAGAGAGCGCAGAGCATTGTCGGTTAGGGCGAACATGATAGCTCGCAGGTTTGTTCGTTGTTCCACCCCGGTTAAAGTAACGCTATTTAGAGCTTACTGTTCTTCATTTTACACAAGCAGCCTGTGGATCGATTTTACGCAGAAACAGTACAATGCTCTGCGCGTTCAGTACAATAATGCTTTTAGGATGCTGATGGGACTGCCTCGATTCTGCAGTGCGTCGGGTATGTTCGCTGATGCGCATGTTGATTGTTTTCACTCGATCATGCGCAAGCGGTGCACATCCCTGGTACGCAGGGTTGGGGATAGTCCCAGTGGCGTCCTGAGGGCATTTGCTGACAGGCTGGATTGTCAGTACCTGAACCACTGCCGTATGGTGCACGTGCTGACAAATCAGGGCTGTCTTAGATATAAGATATAGATTAAGGTAGTTTTAAGTTTACTAACATTAGACTAGTGTTTTCCTTATATATGTTACTAACAAATATGATCTTTAAGGTCGAAATAAAATGATTTAATTTTAATTAATTATTTTAAATATATATATATATATATATATATATATATATATATTAGTGTTGCCAGGTAGTTCAAATATCGGGACGGATTGTAAAAATTATCCAGAATTTGGGGGTACAAATCTAGTAAAATAAAATATAACAGGTTTTTATATTAATAGTCGTTTTGGCCACCATGAGTTACACTTAAGTCTTTTTGACACAGTACGCAACGTGCTTTATAATTATTTTTTGAGACTGAGCAAATGAACGAGTACGACGTCAATGTCCAAACATCTGAAAAACTGCATATGACAAATATGTACGTTTTTTACAATAAATCGGAACTTGTTAATCGATTAGTTACCGTTGCAGACTGAATTTTCTGAATGACTCATTTTAATGTTATTCTGAAAAAAGTAATAAATTTTATGAACTCACAACGCATGCACTACAAAAACCCTCAAAGGCACACATTTATCCATAGTCAAATTATAACCACAAATATCCAGATAAAATCCTTACATCGCACGCATAATATCACTTTATTTTTTGAAAATAATAGTACCTACAATTGAGTGGAACAAAAGTGGAAGAACTAACTCAAAAGAATTTTGCATTTTACTAAATGTCCGTATCAATCCGCAGCACGTAAGTTTGGTACCGTACTAATTACTAGTATAAACATTAAATAAGAAGTAATGGTCGAATAGACCACGTCGACGTATAACGTGACTGGGCGGGCGGCATCATGTGGCGAGATAAAAAACGAAACAGCATGAATCTATATTTCCCCAACACAATCCGCGTAAACTTTTATGTTAACTATTTAGTCTCAGTTTGGCGAGAAAATATGAAATTTCAAAGCTTAAATATTTAAATGTAGTAACAGTCACAGTAACAGCTTACAGATGTACTAATTTTTGCTTGCTTTCGTAATTATCGATAAAAGTACAGAGGAGGTTAGTAAAAAATCGGGACATTTGGCGTGTTACCGGCCTGCGGAAAATCGAGAAACCTTGCCACGTTTCTGGCAACTCTAATTTATATAATTTATGTATATATTAATTAATTTATATAATTTATGAAGTACCCATCGGCCGTTTTGTAATTTCCAGTTAAGAGTTTATATTGCTTTACTGTCGATTTTTGCCATTTGTAAAGTTAATTGATTTAAATTGCCAAAAGGAACGAAAAATTATTAAGGTAAGTCAAGCAGAGGCGTTAGTCATTAGCTTTCGATGAGTTTAAGCGAGAACAACAAAATGGCGGAATAACTATTAAATATTTATTTTTCTTAATTTTACCACTTTCTTTATTTGTTTATTGTAGTACATGAATCATAAGCTAATTAAAGGAGAAACCCAGTCCCCATACTAATTTGGGTCTGGCGTTACAGAGCTAAAAATAGCCAATAAATAAAGTATTTAAAAAGGTTTCATGAGCCTAATTTTTATGACTGTGGCGAAATTGTACAATTGAGCAATAAATACATTTTAGGTTATGTTTATGTTTGGCGTTATTGTTAAAAAAATGTAGGTTTGTTAAATAAAATAGTAGAAATTACCTTATTCAACACATTATTCTACGAGATTATCTTACTCATATGAATCTACCGAGTGCAAATAGCGGGCGCCCGCTCTGATGCAGGCCGTCGCGACGCAGTTATAACTCTATGAGAAAACTTAGAAATCGCGCGCGTGCCCGTCACTGTTAAGACTGATTTCTAAAGAGTGATTTAGGGCCTTCAGAGCAGATTTACCTACATTTTGATTTTACAAAATCTTGTATTATTCAGAATATATATGTATATTATTGCATAAATATCAAAATCTTGTATTATTCAGAATGTAGAATAATTATTAGGGATGTGCCACATTAAGTATCAGTGTTTATATAAAACATCAACAGATAATATACTAGGTACAAAACGGTTAAGATAGAGTAGAGAAATACCGTTCGCGGCGCGAACCATCACCGTACAATGGAAAGTATTCGTTATTTCATCATCCAATAAGCGTCTTCCTATTATACTGCAGCGGTCCGTTGCTATTTAACGAAAAGGCTCGTGACACCGATATTCAGTACTCAAGGAGGCAAGGTACAGGATCCGGTTTTCCAGGAAAAGTTGACAGGAACAGCAAGGTACGGTGTCCAATGTTCAAGCAGCGTTCAGACAAAAAGCCGGTAGCTGGTATTCGAACAGCGGTCTTAAGGAAATAATAAATCATAAAAAAAATATCAAAAGGTAAGTACAAAAATGCAAAAATACACTTGCGAACGCATACGATGAGTGAATGACAAAATAAATGACATTTATCACATTCCTTTGTTGACACCATGACATTCACAATAGAGCAGTAAAAGGACTGCAGTAATGTGATACGACTGAAATATTCACTTTTAATCGATTATTTATTTTTAACTGCGTACGTACCTTATTGTGTTTTTATGTATAAAATAAAAATTATTCAACTTTATTCTAGAAAAATGCTGTACATAATCAAAAATATCGATTTACCCAAATCGATCAGACCCCTGCTGCGTTCTCACTTGCGAGTTACTTTTTCTAGATACCGCTCTCTTGACATAATGAGAGCCTTTACGAAGATAGCGATGTATATTACAAATGAGTTTTGTTATCATTTACAAAGTCCGTTTAATAACGAAAATCGATTTTACTTCACTTGGCCATTGCCAATAAGGCTGAGATTAAAATTGAGTAATCAAGTAAAATATACGATTTTTTGGTAATCTATTAGTGGAATGATGGGCCCGAAACCAGGTCTCTTCTATAGTATAGATTAATATGACTGTATTTTATCACACGTGCTAAAATAAAACTATCTTACTTATTTTTTGCTTGACAGTTTTTACGTCCGATTGTGAGGCGCATCTCTAGTAATTAAAAAAATTATCGCTAGTTAGCATATACGTTACTATGCAAGGAAGTGAAATAAATTGAACATTTATAATTTTTTTAATATTTGAAGTTAATGGTAATCTAATAGTCAAAACAGAATAGAGAAAATTGGTACAATAGAATCTCGATAATTCGAACCTCGTTAATTCCTAATCGTCAATATGTCGAAAACAATACCATTCCCTTCCGCTGAACCCCTAAATATGTAGTATTTCGAACTATTTTGATTTTAAGCTCGAACAAAATGTTATTTCTCTGCGATGTATTGATAGTACATATTTATACTCTATAACTCGAATTTCAAAAAGCAGACACCATAAGTCGTAGTTAATGAAATATAATATAATATAACCACAACTAGAAAGTGTTATTAAAAGGCCATCTCAATCATTAGGTTTTCTTATAAGAAACAGTAAAGAATTCCATAATGTTACCACAAAAAACCTTTTATACTTCTCAATTGTTAGAAGTATATTAGAATATTGTAGCACAGTCTGGCGTCCCCATTATTCTACCCATACCCTACGGCTTGAGCGCATACAAAAAAGATTTTTATGGCATCTTGCCTTTTCAACACGAAAATCATATAAAAATGCATCATATGTTGACAGATTAAAGACATTTAAAATAGTTTCACTGTCTAAACGCCGAGATATTCTGGATTTGCAACTTTTATATTAAATATTTAGAAATAAGTTAGATTGAACTTTATTACTAAGTAAATTTAATTTTCGTATCCCAATTAGATATCCTCGTAAGCACATTACTCCTTTTTCGCCGCCCCTTCGTAGATCTGTACTAGGATCTGATTCCTCAACATCCAGACTTTGCAGACTTTTAAATACTTATAAACTTATAATAATGTAGTAGATATTCACCACGACTATTTTAATGTTTTTCGATACAAAATTTATCAAACTAATTAATATTTCTTTGTAGTACCTAATTTTTTTTGTAATTGTGTTTTGTATATTTTTAGGTATTATATAATGGCTTGTAGGAAATGCTGTGAGCACTAAGCACGTGGTGTTTATCTATTATTAAATGTGCACTTAGTTTATATCACTGTCTTAGAATTAAGCAAATGTATTATTGTAACATTTGTGGGTGAACTAAATAAATAAATAAATAATGATGTCTCACTTGGAATTTCCCGAACTTATAGCAATAAAATCCAAAAGGAATGTTCGGTGCTTTTAATCTATTGTTTGTGCCTTGTACACGAGCAATAAATGAAATGAAAAGAAGATCCATGTTTCAATATGACATTTGAAGTTCCGTGATTATAATTTGTGAACATTTGTTTACGAAGAATCCAGCGGCAACAATGTTTTCTAACTTTAAAAATATTGATGTAAATGTTTTTAAATTTACGCATACCAATGCCTAAATGTCTTCAAATATTCTCATAAGTGATGCACCATTTTTTTCAACTAGTCGCTCGACAATAGCCACATTTACCTCGGGGATCGCAGTTGAAGGGGGATCTTCACGAATTTCATCATAGAGAAAAACGTGGCCACCATTCAATTCTGCTATCAACGCCGCACGGTGCTTAATTGAGGTGCTTCCCTCCGAAAAATTTATTATACTTTCTAAGTAACACAGCTGTGTACTTTATGTTTGTTTATTGTCGATCAGTACTTATTTAACTATTAACTAGCTATAAAATGAGTACTGAAAGGAACTACTAAAAGAAAACTTAACTCTACGTGAAAAATTCGACGTTAACAATGCGAAAAATAGTGGCATGAAGAAAAAAGACGTGGCAAGTCAATACGGATTATTAGCAAGCACACATGAAAAAATAAATGATAAAAAATCTGCATATTCCTTAAATCAAAAGAACATAACACCTATTTTGTAGATGTTTATACATTTTACTCCACTAATACATATGTAATTTGTTTCAATGAATATTTACCCTTAAAACTTAATCGAATTTTCAATTAACTTTGACTCTAGAACTCAAAAAATATACTTAAAAATCGGGCATTTCTAAGTCGAAATTATAGCAATTAAATTCTTTGTAACCCGAATTTCTTTTTAACTGAAAACTCAATTAATTTTTTGTATTTCCCTTGACATTCGAGTTGTCGAGATTCTACTGTAAAACAAATTCAGTATTATGTCCTCATAGTCGAAAAATTCGTCGAATCTTGCAAATGCACGTAAGTTACGTTCTAGTGACCTGTCAACCTATCATCCGCACCATGCAACGACGCAAAGACTATAGCGAAATTAATTTTACGGATCTAACAGCGTTTTATTGTAACTTTTCAATTATTTGGTTAAAATTAAACGCGACAAATTCGTAAAATTAACATCATTTTACGTGTAGTATTGGCGTAAATGTAAGAAGTCATTAAATAAACCTTTTAAGTTAATTGAATTATTAATAATATATTATGATGTGGTATTACTCCTTTTAAGGACTTGGTAGGTATCCCCCCCCCCTCTTACCCGTTTTTGCTGCCATTTAGTGCCGTATTGTTGAGTACTGGGTTTGAATCTGAAGGGTATTAAGAGTCAGTATAATTGCAGGCTAGGAGACATCCATTTTAGTCCTCAGTGTTGCAAACGCATATGTAGCCTCCTTATTTCGAATTTCGCCGCAGGTGACCATAGGTTACAGTAGCCATTTACCATTAGGTGGACTCTAAATTTATTTGTCGCCTCAATTTAGTAAAAAAAAAGCAATTAAGATCATTCTTAAATTTTTTTCTGTTTCAAATATTTTTTTCGTGGAATATATTTTTTGATATTGGCACACTAATTAATTTCATTCGTTACGAGTATTCATGCGTTACTATGGTTTAATTAAACCGTCTGCACTTCAAACGTATAAATTCTATCTTTTTATTTTATAGAATAAGGGTGACAAACGAGCACGCAGTCCACCTGATGGTAAGTGGATGCTGTGGCCCATAAACATCTACATTTGTCACCCTGAGGACTAAGATGGAACGCCTCGATTCCATTAAAACGGGTATCCGATTCTCTACACTCACCATACGAAAACAGCTGCATTAAGCTGCTACGAGTATTTTACGCTGTTATTCTAAGAGTACGTGGTCCTTCCCCGGTCGAACCGACCCATTCATGCTACAACCATACATAATATAACCGCAGCGTGACACTACCACGTTTAAAACAATAAAGGTCTTGCATAGATTGACAAAAGATCACAGCACCATCAACAGCGATAGGTAGTAAGTTATTTCAATCGATTCTGGGGATAAGAAAATTATTTATAATAATTTTGGGGAGTGCTTTCAGCCGGGATGGAAGATGTGATTTAGATGTGGATAGGCGTGTCGCTGCCGGAAACAAAGTCAATGGTGCCCTGAATGCATTAATAAAAAGGCAAGGCGTGGTGAAGAGTGCACGCCTTGCAATACATAACGCAGTGTTGGTACCGACTTTGTTATATGGCAGCGAAACCTGGGTATGCCAGAAGAAGCATAAAAGCAAGTTGAATGCAGTGGAGATGCGATCTCTTCGTAAAATGTGTGGCGTTACCATAGCCGACCGAAAGCGAAACGAAGAGATTCGCAATATGGCAGGATTGAAAGATGACCTTATCACAAAAATTGATAGGGGCGTACTCCAATGGTTTGGACACGTTGAACGAATGAGTGAAGACCGAATGGTGAAGAAAATATATAGAGCGAAAGTAAATATTAAAAGGTGTCGAGGTAGACCGAGACTAACTTTCGAAGACCATGTGAGCAAATTGCTCGAAGAGGGGAGGGTCAAGAGTACTCGGATACCTAGACGTGCATGTATGAAGAAGTTAATGAACCTGAAAGAAGCGAAAGAGGTATGTAAGGATCGTGACACTTGGCGATCTGTTCTCTCTGGCTACCCCGTTAGGGATTGTGCGTGACGATAAGTAAGTAAGTAAGTAATTTATAATAATCATAATTTGAGTCATATAATATAGATTATAAGTTTAAGACACAAAGACCTTATACAATAATTTATTTCAGCAAAATTCTTATTAGTTTCTTTGAGGAATTGATTCTTGAGTGATGTATATGAGAAGTATTAGAGAGCATCTGCATACAAACGGTAGAGAAGAAATTGTGGAGAATAAAACTTTGAAAAAGAAATGGTTAGTCCCCTGGTTAGTCCACAAAGGAAATTCTACGCACTAGAGGATGCATTTTACGCATCCTCTAGTGCTTCCAGCAACTACGCAAATATCCTTTGAAACTAATCAATTGTCATTTTTTTAGTATCCGTCAAGTTTTTACGCCTGAATTGTCATAATATCTATCATGAAAATTATAAACCTTGTTTCTGATATGTACGAAAAATCCATAATAAAAAAATAATAAAGAAGAATATACTTTGCAGCCTTTGCGATAAAATTCGACGAAGTGTATGGAAAAGCAATGCTTGTTAATTTCAGCTTTGATCTCTTAGTTCACACGTTACTTTGTCCAAAGCCGATTTGCCGCTTTCCACTATTGAATTTTAAACCTACCTTTGCAAATAGAAGCGCCGTAACGTTCACCCGCGAGGCTAGTGGCTTTGACGTTACACTCTGTACCAAAGCGCTACGCGTTTGTATATCAGATTCAAAATATCATATTATGCACAGTTTAAAATAACTAAATACGTTCTTTAATTTAATACCAAACAAACTTAAAGGTTAAAGTATAAGCGAAAAAATCAGTACCCCAAACCAATTTAGTAAATAAACATAAAATTTTGATAAATGAAATAACAATACATATATATTCCAACCTAGCGATTGGCCCCGAATTCACAGGGATGATTTCTGGAACTCATCAACAGCGCCACCTACCGGGGTTTAATTGACTTATTAAACTATCAACTAAAGTACATACAAAAAGTCATCAAAATCGTTCGAGCCATTTTCTAGTTTTAGCGAGACTAACAAAAGTAAATATCAAAATATACAAAGAAAAAATGCCGACAGAACCAATAACAATTTTTGTATTATTCTAAATAAGTCAAGTGAAGGAATAATAAAAACTTCAAGTAAAGGAACGAAATCAACACGTTAAATTTTACAAAAGCATTTAATGTAGCCAACGGGACGTACTAAATACACGCGTGCTACAAAAATTAAGTTGTGAAATACGAGTATATGGGTTGGGCTCAAAAAAGTACCTTTTGAAGAAAAAATTGCGTTTAAGTTTTCCTACTAAATTTTAATATTTTTTTATAAGTTTCTTTAAAGAATTTTATTTGTTGGATTAGAATCAAAACATTATAAAAAATAGAGAGTTGCAAATAAAATTCACACATTTTCAGTTTAAACAATAATTTAGTTTATAAAACTTTCATTTTTTTGCTTCATACAAAAAGCGCTGTCTATCGACAGTACAAGTAAAGTAAGTTACAGCCTATATACGTCCCACTGCTGGGCACAGACCTCCCCTCATTTCTGAGAGGGTTTTAGGGCAAGGATGTGTCGGCGAACTTCACATGTCTTCGAAATATTTTTTTCTTATTCCTCAGACATACAGGTTTCCTCACGATGTTTTCCTTCACCGGCGAGCACGTGGTAAATCAACACTCAAAATTGAAATTAACAATTTCATTGGTTCATTGGTTGTCGTGGTCATCCGTCGACAATGTTTTATTTTAATTTTTTTTAGTTACGCCTTTATTGTTATTTCTCCTAATTTTCATTGTTAGAATAGGAGTTAATTTATGGGATTTTTGTCTGAAAATCTCGCAAAATCTTACAAAATTGCTAGCAAAACCACACATATAAACAAGTGTTCCTTTTAATTTTCTAGTGCGTCACAAGAAATGTGTTACATGGTAACTTTCGTAGGTTAGTAATATCCACATTAGAACTTGTTTTGAACGGCGGCAGTACTTATAACAGCAGCTGTCAACTTAAGATTAAGTATCTAATTTAATGTCAGCCCTTTAGTTTAGCTACAAACTTCATACGTTGGTCTTAAAGGAAAAATACGTCATATTCTCTATTTTGTTATAATTTCAAAATTTCTAAGATTAAAAAGAAAACAAAGTTCCTCTTTTGCTGTAATAAAACTTGTTACAATTTGAGTGATTTTTATTTCCATTTGAGTATGAGAGACCAAAAACAACTAAGAATTATTACCGAAATTTAAATATTTCTTGTACTCGTAAATATGATAAGGTCCCGCCTTAACTGAGATCTAAAGCGTTACAAAATTTCCAGTATGTTGTTTATGAACTTTCTAGAGTGTTATGGTACAAATTTTGTGAACCTCGCCTATATCAGACACAGATCTCTAGAGGTACAAGGGTTTTCCGGCACTTCAATAAAGGTTTACTAATCAATTAATCAATAAAAACAAAATTTTTAGGAGTTACATTGATTAGAAACTGAACTGGAATGCACAGGTTGATAGTGTTTGCACTATATTATATAAAAGATCAAATTAGACAAAATATCGTATCTTATCACAATTTTGATGCGCGTGAATTTTTACTTTTTAAAATAATAATGTAAAATGCTCGGATAAAATATGCGCGTACGAGTACATGAGATACTCACTTAAATTCTTAAAATAGTTATCGAAAACCTACATATAAAAATAAATTGCTGTCCATTAATCTCGCAAAAACTTGAAAATGGCTCGACTGATTTGTATGAAATGTTCGTGTGTTGTTGAGTGGGTAGTTTAAAAACTATTTGGACCTGGTAAGTGGCGCTGTTGGTGTAATCCAGAATTCACTCGTGCAAAGCCAGAACGAAGCGCTAATACTTTAAAATAGTCGCGATAAAAAAAAATATAATTCGCCTTGAAGAATATTTACGTTTGAGTTATCGATATTTAAACGAAAACATATAATATTTCGATAATTAGAAAGCCATGTTATTGAATCAGATTCTTAATCGGCTGCAACTTTGTTTAGAACATTTATTTTGTGATAATAAGCAAAAACGTTGGAAATGAAGTTACTTTTCGTCCTCCGTATGTTGTACGCTTACTTGGTGTTGAACAAATATGCATGCAGCAGAGAAGGGAGCGCTAAAAGCCTTTTAAATCCTCGCCCTAACTAAGTAAAAAGAAAAAAAAACAAAGAAGAGGGTTATGGGATATAGTCACACAATAAAATACTTGCCAGTGAACTACGATGACCGTAATTACAACAATATTTTTTTTAAAAATATTAGAGTTTATAAAATCTAAACAACACGTATTAATCATAATCTGTGATGAGTACACTGGTCTTGGTCATAGTAATGGATTTATTGTACTGTCGTTTGATATTCCTCCGCAAAATATCAGATTATTCAGACGGTTGCAAGTGGTTAACAATTGAATTAAATTATTTTATTTTATTCTCGTAATCCTGATCGGGTACCAGGACAAATTTATTAAGTTATTGATTGTATTGTCATCCGTGCTTTATATCAGTGCAAATTTTCAAGTCAATCGGCCGTCAGTAAGTTGATAAAAATTACATTAAAAGATTACGTTAAAAAGATAGATACACGTGAAGTTAATAAAATCGTGTAATAGAAAAGGGAACACATGCTAAGGTTGCATTAAGGAATAATTGCATAGAAAGGCACTATCATCAAACTTTAAAATCTGCCCCAATTCAATTTGCGTCCTCCATTAGAGTTATCAATGCTTTTTCAAAAGGTTCACTACCAATGACACTTTCTAAATGGTTTAAGTGAAAGACTAATACGTACTAGTTTGCATCGTTTATGAAATGTAGTTTCAATTTGATTCAGTTAACTGAGCAATTGCTGACCTCCACTGACATTTATATAAGAGCCGTGGTAGCTCAGATGGTTAACGCTCGCTGTAAATATAACAGAACGCGAGTAACCGGGGTTCGATCCCCGCCGGCACTAATAAAATTGTTAATTGCAATTTTAAGTGCTGATTTACCCGTGCCCGGCTGTGAAGGAAAATATCGTGAGGATATCTGCATGTCTGAAGAATAAGAAAAAACTATTTCGATGACATGTGAAGTTCGCCAACACGCATTGGGGGAGCGCGGCGGACACTTCCTTGCCCTAAAACCCTCTCAGAAATGAGAGGAGGCCTGTGCCCAGCAGTGGGACGTATATAGACCGTAACTTTACTTTTATATGAAAGTATCATCATTATCATTACAGCCCTTCACAAGTCCACCGCTGAACATAGGCCTCCCCCAAGTAATCATAATCATGTCTGAAGAATAAGAAAAAAATATTTCGATGACATGTGAAGTTCGCCAACACGCATTGGGGAAGCGCGACGGACACTTCCTTGCCCTAAAACCCACTTAGAAATGAGGGGAGGCCTGTGCCCAGCAGTGGGACGTATATAAGTTGTAACTTTATTGACAATTCCTAACAATATTACACGTACCATGATTGTTTGATCATAACATGAACTAATCAATATATCACAAAAATCAAATGGTAGAAAAATCCCCTCGGCATAACTATCGCATTCAAATTATGTCTAGGGAATGTATCCTAATGCACAAATATTGTTGAACGTGTCCTTAATTCCTTTTCTATATATTATAATGTTTTATACATAGTGGCGCAGTGGTTTATCAATGAGTTGTAGCGCTAAGGGCCGTGGGTTTGAATCCCGCACAGAACTAGTATTTGTATGGCCTATAAATAATTCTTCCGGATCTGGATGTTTGTTCCTGTGAAATGTATGTATGTAAACTGCTTCCATCATATTGGACAAAATCCTAGTGTGGAGGTAACGTTTAAAATAAAACTATTAAGGGGAAATATAACCTCAAATGGCTTAGCAAGATCCTCCGTTATGCCGAAAATATTGCAGCATTAATTTTGAAATAAATATATAGTAAAGGTGAGGATTAATGTTAAGGATTATGTTAGACGAAAGCACGATTCAGTAAAATTTTCTCGATAGATAAAAAAATCCAAAGTTACCTCCAAAATAAACAACAAACCGCTGTTATTCATAAAATACTTTAAATAAGATCATGAAACTTTGCATTCTAACTGAACTCACTATAAAGCAGTGCTTATGTTATTTACTTTTTTTAAATACCATTATTTTCATTGTAAAAAGAAATTACCTAAACTATCGACCTCTTGAAGCGTGATTCCTGCAGCCCGGTCAATTTCACTTCGGCCTTTGAAGGCGGAGGTTGTGTCGCTTACGATCAGAATACACATTACGCAACAGGACGACGTAAAATTAAAATGGGAAATAACCGTAATAAAAATAAGAAGCGACTGGCTTGGCGTTAAGAAACAGGCATAAATTTGATAAACCTAATGAAATAAGTGTCTAACGACCTATCTACTTACAGTATTAGTGATTACTAACATGTCGGTACGTAGGATAAGACGCGCGAGCAAGTGGGGGCGAAATTAAAATTTGAGCTGACTTACTAATACATAAAATATACTCGTAGGCAATGGTACGTGTATGTATAGGTACGTATGTGGTTAATTCGTTCACGGTACGTATATATATTAAAACCATGTTGTTGCTATATGAGGTTTGTAGCACGTATATATAGATCGACTCGACCGGGGAATTACCACGCTCTCTAAAATAGCACCGTAGTGCTGCTGTGTTTCATATTGTAAGTGCAGAAAACCAAAGACCTTTTTTTCCAGAAAATAGGAATACCAACTTAATTATCAGGGGTGACGACACATCTGCATTTTGACTCTAAATCGAGGTAGAGCCATGCTGCTGCTATATTAATTGTATAACTGTAGCACGAATGGGTCTACTCGACCGAGGAAGGACCAAGCTCTTGCAGAATATCAGCTTAAAATAGCAGCATAATGCTGTAAGTAAGTGTAGAGAACCGGAGACTCTTTATACTAGAAAAGAGGCATTCCATCTTAGTCCTCGCGGCTGACAACATATCTGTATTTTAATTCGCAAACGAGGATTGTAGATTTCTATGGGCCACAGCAACCACTTACCATCAGGTGGACTGTGCGCTCGCTTGTCATCCTTATCCTGTAAAAAAGGGATAGCTGTAGATGCCTATGTTTACAGCATCCACTATGCACTCCTTCGTAATCCCTCTTCTCTACAAACCTATTTCGTCCCGTGGGTATTGTATGGGGTGATAATGGTAAATGCTAGAGGAACCTCATGGCTTTCGATCGATGGTAATGTTACCGGACCTGTGACGAAGTTGCTCCCGTTAAATATGCCCAGTCTCGTTTAAGAGAATATCTAAGCTGCAAAAATAATAGAGCATAAGTTTTTCACGATCTCGCCTCTTTCCGCCAACGGACAACCTTCGGATAATTACGCCTTTGTTGTCGATATTCCACACATTAAAACCAAACGTTTTGCTTCGTCTTTTGTAGTGCGTTCAGCAAAGGAGCGGCATAATTTTCCGGTGTCTCTTTTCGTCTAAATACAATTTGGACGTCGTCAAGCCAAGAGTGAATAGATTTTGTAACGTTAAGACATTGCGATCATCCATCTAGAGCTACATGACCACTTACCACCAGGTGAGATTGTGGTCAAGTACAGACATAAAATATTTAAAAAAAAACGCTGGGCAAAACGACAAAGCAAGTAACCGATACAGATAGCTATAGCGCTGAATAATTAAAAGTAAAGTTACAGCCTATATACGTCCTACTGCTGGGCACAAGCCTCCTCTCATTTCTGAGAGGGTTTTAGGACAAGGAATAGTCTGCCGCGCTGCCTCGATGCGTGTTGGCGAACTTCAGATGTCTACGAAAATATTGTTCTTCTTATTTCTCAGACATGCAGGTTTCCTCATGATGTTTTCCTTCACCGCCAATCACGTGGTAAATCAGCACTTAAAATTGCAACTAATAATTTTAGTGGTGCCGGCGGGGATTGAACCCGGTTTTCTCGCGTATTGTGAAATTTACAGCGAGCGCCAACCATCTGAGCTATCACGGCACGGCTGAATATCAATTAAATATTTCCGAAATTCCGTATGCCCCTATTTCCTCGTTCATAACGGGACAGCTTCTATTTTTATTTTAGGAACAATAAAACAATGTTTGGGACTACATTTATACGTTTCGATTGTGATTTTATTTAAGTTAATTGCATTTAAATGTTATTCTTTATTTCAACTAATCAATTTCCAATACAATGTATTATTGTTCTATGCAATAAAAGTTTATTTGTTTCTACGTTATTTCATCGTTTTAAATATGTTTTTTGGATGTCTAATTATAGCGTAATATCAATATGATAATATATTTATCAATATGATATGATTAAATATATTTTTATTTCATAGCACGCCTTATAACCCAAAGCATTACATTGAAAAAAAAGAAAACGGTTTAAAAAAAAAGTAGTCACGATAATTCCTGAATTTTTTTTATTAGCTTCAGAATTAACAGAATATTAACTGGTTCCCTATTTCACATCAATAGCCCAGTGCGCGTCGTTTGTTGATAAAATGATTTTCAGCTCATTAAAGTTTTATTGCTATATATACACACATATATATATATATATATATATATATATATATATATATATATATATATATATATATATATATACATATATATATATATATATATATATATATATATATATATATATATATATATACAAATTTAAGGGCACTTTCGTATGGTTTGGCCCTGGATAGACAAAGGCCAAATGTACCATACAGCCTATATTTATTTTGTACTTTGTGTCATCGCTTTATTTTGGTAAACATTATTAACTTTTCCCCTGTAGGTGACACTGCCTGTTAAAATAATTGAGCGCAAAATTTAAAACATGTATATTATTTTTTAAAAGTCAGGAATACAATTTTTTCATCAAATTTAATTGGAACTCTCACGAGGCGTGCACTTTTGGATTTTATACATATTTTATATATTCATTAAATTGGTTTGCTGAATTTATACCAAATAAAGGTGTAATAACTGGGCCTGGACTTTTTGTTATTTATATTAGGAGGTTAAAAGCTTTTAAGCGAGTTGCAATACAAGAAGGTTCTATATTCAAAGCGTATGTGTTTTTATGTACATTAATCGATTACTGAGAAAGTGCTAAAATAGTGTAATGATTATTTTCTTATAACAAATTTAAAAAAAAAATGCATCCCTAAGGGTGAAAAAAATGTATACCAAGATTTTAATCGACATTGTACAGTTACTTTGAATTTATGATTTTTCTAAGATTTTTTTCAAAGGGGTAAAATAAATTAAGTTTTATTATTATTCTTCAATACACTACCGACACCATGTTTTTCACTATAATTTAGTACCGAAATAAACCAGTATTCTTTTTATTTGTTTTTAATGTTGAATTTTCTTGTCACTAAGTTTATTTAAAATTAAATAATA
The DNA here is from genome assembly GCA_036936625.1 of Parnassius smintheus behrii. Taxonomy (NCBI): domain Eukaryota; kingdom Metazoa; phylum Arthropoda; class Insecta; order Lepidoptera; family Papilionidae; genus Parnassius; species Parnassius smintheus. The sequence goes on from JAUPFT010000016.1 coordinate 4,785,360, forward strand.
AAGAAAATATAGGAACACGGTGGTAGAAGCGAAAGAAAGAAAACAGAGAAATGCATTTTTTAAGGCCTAGATGCCGACTGGACATCCTTTTAACAGTAGATTTTTAAAGGCTGATAAACAAGTCATATTGTATAAAGTAGAGTAACGTTGCAGCTATTCGTATAATTTTACCTGCAGCATGAATGGTTCGACTCGACCGGGGAGGGGCCACGTTCTCACAAAATATTAGCGTATGGTGATTGTAGAGAACCGGAGACCCCTTTTACTGAAAACTAGGCTTTCATCTTAGTCCTCAGGGGTGACAATGCTTCTATATTTTGAATCTAAATTGAAGATAGATGTAGATATCTATAAGAACTAGGGTTATCTGGTACATTATTCTTCACAGTATTTTAAACAACCATATATTTATTTAAATTTTAAACGTAAGATTGTGTTTCTTAGTCCATTGTATAATCTTTCCAATTGCCATGCCAATTTTAATGCATTCTGTGGAACGGAAAATACTCGACTCTTACAAAGCTGGAGATGGCATTAAATGCAATAGGATAAGTATTGCGATGAGAAATTGAAACAGTGAAGGTAAAGCTGAAGTAGAAATAACTTCTTAATAGACTATTCGATAAATTTACATTGACGGTTCGTTTCTTTATGATCTCATTGGGACAGATTTGGTGTTTATAATTTGATTGGTTAGCGTTACAGTGTTCCGAGCTATATATTTTAAGTTCGTCATCCAGCCTTATTTTTTTATACATGCTTTGTTTTTGTTTTGTTTTTCGCTTAGTTTTTCTTTTTATGTTCCACTTCTATATTCAAGAAACGTTTCGTTCTCCGTATGGATCCATTTTATTATATACGGGGTGCAAGACAGTTTATATTACAAACTGTCCATTTAGCAATGTATCCTACATTTTTAGACTAAAAAATAAAAAATAATAAAACTTCAACGGTTCGTAAATATTTGAACTAGTATTTACTTTTAAGGAACGAGTTTTCATGCCCTTAATTTACTGCAAAACGACTGGTAAAAAAACTAATTGAAACGATTTTTGTTTAATATAGATATAGCATTCCCTTCACTGACTAGTATTATAATTTTAAATTGGCTTGACTATTAATTTATTTTTGTAATAGTAAGTAAAATTTGTAACTTGATTGTAATGGTTTCTTTTATAGATTAAGGGTTACAAACGAGCACACAGTCCTCCCTCCCTCACACCTGATGGTAAGTGGATGCTGTGGCCCATTGATATCTACATTTATCTTCAATTAAGAATCATAATGGAGATACCGACACCATGCTATTTCTAATTTGTTTTGTTTGTTTGTAATGTATTAAATGTTAGTAAATTGTTTTCCTTTTTTTTAAATGTCCCGTTGGGTTTCTTGCAGGCAGGTAAATTAAACATGTGACTTTTAACAAGTATCATTTATAATATTTGTATATAGAATATTTGAATTTAAAGTTTCCATTTCTTGGTTGGTACTTCTACTAATATATGCTTGTATTTGTAGTAGTTCTTTCTAGGAATGGTGAAATCGAATCCTAAAATCCTAAAACCTACCTTTGCCGTCCGTACTAAGTACGGACGTACGTACCCTATAGTCATTAATTTTTTTTGCTGATAAATTAAGTTATAATTTAAAACTACATACCAGTAATTCGCTGAGCTATAGAAGTCATGGCCGGTAGGGTTGGTGCATAGATAGTTAAATGTGGTGACATTGGCCTCTTGAGTTCCATGTTCTTCAGATCATGAGGCTTGTCTGGTGGAGCCACATAGGGCTTATAAGATATGGAGTGTTTGCTCCCTCTTGTGTTTGTTCCTCCAGCTTGGCCACCGCACTTCGACGTGAACGTAGTTACTGCTTGGAGACAAGGCGTCCCTTTACAGATGCTGAATCTGAAAGTGGGCAGGCATGCTAATGCGTAAAGAATTTGCAGATATATTGTCAAATGTATGTTTCAAGACTTAGTCGTTATAACATTATAACATTCTAGTTAGTACTAGTCTACAATTATAACATTCTAGTTAGTAGTAGTCTATCTTTTGTAATCTTTGTATTAATACGTGAATAGAAATCTTTGTAACCCCTTAACAGCATTTAAGGAGTGTAGGATTTTCCATAGTTAAAGTTTACACGAAGAAGATGAGTACAAAACTAAATTTTACATACATTTTATATATATTTATATAGGATAGGGTGACAAACGAGCACACAATCCACCTTTTATCTTCGATTACGAATCAAAATGCAGATGTGTTGTCAACCGTGAGGACTAAGTTGGATTGCCTCATTTCCAGTAAAAAGGGTCTCCCGTTCTCTACACTCACCATATGAATATCATTCGTGCTACAACTATACTACTTATATAACTGCAGCAGGGCTCTACCACGTACAAAAGTACAATATATAAGTACATTTTGAGTTACATATCCATAAATAAAATAAAACATATTTTAGTTTGTTTACGTTTTTTATTTATTTATTTATTTATTTATTTATTTATTTAAGAAATTTATGAATACAAAGATGAATAGTTTTAGTGTAAACATAAACTCATTAGAGTTTTTCCGTACACCATTGCTGTCGACACATTATTCTAATTAATACTTTATAATAAATTACATTACCAAAGTTACATTAATATTATTACCAACTTAAATTAGGTGCATTAAATGTTATGTTTCTAATTGACAAAACTATTTATGGGTACAAAAATACAAAATAGTCTTAGGCGATGAGCGTAAAATCACATGGTGAACTTATTACATTCTGTGAATAATCGTGACACAGGAACATATATTTTTATAAATTTATAATAAGATATGTTGGTAAAGTAAACCAATAATATAGAACGAGAAGTTGTTTAAAGTGTTACGAGTATTTAGTAAGAGTTAATTGTATATAAAAAATTTTTAGTTTATATTTTATGTTTTTACGTGTAATGACGTCTTTCAAAGATCTAGGTAACTGATTGATTAGATTAGGTATAACATAGTTTAATGTTCTTTTTCCGTATAAGTTATTATATCTAGGTAATTGCAGTTTTAGATGATCAGTTCTGCGTGTGGAGTATAATAACTTATCTACCTTTTTAAAATTTTCAGTAAAGTAATTTTCGGTTAGTAATGTTAGTTCAACTTTGTCGTGAATAGGTATAATTTTACAAAATGCAAATAGTTTTCGATAATCATCTTTAAAATTAATTTTGAGATTATTAGGGACTATTTGTTTTAAAATGCGCAGCTGAAGTGAGTAAATTCGATCTAGATATGTTTTGTAGGTTCTACCATAGCTTGACAAGCCATATTGTATAACAGATTCAGCTAAGGATTTATAGAGCATTAAAGAGGTTTTGTAAGGTATTTTTTGTTTGATTAATATAAATTTCGCTAATATTCCTCTTAATATATCACAAACACGATTTACATGCTCTTTCCAGTTTAACCGATCGTCAATTATTAGACCAAGATAGGTGTGCTTATTTACAATTTCTATGGCATCGCAATTACAGGGTGTCGAATTGTTAGTATTTTGTATGTGAAGGCAGTGATGTGTGTGCGCTATTAGTTTAGGTATAAAAGAACTTCTGTTGTGGCTTGTACTTATATACATAAGTTTAGTTTTGGCAGCATTGAGTACTAAACCGACGTCGTGTGACCACTTCGTCAGTGTGTCAAATTCTTTTTGAAGTTTCATTAGTACCTCCTGTATACTACGCCCAGCAGCTACTAAACAGGTATCATCTGCAAACTGATAGATCTCACACTGTTTAATTAAATTAGAAAGATTGTTTACGTAGGTGAGAAAGTGTAAAGGTCCAAGAACTGAGCCCTGTGCTGTGCCTTCAGTTACCTGGACAGGGAAACTAAAAGCATCACCAACTTTTACTCGATAAGATCTTTCATGGAGATGATTTTCACACCACGCTAGTAATTTTCCTCTAATTCCGCTATCATTTAAGCTTTCAATTAATTTGTTGTGTCTTAGCGTGTCAAAAGCTTTGCTATAATCAATGAAAACGACTAAAATGTGCTCTTTAGAGTCAATATGCGTGTACAAACTGTCTGTGAATGCAGAAAGTAGTTGTGAGGTATTCTTTTGAGGTTGGAAACCATATTGTTTGCTAGTTAATATATTATTACTTTCATAATACCTATGGATTTGTGCGCTTATATATTTTTCGACTATTTTGTCTATGGTAGGTAATATCGTTATTGGTCTATAATTCTCATACTCAGTCCTACTACCTTTTTTGTATATTGGTCGAACGATTCCATTTTTTAATAGGGGAGGATATTTGCCCGTAATAACGCTTGCATTTATTAATTTAGCAATAACTGTTTTGATTTTTCCGCACAGCAGCTTTATATCAATGGCTCTTATCCTGTCTGCCCCAGGGGCTTTGTTACTGCTTATTGATTTAATTATATTTTCCACAGCTTTAGAATCGGCAGGGATAAATCGCATGGTTACATTTGCAGTAGATTCATAGATTGCTTTGTCAAGCAATAATTCCGAACATTGCGGAATTATTTGTTTCACACTATTGTTGAATGTATTAGCAAATGTGTTCGCAATGTCTTTACTAGTGCAGCCATTATTACCAAAATAATTATGAAGTGCATCATCAATTGAAGACTTAATCTTGCCCGTCAGCCTATTTAAAATCTCCCAAAGATTTTTAGAGCTTTGTTTATTTGAAATAATATCAGATTTTGTATTTTTATTTTTAGATTTGTTAATTAGCTTATTTGCGTAGTTTCTAGCCTTATTATATTGTAGTTTATTTACTGAATTACTAGTGTTTTTTATCCATTTTAAAAATAACTCGTCCCTATACTCACATGCTCTAATAATTTTCTTATTTATCCAGTTATTATTTCTTGTATTATTTGTTTTAATTTTTACAGTGTAAGCCGAATTTCTATAACAATCCATGAAGTTTGTGTATAAAGAATTGTACATATTAATTGGGCATGTCATATTGCACGTAGACTCCCAATCAATTTTTTCTAATAATGTAAATAGCTTTTGGTTATTAATGCAAGTTTTATATTTTGAGACAGGCTGTGTACGTGCTCCAAGACAAGCCAGTATTATAGTCCGATGATCGGCTAGTGTTGTTCCAACTGCTGCAGTGTATAGGTCTTGTGTGCGGGATCGAGCGTAAATATGATCTATACATGATTTACTTAGTTTTTTATTACATAATTCGATCCTAGTATGTGCTGTAATCCCACATAGAAGGCCCAAACTGTGCAGCATATTATTGTATTTATGTGTTATAGGGTTTTCCGATTTCAGGTTTATGTTAATGTCTCCTAGTAAGTATAAGTCAATAGATTTTGAGCATTTTTTGATAGTATTTTGGAGTTCGTCGATAAAGTGAATTTTGCTACAACTCGGGGGACGGTAAATTGCACAAATGTTCGCAGTATAATTAAAATGAGTGGTGATATTTAGTAAAATGTTTTCAAAATGTGTAGTTTTTGTTGTTATTATGTTACATTTATGTTTGTTACTTACGTATATGATGATACCACCACCCTTTCTTGTCTTTCTTAGGGCTGTGAACATTTGGTAACCATTTATATGATACAAGCAACTAATACTATCCGTTATGTTAGCCTCCGTTAGAATAATGACGTCTATGTTTTTATTAGCAGTAAGTATACATTGTTCGAGCGTGGAGAAGTTTTTTAAGATTGACCTTATGTTAATATGGATACATAGTAAGTTTATATGCATATTAGGAATATTACACAGGAAATTATTTATGTTTAAACAATCTAACAGTTCATTAATATCGTCTTGTACGATGTCCATTGTAATAACTATAATTTTTGTTTAAATAAATGAGTAGTAACTATATATTATTAGGGCTTAATAGATGGCTTGTAATTATTAATAGTTAAAGCTTGTACGTCCTTCATTGTTCTTAAGGTATGAATTTTTGATTTCTCATCCTTTCGTGCCTTTACAAATCCCTTTTTAAACCATACATACTTGAAGTTTTGGTTGATTTTTAGCTCCTGTTTAGCTTCCCATAGTATAGCCTTGTTAGTTTTTGTCATGGCCTCTCGTATGTATAAAACATTATTATTGTTTCTCTCGGAGGGGCATATGTCACCTACCGTGGTTTTGATAGTTTTCGCTGCGGTCATCCATTTTTCTCGGGCTTCTTCGTCCTGCAACTCTACTTCAATATTGAATGGTTGGTCTTTTCTTCCAGGTAATCTCCGAGAACTTTTGATTGCTTCGAGGGGCTGTTTGAGCTTCAAAGCAACATTTTCCACTAATTTATTGACCACTTCTGAGCTTTGATAAGGAACGTTGGCTATTTCTATATATTTTATGAGCTTTTCTTGTTCAATTTCTTGCAAACGTTGTTCAAGGGCACCGACACGGGTTTCTAGATTAATATTCTTGTTAGTTAGCTCCAAATTCTTCCGTTCAAGGGCTTTTATTGTCTGCTTGAAAGCATCAATACATTCGACTACTTCGTCTAATTTCGCACTATGAAATTGAAAAGATTCATTTAAGTCGCGCAATTCATTTTTGATAGTTTTTTCAACTTCCTTAGTTATATTATTCAGCAACTTTTTGGCGTTTATTTGGACAGGCGTATCATCTTCTTCGACGTCTTCTTCAGGAATGATTATGGATGAGTTTCGCCTCGGTGATTCTTGCTGGCATTGGAGGCAAGTCCACTCCAGACTCGAGGCCGCCTTTAATGCAGAAATCTGTTTCGTAGTTAAACCACTGCATCTGGTGTTAAGATGCACAATCCTTACACACTTGCTACATTCCAGTCCAGGCATGGATTTCGTAACCGTTTTTTTACACACATCGCACTTTGACATTTTCTGTAAGAATATATTATAACAGGGAAGTCAATAAAGACTGAGACTGAAATATCTCTAGGAACAGAGTTATCCAGATAAGAAAATAAATCACTGATAGCGATCCGTATTGTGTGTCTTATCCGACACTAATTCCAATCAACAACTACTAATTTTATAAATATAAATCAATTTTATAAATTAATTTATAAATATATTGTCATGACAGCTTGACAGATACATAGAGTATATAGCGTTCATACCGCCAACCGCCAACAATGTCGATTGGGAAACACAATAATTTTAAAATGTTGCCATCAAAATATATACTGACAGATTCAATAAGCTGCTTTGAGCTTTGTGTCGTTTCTAATGGTCCTTTTTTAATAGTTTATGAAGTATTTTCAAGGCAAATTAGTGTTTTTTTTTGCTATATTTTTTGCAGGTATTAACCAATAACCAATTATCTGTGTTTTATATATTAATTTTCTGTATATGCTGAGAGTTTTAAGTAAATTATAGTTTAAATATTATACAAACTAAAAATATTATGAATGGCGGTCAAATAACAACCACTGGACGAACACTATCCTATACCTTTAAACGAGCAATTCTTGTATATATATATATATGTATATATATATAAACGGCTCCAACGATTTTCATAAAATTTAGTGTCCAGGGAGTTTCGGGGGCAATAAATCGATCTAGCTAGGATTTATTTTTAGAAAATGTACTTTTGTCCGTGTTTTCAGGCAATAAAGAAACCGCTACAATATAACAAGGTAAATTGTGACAATTACCAACGATCGTAATAGCTCAGATGGGATGTTGTTCGGGCGTGATATCGGAGTTCCGTAGTTCGCGTCCCGTCTTGGGTCCGACTTTTTTCCCTTTTTTTTTCAAGTTCCCTTCTTTTGTGAGAAAATCTATTATTTCGAGCCCTTTTTTAGTATTTTTTAAAAATACGAAAATTTTAATTAAACTAATTGCACTCATGATTTTTTATTCAAATAACCAGTTCAGTTTTTTCTATTATGTCAATAAGATCAAAAACTATTATTCATGTAATTTGTATATAAATGTAACTTAAAAAAAACCGAGCAAAGCTCGGTCATCCGGGTACTTATAGATAAATGTCACACTTGGATTTTTTTATAGAAGAGGGGGCAAACGAGCATGCGGCTCACCTGATGTTAAGTGACTACCGCCGCCCATGATCAACCGCAACACCAGGAGAATTGCGAGTTCGTTGCCGGCCCTTTAGAAAGGAGTAAGCTCTTTTCTTGAAGGTCCCCAGGTCGTATCGGTCCGGAAAAATCGCCGGTGGTAAACTATTCCACAGAGAGGTTGTACGTGGAAGAAAACTCCTTGTGAAACGTACAGTGGTGGACCGCCAAGCATCCAGATGGTGTGAATGGTATCGGGACGTTTGCCGTGTAGGGCGTTCCCGAAATTTGGCGGCTGGGATTAATCCGAACAATTCCTCAGAGCACTCCCCGTGATAGATGCGATAAAATACGCAAAGAGATGCAACATCTCTTCGCAGCGCCAGTGAATCGAGCCGATCGGAAAGCACTCGGTCGTTGACGATTCGAGCCGCTCTGCGCTGGATGCGGTCAAGTGGAAGGAGCTGGTACTGGGGAGCCCCAGCCCAGAGATGGGAACAGTATTCCATGTGCGGCCGAACCTGCGCCTTGTAAAGTTGCAGGCGGTGAGCCGGCATGAAATACTGTCCCGCTCTGCTGAGCACGCCAAGCTTTTTAGAGGCCAATTTGGCCTTCCCTTCCAAGTGACCACGAAACTGCACGTCACTCGATATGTCGACGCCGAGGATTCCGATACTGGCTGAGGCAACAAGGGGAGTGCCTTGAAACTGAGGGGATACGACAAAGGGGTTCTTTTTAGCGGTTAACGCGCAAACTTGTGTCTTCTGGGGGTTAAACTGGACTAGATTTAGTCGTCCCCAATCCGAGACTCTGTTCAGCAAAGACTCGACTTCAGACACAAGTTTGTCCCGGCACTCGGAGACGTTTTTCCGAGAAATATTGGCTCGGCTGGTGTAAAGAGCATCACCAGTGCTGTCATCCGCATAGCAATGAATGTTACGGGTATGCAACATATCATTGATATGCAGAAGAAACAGCGTTGGCGATAGCACGCAGCCCTGTGGAACACCAGCATTAATAGGCTTGCAATCGGAGCTATCAATGACGTGTATTCAAATATATTATCAGTTTTAGTTCTTTATGTTGAAGATGTCTTTTAGTAATTAAATGAAATCGGTGTACTTTTAATGAATCAAAAATCTTAATTTTTATTAAAGTATAGTGAAAAAATAACTTACATCCTTTGGGCTTTGTAGCCCAAGGAAATCAGTAAGAAGAATGCTACAAATACGTTATCAATTAAAACCTGTAATTAAACTGGTTCTATACCATAACACATAGCCCATGTCACCGAAAACCGGCAGTGGACGCACTGCTGTGCATACCAATCCAGACGGACTTCTAAGCAGTTCAGTTTTATTACCGAAGCCATTTTTATTGAAAATGACACTTATAGGACGTGATTTGACTTATGTGACGTTTCAGAACAAATATTTAAAGCAGCCCATTCTATTAGGTACTGTTATTCTAGACATATAATAATCGATGAGAATAAAACACTTATCTTATAAATAATAATATTCAAAACAGGAAACTTGAAAGATAATTGGTATAGACTATCCGTATAGATTATCCGCGACTCGTCGTTGGCGCTGGAGATAAGAGGTTATTTTTATTTTTTTTATTCTTATTGTTATTTTTATTCTCGCTAAAAATTCTTTTCCTCGCTGAATGAAAAATCGCGTAGCTTTTTAGAAAAGCAAACAATATTTTTAGCAATGTACAGCGGGGAGTATTACCGTATGATAGTTTTAGTGTTTAGTTTTTATGATGTAAAGCTTGTTTTAACGTGAGATGGCGATGGCGAGAGAGCCATACCAATCTATATAATCTACATGACGCCACATTAATAGATCTAACCCAGGCAAACCGGAGCGGGTTGCTAGTCAATAAATATAATAACGCTCGCTGTAAATATAGCAGAACGCAAGTACCCCGGGTTCGATCCCCAGCGGCACCAATGAAATTGTTAATTGCAATTTAAAGTGCTGATTTACCACGTGCTTGGCGGTGAAGGAAAACATCGTGAGGAAACCTGCATGTCTGAGGAATAAGAAAAAAATATTTCAAAGACATGTGAAGTTCGCCAACACGCATTGGGGCTGCGTGGCGGACACTTTTTTGCCCTAAAACCCTCTCAGAAATGAGAGGAGGTCCGTGCCCAGCTGTAGAACGTATATAGGCTGTAACTTTACTCAATTTAAAATACGAATTTAAAACGCAATACACGTACGCTGCCAGGCATTGGAGCGTACTGCCTTTATCCCTAAAATGCATTCGTCAAATAAAGTTTTATTGAAACGTTTGAATGGGAAGTACCGCGTGGATATTAAAGCAGCCGCATATTTTCAGCGCACTGACAAATTCTCAGCGCTATTACAGCGCTTTAAAGCGACGGAGTGTCTAGTCGCAGCGCTGAAGTGACAACTAATCGAGTTATCCTTTGTCTTTGTACTTCTATATATAACTGATCCGATTCGACGTCGATACTATTGGACGGTATGTATTGATTCCGACACTATTGGATGGACACCGAAATGTTCTTTTTTGTCATCACTTTTTGTCTATTTTAACTCGTAGTCAAAATCGGGAAACATTTTCCATTTCTAAATTGAAATCCCGTCATTAATCTTCATATGTTTGAATGAAAATTATACGTAAAAGGAAAAATGAATTGATTAGCAACTCGTTTTAAAAACTACATGCAGGAAGTCGATGGATGCAGGTGGCTCAGGACCGTGCTTTGTGGCATTACTTGGTGGAAGCCTATGTTCAGCAGTGGACTTGTGAAGGGATGTAATGATGATGATGCTGAAAAGGTGACAAACAGTCACACACATACCATTTGATAGTCAGGAGACGCCGTAGCCTACATACATCTACATACATTCTTGATTAGCCTCGGCTTCCTCTTGAAATGATCTTTTAATGCGGTTTTGTTAAGTTCTAAGATCATGATGAGCACTTATTTCATCAATTTATCGATTTAAAAAAAAATTCAGTTTTTCGGATAAATTATTGCCAAGATCCCTCTTGGCAGTGCTCTCCATAAAGCACAAACGGACAAAATTTTTAAAATAGTTATTTATGAAATATTAGGATGCAAATAACCCTCTGAGCTTAATAGATGCCAGTTAAATATTACAGACGGACACTTTGATTTTATTTATATGTAATAATTTATAATATTTGTATTTATTGTACCCATATTTGCAAAATATCTTTTAATTTTTAAGAATCTTTTCATATTTATATATGCATGTTAAATATCAATATTTCTATTTACTAGTTAATATAAAATTAAAATTGGTCAATCTATATAAAAAGTGCATTTAAAAAGATAAGTTCAAGCTGTAAAAAATAAAATTAACCTTTAATAAGCATATTTTTAATGTTCCGCATTACAAATACCTACCACTCCTCACCTCATTATTAGGTTTCGCTAAAACAATGTTTATAACTTTAATCATTTGTTATTCATCTATTATTTTGTCAAAGTTTATTCAAATGATTCTCAATATATTCAGGCACTGCCTATCCCTCTGGGTGACTAGCATAAAAGACGTTTTAATACCTAGAGAGACCTATGCAAAACCCTATATTTAAAACTCTAGACTTTTGCTTCTCATTGTATATTATTATTTATTATCTCTTAATGCAATTGCGTTTCATTTTCCTAGAGAAATATACACTTCAATAACCCTTTCCTTTTAAACATCCAGCAAACTTTACTTATTTGCGCATAGTCGCACGTCTTAACAAGCACGTTTTATGCTTAGAATCACAATATTCATATTTTGTGCTTAATATTATTAGTATAGTTAGCGCGAAACTCATCTTTCTTAAGATATCAAATTGAAAGCGGGCTTTATATTTATATTTCGAGTTGAAATTTAGTACAACACGATTAAATTAATTAATGTGAATATTCTTTATTGTAATTACCCTAAACGTTATGAAATCTATTTTTTAAGAAAGCTATTTTTTATGGCTACCCTTCATCTTATCTTCATTACAGCCCTTCATGAGTCCACTGCTGAACATAGGCCTCCCCCAAGGAATACCATAAAGCAAGGTCCTGAACCACCTTCATCCATCGACTTCCTGCACTTCACTCCACCTAACGCCTCCGCGCCTCCGCGCTGCGGACTACCGGTAGGACTGTTTGGTCCCCCATCGCGCTATTTAATCGCACAATATTTATTTGATTTTTAAATACTCTTTTATTGAAAAAAAAAATACTCATCAACTCAACTCAAACTCAAATTCACTTACGTATTTAATGGTGATCCACATAGCCTGAACTTAATTGAAATTGATTTCATTACAATCGAATGAAACTGCTTTTGCACTTAGTGGACGTATCTAAAATTGTAGATTTTGAGGAAACTTTGCGATCGTTTTCTATCAAGTCAAAATGTGTCAATCGTGTTTTGGCCACAATAGTTCACAAAAAAAAACTTTAACTTTCATAATGAATTTTAAAAAAAATGTAAATTCGTAGTTATTAATGACACCTACCTAATGTACCTACACAGCGTGAAAAATCTGCTTTTTGCCCACTTCACCTTAAATCGATTAGTTGCTATTTTTACATTAAAAAGTGGTTTTAGTGGCTTATGGTGTAGATTTATCACGTCCGCATGGAGGGGTAAACACGATAACTTTTAAAAATATCCATTGTTCAACTCAATATTTTTTTATCTATTCATCTATCACGTGGACGGCCATGGAATGTCAATGTCTGTTTGATATTATTTTGTTTAGTTATATTTAATAATTTTAAGTTGTCGACAGAACAAAACTTTTATACAAATGCCTGCATAGCTTCATGATCCCTTTTGTTCTATTCTGTACACATATGTTGGAAGCTTCTGAAAGATAGTTCCGAATCCGACATACTCGTATTTGCAATAATAATTGAGCCAAGTGCTTTATTGCGAACTTGTTGATATACAGAACTCTCAGTTACTTACGGTTGAGCTGCGTTAACATCGAGTTTCACAATACAATAGACACGATGTTCGATGCAGGGGGTGACCTCGCTGTACCGAATACAGTAATTTTAGTCAGGCTTTATTGGGTAAGGCTTTGTGCGAGGACTTCATTTTGTTTATTTTAATTTTATTTCGGTTTTTATTTAGCCGACACATATTATAACTAAAATTTATAGTTGAGAAATTAATTTAGAATATTTATATCTTAAAAGAATTAAAAATTTAATATCTTTTAATTTTAATATCGAAATAACTGCCATTTATTGATTTGAGGACATTTTTATCGTACACCATTAGATATAAAAGAAATCTTTAAAATTTGTATCTGTCTGCCTGTCTGAATAGCTACAAAATTGCTGAACCGTCTGTAATGAAACTTCGCGGACAGATGGAGAGTTGTGTCAGAAGAAATCCAGGTTATAATTTATCCGTAAAACTTGAAGTTTTGTTTTTGGACATCGAAAATTTTATGAAATAAATAGTCTTTAATTATTGGGTGCGTTTGGCAGAAAAAAGCGCTAGCAAGCGCTTGTAAGCAAAATGGCGAAACTAAACAGTTTTAGGCCAGGACACGTTTGCTAACTTCAGTAGCGCTGACACAATCCGCCATTTTGCTTATTTAATTTGTTTGTTTTGAAGTAGAGTTTATAAGTTGTTTTAAGTAATATAATGACATGAATAGACATATACATGTTATTAAAATTCATGATTGGTAAGTTTTAATATGAATACTTTACAAACATATATTTATATTAGGTTAGGTTCCCCGGTTAAAACTAACTTCGTGTCCTACAGGAAAATAGCTACTTACCATTTGACAGCGCTTACCGCTTACAATCGCTATTTTGCTTAAAAGCGCGTGCTAGCGCTTTTTTCTGCCAAACGCACCCATTATATTAAATCTAAATAACGCCACATTCTTATCCAGATGAAGCCGGGGCGGGTCGCTAGTGCAATAATAAATTAAAAATTTAAAAAACCGGCAAATCTTACACCGAATTCTATTCGAAAATTATTTTTATTCTTTCTATTTTTTGTGCCACGTTTAACCTTATTTCAAGTATATTTTTCTTATGTGACGACGCATAATTACTACTAAATATTTGCTAAGCTTTTTATTTAATTTTGACGAAGGAAATTAATTGTATTCCCGACTTTTAAAATATATAATTTACGTGTTTTAAATTTAGCACTCCATTATTTGAACAGGTAGCGTCACCTACAGGAAAAAAATAATGTTTAACAAAATAAATCGATTACACAAAGTACAAAATCGATATATACTGTATTTGTCCTATGTCTATCAAGGGCTAAAAAATATGAAAATACTTTTCACACATTTTTCAGCACCGGACGTGCTGCATTATAGAATCTGTTATGTGAAATCATATGAAACCTCGCACATTACAGCCGCATCGTACCCGCCGCATTTTATAAAATGCGTTAGGTATCTGAATATTGAAGGAGACATGCTGATGACGTCATATAAAGCGGCGCGTTCAGCGCGTGTTTATACTCAGAGTTGTATAATGTTGCCACACACACGAAATCCACTAAGGATTTTCCACTAAAACTGGTGGTTTCGACTTTCGTTTTGCAATATGTTTTACTTCGTTTCAGGAGCATTTTTCTTTACTATGTAGGTTTTTCAAGACTTTTATAACTTAATTAAAACGTAATTAATTATTCATAACTTGACAATTTTTTTTGCATGGGTTATCAATTATGAATACTTAGCGGCAAAATAATTTAAATACAACAAAACATTGATAAATATATAAGCCTTTTACGTCTTGAATTTTCCATAGAGAGATACAGTTTTGATATATAAAGCAATTCATGAAATTTCTTGTATATAAAATGCAAATATCTGAAAAATAGTTCATCATCATTATTAGTCTTTAAATCAAGTATAATATTCTACATAAAACTTCATTTTTAAACTAATTTTATGAATCCAGAATCTTCTTTTCTCCGAATTTTATTTTCTTTTTCCTCTGCCAATAAGGAGGTTATTACAACAATTTTTCCTACAGTGATTCGAGCGATCAATATCATTGTACCGTTTCACACCAATGGTTGGAAAAAACTATAAAAATTGTTAGCAATACGTGCGCGTACGTACAAATGTGCGACATCATACGGAAATGGGGAATCAGCGTATTGTGCGGACAAATATGCGTTCAGCTTTAATAGCAATAAAATGTTAAAAATAATTTTATTAACAAACTACAAGTACTAAGCTTTGAAATAATACTAGTTTTAACGGAATTTATCGCGTATATTTAACTTTTTTACCCGACGTTTCGAGAGCTTTACAGCACCCATGGTCACGGGAAGGACTGAGACGTTCAACGTCCAGCTGTCATAGTTAACCGCGGTTACCATAGATTAAAAATTTAACTTTTGTTCCGATCTACACAGTATGAGCTTATGGTATCATGGAGTCTTGCAGTTGTATGCTTGGGTTGGGATTTAATTTTATTTATTATAGGATCCCAAGCAGATGGTAGCACCCAGCCATCTTCTCTATTGAAATTAGGATGTTTTTTGATTTCAATAGCCTCGCGAATCATCCTTGGAAGGAATCGGTGTTCTTTAGCGAGGATTTGTGGTCTATCAAATCTGATGTAGTGACGGGGGCGATCTTGTACATGTTCACAGACTGCAGACTTCCCGGAGCGTCGATTCTTCACATCAGCTATATGTTCTTTGACGCGGGTTTTAATTGATCTTTTAGTTTGTCCTATGTAGGAGAGACCACATTCACAATCAAGCTTGTACACTCCTGCATCTTGCAGAGGGACGTTACACTTGACTGATGGTAAAAACTGACCAATCTTCTTCGGCGGCTTGAAGTATGTTTTGATGGAAGCGCGCTTCAAGATGTAGCCAATCTTCATCACGCCTTGATGATAACACCTTGAGCCATACTGTGTATAGAAAAAAGACCCATACAGATAGATATTTAAACGGTGATTCTCACCACCATCCTTCACAGTTAGCTACCGTGGGTAAATCTTTGTTTCAGAGAGCACAAGGGATCTGTGACAGTAAACACCTGGCTGCCGAGCTCCAACATGTCAAGCAAGTTTTGCATGACAATAAGCTTCGGGTCCCACGCCTACGTCACAGAGAACGAGTGAAGCCGGCCACAGTCGAGCGTGTACCTGCTGTACTGCCATATGTTAGAGGAGTCACTGACAAGATTGGCTACATCTTGAAGCGCGCTTCCATCAAAACATACTTCAAGCCGCCGAAGAAGATTGGTCAGTTTTTACCATCAGTCAAGTGTAACGTCCCTCTGCAAGATGCAGGAGTGTACAAGCTTGATTGTGAATGTGGTCTCTCCTACATAGGACAAACTAAAAAATCAATTAAAACCCGCGTCAAAGAACATATAGCTGATGTGAAGAATCGACGCTCCGGGAAGTCTGCAGTCTGTGAACATGTACAAGATCGCCCCCGTCACTACATCAGATTTGATAGACCACAAATCCTCGCTAAAGAACACCGATTCCTTCCAAGGATGATTCGCGAGGCTATTGAAATCAAAAAACATCCTAATTTCAATAGAGAAGATGGCTGGGTGCTACCATCTGCTTGGGATCCTATAATAAATAAAATTAAATCCCAACCCAAGCATACAACTGCAAGACTCCATGATACCATAAGCTCATACTGTGTAGATCGGAACAAAAGTAAAATTTTTAATCTATGGTAACCGCGGTTAACTATGACAGCTGGACGTTGAACATCTCAGTCCTTCCCGTGACCATGGGTGCTGTAAAGCTCTCGAAACGTCGGGTAAAAAAGTTAAATATACGCGATAAATTCCGTTAAAACTAGTATTATTTCAATGTGTAGTGTTCGCGTAAATATAAGAAATCATTAAGTACTAAGCTATTGATATGAAATGAGAAACCAGTAGGTATAATTCTAAAGCTAATAAAAAATCCAGTCTTGATACATCAATTTTAGCGGTAGTTATTGTAACCACATACATAATCAACATCCGGACGATCACGTAAACATATTTTCAAACCGTTTTTTCTTCAAAGTAGCAATATAAAATGATTTTTTAGAAAATTTAAGTTTAATTAATAAGTATTTTCTTGATATACGGCTAGTCATATTATCGTTTATGTGCAACATGGTTATGATATACTCGTATAGGCATTGTAAATTGATGGACCTTGACGTGTCGAGAGTAAAGCTAGTTAGCTTAAAACTATAAAAACCTATCAACGTTTCGCGTTATGACGCGTGTAAAAATAATAACTAATTTCTATATAAATTCATTTAAAAATATCATAGAGGTAATATTTTCAATAACTAAAATGCATTAATAAGCATAAAACTAAAATACATTCATTGCAAACATTGAATATTTTAGTAAAATATTGGCCTAAAATCATTAAATTTACTAAGAGTGCTTATTTGTTTTCCGCATTTGTCATCCATTTGCCTAGAAGACGAAGTATCGTACTCGACTGCCCCCATACACTGCCCGAGGAAGTCTCTAAGTATATGTAATGCACATGTCTAGCTTCAGAATAAAGAACAAATGAGTACTACCAAAACCGAAGTATCGTACTCCACTGCCCCATACACTGCCCGAGGAAGTCTCTAACTATATGTAATGCACATGTCTAGCTTCAGAATAAAGAACAAATGAGTACTACCAAAACCGAAGTATCGTACTCCACTGTCCCATACACTGCCCGAGGAAGTCTCTAACTATATGTAATGCACATGTCTAGCTTCAGAATAAAGAACAAATGAGTACTACCAAAACCGAAGTATCGTACTCCACTGCCCCATACACTGCCCGAGGAAGTCTCTAACTATATGTAATGCACTTGTCTAGCTTCAGAATAAAGAACAAATGAGTACTACCAAAACCGAAGTATCGTACTCCACTGTCCCATACACTGCCCGAGGAAGTCTCTAAATATATGTAATGCACTTGTCTAGCTTCAGAATAAAGAACCAAATGAGTTCCACCATTTTCATTTGTAATTTCTTACATTTAAAAAGGATTTTTTTATTTAGCCTTTTTATAGGAAAGGAGTGGGGTTGTCCACCTGATGGTAAACAAATCCTGTGGCCTATGAACATCTACACCTATCCTTGATTAAGAATCAAAATGCAGTTGCGTTGTCACCCTTGAAGACTAAGATTAAATACCTCGTTTTCAGTAAACAGGGTCTCCGATTCTCAACACAGACCACACATAACTCAGAAGCAAGCTGATATTTTACGTTGGTATTCTTTGAGAGCGTGATCTTTCCCCAGTCGAGTCGAACCACTCATGCTATATTACAGCTGTAGCGTCGCTCTCTCTAATGTTGTCAATTGAAAAAACATTCAAACTATTGGTATTCTCGATATATTTATTAATTTGAAAAGTGCCTGTATATTGAATAAAACTATTATTTACGGATTTTATCGCGTTTAATTAGTTTAATTTATTTTTATTATCCCCACGTTTCGGGTGCTTTACAGCACCCATGGTCACGGGGGACTAAGATGTTTGACGTCGCCGTCGAATAAATTAGAGTAATTAAACGCGATAAAATCCGTAAATTCCATGTGTAGTGTTCGCGTAAATTTAAGAAATCATTAAGTGCCTGTATAGCAGAATAGTCTAATTAGCAGAATGCCAAACAAATAGCATGAAAATTTTTTTCAACACAACAGTCTCAAAATTCGTGCTATTCATAGTTTCAACGCAATAATCTCAGAATTCGTGCTATTCATACAATTGAATTCACCGGATAAATTCTTTCAAACATATTCAGCCGTACGTAGATCTCCATTTCGATGCATGGAATATTACCTTGAAACGGAAAGCAATCCGATACTCATAGATTTGTTGTACTCTGCAATTCGCGGGCATAGAATACCGCTTGCATGTATTTATATATAAATACAATATAAATATATATATTGCTTACACGTCATTATCATCATCATCATTACTGCCTTTCACAAGTCTACTCAGCAAAGAAATTCTGATTATAGCCCTTCCTATCGCTCGCTGAATGACTTTCAATACCTACATAATTATTAATTACATTACATAATTAAATAAACATTAATATTTTATAAGCAACAACGTTGTCAGAAAGCACTGTAAGTAGATGAGGGCTTAAAACAAAAAGCATTTTCATGTTATTTCTTACTTTCTATAATATTGCACAGAAAATAGCAGTACAAAATGTTTTGATGTTAAAATGAGTAGCAAATCCGGACTATTGTGTAAAATGAGATACCGAGAGTGGAAAATACTTACCCGGTTCCGTGAAATATCTTTAATAAAGTAGTGTTTTTGCCGAAGGTATAAGTTTTACTCAGAAAAGCAATCATTTCGGCTCAAAATAAAATTATGACAATGTAACTCGATTGTAAAATATGACCGATATGCAAAAACTTTTTTTTCTTTTGTAATTGACATAATGTTTTGTCAAATACGGAAAAGGTTTTATAGGATTAAAATTTAATACTATATAATACTATTTAAACGTTGGCATTATTTGTGTGGGTTTCATTATCTTTAACTTTTACTAACGTCTCGCCCCGAATTCGCATGGGCGTGTAGCGTCATATAGATTTCTTCAAATAATTATCAATGAACATTTAATATAGTTAGTATATCATCGATTTCATTAAAAACAGTGAAGAACACACCGCATTTGAATTTTTTTCACTGTCATTTCAGCCATTCTTCCAACGGTTGGCCTGGACTTAGACAGACAGGCAGGCAGACATACAAATAACTATTCATGTGACAACGCTCGATAAAAGGCCGTTATTTTTGTGTTACACACAGTAACTTCAATTTTATTTATTTATTTAATATTCTTTATCGCACATCATACAAAAATAAATTTTATTTATATGTATATATTTAGAATCCTTACATTTTATTTTATATATTATTCACATTGAGTTACAATACCTATAGAGTCACAATCTCTAACTGACAATACTCAAAAAATGTCCGAGCGCCGTTCCATATACCTATATATTTTGATATTATATAGTTCAAAATGACATTTGCTCGAATTTAGACGTTAACCTGCTTGTACAATGTTCAAAGTCGCTCGTATGCAATGTCATCATCATTCACTCAAGGGCACGTTATCGCGGCGCCGCGCGGTCGGCGGTGAGTGATTTAGTTTGCTAATAAAATGAAAATTATTGAAATTTAAATGAAAACATGCACTGTGGATACATAAATACGTAAATTTGGTATGATACTTACCTAAAATATGAAACACCATCCTTTTTTCGCACGTGTCTGCTGTTATTTGGGCAGGAAATCACCGAACACTTTGGCATCGCGGACGTTGTACGAGGATTGTGGTCGCCTTACAACTAAACAAAAACTCTGCGCACTTCGCAGCGTGCGCCGAGTTTTGGCGCGGACATTTTATTTGTCTGTTTGTGACTCTATAGGTATTGTAACTCAATGATTATTCATCAACACGGTATAAGGATATTTTTAAATGGTTCGTCATTTATTTCAGATTGATCCCAAATTTAAATAAAATAAAATGTGTTGTTGATAAAAGTTGAGTTGGACTCTTAGATTAATTACATACACATTGAACTAGTCTTTTTCTTGTAGCATGGTGCGGATGACATATTGACAGGTTACTAGAAAGCAACTTGCGTGCGTTCGCAGGATACAACAAAATTTTTAACTATGAGAAAATAACACTGAATTTGTTTTTATTCATTTTTTCTTCTCTGTTATGACTATTCGATTAATATTAATTTCAAAAATCTCACTTAATGTAGTTCTATTTACTAATAAAATTATAAGAGTTTAATTTATTTCACATGCTTGGATGTTTTAGTTTAATTTATTTCATATGCATAAACATAGGTAGAATGACCCGTAGGTAATAGTAGATTGTATTGCTAAATAGGTAAATTTTATCGAAAACAATATCTAAATTTTGTCATTTATTTTGTATTATTTACTTATTTAATATAATATTACATAATATTACATAACAATTACATTTTAATGATTTTTTATCTGAATATTTTAAAAGGTATCTAAGTCAAATATAAAAAAACTTAATAAATGTATGTTTAACAAAACTTATTAACATAACATTTAAATTATAAATATATTTATTTGAATTAGAATAAAAGTCGTTCATAAATGCTGGGCACACGAGAGTTAAAAATGGACGAATTTATACCACTTTGATTTTGATGTGGAAATCTAAAAATAAAATAAAAGAATAATAAACAGATTTAAACATGAAAAATTTTGCTAAATTATAATAACTTAAACGTGTTTCTACAAAAAATGTGTATGATCGTCCTATACTTAAGTACCCACAGAAATGTCGCATCTGAACATATAAATTTCATAATCTATATTCCATGACACAAGATGGCGTCTTAGGAATAATTTGTTTTATTATTAGTACATAATACGTTTTTATTGATTAAGTATCTTATTAACCGATGAAAAGTAATTCCTTGGTTTTTACTGACATTTCTTGAATTATTTGTGCTATATCTAAGTACTTACGACGGCATATTTTTATCAAGAGATTTTTTTTAAATTAACACAACACGTGACAACTCTATAAGCGCCTATCGAGTGACTGATTAAAGTGCGGTGTATGCACCGCAGTTGAGTGGAACAGAGTAGCTGAATACAGTGTCGCCTCTAGTACGTAGTACATAATAGCTCAATGGTGCGACACAAGGATTTTATGTGGCGCTTTAAAGTTATAATTTGACTATGAATGAATGTGTGCTTTTTTAATAAATTATTTATAATAAAATTATTACATTTTTCAGAATAACAATAAATAATTCAAAGATTTATTCAGTTCTGTGAAAGTTCAACAAGTTCTGATTTGCCGATAAAGAAAAATGCACATAAATAAATAAGCAAGTTTTGACGAGAAATTATTTGCCATATTCTTTTGCCAATTTTCACATGTTTTCTCCACTATCTAACTTCTTTAAAATCTCCATTTTATCTTTCAAATCTAGTGTCTTGTTTTTCCGTTTATTTTACATTTTTAACTACACACTATTCTCACATAAAAAAAACAGGTAATTACGTATGCACGTGCACGTAATAAATTTTAAGGTCAGGCTGCTAGACGACGAAGCTGCGACCGGAGTGCATAAGCGTAAAGGGGAGAGGGAGGCGTGGGCGGAGAGAGCCGGATTATTGGACGTGTCGGTCTATCGAAGTGCTGGATTAGTAAGATTATACGGTATATGACAGTTGTTCTCGGCACAGCTAAGGACATACAAAAAAACGTTTCTGAACACGCTCTGTTAGCTCAGAGTGAACATTTTATTTGCTTTAATGTCATGAAATTTTTCATTAAATGGAAGATAATGTCGTAATTTGTATTAAACTAAAAACGAAATTTACATGCAATGTAAATTATTTAATAAATGTTCCGGTTTTAATTTTTTAATCGATAGCTAATCGATAATTTTTGCTTTATTAATCGTAAATCAGCTTTTTAAATCGATTTATCATTGTTCTATCTCTTAGAAAAATTACATACATACGAGGTTGATTGTGATAATTTGACATTTAATTGCAGCTACTTTGACGTTAATTGGAAAATACATGTTAGGAGCATTGGGACTACTGCAGGGTATTGCTTTTCAAAGTGACATCCAGGCAAAAAGAGATTTCAAGGCTATGGTCACGCTATCGCGCCACACAAGGGAGAGACATCTTTGACCAAGCCGCATTACTACACTCAGAAAATACCGTTTTTTTTTTGGAAATTGCTGCCAGAATACACACACCCACACTACAATACTTCCAAAAAATTCATATCACTGGCAGTGATGCCAGAAACATTATGCTGATTTACTTTATTCTCAATTTGTAGTTCGAATATAATTTATCATCAGGTTATATATCAGACAGAATTTTAAAGGTGGTTTTGTCTCGTAACACGTACTTTCCTCGAATCAGGATGAAAACCAAATAGGGATTCATCGGTGAAAACTACCCACAACCATTGTTGAAGTTCCCAGTTCACATGTTCTCTAGACCATTGCCACATTCATCCACGATTTCCTCTTCTTAGAGCTGAACCCGGAGTGGTATACGGGCATGAAGGTTAGCTTCGTGCAGCTTCTTCCTCACAGTTTGGTCACTCTCAAGCACTTGGTGGTCAGACGGTAGCCTTTAAACCTTCTTTTTTTTCAATTGCATTGCCGTAACATTTAGTTGCCTTCTGGAAATTTGCAAAAAAAAGGTCTTGTCTTGGTGTAGTACAAGTGGCGCGATAGCGTGACCATAACGTATATTTCAGTATCCAGCTTCTTTGCTATGTGGTGACCTATCAGTGGGTCGCAGGTACTTGTATCGATACCTAGGTTCTGTATGGCATGGATACATTCCATAGATGTGTCATACAGACGTCTAATCTCGTATGCCGACTGTTTGTGAGCGACCGGTTGTTTTAGGAAAATCTCAATCTGCTTAGTAAACAACAGTTGTGGGTTGTTATATCTATGTGTCTGCTGAGATGTTTAGATGCTGAGTAAGTCGCTTGGCATCTAATTGTATTTTAACTTTCAGGAGATGCATTTTCAGGCTTTTTCTGAGAAGGTTATTGCTAAGGGTGCTCTCTACGTAAAGATACAGGTATTGGCCTGTTAATGTAGGTATGTTTATTTGTGGTGTTGACTATTGCAGAGTACCGTAGATACAAGTTTGAGATTCAAAGCCTTCTTGATGCTCTTTTATGAGTCTTCGTAGGCATAAAATTCATTATCGTACTGTATATCTGAACCATGAAGAATTTTTTTTATGGAAGAGGGGGCAAACGAGCATGCGGCTCACCTGATGTTAAGTGACTACCGCCGCCCATGATCAACCGCAACACCAGGAGAATTGCGGGTGCGTTGCCGGCCCTTTAGAAAGGAGTAAGCTCTTTTCTTGAAGGTCCCCAGGTCGTATCGGTCCGGAAAAATCGCCGGTGGTAAACTATTCCACAGAGAGGTTGTACGTGGAAGAAAACTCCTTGTGAAACGTACAGTGGTGGACCGCCAAGCATCCAGATGGTGTGGATGGTATCGGGACGTTTGCCGTGTAGTGCGTTTACGAAATTTGGCGTCTGGGATTAATCCGAAAAATTCCTCAGAGCACTTCCCGTGATAGATGCGTAAAAAATACGCAAAGAGATGCAACGTCTCTTTGCAGCGCCAGTGAATCGAGCCGATCGGAAAGCACTCGATCGTCGACGATTAGAGCCGCTCTGCGCTGGATGTGGTCAAGTGGAAGGAGCTGGTACTGGGGAGCCTCAGCCCAGAGATGGGAACAGTATTCCATGTGCGGCCGAACCTGCGCCTTGTAAAGTTGCAGGCGGTGTGCCGGCATGAAATACTGTCCCGCTCTGCTGAGCACGCCAAGCTTTTTAGAGGCCAATTTGGCCTTCCCTTCCAAGTGACCACGAAACTGCACGTCACTCGATATGTCGACGCCGAGGATTCCGATACTGGCTGAGGCAACAAGGGGAGTGCCTTGAAACTGAGGGAATACGACAAAGGGGTTCTTTTTAGCGGTTAACGCGCAAACTTGTGTCTTCTGGGGGTTAAACTGGACTAGATTTAGTCGTCCCCAATCCGAGACTCTGTTCAGCAAAGACTCGACTTCAGACACAAGTTTGTCCCGGCACTCGGAGACGTTTTCCCGAGAAATATTGGCTCGGCCGGTGTAAAGAGCATCACCAGTGCTCTCATCTGCATAGCAATGAATGCTACGAGTATGCAACATATCATTGATATGCAGAAGAAACAGCGTTGGCGATAGCACGCAGCCCTGTGGAACACCAGCATTAATAGGCTTGCAATCGGAGCTTGCACCGTCTACAACGACCTTGATGCTCCGATCTGCAAGAAAGCTGGTGATCCAATCGCACAATTTCTCGGGAAGCCCATAGGAAGGGAGCTTCGAAAGAAGCGCTTTGTGCCAAACCCGATCGAAGGCCTTCGCAATGTCCAAACTAACGGCCAATGCCTCCCCCTTGAACTCTACTGCCTCCGCGCATCTGTGAGTGAGGTAGACCAGAAGATCACCAGCTGACCGACCACGGCGAAAACCGTATTGGCGGTCACTAATCAGCTGGTGATCCTCAAGGTACCTCATGACCTGGCAGTTTACAATGGACTCCATTGTTTTGGAGTACAAGGAGGTGATGGCGATTGGCCGGTAGTTGGACGGGTCTGAGCGGTCGCCTTTTTAGGGATCGGGTGGACGAAAGCCATCTTCCATGATTTTGGGACTACGCCTAGGGAGTAGGAGTACCGGAAAAGACGCGTTAAAACCGGTGCCAACTCTGGAGCACACGTCCTCAGCACAATTGGGGGGATTCCGTCAGGCCCACTCGACTTGTGGATGTGCAGGGAGAGGAGTGCTTTGCGAACCGAGCGCTGTGTGAACTGCACTTCCGGCATGGAGCACTCACACCGCGGGATGTTCGGCGGCGTACTCCCCCCGTCATCGAGAGTCGAGTTAGACGCAAAGAAAGAGCCTAGAAGATCGGCTTTCTCCTTTGCAGTATGGGCCAGTGAGTCGTCCTCCCTGTGCAGAGATGGAAGAGATGGCTGACAGAAATTCCCCTGGTCAGCCTTGGCGAGAGACCAGAATGCACGGGTTCCAGAAGGATGGCGAACTGGTTTCTCGCCAATTCTGCCTATGTGCTCTGACTTTGCCTTGGCAATGACTCTTTTGAAGGACCTAGAGGCGGAATTATACTTCTTTTTTAGAGCGCTGGTGTTTACATCCCGGGACGCTGATGCATCAACCCAGGCTTGGTAGCACTCCTGCTTATAGCATGATGCTATTTTACAGGAGCGACCAAACCAGGGCTGAGATTTGCCTCCAATGGGCACCACAGAGGAAGGAATAAAAAGTTCCATACCCTGAAGTACCACATCAGTAACAGAATCCGCAACAACGTTGGGATCATCCGGCGAGAAGCAAACCCGCCCCCAAGGGTAGGATACAAAGAAAGACCGCGTCCCATCCCAATCGGCTGATCTATAGTGCCAAACACGGCGGCAGCCTGCAGAATGCAACCGCGATTTCAGCGTGAGTGGCACAACACTCCGGACCAGACAATGGTCCAAGGAGCCTAAAGGGGCGTCGACGGAAATCTGATATCCGTCCGGGTGAGAGGTCAGCTGAAGGTCCAACAGGGAACGTGCATGATCCTACACATCTGGAATCCGCGTAGGCGAAGTAACCGGTTGTGTCAGACCATATGCCAAGGCAAAATCATGAACAGATCTCCCCGCATGATCGGTTAAACGTGAACCGTAGGAGAGATACGAGACATCAGCCGGAGAGGACACCTGCGTCTCGGTCAGAAAGAGCAGAGCCAGCCTCGCCGTCTCGAGATGGTAGTGGACGGCGTTTAGGTTAGAGTGAAGTCCCCTGATATTGCAGAAATTCACGGACAGCGTGGCAGGAGTCGCCTTGGTCTTGTTGCTCCGTTTGCCCCGAGCAGTTGTAGTCTTGAGCGGAATTTTGCCCTCCCCAGAATACGCGGGGCAGCCTGAGCACCCACGCTCAGAAGTGGAGAAACATGGTCGTGGATGCTCAGCGAGGGATTCTCCAGGGGTGCTGATACCCTCCTGGGGTAGTCTATCATTATTTAATTCCGCTACCATGTTGATGGGGGGGGGGGGGGATTTGGGCCTCCGGCCACCTGCACTCACCAGACGAAACGCGGAAGCAGAGCTTCCACTTCACGCCGGTATTCTGTGAGGTCGTGGTACCACCCCGGTTTGAGCCGGCCCATACGTGCAACAGCAAAGCTGCCGCGTGGCTCTACCACTGTTAAAATTATAATGAAGGATATGATTTATTTGTATTATTCCAGTGCATCTGGATGTTGCGTTACTCATCTTCTAGCTCCCACTTGCCTCGTATCTGGTGAACTTGCAAGCTACTCACTTGTCGGTGGAAAGCTCTAAAATTATTTCTTTGCAGAGATAACAATTTTTCTGCCTGGCCTTGATCTGTAGGTGGGTAATCATCATAGTTGATGTTGATGGTACTGTGAGTCACGGCTGTAGTTTAGGTGAAACTGTAATTTAAGCTGACTTGTGGAACAATCTAAGGCAGCATTTCTGGTGTTGGAGGTGGAGAAATTTCACTTGCAGGAGGGTTCATCTAAAAAAAGCACACTTGCCGGAACAGATAGGATGCAAAAAGGTACCGAATCTCATCTCAGACTGCTGACAGGTATCGCAATACTTTTCTCGTGCCCGCTGGAAAGTCATCTCGAGGAGACATGATCGATACGGTTTACACCAGACAGTGATCTGATTATCCCAGCGAATCTGAGACAGATACTGATTGCCTGTTGGGGTCTGTTCTTAGTAGGAGGTCCAAGCAACTGTGTGTATGCCCATATAAATCTGGTACCCGTGTCGCTACTTGAACCAGCTAAGTGAGATCTAGCGATATCGCAAGTTTGCGCGCTTCTCTCCCAGCATGGTCGGTTTTCTCAAATGGGAAGAACCACTTTTTATGGTGGGCGTTAAAATCCCCAGAAAATCTAGCTCCACAGACGAATCTGTTGTTGGGCTTTATCTACCATCCCTGTCAGTTCTTTAATAAGGCTGGTTGTCTCCTGGTCTCCGCAAAGCGATCACTATACACAGGCATAGAGGGTTGTCTCTGCACCGGTGTCCACCAGAAGCCACACTGCAAAAAACCCTGAAACTTCAAACGACGTCCACACATTCCCCAGCGCGCTGTTTGAACTTATGTTCAAGCGTGTAAACCGGGTTATTGGTAGGTAGTTGAGATACGCCACATAAGACGGAGTTGCTATCCGCTTCTCCGTTAAAAAGAATAGGTGCGGCTTTTCAGTCTCGAGTTGGTGGTGGACTGGATCGAGGTTAGTGTGCAACACTCTGATGTTCGTGAGGAGAACTTTAAGCGCGAGGAAACGTTGATTTACCATCTCCTTTTTTAACTTTTTTCATTTTGGTTCAGTGTTTCCTGGTGGTGAAACAGTTGAGAAATCGAGACGCTACTCAATATACCAACTGAAGATTCGAGAGCTTAGCTAACCGATGGGCAACTCATTTGGAGACCGCGGGGACGGCTGAGCCAACCGAAATGACCACCGGGTCCTTACATCCAGTCGCCAACTGGCATGTTGGAACATTTCGGGATTTTTTGCGAGCTGGTGGGGCAACAAATAAGTTCACCTTAGTTCCAACCAGTGACATCTAATTAAAGTAAGATTACTCACCCACATTGGTGCCAGCGTAGATAGAACCCAAATTACTTACATACTGTTAAATATACAGCAAGCGCTTATCCACTGAGCTACCACGGCTTTTGCATTAGTTATTTATTTAAAATCAATTTCCTTACCTAAGTGTCTACGGAAACTGTGAGAAACTAGTTAAGTCTTTGAAACTTTTATTAGAATTTTTATTAACAGGCTTGAAAGTTCAATTGTACATAAAATATTGTACATAAAAGTTGTAATAGGTGCTTAACTTAGTCTTATACTCAATGTGAGAACTTTATGATGGAGTAGAATAAAATAATTATAATTGAGAGTTAACATCACAGAAATCGTAATAATAGGACAATAGAAGTGGCATAGATGCGTGACCTTGTCACCGCTATGATGTGTTGACGAACATCATTCACCATTTTGTGATTTAGTTGCGCGGGAAACGTCGTACATGAATTTATGTTAATATGATGGTGAACTGCAGCATAATCAGTAGTAAAAACTCATCAAGGATGTGCAATTCAACTAATAATGGCCTAACATTTCGTCAGTAATTTGATTATTTACTAATTATCATTGTTTTAACTAATTTACATCTAGATGAATACTTTACTATGATACGAGGGTGGATTGAAAAGTACTCGGCCTAACACAGATCCATTCAATTCTAAAAATCAAATCTACCCACATTATTTAGTTCAGTTCAGACTAGTTCATTGTGTGAAGTTCGAAACGTGTGCGATAATTAGTTGTGATTTTATAAATTTATTAACAAAGTAATCGGACATAATTTCCGCGAATGGAGCAAATCGAGCAGCGTGCCGTCATTAAGTACCTCCATAAGAAGGGGCTATCATCAAAAGCCATCCATGATGACATGGTCAGTACATTAGGCGATTGTGCTTTGTCATATTCATCCGTCAAAAAATGGATAGCAGAATTTAAGCGTGGTAGAGAGAGTGTGAAAGATGAACCCCGCTCTGGAAGGCCTTCGACGTCAACTACTGACGAAAATATTAAAAAAGTACTTGATTTAATAATGGGAGACCGCAGATTAAAAATTAGAGATATAGCCGAGATTATAGGCATCTCTTATGAACGAACTCAAAACATCATTGTCAACGAGTTGGGTTTCCACAAGGTGTCTGCGAGGTGGGTTCCGCGACTGCTTTCAGTTGAACAAAAAAGGACGCGATTGACTATTTCACGCGACTGTTTGGAGTTATTTGAAGCCGATGCAGATGATTTTTTGAATCGTTTTGTTACTGTGGACGAAACATGGGTTCATTACTGTACACCGGAAATAAAACAACAATCAAAACCGTGGAGAAGACCTGGTTCACCACCCCCTAAAAAGGCTAAGTCGATTTTGTCGGCAAATAAGGTGATGGCTTCAGTATTCTGGGACTCGAAAGGTGTGATTATGATTGATTATCTTGAAATGGGTCAGACTATAAACTCTGATTACTACTGCACCTTACTACGTCGTTTTCGAGAGGAAATAAAAGAAAAACGTCGAGGAATGCTCAGAAGAAAAGTCCTGTTTCATCAAGATAACGCCCGTGTTCACACGTCAGTACAGTCAATGGCTGAAATTCACAACTGTGGCTTTGAACTGTTACCGCATCCGCCGTATTCACCTGATCTGGCACCATCAGACTTCTTTCTGTTCCCTAACCTAAAAAAGCACTTGGGAGGTCAAAGAATTTCTACAAACGACGAGGTCAAAGCAGCTGTAGACGCATATTTTGACTCTAAGGAAGAATCATTTTTTTTTCAACGGTCTAAAAAGTGTATTGAACTTGATGGTGATTATGTAGAAAAATAAAAATATAACTGATTTAGTATGTGTTTATTTTCTTGGTTAGGCCGAGTACTTTTCAATCCACCCTCGTATTTTACCTTTGTAAACTTTCATTTATTACTTTTCTATTGTACAATTACCATTGCTGTTTTTGTTCTGCCGTAATACGCGACGCAGGCGACGTTGAAAAACACGCCAAGTAATGTAATGTGAAATATTAGATATCATTGTGCATTGCGTATGTTTATCGGCTGCAGGCATCGGTCGCATTATCATCGGTATAAATTATATCGGTCATAAATTTATTTCTATTGTCTTATTATTACTATATCTGTGGTTAACATTCTTTTACTTCTAAAAATATATCAAATGTAAGTTGAATAGCGACTAGAAAGTAAACTAACAGTTAGATCCCTAATTTATTTCTATTCATCGCTGACCGCATCGCATTCAAGCTGGGGCGGATCGCTAGTTTAGTTATAATAGAGCCATAGTTGTGCGTGTTATTGTGTACACACGTGTGAAGTGAACTTCTTTATGACATATCACTCTTCTTTTATTTAATATTTGATATGAGTAGGTTAAATAATATGTAGTATACTCATGCAGCCACGACAGCGAAACGTATCCAAACTATCAAGTACTCTAAGCTCTGCGGCTTATGCTGTAGAAAAGATTATAGACCTCTCTATTGTCAAGACAGCCAGATTAGTTTATTTCAGTTATTTCCATCGCATAATGTCTACGAAAATTTAATGTACGTTCACAAAAACAAAAGGTAGTATTAGTGAAAAAAAGTGGTATACACTCTGTAAATACTAGAAACAAACACAAGCTACAGATACCAGTCTCTCGCCTCCATAGAGGTAGTAATTCATTCTTGGGGCAATGTACGCTATTACAACAAAGTACCAGAAAATATACAAGGTCTACCTATTACCAAGTTTAAATATATAATTGAACAAAAACTCTATAAAAAGGGTTATTATAATATAAATGAATACATGGTTGATAATAAACCCTGGGAATGAGGTGGTCGCTTCCAAACCGTTTCTAAAATAAATTTTGTAAATATGTTGTGATCATTTGACATTGCAAAATACATTTTAAAAAATTACCGCTGGGTTTCTCGTTGGTTCTTCCCAGGACTGAGTTTTTTTTAGTTTCGTAACAGTGGTAAAGTAAAAAATGTCTTTCAATAGATTTATATTGAATAAAAATTATTCTATTCCATTCCGTACAAGTAAATATGACGTTTTTTCAAATACCGTAGGTACTAAATTGTTTACGCTAAGACAGTGCAACTTTTTTTATTTTTTTTTATATACATACAACATACACAGTCATTACAGGATGAGCACCCTAATTCGACAGTGTAGCCAACGATACAATACCATATGCCACTCTACTGAGCTCACTCAGCGAACATGAAAACAAATCAGTTCGCTCCGACATGGCGTTGATCACACTGTGCGTGCGCGCGAACGGCGCCTGCTGCATCAGTGCGGTGCGCGCGGGCGGCACCGCAGCAACGGCGGCCGCCGCCGCCGCCCTGCGCATTGAGTCGCACCATCTCCAGCACTCTCGGGTTGTGTATTCTACCCCTCATCACCTTCAACACGTACGTAGCGAGAGCTACTTCTCTCGAGTTTTTAGTATCCTACCATACCGAGCAAAAATAGAGTAGGATACAACAAGGGATAGCCCGGGTATACTCCAAATTGTTTCAAGTACATGAATCTAATAAATTTATTTTGGATCCGCTCTAACATAAATTTGTATTTGACTTCATGAGGAGCCCAAATGACGGCGTTATACTCTGAGTGGCTCCTTACGAGTGCATCTAGTGGTCAATCACTAGCTTATATAAGTTAAAAATATTCCACTACGACGTTAAAGAAGTACTTCAATAAAAATCTTCGATGATAATAAAATTATATGTATAAGAAAAATTAATATTGGGATCCAAACAATTTTTTGAGTAATAAAATCTTGCTACGTTGTCTTAATTATTATTATTATTTATTAGTACCCGGTTGACCGAGCTTTGCTCGGTATTTTTCGCTCGGTTTTTTTAATTCGTGTGTTTTGGAAATTATATTTGGATACAAATTACATACTGATGAAATACGAATAATATTTTTTGACATAATAGAAAAAACTGAACTGGTTATTTGAATAAAAAAACATGAGTGCAATTAGTTTAATTTAAATTTTCGTGTTTTCAAAAATACTTAAAAAAGGGCTCAAAAAGTAGATTTTCTCAAAAAAGAAAAGAACTTGAAAAAAAATTAAAAATGTCGGTCGGTCGGTCTGGGCTCGAACCATGGTATTACGTTTTGTGACCGCCCAATATACCAATTAAGCTATTTATAATCATTAATAAACTGTCAAAATTTACCCTCTTATTCTAACAATATTGTAGCAGTTTTTCATTTCCTAAAAACACGGACAAAAAGACATTTTCTAAAAATAAATCCTAGCTAGATCGATTTATTGCCCCCGAAACTCCCTGCACACAAAATTTTATGAAAATCGTTGGAGCAGTTTCCGAGATTCCGATTATATATATATATATATATATATATATATATATATATATATATATATATATATATATACAAGAATTGCTTGTTTAAAGGTATAGGATAATGATTTTGAATGTATTCGTACACTTTATGTATGCATTAAAACGTTACATTTGTATAGAATATTGTGCGATATTTAATTAAAATAGGTAAATATCTTTTACTCGTCTTTATGTAGTTTATAGATTTTTTTATTTTTGAACCTACACCACCGTCTCATGCGTTTTTTAAGTTTCAGTCTATTCAAAGGTTGTCTGGAAGATATCGCTTTAAGTTATAAGGTCATTGTACAATCAATTTTAGACACATTTTTTGTGATTTGTAGTTTTTTTTCAGACTTATCATAATTATTAATATGTATGTAAATTATTTTAATCGCACGTTATTTTTGAGGTTATTGTTTGGTCATTCTGAATTCAGTTACTCGTATGCTCTCATCTACAATTAATAATAATCAATAAACAATATTTTATCTGGATTTATTTAAATATACCGTATATTATATAATCGCAGTTATAACTTAAAGTACCTCTAAATCCCTAAAACTAAAATTTACAAGTAAGTTAATTTTGTTCCGGGGCGGGATACGTCCGCCCGAACGTGAATAACGGAGCGTTTTTTCGCTTAGCTGCTGGTATTATTTTTCAGTACTACCGTCGGTGTGTCTCCTAATGGTCGCAACCTGAAGGGAGTGATTTTTTTTTGCTATTATAAGCCAGTACTTGACCACTATCTCACCGTGGTGACGCAAGATGGCAAAGCGAACTGACTTAGCTTAACTTAAGCATACTCTTTCCTTGAAGACACCCACATTATAATCATTGTTAAATAATTAATGTTAAATAAATTATTATTAAATATTAAATTCTTATGTATAAAATGTAAAGTTACAACCTACATATGTCCCACTGCTGGGCACAGGCCTCTTCTCATTTCTGAATGGGTTTTAAAACAAGAAAATTTTCACCACGCTGCCCCATGCGTTTTGGTGAAATTCACGTCGTCGAAATTTTTTTTATTTCTCTGACATGCAGGTTTTCTCACAATGTTTCCCTCCACCGGCGAGGACGCGATAAATCAGGACTTAAAATTGTAATTAAGAATTTCAACGGTGCCGGTGGGGATCGAACCCGGGCTGCTCGCGTACTGTGAAACGTGTGTGTACGCATCGGCGAGCGCTGAGTTACCACGGCTCCCTTCGCCTCTGAGCTACCACGTAGCTCAGAGGTTTTGAGAGGCTCAGAGGCAGAGGATTTGATTCTAGGATAGCCACAGTCGTCATCGTTATTATAGTCTCTTACAAGACCACAACTGAACATGGACCCAAGGAATGCTACAAAGCACATGCGTGCTCGGATATCCACCGGTGGCAAAGCACCCTGTAAACAGCTGACCACCAAAGTAGCCAGTAAGAGCGCACCAGCAACCGGTGGTGTTAAGGTACCCCATTGCTACAGGCCCAAAACCGTCGCTCTCCGTAAGATTCGTTGCTACCAGAAGAGCACCGAGCCCCTAATCCGCAAATTGCCGTTCCAAACTTTGTTGCGTGAGATTGCTCAGGATTTCAATACCGATCTCCACTTTTGAGCTCCGCCGTGATGGACCTTCAAGAGGCTAGCGAAGCTTACTTAGTCAGTTTGTTCGTATCCTCAAACAAACCGACAACTTATGCGCGATTCATGCAAAACGTGTAACCATTATGCCGAGAGACATACAGTTGGCAGCCAGAATTCGCGGAGAGCGATCGTCAAAGCACGATCTTGAGTTACCTGCACCCATAGATTTCCTACATGTCTTACCACGATGTCTTTATGCATGTCTCACTCCATCTAGTTGGGGCCACACTCTAGAACCTTTCTTACTCCTCGGTTCAGTAATTTGAAGAGGCTATAAGCAATGACTTCAAAAGGAAGGATAGGCCCATCTAAATATTTTACTCATAACTTTACATTATAATACAAACGTCATATCAAAACACGACGTAACCAGAGTCGGATTTCGTAGTATAATTATCATAATTGTACCATTATTTCATAGTTTGTAGTACATAGTATCGTAATAATACTAAGTGAAAACACCATAATTTTACCTAAAGGTCGACTTGTATTATTATTGGTTCCTTTTACATTTTAATATTAACCCTACGATATCGAGAATTTCTGTATTGTACGTGAGTAATTCTTCATGGGGGGTATATTGCCATAGTTGCCACGCTTGGCGAGCGGGCTGTGCAGTTGCTGTTATCAGGAAGATGCTGCTGCCCATCTCCTACCTGTTTCCCTCTGCCACCTTTTACGACCCCACGGGAAGATATGGGGTAGTGAATATTCTTAACCGCCACTACACGACATAGCCCAACGGATTAGTAAGATGAAGTGGCAATGGGCCGGCTATATAGCTCGAAGAACCGACAACCGATGGGGAAGAAAGGTTCTCGAGTGGCAGCCTCGTACCGGTAGGCGTAGTGTAGGGCAATCCCCCACTAGATGGAGTGACGACCTGGTAAGATATGCAGGAAGTCGATGGATACAGGTGGCTCAGGACCGTGCTTTGTGGCATTACTTGGGGGAGGCCTATGTTCAGCAGTGGGCTTGTGAAGGGATGTAATGATGATGATGATGATGACATGAGTACCGCGTTTTGTTAATAAAATTAGAATTAGCTCCCTTTCTGGTCAATCGATGCTCGATCGATGCATTTGTGTTGCATCCTTGATACAACTATAATGAGGGGCTACCACGATAAAAACTATGCTCCAGAAGCAATCGGTTTAAAAACAGAATTTCAAAATATTTTATGAATCAGATTTTCAAATTTAATTAAGCTGATATGGTTTCTTTTGTACTGTTTTCGTTTTAACCTTATTAAATATAAAATTAATATTCAATATTTAGCTTACACTAAATTCTTTAGACAAAAATTTATCAAAAATAAAAATAAAACCGTCAAAAACGCACATAGGAAAAAATAAACATGAAATGTCAAACGTGATACAATTTTTTTAAATAGTATAATTTTATTTTTCATGTACAATATTTTTGAGGGTCTGAATCCAAACCCTGGCCTAATCTTGGTAACTTAACTAAACTAACCGTAAAATAAAACTTTAAAAATTCGTTTATATAGTAATTTAATTGTAACAAAATTAATATATGGTTATTTACCGAAGATACGATATCCCATGTTTTTTTTTCTTTTTGTCGAAATTTTTGTAATCTTTTACCACGCAAGCCGCAACTAGACGTACTCGTATTTGTAACAGGCAAATCTGTTTTAGTTGTTCGGTCGGCCCAGTCCTTACGCCAGTAATATGTAAGTCAATGGCTATAAGCCGGCCAAAGCTTAAGCGACTCATAGTTAATACAAATATTAATATATTAATTGGCTTCGACCAAACCATCGATTTATATACGATTAACTACAAACATAGCCGTAAGCTATGATTTAAATCTCGAGTAAAGTGGTGTTTCATGCAATTAAAAGTATAGCTATAATTGGAATATAATTGGAATACACGCGGGTAGCAGAATAAATAAATATAACCTAGTGATTATATATTATATACTCTTTGTAATAAAGTTCATGCCTAAAATCTTAGAGCAAAAAATTTACAAAAATAAGAGGACTCTACGAGTTTTACTTTAGTACTTTCAAAAAGAGTCACCAAGACAAATATTCAAGGAAGTTATTATATTAACTTTGGCCAATATATTTACGAAAATTACATATATGTACACAAAAAATAGTTCAATAATAATAAAATATAAGTGATGTTCTTTGTGTAAATACTAGGAACAGACACAAGCTAGTAGTACCAGTTATTCGATTCTAAATAATCAGTAATTCTAAATAATAATTATTCCGGCGACGTATATATACGCTATTACAACAAAATCGTAGAAAATTTAAAAAACTTGACCTATTCAACGTTCAAAAACTTTATTAAACAAAATTTGTCTTTAAAAGTTTATTATAATATTAAAGAATTTATAGATGATAATAACCACTGGAATTAGGTGACCGCTACCAAGCTATTTCTAATTTGTTTTTTGTTAATTGTTTAACATGTATGATTATAATCTGTTGCTCTTTTTTTCTAAAACACACTGGGTTTCTTACTGATTCTTCCAAGGACAAAGGTTTTTTGACGGACCAGTGGTAAATTAAACAAAATAGTAACTCTCATCAAGTATTATATATAATCTAAGTTTCTGTTTTTATTTCTGTTTCAGATGAAATAGTCTTGAAAATAGTTGTCAACAACCTCCAATATCGAGTTCATGGAATATACGACATTGAATAGCGAAAGATGATTTGCAAGGTATGAAATTTTATTTATAGTGTTTATTTTTATAGTGTGTTATTTCTTGATATTAATCGGTGTTTTGAAGTATAATATGATAGAGATATATCTGACGAAATGAAGCGAGGAAACATAATATGACGTCAGTAAAATATTCTTGTAATAACTATGTTATTCCCAGAATATTTTATTAATGTCTATTAAGCGACTAATTCCGAAAAAGCTCACTATTATTGAAGCTGCAAGAGCCAAAACGTAAAATATATTTGTATTCTCGAATAAATGGCAATTTATTCTAAGAATAAAACTTACGGTCCTTTGGTCGAATCATTCTAAATAAAATAAGAAAGAAATAAGGTAGCATGAGGGAGTCTTATGAAGGGAGTAGGCTTGTATGACCCTGTATGACCACACCGCACAAACTTGTCACTTCTGTAGTGGCAATGTGTAAAACTCTGCCAACGAGTTATGGACGTTGTTGCTTCAACTTGTGTTTTCCAGATTAGAGTAGTGTCTTTGCGAAAGATGGCTGCGAAGTCATCCGCTTAGTACTCCGCAAACATTGCCTATGCGCTATAAAAACTATATTATTGTATTAGACGCGTCGGATGTACAAAATTCATAGAAAAGTTTAAAAATAACATAATTAAAAGCGTATGTTTTTATTGCATTTTTATCCGACAGTATGTTTTCATGATTGCATGTGGTACTTTTGTGAACTCTTGTAGCCTAAACGACGTGACAGATTTTTACATACGAGGTGTCTTTGAATCATCTATGTCTTAAGGGTGTTATTGGCTGCATTGTATGGTTATAATATTAGTATGACACTTGCAACGCATTTTAAATATCTTTAGTTTTTTTTCGTAAGTAACCGTTGTTGAAGTGAAAGTCAAAAAAAACTGATTTTATTTTTTCGTGGCTAATTTTAAATTGTTAAAATTCTTAATTTTTTATATTCCATTGTTTTGGACGCTTTAAAGCTATACGTCACGTCATGTGCCACGCTAATGCACATGACATGACGTAAAGCGTTTCTTGCATCTGCGATTAGCGTGAAAAATACGAGAAAAAAACGAGACGTACACGAGGTGCGGTGGAACATTGGTGCGTCTGGCGTGCGCGGTAAGTGACTGCGACCAGAGGACGTAGTACGTGTTCGCGCGTATTGCTTATTAATCAAAACGATTTTTCTGAAATGCAAAATATAAATACGGAAAAGTTTATTAGCGCAACAATATATCGGTCTGCAATATGGTCCAATAGTCAAGCTGAACGGAAAGAGTTTGGTCGCCGACGATTCGAAACGTTCCGCGCTGTATGAAACCGCAGCCCAGAGATGGGATCAGTATTTCATGTGACGCCGAACCTGCGACTTGTAAATTTGTGGGCTGTGTGTTGGCACGAAATACTGTACCGCCCTGCTGAGCACACCAAGCTTTTAGAGGCCAATTTGTTATTCTCTTCTTAGTGACTACGAAACTGCACGTCATTCGATATGTAAACGCCGAGGATTTCGATACTGTTTGAGGCACCGAAGGAAATGCCCTGAGAGATACGGCAAAGGGTTTTTTTAACATTAAATGTGTAAACTAGTGTCTTTTGGGGATCAAACTGGACTAGATTTAGTCACCCTCAGTCTGAGACTTTGTTCAACAATATCTCGACTGCAGACACAAGTTTGTTTCGGTACTCGGCAACGTTTTTCCGAGAAGTATTGGCACAGTCCTCTCCACTCAGCCAGATAACTGGTGACCCAACTGCACAATTTCCCGGGAAGCCTAAAGTAGGAAGCTTCGAAAGAAGCGTTTTGTGCCAAATCCGATCGACGGCTTTTGCTATGTCCAAATTAACGCCAAAGCTTCTCCTTGGTAATGGCGATAGGCATGTAGTTGAATGGATCAGAGCGGTTACCTTTGTTAGATATCGGGTACAAGAAAGTCACGCGTGGGTCAAAGCATGGGTATCTTCCATGAATTTGGAACTTGTGGATGTCCGGGGAGAGGAGAGCTTTACGTACTGAGCACTATGTTGATCACACTTGTCTTATAAGGTGATGGAGAACCATTATAACTTCACTCGGACTGACGCCCAGAACATCATCGGAACAGTGTCGGATGAGACTGCTCTTGGATCGTTAGTCATACTTGCGTGTGGTTCCAACGATGACTGCTCAGAAAACTCTCTCTCTAACTCAAAATCTTAGATCGTCCGGAAAAGATCGACCGAACGACCTTGGGTCTTCAGTCTCGATAGACCTAGACCTATAGATGGCACTGACTTTGAAAGCCTGGTTTCGCTCGAACACTTCTTTAATACGAGTAGTATTAAAGTTAGTACGAAACGACGACGTACGAGTAGTGCGAAAGTACCGCCGCATGCATTTAGAGATCTGTCTGTTCTCTAAATGCATGCGGCGGATGCCTGTATGCTGTCAAATCTATTAAAGACTGCAGCTTCATTTCCCATCTAACAGACCTGAGATTTAGAGTACGATCGGAGATTTTTTGTGTTCTTCTGCGGCGCGTCTAGCAGAACTTAGCTCCGATCGTATGGACAGTTTCCACGAACTTGTCATCATATCATAATATGTATCATATCGTCCACAGTATTGCAGTATTTCTGCAAACGGTTTTGTAACTTGAGCTGAAGGATTTCGGGAATTTGAATTGGAGCACTAGGGGGACGGAGCATTGTTTTTATCAGACGAGACCTCTCCAACTTAATGTTTAGGTTCAGTGTGCCTCTAACCATTCGATGGTCCTTGCCAGTTTCACCCTTGCGATCACTGAGACATCAGTGAATAGTTGCCGCCTAGTCATCATAATGAAGTAATCTCATTGTTTGTTGAACCGTACTTCTAAGTATAAGGTACGCAACCCTCGTCAACACCCTCCCCATATTTACAACTTCGTTAACGAGAAACTTGTGGACGATAAATCCTTGAGACAGATGGTCACCATCCCAGTGATAGAACAAGTTGCCGGATTCCAGAATCACCGTGTCCTTACTCTCTCTTTGGACCTCGGATAATCCTATAATATTCCAACGCAACTTGTCTTTCTCTTCTTCTAGGTCAAGGATCTTCTCGTCAGTCCTCAGGGTGCGTGTCGAGTTGTTTTAGGTGGCAACCGAACCTTCACCGGAGATTCTTAGCACCTCCTGCCCCTCTGTTACCATGGTCACCATCGTTTTTATACGTGGCAGAGCCACGCTGTAGCTATATTATGGTTGTAGCATGAATGGGTCGGCTTGACCGGGGAAGGACCGCGCTTACAGAATGCCAGCGTAAAATAGCAGTGCAATGCTGCTGTGTTTCGTATGATGAGTTTAGAGAAGCGGAGACCCATTTTTACTGGAATCGAGGCATTCCATGTTAGTTCTCAGGGGTGACAGCGCATCTGCATTTTAATTCTTAATCGAGGTTAAATGTAGATGTATATGGGCCACAGTATTCATTTACCATCAGGTGGAATGTGTGCTCATTTGTCACCATTATTCTATAAAAACCGTAGCCAATAATAGTAGCCGTCTTGGACTGGGGGCCGTGTAGATACTAAATCTAATCTTGTATGCGTTTTTAATGTGTCCTTTTGTAAGCTTTTAATATGTTTGTGAATAAATAAATAAATGATTAGTAAGGGACTGTTCATTAAGGGAAGTTGATAAAAAAGAAGCAGACATAGAAATGTAATTTGATAAGTTGCTATTTGTATAAAATTTCAGCGGCGGGTGTAAAGGTCCAGCAAAATTCATTTTATGTTTCTCAATAGAAAGACAGTTCATGAGGAAGTTCGCAATCAACCCCAACTTTTCATTAGCAAAATTGCAATTTCTAATATTGCAAATATTAATGTCATTTCAACTTTTCGCTTTGTAACAAAACTTTGCTACAGTCGACACGGTCGCTGTAATGAATATATGCATTCCAGTCTACGTCGGGCCAGAGGGATCGGCCGCTTTTACGTACGAGGGCGACACTGAAAGTTTATGGAACTAGCCACTTGTAAACGATATAATAAAAATAATATGTTCAAATTGTTGAAAATGGAACTCAAACGGTAAATTGAAAATTGTCTGTGTCACGTCGGCTTGAATTTAAGTTGAGAAAGTTTTCGTACAATGATTTTTTATGACTGTCGATGTCATTTAAGTCATCAAGAAAGTTCAAGACTTCGATTGGCCTTTCACGATGAAGCTCCATCTTATGCCACTGTTTACAACTGGTTTAATGAGTTTAAACGTGGTTGCACAAATCTCACCGATGATCTGCGTGAGGGACAGCCTTCTACGGCGACGACTGAAAATAACATCAGTGTTGTGCGGCGTATGATAGTTACTTATCAGCAGATTCGGACAAGCTTAGGCATCGGTATAAGTCAAGTGCACAAAATCCTCCATGAACGTTTAGGGGTCAGAAAGTTTTGGGCTCGGTGGATACCTCATAATTTGACAGAGACCCAAAAACACCGTCATGTTGATTGGTGTCGTGAAATGGTTCAAAGATTTAACGGAGGAGACTCTAATGCTGTGTTTGACATAATTACGGGTGACGAAATCTGGATTTATTGTTATGATCCTGAAACTAAG
Organism: Parnassius smintheus behrii; assembly: GCA_036936625.1. Lineage (NCBI taxonomy): Eukaryota > Metazoa > Arthropoda > Insecta > Lepidoptera > Papilionidae > Parnassius > Parnassius smintheus. The sequence continues at coordinate 4,826,952 of JAUPFT010000016.1, forward strand.
AGACAGTCTGTTTCCCTCCAAGGAGTTGCCAGCTAAAGTGAAGAGAGGTCGAAGATTTATATTTATTCCCGAAAATAAAAGAAAAACTTTAAGGAAAACGTTTTATAGTCGCCGAGGAAGCAGTGGCTTCCTGCGTTTTAAAATGCCGTCGAAAGGACCCCTAAGGACGAGTGGGCCAAGTGCTTTTCTCAGTGGCTCTATCGCATTCAGCGATGTATGGATGTAAATGTTAACTATTTTGAAAGGATATAATAAAACTAATAACTTTTCTAAGAACTTTCTTTGTCAACCTCGTAACAATCACAGAATAATGTATAAGTTTGTAAGGAATAGATGTTAACGTCTCACTTACCGAATATACATAGAACTAAGAATTAGGGAAGGCACTGTTTCCTGAAATACAGATGATAACTCAGTTTAGGAAACAGAGCTCTTTTGTATGGACATATTTGGTTACTAATAAACGTTATTTACTGGTTACCCGGATGATCGAGCTTTGCTCGGTTTTTTTTATTACATTTATAAATTACATACTGATGAAACATAAATAATATTTTTTATCTTATTGACAGAATAGAAAAAACTGAAGTGGATATTTGAATAAAAAATGAGTGAGTGCAATTACTTTTATTAAAATTTTCTTATTTTTAAAAAATACTATAAAAAGGGCTTGAAATAATAGATTATCTCACAAAAGAAGGGAACTTGAAAAAAAAGGAAAAAAAGCCGGTCCAGAGACTGAACGCGAACCACCTGAGCTATTACGATCGTTAGTGATCTGTCAAAATTTACCTTCTTATATTGTAGCAGTTTTTTTTATTGCCTGAAAACACGAACAAAAGGACATTTTCTAAAAATAAATCCTAGCTAGATCGATTTATTGCCCCCGAAACTCCCTGGACACTAAATTTTATGAAAATCGTTGGAGTCGTTTCCGAGATTCCGATTATATATATATATATATATATATATATATATATATATATATATATATATATAATGCATCTGCGGGCTTTCTTTGCTTGAAGTTTTTCACAGGTTGCTACTTAAAATCAGGATTCAATGTCACTTTAATTAAAAAATGAGTTGCATCAATCACGCGTCGTTTTTAGTTTCATTAACAACCAAAATATATTCTCGGAAACTTTAATGGAAGTATAATCGCCTTTACTATATACACCTTTACCTTACGCAACATCATTTACACAACACAAATAGCATAAATAACGTATGTATTAATTTCAATTTTCCTTTTCATATAATTATTTTAGCTAATGAATGTTCTAATTATATATTCTGTTCTCAGTTCGTCGATATTAATTAATATGAGATTTATTTGTGTTACGTGGAATCAGTGCTAATGGAATAATGGAACTAATGACTTAAGTCCTTCATATTACATTAAAACATAATGCATTTGCATTATGTTTGTATTGTTAAATTTTGGACTTCTGCAACAAAACAAAGTATTTTGGTTTTTATTATTTATAAGAAACTACTCAATTAATGAAACAAATTTTCTGAGTTTGACGATGTCTTGATTCTCTTCTTCGTCATTATATTATATTATCATTACAAGCCATCGTGAGAGTAATTATATTGATAATCGCACAGTAGATCGTGAGATTATTTATCATTCATACTTTTATGAAGATACTCATGGTATAAAGATAAAAAAAATATTTGTGTATACACGGTGAAGTGTCATTATACGTTCGATTCGATTTCGTCATTTTATTCTTGGAAGGACCTCAGAGTAAGAGTGAGAAACACACACACGCACGCATGCACACACGCACGCAAATTCGCACACCCACACATATGCAGACTGAGAAACATACACATGACCGTACGTACGCACACACGCAAGCAAGCACGCACGTACGCACGTACACCCGCATACATGCACACAAACACATGCACAGACGCACGTACACACACACACACACACACACACACACACACACACACACACACACAAACATACACACACACACAAACGGGTTTGCTTTAATTTAAAAAATATAGCTTAGAACTGGACCGGTAGCAAAAAGCCTAGTTAATGTAATAATTTTTAATTTTAATACGCGATAGAGCCATCCTGGGCCGAACAGGAAAAAACCACGCGCTCAGAATGCAGCGTGAAATAGCAGCTCAATATTGCTGTGTTTCATGTGGTGAGTGCAGAGACCCCAAAAACACTTTTTACCGAAAACTAGTACAGAATTTTAACTCAATCTACAGATGTGATGCATTTATATTTTGTCTCTTAATGAAGTATAGATGTAGATGTCTAATAGGCACAGCATCCGCTTACCATCAGAATAACTGTATGCCAGCTCCACCTTTATTCAAAAATATCATATATTTGCCATATGGTAAATACATGAGTTTTTTTAGAATATATGACATAATATGTCAATAGAATTGAAATCGATATAACCTCATTTACTAAAGACGTCTACTAAAGTTCAAGTGGAAAGTAAACTTAGTAATAATAATCATATACCTTTAAACGAGCAATTCTTGTATATGTATATATATATATATATATATATATATATATATATATATATATATATATATATATATTTATATATATATATATATATATACATATATATATATATATATATATATATATATATATATATATATTTATATATATATATATATATACATATATATATACATACAAGAATTGCACAACAAAACAAACAAACGAGCAATTCTTGTACGTATATATATATATATATATATATATATATACATACAAGAATTGCTCGTTTAAAGGTATATGATTATTATTACTAAGTTTACTTTCCACTTGCACTTTAGTAGACGTCTTTAGTAAATGAGGTTATATCGATTTCAATTCTATTGACATATTATGTCATATATTCTAAAAACACTCATGTATTTACCATATGGCAAATATATGATATTTTTTGAATAAAGGTGGAGCTAGCATACAGTTATTCTGATGGTAAGCGGATGCTGTGCCTATTAGACATCTACATCTATACTTCATTAAGAGACAAAATATAAATGCATCACATCTGTAGATTGAGATAAAAATTCTGTACTAGTTTTCGGTAAAAAGTATTTTTGGGGTCTCTGCACTCACCACATGAAACACAGCAATATTGAGCTGCTATTTCACGCTGCATTCTGAGCGCGTGGTTTTTTCCTGTTCGGCCCAGGATGGCTCTATCGCGTATTAAAATTAAAAATTATTACATTAACTAGGTTTTTTGCTACCAGTCCAGTTCTAAGCTATATTTTTTAAATTAAAGCAAACCCGTTTGTGTGTGTGTGTATGTGTGTGTGTGTGTGTGTGTGTGTGTGTGTGTGTGTGTGTGTGTGTGTGTGTGTGTACGTGCGTCTGTGCATGTGTTTGTGTGCATGTATGCGGGTGTACGTGCGTACGTGCGTGCTTGCTTGCGTGTGTGCGTACGTACGGTCGTGTGTATGTTTCTCAGTCTGCATATGTGTGGGTGTGCGAATTTGCGTGCGTGTGTGCATGCGTGCGTGTGTGTGTTTCTCACTCTTACTCTGAGGTCCTTCCAAGAATAAAATGACGAAATCGAATCGAACGTATAATGACACTTCACCGTGTATACACAAATATTTTTTTTATCTTTATACCATGAGTATCTTCATAAAAGTATGAATGATAAATAATCTCACGATCTACTGTGTGATTATCAATATAATTACTCTCACGATGGCTTGTAATGATAATATAATATAATGACGAAGAAGAGAATCAAGACATCGTCAAACTCAGAAAATTTGTTTCATTAATTGAGTAGTTTCTTATAAATAATAAAAACCAAAATACTTTGTTTTGTTGCAGAAGTCCAAAATTTAACAATACAAACATAATGCAAATGCATTATGTTTTAATGTAATATGAAGGACTTAAGTCATTAGTTCCATTATTCCATTAGCACTGATTCCACGTAACACAAATAAATCTCATATTAATTAATATCGACGAACTGAGAACAGAATATATAATTAGAACATTCATTAGCTAAAATAATTATATGAAAAGGAAAATTGAAATTAATACATACGTTATTTATGCTATTTGTGTTGTGTAAATGATGTTGCGTAAAGTAAAGGTGTATATAGTAAAGGCGATTATACTTCCATTAAAGTTTCCGAGAATATATTTTGGTTTTTAATGAAACTAAAAACGACGCGTGATTGATGCAACTCATTTTTTAATTAAAGTGACATTGAATCCTGATTTTAAGTAGCAACCTGTGAAAAACTTCAAGCAAAGAAAGCCCGCAGATGCATTGTCACTGAGGGTTAAGATGGTATACCTCGTTTCCAGAAAAAAGGGTGTTTGGTTTTCTACCATCTCCACACGAAACAAGATTAAGCTGTCTGAAATTGCACTGGTCGTCTATACCTTTCAGACCTGTACACGGCTTTGAACGCATCGCTGTTGATAAGAGGGTGAGAGACCCATCTGTACAGACGCTTAAGTAGAAAAAGTACACCAAGATAAGCGTAGGATGGCGTGTTTTGGCAGGGAGAAAAATGTTTAGCAATAGATTTGTGATTGACAATAGTGATAATGTAAATTTCATTGTATCCAGAATCTCGAGTTCGATCCCAGCGATACGAATGAAATTGTTAATTACAATTTCAAGTGTCAATTAACCACGGAAATAAAATTTCATCAAAACATTAATATAAGAAGTTCAGAACGAATGACGTTCGGATAAGCATTTTCACCGATAAAATCATCGATAAGCGAGTTATTCAGCCCACTACTAATTGGTCACTCTTCAAACCCTTATAACTTAATAAAAAAAATAGTTTAATTCGTGAAATTTTGTATTTTAGTTTTACTTATTAGTTACTTTTAAAAAGTTTTCTTATTTATAAGAAAGATATTTACAGACGATTTAAGTTTATGTAAAGGCAGATCAGTTTCTGTAGTATATTACGGGGAATCTTGTAACCTTAAGTCTAAATAATGACACTTTATTAGATTCCTTCCAGGCGCAGCCAGGGCAATGTAATATTAAAGTAATTGCACAATAAAAAAGAAACATGAACACTCATGCCTGTTACTCAGAGGGATAGACAGAGACTACAGACTTCCATTTGGCGCGATCCTGACACACCTCTCTCGCCTCCTCCACATCCATGTACCAACGCACACACGCTACGCTCGTCGGTTTAGGGTATTCTTAATTTGGCCCGTTTTCAATATATAGCCAATTTGGTCGAAAAACTTTCGCCTAGGACGTCCCTTTCTGATTCTGCTGTTCATTTCTGCAATATAAATTTGTTTTATCACTCTTTCCTCATTCATTCTTTCTACATGGACAAACCACCGAAGCCTTCCTTTCTCAATCCTGGTCACAACATCATCTTGCAAACCACACTTTTCTCTTATCACACAATTTCTCACTCTGTCACTAAGATTCAGCCCTAACATACTCCTTAACGATGCATTTCTACTGCGTTTATTCTAGTCTCGTGTTTCTTCTGCCATACCCAACTTTAACTACAATACGTTAAAGTAGGAACTAACACAGCATTGTGAACTTATACTTAAATCCTGTTTGTCTGTCTGTGTAAGCTTGTACTCGAAATGGCTGCACCAATTGTAATGAAATTTCGAGAATAAATAGAAAGCTACACCAAGAGCGATCTGTATCAGAAAAACTTGGACATTAAAAACAAACGATTATTTTCGTGGCATTAAATTATTTATAACAATTTTTCAAATTTTGCTAATCTTCGGAAAATCTGAATCGATTCTGATAAAACTTCACGAACAGATGGAAAGCAATATGAGAATTATAAAAACTATATTTTATGCGAAAACATGCCAGTTTTTTTTTTGTTAAAACGGAAAACTGATAATATAAATGGTTTTGATAATTATCTCATAAACTACAGGAAATATAAAAAAGTTGCGGATAAACAAAATGATTTTACTTGCAACTTTAGTTTAGATACAAAATCGATTAATAACATTTTTTTAATTCAACATCATTTCACAACGAAATTTTCGAGTAATAAGGGACATGGTGATAAAACCTTGTTGCTTAAAGTTAATAAATCTTTAATTTTTATTTTCCATCTTTTTCCGTATCACACATAGTTTTCGAGATAACAGCTAATGAACTGAGTATAAAATGGGTTTTTAATAATTGAACTACTTTCTCAAAGACGATTCCTATTAAATTAGCAGGTTTAATGTTTAGGTACTACGAGGACTAAGTCGCGCGTAAAAGCTAGTAATTAATTAATAAATTAATTGTAAATGGTATGGCAATCAATTATTATTTCAGAGTCAAAAATATTTTATTCTGTATAAGCTTGCATTATTTTTCATATAAAATAGTAGTTTAAAACAAGATTAAATTTGTGTATAGAAAATCTATTTATAATAAGTTACCAAATAAAATAACAAGTAAAAATCATACAGAAGCGTCAAATAATTACATTGGAGTTGAAATAATAATGTAGTTCATAAAATTAAAATTAGGTCCATAGTGATAAAGCATTTAAACCGAGACAAATACTCTACGTCTACTCGGCTTTAAAACAACAGAAAAAAAGACGTAATATACAAACGAAATCCAATTAATTCTGTAGTAAGTTCTTACAGTGAAATGTTCACTGAATACGAATAATTAGACAGTTAAACTTGCTAGTGCTCTGCTCAACTACTTAGCAGTATACTCGAAATGCTTGATAAAGATTTATAATAAGACAATAAAGTTAAAATCTTCTGAATTGAGTTCTTATATTAATGTTTTCTCGGAAAACCTAATATATATATATATATATATATATATATATATATATATATATATATATATATATATATATATATATATATATACAAGAATCTCGGAAATGGGCTCCAACGATTTTCATATAATTTAGTATCGGGGTAATTTATTATAGGGGTTTCGGAGGCAATTAGGTAACGATTATAATAGCTCTAATGGAATATCAGGCGAAGCCGTAGTACCTTAGTACCTTGGTTCGTGTTCTGTCTTCGGTCCGACTAATTTCCTTTTTTTTCAAGTTTCCTTCTTTTGTGAGAAAATCTATTATTTCGAACCCTTTTTTTTAGTATTTTTTTAAGAACACGAAAATTTAAATTAAACTAAATGCACTCATGATTTTTATTCAAATAACTAGTTCAGTTTTTTCTATTATGTCAATAAGATCAAAAAATATTATTCATGTTTCATCAGTATGTAATTTGTATCTAAATCTGGAGGCACGGCAGTGCCCCCGCCAAGACAAGCAAAAAAGCGGCACGGCCGTACCATCTTTTCTCGAAGCAATTCAGGCCATTTTCGACCCCTTATAACTTCATGGTCAATAAAACTAGAAGCCTGATTTTCAGTAACCGAGTAAGCTTTGTATAAACATGGTATGTTTAAAATTTCATTTAATTTGAACCAGCATTTTAAGAATTGTAACCAGTCAAAATTTCTTAATTTTGTCACTCACTGACTGACCGATCATCAAAACTCTAAGGCACTTCTAGCAGACATAGAAGCTTCAAATTTAGAATATAATTAGTGTTTAGTGTATAAATCAAGGAAAAACTAAAACATTTGTTAATTTCTGTCCAGTTTTTTATATACATTAACTGCATAAATAACTTTGTAATCCCATATAAATATATAGAATTACAAAGTTGCATTTGCAGTGAATGAATCTATGTACTTGTATACTATGTATTACAGGTGTACATAGGTACGTTGTTGGTACTCAAGAAGTAGACGGTACCGGAAAGGTAAAAAATTTGGACTATCTTATATACAAAAAGAAATGAGATACCTTTAAAAACAAAACTTGTAAAAAAACTAAGTCTCGCAACTCAGTTCTTCTACCGTAAAAGTTGTGAGATCCATGTAATACCAAGTCGGTTAATTTATTCAGTTCCTACTTAAGGGTCCTTCTGTTTTAAGTTATTACGTAATTAGCTAACCTAACAACATTTTATAGTGACCATATCAATTTTAATAGTCTTTTATGTTTTAAATATATAGATTGACTTGGCAATCGCATTAAGCAATCTAATTTAATATAATACGTATTACTTGTGAGGTACATTGTGGTTTCATGCGATGGCGAAGTCAATCTATATATTTAAAACATAAAAGACTTTTAACATTGATATGGTCACTATAAAATGTTGTTAGGTTAGCTAATTACGTAATAACTTAAAACAGAAGGACCCTTAAGTAGGAACTGAATAAATTAACCGACTTGGTATTACATGGATCTCACAACTTTTACGGTCGAAGAACTGAGTTGCGAGACTTGGTTTTTTTACAAGTTATGTTTTTAATGGTATATATTATCCAAAAAACACGATTTCCAAAAAAAATCTTTTAATAGGATAACACTCATTCGAAAACAAAAAATAATTAAAAAATGACAAAATAACCACAAAGCCCGTGAAAAGAATAACTAAACCGCCCACTTCTTAAACTATTTTGTGGAAATTTTTTATAATTTTGTTTCTTATTCGGCCCTTCATTTTTCAAAGTTTAATTCTTTTAGACTAAGAAATATCAAGTTCAAGACAACAAGCATCATCATCTGTTTTTCATCATCATTTCAATTTTTTTCTAAGACTTTGTTTGAACCACGCATTAAACCCATATTATTCGAAAAAGATTATCGGATTATTCGAATAAGATCGGTGAACATTCAAAAAAACATTGGTGTCGAACATAGAACCTTCTCGTTTTTTTTTTCAACTCGGTTGAAAAGCAGTTATTGCTTGATAAAAATCTAACTTGGAATTATTTTAAAAAATGCCCTAAGCTACAATGCTTAAAAAACCAGTGTACATATTTCCCTCCTATTTATTTATTACAATACAATACATTTTAAATATTCAAACATGGTTTGATATTGGTGGGAAAAATGTGGCGAAAGAAACAATTGAAGTTATTTTTGCAACAAAGCGAAAACTAGTGTGTGTTATTATAATGCACGGTAACGTCATAATAAATCAAATAGCTAAAAAAATAACTTTAATTTAATACAGGCAGGAGTTGCAATTTCCGCTTACTCATTTTCTTGATAGATAGTTATTGAATAGGAAAGTATGAGTAACAGACAATAACGATAAAGCAACTTTAAATTGGCTTATTGTTTATGAAAATAAGTCAGATAATAGCTTTTCTTATTTGTTTATGGGTTACATCAAAGAGAAAAGGATTAAAATTACTTGAAGCTAACCGCTACTTACCCATATAAGATCTATTATTATATATAATTACTTTTTACAAAGATAAATAGAAAATTTAACTGTGCTCTTCGTGTACGTTCCTAGGATTTTACACGTATTTTTTTATAGAACAAGGATGATAAACGAGTACACCGTCCACGTGATCCCCGATTAAGAATTATAATACAGATGCGTTGTCAACTCTGAGAACCAAGATAAAATGCATCATTTCCGGTAAAAAGGGTGTCCTGTTCCCTACACTCGCCTTAGGAAACACAGCAGGATTAAGCTGCTATTTTACGCTGGTGTTCTCTGAGAACGTTGTCTTGCCCCGGACCAAGTCGAAAACAGTGATACGTGAGATAAATAGCCTCATTAGATACTGCTTACCAGTTAATTCTTATATAGGCAATAAAGTCAAAGTTAATTCATATAAGGCTGACGAAACGAGCTTTAAACATTGGAGTGACAGAACTTTACGTGTTATATATGTGGTAGAATCATGCTGCAGCTACATTAGTAGTATAGTTTTAGCACGAATGTGTCGGAATGGGTCGGCTCGACCGGGGAAGGGCCACGCTTTCACAAAACACCAACGTAAAATAGTAATGAGTGTAGAGAACCGGAGACCCTTTTACTATAAACGAGATAAAATCGAATCAAAACAAATCAGTTTATTTTGTGAACATGCGTTAATTTAATAGGCATTCCATCTTAGTCCTCAGGGGTGACAACGCATCTGCATTCGAATTTGAGGAAAGATGTAGATGTCTATGGGCCACAGCAACTACTTACCGTCAGATAGACTTTGTGCTCGTTTGTCAACCTTATCCCATAAAAAAGCTATGTTTATAAATTCAAGAACTCAATGTTTATCCAACGTGATATTAGGTTTTTTCAGTAATAAGCGACACCCACTGGGCAGTGGAGGCCAATTACGAAACACTTGCACGTGACAGAAGTTAAAACACTAAGACGAAACGCTTATTGTTAATAACAGGTTTTGGACATTTTATAATATCGCTAGATAGTGCAACAATCTAAATTAGAAAGAGAGAACAATAATTATTACAGTTAAGTTTTTATACTCCTTAAACCAATTTCGCACAATCGAATAGAGATTTTTCATAGAATAGAATCTTCCTACTTTTAATTTAAAATTTTTAATACAATGATTATTTTCATGACATTGCTCACGTATTCCGAAGAAAAAATTAAGTTAAAGTTAGTAGTCGCTGGACTAACTAGTCCTCCGCAGCGCCAATTATAGACCTATTAATTTTTGCGATGCATAGTAGACGACCGTTCTAATACTTTTAGAGCACCTTGCCTAATGCGTTGCCAGTCCTGCGTTCATACATAGAAAAAACTTAAATTGTAGCCACAGGAATGTATCGAGTAATTTCCAGAAGAACTACGTATGGTCGATGACAAGAACCGGAGACTTTTTATATTTCCTAAAGCCCTAGGGTTTTTGTACCGGCGAAGGAGAATTACCATTTAGAAATTCCCAAGGGGAAAACACATCATTGTAGTGGTGAGTTTAGAGAACCGGACAGCCTATTACCGGTAACAAGACATTCAGAAATGCTTACTATTCTAAAAGTTAAGTTAAATCCTATTTCCAAACACATATCGATCTTTATATTGTTGCACTTACGTGCATGATAACTGAATATTGACTCGGCATTTTACACTTGATCTCACAAAGTCTGCATAGATTACTAGATAAATGAAACCTTGTAAATATAATGATGAGGCTAAGGTCACATATCTACAATCATTGAACTGTAAAATTAATTTAATTTTGGAAACTCTTATATGTTTAAAATGTTAAGAAGCAAAATGGCGACCTATATCCATTACCAGATCATGAATATTAATTCCTGAAGTTATCCGGATTTTAAATTGTTTTTCTTTTTATTTATAAGCATATATTACAATCAATTAAGAAAAACATTACCCTTGATCCAAGTGTTTCAAAATTGTCTAAGTATGGTTTTTGACATACGCTATATATCTTGCTTTTTTACATAAAAATTGCTACCATATCAAAAGTAATGTAATGTAATGAAAGCAAAGTTGTGTTGTCCCTAAGACAAGGCAAACGAGCATGCGGCTCACCTGCCTGATGGTGACTACTACAACAAAAAGATCAAGAATGTTACGAGCTGTTTAGACTACGCAAGTAATTTGTTGCTTTAATTCACTTGTATGCAACAGGCAAGAAGCTTGGATAATGTAAATAGCCTATTATTTCTTATGCAATTATTGTATTCAATTGGATGTTCTCTTCATTTGCAAACGTGAATGCAGTGTTTGTTGATCGTTGCTGCATCGCATGCATATGCATATATATATATATATATATATATATATATATATATATATACTTCACAGAACACCTCACCTCACAATTCTTGTAATTTACATTTTCAGTATCCCATAAACACTCATGGCTTTGATAAATCTCAATGAACTTTATTAAACCAGCAACATTTTTTTAATAAACACCTCTTGTGAAACGTTTAACACTGGAATCTAAAATTCGCGAGTGCAAAAATGTGCAATGAAGTAATACGTCCAAAATGGCACAAGCACCTACTAGCCTGAGTTTAACCGTATACGAGTACTCTGCTTGGACACTAGCAAATATTTCTTGTTAAGACTTGCATTCAATAATCGTATTCAATCATCCACGTGTAAACAGTTGCTTACAATTCTTGAGTGGTAATTTTTGCGCTTATTTAATTATGTTCAGTAATTGTTCTTGTATGTACAAGAAAGTTGCCTTAATTGTGCCGGAAAGAATTTTAAATCTGTCCATTTAAAAATTTAGTTCAGTCTGCCATTCACTCAATCAACACTACTATCTACGTATTATATTTTCAAATAAAAAAATATTCGGGGCGGGTATCTCAATTTTTTCGGTTGTTTTTTTTTCATCATTGTTACATCGATAACACCAGTAAATATTAATATACAATTTTAGAGTTCGCAATAAGAATTGATTTAGTACCACAAATTTTAATGATTTAGTAACATTGTTAGTAAAAAATAAAAACTACCAACTGTCGAAGAATAACATATAACTGTATGACTTAAAGAGCAAACAATCATTATTGATTTTAAGGGCTGTAGGATGCAGTGACAGAAACCCAGACGCAATCACAACTCAACCATACATCAAAACCAACAGTTGCTACACTGAATAAACATTGGCTTTGACTAGGATTACAATTTTACTCACTGAGGCATGCGTTGGACAGGAAATATAGGTTTTAGCACATCAAACAAACTTTGTTTATAGCTACGAATATTTACTAGTGGGGCAGACTGATTACTCGGGTCCGCTATGCACTAATATCAATGCATATTGCTTCGAATGTTTATATCTGTCTTTTTGAGTACTTCATAGAACATAACAGATTGATCTGTTATAATTTTATTTTCTCTTTGCTATGTAACATTATCTTTAAAAAATAACAAAAGGGAAGTATTTTTTCTCCGGACTGAAGAACTCTACTTCGGAAAGATAGTAGATTTAAAAAAAAATTGTCAAACGAAATTTTATTTTCTTAAAAAATCTTCTTGAAAGTCGTCAATAGCTCAGTTTGTACTTTTTATATAGGAGTATGATTATATTCATAAAAACTTAAAGTAATTTGATTCTACAAATTCAAATAAATTTATTTGCCAAAATAGGTAGGCAGAACAGTTAGATGAAAATAAATATTGTAATAAGTAAATATGGTCTATTATAAATGATCTATTTACATTCTACCATTACATATGGTGTGCAAACTTTTATCGGTACAAATGCAATTCTTTTTAAAACTACATACATTTATGATTATTAAAAGACAAATTACTTAATTGTATGTATTTACGTTTATGATTATTAAAAGACTAATTAATTAATTGATATCAAAATTATAATGTCAAATCTAAAATATCAGATTACGAGTTTGTAATAATTTTACATAAATTAAGTCAATGCCCATACTTCCAAGGATCATCATAAATTAACTATTAGTTATATGTCAATATTACTGATGGCACATTTATTTTTCACAGTAAGACAAAAATTAATTGAAGTCATAAAAAGATTTTTCTTTTAATCGTTTTCTCAACTTTTTTTAAACATGGTTAAAGGGAACTCTTTAACAATTCGAACCTGCATTGAGGTAAATAGAAAGTAAAGTAACGTAAAGTTACAGCCTATATTCGTTCCACTGCTGGGCATAGGTCTCCCTCATTTCTGAGAGGGTTTTAGGGCAAGGAAGTGACAGCCGCGCTGCCACAATGCGTGTTGGCGAACTTCACATGTCTTCGAAATATATTATTTTTCCTTATTCCTCAGACATGCAGGTTTCCTTACGATGTTTTCCTTCACCACCGAGCACGTGGTAAATCTGCACTTAAAATTGCAATTGACAAATTCATTGGTGCCGGCGCGGCGGGAATTGAAACCGGGTTTCTCGCGTTCTGTTATATTTACAGCGAGGGACCGTCTGAGATACCACGGCTCGGCACGGAGGTAAATAGAGAGCTTATGTTCGTTTCTAGGAGCTACATTTCGTATAGTTACAACGATATGCATTCCAAAGTGTTCTGAATATTGTTTTATAAATAGCCATACTTCTTTAATGCATAAGCATGGTTATGTCAAGTTATTGTACTTTTTAAACAAGGGCTCACAGCTATCCATATATCATGTTCCATAGATTTCAAACACACATTTCTTTTGTACTCTAAACACGTTTATTAATTTTGTTGTTTGTTTCCAATTTTATGTAAAATTCATTAAATATATCACTCATAATCTTTTGTGTCATCATATATCCGATTATTTTTAGTTATTCTGTCAATTTGTGTTTTGGTCGTCAATATATTCATTAATTACCGCTCATATACCTTTACATTTATATTTATTATTGTCAATATATTTTTTACTTTGTAATTGTCTATATTTATATATGCACTCTTTGAGTATGGAAGAGTATGATTAATATTTTTTACGCCGTCAACTTTCCGCCAACGGCCAGCTACCGAGCGGCTAATTAAATGTTATTTGATCACTTCCTACCTTGGCGATAAAAACACCTGTCGTTCGCAAACTACAAGTGCTATATTAAAATAAAAAATTCAATTATAAAGCTGAATAGTCATGGAACCTAACTTTTTAAAAACCATAAAAACATAAAACATAACATAGCATAAACACTCACGCCTGTCGCTCAGAGGGGTAGGCAGAGACTACAGACTTCCATTTGTCACGATCCTCCTTCACATCCATATACCTACGCATATATGCTCGTCGGTTAAGGGTGCTCCTAATTTGGCCCGTTTTCAATAAATCGCCAATTTGGTCGATAAATTTTCGCCTAGGACGTCCCTTTGGACTCTGCCATTCACTTCTGCAACATAAATTTTTTTTGTCATTCTTTCCACTACCGACACCACCGAAACATCCCTTTCTTAATCCTGGACATAACATCATCTTGCAAACCACACTCTTCTCTTATCACACTATTTCTCACCCTGTCATTCAGATTCAGCCCTAACATACTCCTTAACGACCGCATTTCTACTGCGTTCATTCTACTCTCGTGCTTCTTCTGCCACACCCAACTTTCACTACCATACGTTAAAGTTGGGACCAACACAGCATTGTGAATTGCCATACGTGCCTTTTTCGACACATTTTGACTCTTCACAATAGAGTGTAGGGCCCCATTTACTCTATTGCCCGCATTCACTCGTCGTTCTATATCCTTATCACATCTCCCATCCCTGCTGAATACGCTACCCAAATATACAAACTCATCTACTTGCTAGACCAACTCCCCTTCTATTCTTATTACACATATCGTTTTACTTTCTTCTCTTTCAAAAACCATAACTTTCGTCTTACTTGCATCCACTTTCATACCCCTTTCTTTTAGTGATCTGTTCATTAATGTAACCATCATTTGCAAATCGGCCGCCAATGACGCAGGAATAACTTGATCATCGGCGTACAAGAGGCATTTGACGGTTAACTCACCCATTCTTAATCCGCATTCTTCAACTTTCAAATTTTGCAAACAACTGTCCATAAATAGGTTGAACAGCCACGGGGATGCCACACAGCCCTGTCTGACACCTTTATGGATGCCAAACCAGTCCGAGTAGACCCCATTGATCTTAACACAAGCGCTAGAGTCTCTATAAAGAGACCCCAATGCCTGTATCTAGCCAGCGCTCAACCCAAATGAGTTCAGTGTTTGCCATAGCACATCCACTCTGTCATAGGCCTTTTCCAAGTCCATGAACGCACAAAAATCCTTTTAGTTTTTGGCCAAAAACTAAGCGATCATGCGCGTGGAAAAGACTTGATCTGTACATCCCATTCCCTTTCTAAATCCCTCTTGTACATCCCAAATTTTTCCATCAGTTTCTTTCATGACCCTTTCAATCAGTACCTTAGCATACAGTTTTCTCACAATGCTAAGAAGGCTGATACCGTGGTAGTTTTTGCAGTTCCGCTGCGACCTTTTTCCTTTATATACTGGAACTATCACGGCTTTGCACCAGTCTACCGGTACCCGCTTAAGTTCCCAGCATAAATTAAACAAGGTACGCAGCAGGTCTGCTAGCACTTCCTCTCCAGCCCTTAGCATTTCGAGTGAAACTGTATCATATCCGGCAGCCTTACCTGCTTTCATGCTTTTCATTGCTTTCATTATTTCATTTATACTTATCTCGCGACCTCTTTCCTCTTCTTTCGGAGTTTAAAAAAAAGTTTGAAAAATCAAGAAGCATAATTTTAATTTGAAACTCAAAAAGGTTAAACTTGAAAAACAAAAACTGACATTTCTCCAAAAAAAATTTATTTGATGAAAACCCTTAACTTTATATCCATTTTAATAATATTTACTAGAATGTTTAAGCTTATTAACAGATTGTTAATATATTATGTTTATGATATTATTATCACAAATTGTTAACTAATTTGTCAAATTTTTTTTGGTGTTCTTTGACAAGACCCGTTATTCGATTTTTATGGTATTTTATTAGACTATGTCGTAGCACACGCCCCCCCCCCCCCTCTCTCATTGTACCCGGTGGCATGATGAGAAACTTGATTTCGGTTAAAGTTTTATTGTCATGCGGATGGTTCCAGCTTTACTTAGACGATTATTGCCCTGCTGAGAATTACTGGCAACATTAGATACCGATAGACTTATAGGGTGAATTTTGACATAGTTTCCATAGGTACCTATAAAATTTCACTGCTGAGCATATGACTTGCCTATAGATCAAATCAGATCAGTTTATTTTGTGAACATAGGTCAATTTACAGATCTCGACAGATACACGGTAAAATATAAGGTAGGTGATCTTTGTCCCGCCAGTAGGCATACAAAATATAACATAATAAGTGCAACATTAATTAATAACATTAATTTTCTTTTCTCTTCTGTTGTCAGATTCTACTTCAAACAACTAAATAATATATTAATAGTAAGAATATCTTTAAGATAATAAGGGTATGGTGTACATATAATAATTGTCTCATTCTTGTTGAAATCAAGTTTTTTTACAACTGCACTAAAGTCATTAAAGAATCGTGCATAATTTGTTTCGGCAAAAGTCAAAGTAATTTAATGGTAAATCAATAAAATACCGGGACGAGGCTCCCCGACCTCCTGTCTCGCTACACACACATCTATCTATACTGCACTGACAAAGCTGCAAAGTTCCCTCTGTAATTAGTTAGTACCCTCTCACCAAATGCACCTGCGTGTCGTGGGATGTGACAAACAGGATGTTCTGTAGTGTTTCACGCGCAATATTATTTCCGTTTGTAAATGAGATTTCCATTGCAGTTACTGCACGCCTCATAAGCAAAGCGTTGACGTTGTGCTCTACTCTTACCTAATGGAAATCCAGTAATTTTCTGAGCTAGAAATGTCTTTATTTTTTAACTATTGCACTTTTAGAATAATAAAAATAAATATAGGTATATCGAGAAAAATTACTCGTATTCACATTTCTATTATTTTTAAAAGTAATTTTCTGTATTTAGTGTAAAAACAAACTGAGAAAACTCGAGCGTGACCGAATGTCTGTATGTGTGGATGGCGCACGATTACGGTCGTTAAAATTAATTTATCAAAATAATTCTTCTTTGTTAGGTTTAGAATCTCAACGCACAGGTTCCTTTTTAAAATCACTGAGTAATTTAGTCTCGTTTAATTGTAATTAATGAAAATATAAAAAACAATTGGTACTCTTCTACAAAAAAATATTCTCATGGATCTCTTCTTTCGTCTCAAATATGGAAAAAAAAGATATTTTTCTGAGATTATGACGCGTACACTTTTAGGTTTTCCAATCTTTTTATGTATTTATTTACTGATGTAAGACAATTTAAACTAATTAATGTACAATTGGACAACCAAATAGTAAATAGCAATAACGTGATTAATAATTACTTATATACGAATGATAATATCATCTTTTTGTAAAATTGCTTTGGGAGATTTCTTGATGCAGCAAAGAACTGAATAATTTGGAATATTTTTTGGATGTCGTTGTTTTAATACGTGGTAGAGCTACGCTGCAGCTATATTACGGTTCTAGCATTGGTTTACGGTACGGGCGACCGCTTTGCTCCGCACCGCGATCTGACGTCATAATTCGACACGCGCGCGCTCCGTCGGTCGCCTTCCCACCAGTCCACTACCCGTTACGTTTCATTTTATAGACATTAAACATGGTCAGAAAGTATTGCATTGTACCTCTGTGTACAAATTCAATTGAATGAACACCTGACAAGCTGTTTTTTAATATCCCGAAAAAGGCTGAATTAAGAAAAAAGTGGTTTAAGGGTAGATCAGAGAAATCTGGACAAGCCGTGTTTTTGGTCTTATACGTACGTGGAACAATAACTTAATTTATTTAAAGACTGCTAGCGTGAATTTCTGTTATATCACGCTCCTACTCCTACTCCTCTAAACGTGGTCTTTAGACCACGATCAAATTTAGGAATAAAAGTCCGATAATATGAGAAGATAAAATCCTCTAGATCGTGTTATACCTTTATGCAAAATTTCATCCAAATCAGCTTAATATTACACGCATAAATGTTTGCGACTACTGCATTTTCAAAACACAAGCCGTGGCTTGGTCACCCGCGATGAACTAATACTGCTGAAGTCCAGGTGAAGTCGCGGAGGAAGAGGAGTGTTGGTATGGCGATGCGCCACTCGTCCTATCCTCCGCGACAGACGGGGCCGCACCATTAATTGATGCGGTGGTGGTGGTGGGGCTGCGGGGGGAGAGGAGTGTCGGTATTGCGAGGCACCGCCCTCCTGCAGCCGAATCTTGGTTGGTGGCGGTGCCATGGACATGTCGTTGTAAATCATGTGCAACTTCGTGGTTCCGTCAGTTAATACCTACCTACTATGTATTACTGCGTAAACCTACTAATCAATGGTAAAGCTGTATACTTTTCGTAATCTTTTATTAGTTACTTTCCTTTGGACCTTTATTCCACGCAGTTCTAATGATAAAAAAAATATTATTTTCAGATAAATACTGCGCAAGGCATAAAAATATCCACTTTTGGCAGATTTAAGACTGTGCTTTTTCAAAGGCGGCTTCCAATTTTTTTACGGCACTACACACCGTGTCTGAACAAATAAATACAAAAATATAATCATTTAAAAGCTAAATGTTTAATACGTTAGTTTACAATATGTAGGTAAACTGGAAAAGGACTGTATATGACTGTATACTTCCAAGCGCGCGGATAGTAGTTAGTACTGAAGTACTTATTGCGCGCTCGCTCTATCGAATGGTGAAGTGAAGTGAAAGGGCGGGCAGAAAATTTAAAAATTAGCGAAAATTCAAAACGTTATAACTTTAGTATTTCTCCACCAATTTTGATGAAAAAAAAACTATTGTTATTTTCATAAACATAGCTTTAAAGCTATTTAGGTTTAAAACTATCTTTATTGTCAAGTTATCACATGTTGGTGTGACCCACTGCTCTATGGTTAAAGCAGTAATTTAAAAAGCCAACTGGGTTAAAAAGTTTACTGAAAAGATAAATATTATATAACTCCTATCACTATCACACATCAATATAATAAGACGAATCTAACGACACTTCATACGTTAAAATTCGTCAAGCCGTTTAGGCTACAGAACGTGCCAAAGAATATACATACATAGTCTCAAAAACATTACTCGCCTTCTGGGATAGTCGAGTAAAAATAAACGTAAATATGAAAGAAAGCCTTTTTTTAATTTATTTTATGTACACATTTTAAGATACATTAAGATACAGAAGCAGTCTTATAGTAATTATGTACAAAGGTTCTACTTATTCCAAATTAGCTGAAATATCTTCCAGTAGACCCATAAAGGAAAATATATTGAAATTGCAAACTTAATGCATACATTAGTACTACTAAAAATAAATAATATATGCAATGTTACGTAAATTATATAAAATAAAACAATAAATAAAAGTAAAATAAATCAATAAATAATAATAATAATAAATACGATAGTTACATATGATGTATATAAACTAAAACTAATGTAATGGAATAATATATATAAATTAACAGCCCTTCTACTTTAAAGCAACTCTATTTATATTTTAAAATTGAGATGAACTATATTAATAGAACTTTGATGTCGCTTGTCAAGCCCGGAAATCGAAACGACATTAACATCAATTTTATAACACGTCAGCAGCTTGTGTTCAATGCTAGCGGCGACCGATGAAATTGAATTTAGAATCGCTATTTAAAATATCGATTTACCATGTACTCTGTAGTTTGAAATTTTTGTTGAAAAGTAAAACATCATGAGACAGCCTGCTCATCTGAGAAATAAATGTTTATACCATCTGGATGCTAAGCGGTCCGCCGCTTTTCGTTTTACTAGGAGTTTTCTTTCTTCTTCATACGATGGGGTTACCTTATGAGGTCCTCCTCATTATGTTCTCAATTCCTAAGTCGTATCGGATCAGTCGTTTAAAATACTTCCGATGATTTTATAAGACTGATCTTATTCGACTTAGGAACCTTTAAGAAAAGAGCTTACTCCTTTTTAAAAAGCCGGCTACGCACCTGTATTTCCCCTGGTGTTGCAGTAGCTTACATGGGTGGCGGTAGTCACTTACCATCAGGTGAACAACATGCTCGTTTGCTCCCTCTTCTATAAATAAAAAAATCGATGATATATTAAGTCTGCAAATTTAAGCGGCGTGGCTAGCTGCTCCTTTACCCTCTTAAAAATAAAAATAAACCCTGTTACCAACTATGGTAAGCACCTAATTAAGCTAAAACTTTATTTTAATAATTTTTGCGAATCTCAAAAGATAACGAGTTTATGTATGTATATGTGCCCAATAAATATAAAGCCGTAAATTAAGAGGATACGTAATTCTAAATTATTTGGTAAAATTAATAAAATAAAGACTTAAAACAAATAATGCAAGTTTAAATATTCTTTTAATCCACGAAACTTTTTTGTAATGCGAGCGTGGTGATTGGTGTGACAACTTTACGTTGAAGCATATATTAGAAAAAAAATTAAATAAAAAAAATGATTTATTTATTATGCTATTCTTTTAAAATGGTTACTTAGAAAAAGGGCACAGAAAATCTGAACGTGTTCTAAGTTCGATAATAGCTCCTTAATTCTATAGATACATATAAAAAAAATCGAAGTTTTCTTCTGTAATTTCGAAATAACTGACTTATATTAAGCTCAGGGGGTTGTTTGCATGTTATTAAGACATAAACAACATTTTTTTTAAAATTTTGTCTATCTGCCCGTGTCAGTCTTCTGAGTGACGAAACCGATTGTGATAAAATTTTGGGAACTGATATAGTATATGCTAATCTATCGTGTAGTGACGGTGTAACAATATCACCTCCGAAAGTATTTCTCTCGCTGCTCTCTCAAGATACTATCTGTCGAACATTCATAAAATACAGTCAATCAAAAGTACGCGGCTGAACATAGGGGGAACATTTGCCATAGTTGCCTCTCTTAGCAAGTGGTTTGACAACTGCAAATTTTTTGAGTCGTTATCAGGAAGATACTGTTGCCTATCTCAATTTTTATTTCCCTCTGTCGTCGTCCAACCTAACGGGATGCTATGGGTTCTTAGAGCTCCTAGCTAATAATATATTTTATTTACTAGGTGGCGGTGAATTCGTTTTCGCTGCTCCTACACAGCATTATCAAGATCTTGCCTTACCATCATTATTGAGAAATATTTTCATCCAAGCAGATACAACTTCGTTGAATATAATCGATTGTTTATATTTTCCGCCAAGCAAGTGGTAAATCTATAAATAAAAATCAATTACTGCATGAATTAAAGATCATCGCTTAAGGCTGGACAGAGTTCGATGAACACTCATACTTATAAATGGACCCGGTAAGTGGCATTGCCGTCGAGATCTAGAAAACCCTCATGCAAAGGCGGGACGGATTGTTAATCAGCATATAAAATTGGTATTACAAATAGGATACGACTCGCTCATGTACCGTGCCTCTGTCAAGACAGTATTTATCGCTCCCTAATTATTAGTTTTAAAAGTTTGTGAAACGAATATTTGAATGTAATATAGTAATCATCGTCACTTGATTTACAAAACAATTTACTTTTTCGTTCGAATAATAATAAATATAGTCATTTTTTTAAAATATTTTTATTAATATAAAGTTATAAAAATAAATAACTAAATAAAAACGAGTATATCGATGTCGATTGTTGATAACATTGCGAACGAAATCACTAGGGATTAAAGACGTAATGTCTTAAGTAACGTCACACATAATACTAATCTAATAAGGATGTTATTTTTCTAGTAAATTAGAAAATATGAGTGTGCTTACACTCATATTTGGTATAGTATAAAGAGACCAAAGATGACCACTCGACATTTCTATTGTCCACACATGAATTATACACGTCTTTCAATAGATTTGTCTATTTTTGCCTCATTTGAAAATTAAATTAGAAAAAGTGAGACAAGTATACTGACTAAATTTATGTAGAATTGTAGGTTCTCTCTATGCACCTACGTATGTATGTAATTACTCTAAGACCGCTCACTCAAATAACTGTCAAATAACAACTACGCGTTCAAAATGGCTGAAATTTTGGTGCGTAACTTCCAAAAGATGCACAACTACATTCACTAGCTATTAGTGACGAGTGCTGGTATCTTCACGTTGAGGTCGGTAACTTTTCAAACTGTTATAATAAAAATAGGATATAAGGAAAAATAGGATATAAGGAAAAATAGGATGCAAAGAAGAATAATAAGTTTGTATAAACATTAAATAACTGAGAAATTTTAATATTAGTATAACAATCCGTTCTTTTACTTGTTGCGTTATTTGAACAATAGAAATAATTTTTTTGGGTTGACAATAATGATAAGTCAACAACGAAATAACAAGCATAATAAGGCTTCGAAGTACTTAAGTTTACATGGAATTACTTACGTTAAGCCCTCCCATACGACCATGAACATATCATACATGAGATAGCCCGGATAAGTGAAATGAGGCTGAATGGACTGGCCCAGCTCGAAGAACGGACAACCGATTGGAAAAAAATGTTCTTGAGTGGTAGCCTCGAACTGGCAAATTCAACGCAGGGCGATACTCCACTGAACAGATCAGAAACTGTTTTAATCAATACGAGCACAGCTTCAAAGCAATATAGTTGTGAAAAGCCTTTGATGACCGGCTAAACCGTCGCCCGCGTAGCCATTTCCGCGGCAGCGTGTATGCTAGGGGTTGTCACATAAATGGAATTAAAATGACTTTGTATATTTTAATACTCATCATCATTTATTAACATTATGTACATACTATTTAAGTTAGAAACGTTTATTGAACAAGATCATTTTTTATTACTACGAGAAAACACACATTTACAAGTTTTGCACTGCCAAATATTTCGTGACACTTTCTTTTTATAGATGTTTCCAGTTTGCGATTGTTAAACTTAATTATGTAATGTATTCTTAAATTAACTGATGTAAGGCACATTTAAATTAGTATGACATAATTAGGGTTACATTCGCGAAGGTATATTATTTTGGTCAACGCATTATTGTTACATTTTTTTTATATAGGACATGGTGACAAACGA
The DNA here is from genome assembly GCA_036936625.1 of Parnassius smintheus behrii. NCBI lineage: Eukaryota > Metazoa > Arthropoda > Insecta > Lepidoptera > Papilionidae > Parnassius > Parnassius smintheus. Next base: position 4,850,387 of record JAUPFT010000016.1, read on the forward strand.
GCACACAGTCCACCTGATGGTAAGTGGTTGCTGTGGCCCATAGACATTTACATCTATCTTCAATCACGAATCAAAATGTAGATGCGTTATCACCCGTAAGGACTAAGATGGAATGCCTCATTTTCAGTAAAAAGGGTCTCCAGTTCTCTACACTCACCATACGAAACACAGCAGCATTAAGCCACTATTTCACGCTGGTATTCTGTGAGAGCGTGGTCCTTCCCAGGTCGAGCCGACCCATTCGTGCTACAACTATACTATTAATATAACTACAGCATGGCTCTACCACGTACAAAACATACTTAGATACTTACTTAGATACTGAGTTATTTGGTCACTTATTAAGTAACTTATCCAGACACTCGCATTAAGTAGTACCTACTCTTCCTTTATATATATTTTCACATTTATGTTTATAATATACCTTATACTTCATTTACTTACACCTTTATATTTGATTAATCGTTACTTTTATGATCCACACAGATGGGTAGATAATAATACTCTACCATTTTTTCGAAAAACTAATGACTTATAAACGTTAAAAGCATATGATTTGAAGGTTCAATAAATATAACACCGAAAATATTACATTTCATATGACTATCTGTCCTATTTGAAATGTTTTCTCAACTGTTATTTAAATTAATATAAACTTTATCTAAGAAATACATTGTTTTATTTTATAGTCTTCGTGAATAATTAACTAATCTATGCTTGTAATATTTCAATTTTATCGAAGCGAAGCCAGTGCAGGTCACTCGTTATAAATGTTATTTTAAAATTAATGTAATCTACTTGTGTGTATGTACTTGTTATTTAAATATTTTCTAATTAATAGAAAATTTTCAACTAACCGTTTACAACCTATCTAACGTTTTAATTAACATAATACCGGTGTGCCGTTATTAGCGGGGTTTCAATATTTGTAATGGATGTTGACGGTACGGACTCGATGAGCCGCCATATTTATAATCCCCTCTTTTACTCGTACGGGCTATACATACATTATCGATTATAATTATTGTTTATGTTATTTATAATAGTCGAAAACTCATTACTTCTTTTTTTAGATTTCAAGACTTTACAGAAAAATATGTTTATTATAATTGAATACAGTTTAAAAGATAAAATTATGTTTAATATAGTTAATTTAGAAGTTATAAAAAATATTTATGTCATTTTGTAATATTTTTAAAGTCAATATGTATTTCAACATAAATTTAGGTGGACTGTCTATATAAAAAAGAATACTATTATATCAAACTTATAATAATAGCGTATCAATACACTTTGGATTTGATTTTAATAAGCAATATACCAAATTTAGTTTAAAATTGTACAAATTTTAAACAAACAAAAAACATAACACATAAATAAATTTAAATAAGAGTTATTGTAACTATGAATATATGTGCCTAAATATGAAAGAATCTTGTAAATTCATGTAAATCTACGCGAAAATGTATTTATCAAATTAAATTGTTTATTTACGTGTGGTTGTGTGGACCGATTCTATAGGTACTAGATGTGTAACTTGTAAGTTGCATTTTGAGTAGTATTTTAGCTAGCACCCTAACGCAGAAATGCAACATAACTACATAATATCTCACTTTTTAGATTTGTTTGGGTATCCCTTTATTAGCTCATTTTAATTGTACTCATGTCCTTACATGTTACTTATTTCCATACTTACACTACTCTCATCCTTTGTTTTCAATTGTCAGGCCTTTTTTTTTCATAATTCCTGTACGTACTTTCTTTTATTTCTTAATATTTTTGACCTTTAGCTAACTTATCACGTGGCGCGAGTACTTTATAAATATGGGCCCCCGTTATTTGGGTTTTCATTAGATATTTATTTCATTTTTTTTAATTTTCGTGGTAGTGCCACGCTGCAGTTATATTATGGTTGTAGCACGAGTGGGTCGGCTTGACCGGGTAGGACCACGCTCTCACAGAATATCAGCGTAAAATAGCAGCGTAATACTGCTGTGTTTCGTATAGTGTGTGTAGAGACCTTTAGACCCTTTTTTACTGGAATAACGACATCGTATCTGCGTTTTGATTTTTAATCGAGGATAAATGTAGATGTCTATGGGCCACAGCATCCACTTACCATCGGGTGGACTGTGTGCTCGTTTGTCACCCTTATTCTATAAAATTTTTTATTGGTACATAAACTTTTATTATCATACTATATCAAGGTAATAGTGTACCTTGAGTTGTGCGCACAACCTAGAGGTCTACGTTTAAGTCATTTTAAAAGATCCAATGAAGAATGTGATCACATGTACCATTATTAAGGGGAAATATAATCTCAAATGGCTTAGCAAGATCCTTCGTTATGCCGAAAATATTGCAGCATTAATTTTGAAATAAATATATGGTAAAGTTGAGGATTAATGTTAAGGATTATGTTAGACGAAAACACGATTTCGAAAAATTTTCTCGACAGAAAAAAATCCAAAGTTACCTCCAAAATAAACAATAAACCGCTGTTATTCATAAAATACTTTAAATAGGATCATGAAACTTTGCATACTAACTGAACTAACTATAAAGCAGTGCTTATGTTATTTACTTTTTTTTAAATACCATTATTTTCACTGTAAAAAGAAATTACCTAAACTATCGGCCTCTTGAAGCGTGATTCGTTCACACGTTCACTTCGCTCCGGCCTTTGAACGGGGAGGTTGTGTCGCTTACGATCAGAATATACATTACGCAACAGGACGACGTAAAATTAAAATGGGAAATAACCGTAATAAAAATAAGAAGCGACTGGCTTGGCGTTAAGAAACAGGCATAAATGTGATAAACCTAATAAAATAAGTGTCTAACGACCTTTCTACTTACAGTATTAGTGATTACAAACATGTCGGTACATAGCATAGGACACGCGGGCAAGTGGGGACGAAATTAGAATTTGAGCTGACTTACTCTATCCCCTTAAGAGTAACACATTTAAAACTTCTATGGTCTCCAACAGTACTAATATTAGTAAAATTGTTCACATCACTTGTACAGAAGGTATTGTTCCCTAGTACCCGTTACTTCCGATTTTATCATCGAATCATGGGAACATACCCTCCTCGAGGACTATATGCTTTCCCATTGATGGACGTTCCAGTATCTCCCAATTTCTTTTTTTATTAAGGTCAATTTTTATTTTATTCCTATTTATTTCTTTATGTTTATAGTATTTTATTAATCATTATTTAATTGTACCATTAATTTCACGGACACAGCTCGCGTATATTCATGATCAAGATTATGGACAATATTCCTATACAATTCATAATAATTGGCATTTCCCTCATTAAAACTCATTACCCTAATTATTTTATATTATTAACCTTACGATGAATGATTAAAGAAAATATATTATAAATAAATATTTTTGACTTTAAATCGCTATTAAAAATCCCAAATGGATTTGTTTGTTTTATTTTTTCTATCACTTACCTAATCGATTCACTAACATAAGCTTGAGCAATAGTGTCTGTCATGAATAGTATTGTATCTTAGATTAAAGGGTTAAAGACGCTTTAGACTCAACGAGCTTTTTTCGGTCTGGATGGTCACACTTATTATAATGTATTATTGATATTGGTGTGGTAGTGTGATCGCAGTGGCGTCCAATTATATACATATTACCTTTAGATACGTTACCCACTCACAGTATTGGCAATATGTATAAAGGTCGGGCGAATATCCGAGTTTCAGTCACGCATCCGGTGGCGCGGCTATGTGTTGCTATGACTCGTAATTCTTACAAATATTAATGGATTACTAATATTATTGGTTTTAGAGCAATAATGTTTGTCCATGTTTAAAGTGTCAATTTAAAATAGGTCGTTGGTAGCATCGAAAAAGTGACGTAATGGTTTTTAGGTTATTTTCGATTTTATAAAATAACTCCAAAACCCGGGTTTTTTTTTTCAAAAAGGACTTTTGTAGGAGTTAATAGGATTAGTGTAGTCTATAAAAAACAAAGTTTGATTTTGATGCAACTTGGTACGAGATTCCATACATCTATGGTCATTCTCCTTTATCAGTTATTAGTTTTTTTTAAATTTTCAGCTGATCGGGCTGATTGTATATGGATATGCTAACCACCGATTTTCTTTATCCACTCTGTACTCTACTTGTATGTCACTCAAATCTACAACATTATCAATACTTTTTATTTCTAGCTATGTATTCCGTTACTTATTCATAAATGAGATGTTTCAAAATGTATGCAGCCTGGGCCAGGTCCTTGTACATATACTCAAAAATAGTAAAACTCATTTTAAACGGTTATTGATATAACTGTGATTATTTTAAAATCGTTTTGTTAGCTGGTAAAGCACAGGAAATTACGCTTGAATTCGCAACACACAACAAAATCCCGTCATGGCGGTAAGCTGTTTTTCATTTCATTTTTATTGATTAATGGCGTTTGACATGTTTATTTCACGTATTTTTGACTTAGATTTTTGACACTATTGTGACAACTGGTAGTTCTCTTTCTTGTTTCTTGTCACTGTCTATAAGCACAGAGTAACTAAATCGGTGCGAAACCATGTTGGAAGTTGATAAAAGTAATTGTTAAACATCGATTGTTTAGGATACATTTAAATTAATTATCCGTATTTTCCCAAATTTTACAGATTTTTCTCGTTTTTTTTTTGCCATTTTGGATCATCTGCTTCACTTACAGCTATTACAAATTTATATGACATTTTGTAAGTGGTCTCATATAATATTTAGGTATATTTACAGTCAGTGACTATAATGACGCTCACAATATCAGCACAAAAAATTTTAATAAATAAATTGTATACATAAGAAGAGTTTCAAAAGCACGTACACCAAGAAATTATTTTCATAATCCTACCAAGTAAGTACTATTTAAAAGCTTTAAATGTTCAAAAGACATAAAACAGAAAATAAATTACTGCATTGCATATTAAAATAAACAGAACAAAGAAATAATAACGGGAACATAAGTCGTCATTACCATAACAACAGACAGATCAATTTTATACAAATTGTAATCCTAGTAGCGCAAGCAACTTGAAACAGCTCTGTTTAAAATTCCAAAATACGTATAGGGAAATGTTTGCGTTTACATCGAACTATGATCACACGATGTGATTCACAACTATTTTTTAGAATACTTGTAGAATATGTTATGGTATGAATTCAAGCAAAATTTATATTCAAAGTATAGTCTTAAACATTTCTTTAATTTACACAGAAGTTAAGAAGTAGTTACGTTGTTAATAGTTATATTACTTTTACGTAGATCGAAAAAAAATGCCAGAAGCATGATATTTACCTATTGTATCGTGTACATTAAATAATTGAAAATGACTATAACAGTTATTAACTTTACACAATGATACATTAATTCATTTAAACATTCAAAAAACAAATTTTAATATTTTAATTAGACTGTTACATAATTTTAAGATTTAATGTCTTTAGAAAAAAAATTAAAACTTATAATGACAGTGAATTGCTTATAACCTGGAAATATAAAATTTGGTTTCGGAAAAAAACAATGAAATGTATCACATTGTTAATTAACTATATAACATTCACAACATTTTAAAATAACGTCAAACGCTGTCAAAGTCAAAGTCCTAAAATTTTATATAAATATTCTATCAAATTAATATAAAAATATAATTGTGGGTTAATTTAGTCGATTTACTAACATTTTTGCGTTATAAATGTCTTGTTGTAATAATGAAAAGCAAAACTGTGAAGTGCTCGAACTGTAACATCGTTGTTAATGAAGTTTTAGCTTTTATTCAAAATAAAGCGGATGTTATGGACGAGGAGAGCTTATCTGCTACATGCCGAAGCTCGTTCTCTGAGGATGAATTATTATATGCGAAAAAGTTACTGTGTGACTCTGGTGCAAGTAAGACCCAGAAAAATACGACAAGAACAGGAGCTGGCAAATCAAAGCGTGACATAGATGACATCATTGGTTTTATTAAGCAGGTGGATCCAGAAAAGATTCCAGTTTTTGTGGCTCGTGAACTTCATAAGTTACCGCCGATTTCCTTCGATCATATTGACGTGACAAACTTACTGAAGAAGCTATTAATTTTAGAAAGTGATTTGTTAAAAATTAAAGAAAATTACATTGATATAAAACAGTATAATGAACTGAAACGAGAGATTGCAGATTAGAGAAATACATCTATTGTTAATATTTTTTGATACACGTTTTCAGAACATTAACACGAAACGGGATGCCTATTTATCAGATTCACACTGTGATAGTGGTACCATTGGCTTACCACACATTACATTATCCCCTGAAAATAGCGTCGAGTTAGATTTGTGCGATATTTACAGTCAGCTAAATCAGGTACCTCAACAACAAAGCTCACTTACTTCACCTTAAGAGCAAAGCGGACACTTGGAGGCTAATACTGCGGTTTCACACACTCCTACTATTGCGCGTCACCTGCTGCCTGCCAGCAGCAACGCCGGCACAGCAGATAGCAGCCTTCGCACTGCGGTTTCGAACCTAGTGACGTATGTTAATGAGCCCGCTAAGTACCCGATCACTTTGAAATCTACTAATGTAAACAAGCGATCTTATGTTGATACGGTTAAAGAAAGTGACACTTGTGCAAAGAAGAAGATTGAAGAATAGGTTTATAGGGATAAAAGGAAAACCAAGTACAGAGAGTACAGATAATTTTAAAGCAGCCGACATTAAGATCCCATTATTTATTAATAATGTTGACAAAGAAACATCAGCGGATGATATAATAAACTATACATTTAAGAGAACAAAAGTGAAAGTATTTTTAGAAGAGATTAAAATGAACTATGAGTGTGAATATAATGCTTTTAAGGTTTTTGTGCCAAGATATAAAATTGATAAATTTTTTGATAGTAGTCTATGGCCTGAGGGAATATCATTTCGCAAATATATTAACTTCAGAAACTGTACAGTAGGTAAAAATCGCAGTAATTATTTTGTATCACCTAAATAATGGATAGTAAATACTTGTAAATTATATCCTTCAACTGTAAAACAGTCACAAGATCAGTCGAGGGCTTACGAGAGCTATGTAAATCTGGGGATATCATAGCATTGCAGGAGACATGGCGGGAATCAATCCAGCATTTGACTGTTGCAGTAAGTCTGCGGTTAACACCGGCGACGGATTGTTTAGAGGTCGACCGTATGGTGCTGTTGCCATTATGTGGCGTAAATCTTTGTTTACATCAGTGTCTATTGTGCAGTGTAACTCATTGTGTTTGGCCGCGATCAAAACTGTTGTGGACGACAGGACTACGTTATTCATTACCGTATATATGCCCTGCGACTCGTGGGACAATTTTATAGTATTAACAAGCTGTCTCAGTGAAATAAATCCTGTAATAGAATGTAATAATATAGATTCTGTATTTATATTAGTAGATTTTAATGCGCGTCCTGGCGAATTGTTTATTTTATGAAATTAGTAATTTTTGTTTTGAACAAATATGGGATGTAGTAGACTGTGACTATTAAAAAAAAATATGATACGTTTACGTATATAAGTGATATAAATGGTTCTCATCGCTGGCTGGATTACAACTAAGCTGGCATTACAACTAAGTCAGCCATTAAATCTGTTGTAAATATAAGGGTACTGTAGTATGTTTTCTGGTCTGACCATTTTCCACTTGAAATAACTATTGATATGGAAAAACTAAGTTATAAAGTACAAGAATGTAATCTTAAATCTGATAAAGCTGTATAAGGTGTAAGAAATCGAAGTCAAATAAAAAAATATTTTGAAATTTGTTATGAAAAGCTTAAATATATAGATTTTCCTGAAGAGTTTAGGTCTTGTACTAATCACCACTGTTCTATTTTGGAACATTAATTAATAATCGATAGAATGTATGACAGCATTATATGTACTTTGAGAGGTAATGTAGAAATAAATATGTTTTGGGTTGGAATAAATATGTTAAACCATTTCACAGTGACGCGCGAATTTGCTTTCATGTGTGGGTATTATATGGAAAACCTAAAATTGGCATTTATTACGAAAAAATGAAAGAAAGTAGAAAACTGTTTAAATCAAAAATAAAATGGTGTCAGCATAACGAACAAAAAATATAACTGCTAATTTTGGCTACATATATTAAAACCAAAAACTTTTCTAAATTTTGGAAACAAACCAACAAAATGAATCCAAGGCTAAGAGTCCCTGCGAGTATAGATGGTGAAAGTGATGCGGTCAAGGTGGCAAATGTTTTTAAAAATCACTTTAAGTATACCAATCAAAAATCATCGCAGATTCACAGACATTCGATACAGGTATCCGGGATGGAGATGAAACCACGTGCTTTACGGCTAAACATGTTAAAGACTTAATTAAAAACATGACACGCGGTAAATCTCCAGGTCATGACAGTATCAGTATCGAACACCTGCAATATGCTGATGTCCACCTTCCACATGTCCTGGCCATGTTATTTACTTTTTGCATAGGACACTCGTACTTACCTTCTGATCTTATGAAAACGATTGTTGTGCCAGTACTGAAAAATAAAACAGGATATTCGTCGGACAAAAACAATTATAGACCTGTCTCTCTGGCTACTACTTATGTTAAAGTGATGGACGGTCTGCTGCTGAAGCATCCATTAATCTGTGTGATGCACAGTTTGGTTTTAGACCAGAGTTATCCCCAGAAAGTGCTATACTTTGTCTCAAGCACACCGTACGTTACTACACAAATCGTAGGACACCTGTTATAGGCTGTTTTTGGACCTATCAAAGGCCTTTGATACGGTTAAATACGATATACTTTGGAAGAAGCTGGCTACTGAAACTAATGACTTTCCTAATGACTTAATAGGTCTGTTTCAGTATTGGTACGACAATCAATAGAATCGGGTGAGGTGGGCGGGGGTGCAATCTGAGGTGTATGGGCTGGAGTGCGGAGTAAGACAGGGCGGCCTGTCTTCTCCTGCACTTTTTAGCCTCTACGTGAATAGTCTGATTGGTGAACTCGGTGGTAGTGGAGTCGGCTGCTCTATTGATAATATTGCATATAACAACATAAGTTACGCCGACGATGTAGTGCTGCTGAGCCCATCAATTAGTGGTCTAAGAAAACTACTCAGTATGTGTGAGAAGTATGCAACAGCTCATGGTCTACGATATAATGTCAAAAAAAGTGAGATCGTATTTGTTAAATCAAAATAAAAGAGCTACAATTTTCCCACTGTCACTCTTGAAGGTGTACCACTGAAAAGAGTGACAAGTTTCAAATACCTGAGACACTGGGTTACTAAAAATATGTCGGATGACATTGACATAGAGAGGGAACGCAGGGCTCTAGCTATGAGAGCGAATATGCTCGCCCGTAGATTTGCAGGTTATAATATAGAAGTTAAACAAACTCTATTCAGAGCCTATTGTCAGTCCTTTTACAACTGCAGTCTATGGGTTGAATATACACGGAGGACGGTCACAACCCTGCGCGTCCATTATAATAACGGCTTTAGGATTCTGATGGGGCTACTTTGGTACTGCAGTGCGTCGGTAATGTTTGCTGAGGCTCGCATAAATAGTTTCCCAGCTCTCATGCGCAAATGGGTTGCCTCCGCATAGCACCGTGTCCGAGATAGCTCCAACAGCCTCCTGGCGGCGATAGGAAGCAATATTGCTGTCTAATCTTGAGGCACTGGAACAGTGTCCATATCGGCTTGAGCCCTGCTCTGGCAAATATAAAGTAGATATTTTTTTGATAGAAGAGGGGGCAAACGAGCATGCGGCTCACCTGATGTTAAGTGACTACCGCCGCCCATGATCAACCGCAACACCAAGGGAATTGCAGGTGCGTTTCCGGCCCTTTAGAAAGGAGTAAGCTCTTTTCTTGAAGTTCCTAAGGTCGTATCGGGCCGGAAAAATTGCCCGTGTTAAACTAGAGGTTAACACAGAGGTTGTACGCGGAAGAAAACTGCTTTTGAAACGTACAGTGGTGGACCGCTAAGCATCCAGATGGTGTGGATGGTATCGGCATGTTTTCCGCGCGTTCGTTCACGAAAATTGGCGGCTGGGATTAATCTGAAGAATTTCTCAGAGCACTCTCCATGGTATATGCGAAAGAAAATGCAAAGAGATGCAACATCTCTTCGCAGCGCCAGTAAATCGAGCCGTTCGGAAAGCACTCGGTCGTCGACGATTCGAGCCGCTCTGCGCTGAATGCGGTCAAGTGGAAGGAGCTGGTACTGGGGAGCCCCAGCCCAGAGATGGGAACAGTATTCCATTTGCAGCCGAACCTGCGCCTTGTAAAGTTGCAGGCGGTGTGCCGGCATGAAATACTGTCCTGCTCTGCTGAGCACGCCAAGCTTTTTAAAGTTTCTCTTCCAAGTGACCACGAAACTGCACGTCACTCGATATGTAGACGCCGAGGATTCCGATACTGACTGAGGCAACAAGGCCTTGAAACTGAGGAGATACGACAAAGGGGTTCTTTTTAGCGGTTAACGCGCAAACTTGTGTCTTCTGGGGGTTAAACTGGACTAGATTTAGTCGCCCCTAATCCGAGACTCTGTTCAGCAAAGACTCGACTTCAGACACAAGTTTGTCCCGGCGCTCGGAGACGTTTTCCCGAGAAATATTGACTCGGCCGGTGTAAAGAGCATCACAAGTGCTGTCATCTGCATAGCAATGAATGTTACGGGTTTGCAACAAATCATTAATATGCAGAAAAAACACCAGCATTAATAGGCTTGCAATCGGAGCTTGCACCGTCTACAGCGACCTTGATGCTTCGATCTGCAAGAAAGCTGGTGATCCAATCGCACAATTTCTCGGGAAGCCCATAGGAAGGGAGAAAGAAGCGCTTTGTGCCAAAACCGATCGAAGGCCTTCGCAATGTCCAAACTAACGGCCAATGCCTCCCCCTTGGACTCTACTGCATCCGCCCATCTGTGAGTTAGGTAGACCAGAAGATCACCAGCTGACCGACTACGGCAAAACCGTATTGGCGATCACTAATCAGCTGGTGATCCTCAAGGTACCTCATGAGCTGGCAGTTAACAATAGACTCCATTGTTTTGGAGAACAATGAGGTGATGGCGATAGGCCAGTAGTTGGAAGGGTCTGAGCGGTCGCCTTTTTTAGGGATTGGGAGGACGAAAGGTGGAAAAAGAAATAAAGAATAATAATGATTATTATGGAGAAATCTCATACGTAAAATGTAATCTATTGTATTATTATTTCATTCATTTTTAGGTAGCACAAAAATAAAAATAATATAAAACTAGAACTGAATAAAAGTTAATATAAAGTTGTCAAACCACATAAGTGCTTAAAATGTAACTTAATTTTTATTATATGTATAGGATTTATCACCTTGATTGAGAAGTGATAACCATCTTCCACCAATTATAACGATGATAACTTCATCAATAGTTGGTGCATTGAAACGTCATGCATGTTGGCCCACAGGAGTTTTAAATGATCTGATTACCATTTTGTGATTATCATATGGCATTAAGTCCAGTGTAATTTTGAACAATATAATCAACTGATTGTGTTGAGAAACGAAAGTATGTAATTCTTCACTGAACTGTTAAGTACACTACGCAGATCAATTTCTTGTGTTGAATTACCCCATGAAATATATTTACAGGAATTTGTAGTCACCATGTCACACCGGCAACAGAGAATCTGCTCGGTGACATATTTGACCTTGTATCAGTAAATAAAAAAATAGGTTTATTACTTTTTTCAAACTATTAATTATAATTAAATAAAAAAGGAATACGGTGGATAAATCTGTTTGTTGTGTTGTATATGTTACGGTTTATATTTTATCTATATATATATATATATATATATATATATATATATATATATATATATATATATATATATATATATATACACAGAGATCTCTTTACGGTAAATGTTGATCAGACGCGACTTCACACGAGCACTTTGTTGATCCGAAAACGCATGTTGATCCAGCGCCTTTTGTTGATCCAATATGGATCTCTGGTAACTAATGTGGCTCCGACCGGATCAACATCTGCACTCACGGAACTGTTTGCTGGCGTTGGCCGAAGTTGATCCGATATACAAATCCACCTTGCGATGGTTACGGAAAATGTGGATCCGATTTAAATGAGCCAATCAGAGCACAGCAAACGATAAGATAAACGATTGGATTGGCTGAATGCAGCCGCGACGTTGCCGTTTCGTATCTTTGGCGGTACAAGCTACAGATTAAATGCGTGTTATGTAATGCATTCAGGGTGCTGTTTGGTCTATGTAATGCGCCGGGTATGTTCGCGGATGCGCGTGCATGTGGATGCGGATTGTTTCTACACCAACATGCGTAAACGATGCATATAACTGGTGCGCAGGGTGCGGGCCAGTTTTAATGGTATCCTGAGGGCGTTTTATGACAGGTTTGAGGTCAGTACCTGAACCATTGTCATATGGTACACGTGCTGACTAATCGGGCCTGTCTTATATATAGTTTTAAAATTAGTTAAATAGTTTTAAGTTTTACGAAAATTAGTTTTAAGATTTGTATTATTACTAACATCTATGATCCTTGTGGTCGTAATAAACGACTTTTTTTTAACGAATTACTCGACAACGCCCCTTCTTGTAGCGGAAGTGGTGTGTGTGTGTGTGTGTGTGTGTGTGTGTGTGTGTGTGTGTGTGTGTGTGTGTGTGTGTGTGTGTGTGTGTGTGTGTGTGAAGGGGTGTGCGTGTGTGCATGTGTGCACTGTTGTGTTCGTGTGTGTGCGTGTGTGCGGCAGTGTTCGTGTGTGTGTGTATGCGTTTGTGCGCATATGAGCATGTTGCGCGCGCGCTTGCGTGTTTGTGTGTGTGTGTGTGTGTGTGTGTTTACCATAAACCAGTTAATATGTTTTCTACATCTTCATAATCAAGATTTTTAAGGACGCGTTTACAAAATTGATAGGTTTACAATCGAACTATTATAATAATAATAATAATAATAATAAAGCCTCTTTTATTTCCTTAACTTACAGAGTTATAAAACTAAATAAAATTTTGGATTATAAAAACATTGTACATATTATTAATATATAATGCACATTTGTATAGCTAAGTTAAGGCCCCTGGCGGGTATAGGCCTCCTCCAACAGTTTCCAGGTTTTTCTCTTTTTTGCTTTCTTTGTCCAGTCGTTTCCGGCATATTTTTTGATGTCATCTACCCAGCGTTCTTTAGGACGTCCTCTAACTCTCTTGCCACTTGGACCTGCCCACATTGTGGCTAAATGCGTCCACCTTTCATCTGACAGCCGTGCTACGTGGCCAGCATATTTCCACTTGAGCTTTCTTATATGTTGTAGAGCATCTATCACATTGGTTTTTTTCCTTATGTTTCAGAAAAATGTTATGTTTCACAAATCAGAATTTTATTTTATCCTTCAGCCTAATATTCAAGATGCTTCTTTCCATAGCACGCTGCGTCTTCTGTATTCTGTCTGTCGCATATTTGTTGTAGATCCAGGTTTGTGATCCGTATGACAAGCAGGGTAGTAAATATCCATCCATTACTTTCTTTTTCAGTTTTGCAGGTAGATTAGACTTAAATATTTCTTTTAAGCTCCAGAACTTTCTCCATGTCACGTTTATTCTCCTGTCAATCTCATCTTTGTTTCTAGAATTAAGAAATGAGATGGATTTCCCTAGGTATATGTAGCTCTCTACGTATTCTAAGCTCTGTAAATTGTTAACGTGTATAGGCGTTTGCCTGTGGTTAGTCATCACCTTAGTTTTTATTGTGTTTAGTTGTAGTCCTATTCCGTTACTTATTCTGCATAGTTCTGATATCATTTCTTCTAGTTGTTTCGATGATCTCGAGAAGAGTATTATATCATCGGCGAATCTAAGGTTACTCAAATTTTTTCCATTTATGCTGATACCTTTATGTTGCCATTGTAAGTCTTTCATTATATACTGTAAGACAGATATAAATATAGTGGGAGATAGCGGGTCCCCCTGTTTCACGCCTCTACGTATTTCATTTTTTGGTCCAAGCCTATCAAGCTTTACACGGCTTACGCTTTTGCTGTAGATGTTTTTCAGGATGTTTATAAAGGTTTCTGGAAGATATTGGTTTTCTAGCGCTCGCCATAAGCTGTTATGTGAGATAGAGTCGAAGGCCTTTGCGTAGTCGATAAAGGCTGCATATAGGGGCTGTTGATATTCCTGGTGTTTCTCAATTACTTGTTCCAAAGTATGTATATGATCGATAGTGCAAAAGCCCTTTCTAAAGCCTGCCTGTTCTATGGGTTGATGTGACTCTATCTCAGTCTCTATTCTCCTATTTAAGCAGGCTGCAAATAATTTGTATACAGCAGGAAGTAAGCTGATAGGCCGGTAGTTGTTCATATCCGATGGGTCGCCTTTCTTGTAAAGAAGTATGATTCTCAACTCTGTCCAATTCAAAGGTACTTTTTGTTCTAGCAAGATTTTGTTAAAAAGATTTGTAAGAGAACTAGCCAGTAAGAATTTTCCTAGTTTGAGAGCTTCGTTCGGTATATTATCATGTCCGGGACTTTTCTCTTTTTTGAGCATGTCTATTTGCCTTATTATTTCCTTCTCTTCAAACGGTTTGACTGGTCGAGTTGGTAGTAGAGTTCTTGAGGTGTGAACTTGAGTGTAGCTTGTTTCGATTTCTTTGCTACAGTTTTGGTAGCTATATAGATTTTTGTAGAAATTCGAGGCAGCTTTAACTATATCAATTCTTATTGACGTATGCTTGTTTGGAATTGTTGATTGTAGCTTTGGAATCCATGTTTTGCTGGTATTAAGTTGTTTGAACGCCTTTTTTTGGCTTCCAGACTTTAATAAATTTGTTTCTATAATTTTCATTCTATAATTATTGTAGTCTTTTTTTAAACTGTTGTTTGTACTTTTATATAAGTTAGAAATTTCCTGCCTCTCTTTTCTATTTTTAGGTTTTTTACGTTGTAGCTCTATTCTTCTTTTTATCAAAGTCTTTATTTCTGCTGATATTATATCCTTTTTTTCTTTTGTTGAGCTTGTGTTATTTATACTTTGTAATATCGCTGTTTCTATTTTACAGTAGTAGGACTCTACATCTTCAGTTTCACATCGAGATATTTTTTGTATTTCCTTATCTAATGAATTTAAGAATGCTTTTGTATTTTCTTTGCCTTGTATTAGGGTTGCAAAGCTGCGAAACATAGCTCTACTTTTCTTCTGTTTCCCGAGGTTATATGTACCACGTACTAATTTGTGGTCACTTGTGAATAGGTTGTTGTTTAATGTTTCTATATTTAAGAATTTTTTAGGGTTATTACTAAGAATGTAGTCGATTTGATTTTTAACTACAACTAACAATCGAACTATTACATGAGATATTATCATGAGACCTTACCTCCGGACTTGCTGAAGTGATCTGAACGTGTACTTCGGTAACTAACACTGTAACACCTAGACTAGTAGAACTAGGTATGCTGAGTTTGGGTTTGTTTTGTTAGTTATGATGAAAACGTCACAAAACAAAAGTTCTTTTCACTTTGTCTCTAGTACCAATAGGTATTCAAGCTGATATTCGGAAAAATGAATAACCTCGTAATAACATCTTTAGGGGCAGTATCGATATCCACTTACCAGCCACACTGTTTTTCGCTGTAACCAACTGTCCTTTATATGAGCCTCACTTGCCCTCACGCGGTACCCACTTTACTGCACTCCAGTGCACCCACCACCACCTCTGCCACCTACGCCTCCACATCTACCCCGCACCCCTCTCTAAGCCTTCGTTCTCCATCTCCACCATAAACTCTGCTCCATCCGCCTCAAAAATAAACTCCGCTCCGTCCGCCGCCATCACCACGCGCCGTCACTATTCTTTCCGCCTCCAACACAATTCCCCGTTTCCGCTATCTTCGACTTCACCACAAATTCCTCTCCTCCGCCTTCACCACATACTACGCTGCATTCACCTCCGCATCCACGTCTCCATTCTCCGCCTCCGTTTTCTGGGCGCACACACACACACACACACACACAAACACACGCACAAACAGACCACAAACCCACACACACACATACAAACAGACCACGAACCCACACACACACACACAAACAGACCACAAACCCACACACACACACATACAAACACACGCGCGCGCTCACATACACATACACGCGCGCGCGCACACATACACATACGCGAGCGCGCTCGAACACACACACACAAACCCGCACATACACTCACACACACGCGCGCGCACGAACGAACACACATACACGCAGAAGCACATACACAAACACAAAACAACTGTGGACACACGCACGCACATACGCACACACTCGTACCTACACACAAAAGCAAACACACGCACAACCGCACGCACACACACACACACACACACACGAATAACAGTTAACACACGCACGCGCACACACACAAATACACACACACACACACACACACACACACACACACCACGCTGACACACACGCGCGCGCGCGCGCGCTCACACATACTTACAAACACACACGTACTAAAAAAACACAACAGTACACACACGCACACATACACTCACACACACGCGCACACACATGCATTCATACGAACACACATGAATGCACATACACCCTCACGCACGCGCACACACAAACTCGCATAAAACACACACACACACACACACACACACACACACACACACACACACACACAAACAGACCACAAACCCACACACACATACAAACACACGCGCGCGCTCACATACACATACACGCACGCGCGCACACATACACATACGCGAGCGCGCTCGAACACACACACACAAACCCGCACATACACTCACACACACGCGCGCGCACGAACGAACACACATGAACGCACATACACCCACACGCACGCGCACACACAAACTCGCATAAAAACACACACACACTCGAGTGACAAATTAATTTGTAATAAAGTACTATCCATCATCTTCTAATTGATCTATGACAAATGAATAAAATAACACAAATTCACTCACACGATAACAAAAACTCGAACAAACGTCTTTCCATAATAAAACCTGCCAAAGTTTGATCCACAAAATCAGCAGATAACGTATTTTCTTACCTTATTGCTATAACGAAGTAGCCTACTGGGTTCTCTGTCACACACAGAACGCGACGTTGCCGCTTCGTGTTCGAGTACCTATTCGTCAATTATGGCTCCGGATCCACTTAGTCTAAGTAAATGTCGCATATAAATTAAATATACTCTGGATCTAAAAAATCATATTCAGTATGATTTTTTCGACCGTTGATAGATCAACAAATGTTGGTCAAATCGCTGACGAGTATATTGAAATCCTGTTAGTGCAGATCCACCGACGTCAAACGCGCATCAAGAATGGATCAAAGTATATCAGTTTGTGCGACGAGGAGCTGAGCAAACACGTCAAATAGGTGGATCAACAATTGTTCTAACTTCTCACTGGATCAACATTTACCGTGAAAGGATGATTATATATATATATATATATTTGCTAGCAAGCAAGCAATTGTTATATTTTTTATAATTTTAAGGAAGTGTATGGAATCAGTTCCTGTTACCAAAACTAATAAGTACAACTACTCTCATGGCGGAACCAAAACCGCTAATTTCAGTTTTCCGTTTGCGCAACACAATCCAACTCCTTCCAATGGCAACATATTGGTAGGCACTGTAATCAATTGAAACATCGTAACTGAAAGCAGCTCATTTCAAACTTGCAAGATTACTAGGTGAATGATGCGCTGCGCGGGTTTGTGATATCCGAATCCTTTCAATTTCATTTCGCTCTGCACGTTGTTGTGCAGTCCGATTAGACTGAAAATTAGATTGATTTCTAGCATTTCAAGTCAAATTACTCCACCCGAGTCTTATAGGTGGCATGAGTCTTGAACTTAGTATGTATAAATAAAAAAATAAAAAAATTAAAACACACGCAAAAAAAACCAATCAACCAAAGATAAATCGAGGAACTTGTTTTTCGATTGAGAAACAAAGATTTGAAAATAACCAATAAAATAACCGTTACCGAATATGCGTTTGCAAATCGAGCAAGATATTAAGAGCAAAGTATATTTTGTGACAAAACTAAACCAAATCTAATATAACTAAAAACTACCATGTATAGATGGGTTTTTCATTTGCAAATGGCGGTGACTCTTCTGTTGAAAATAATAGTATTTTTACACTGTAAAAACGAATTTCGGTACATTTTTGTTCCATTATCAACATATTTTAAAAATAAAATAATATAATAAAAAAGTGACATAAAGGTGTAATTTGGTGACCGCTATTTGAAGTCCTCGCCGAGTAGAATTAGGTGTGTCGAGTTTGGGCTCGTTTTGTTACTTATGATGAATCCTTACCTCCGGACTTGATAAAGTGACCTGAAGGTGTATCGGTAACAACTACTGTAACTCCTAGATGAGTGGATCTAGGTGTGTCGAGTTTGGGCTCGTTTTGTTGGTTATGATGAGTCCTTAGCCAGGAATAGCGGGGCCGCCGGGGACTGGGGGCCGTTTACTTGTGTTGTTGCTCATGGGGGGTATTTGCCGTACCCACTAGATGGAGTGACAACCTGGTAAGATATGCAGGAAGCCTATGGGTGCAGGTGGCTTAGGACCGTGGTTTGTGGCGTTCCTTAGGGGAACCCTATGTTCAGCAGTGTACTTGTGAAGGGCTGTAATGATGATGATGATAATAAGAAATTTTAATCACATTATTGTTATTTACTTATATTTAAACCCTAAAATAACAATAATAACGATCGTGTTGTTTCGGATTTTATTTACCAACACAGGCCGCTTGCCCTCATAAACAATACCGATCTGCCGAGCGACTGATCCGAGTCTGTATCCTAGTAATCTTTCTATGGAGTAGTCGCCGTCACCTAGTGATACTGTTATAATGTATTTTTGTGTGTGTTTGTGTTGTCCCATGTCGCTCTATGGATACAAACAGTTTTGAATTTAAAAAAGAAATATGTGCTTTGTAGGTTTTTCGGCACACACCTACGGTAGTTTTCCGTTCGAAATTATGCGGGCAAAACGGGATTCCGTATGTGTGTGGCCGGCTCGTTCATTCCGTTTCGAAATTCCGTATGTAGTATGTGGCGGGCCTAAGGTCGGCCACATACATACGGAATTCCGTTTCAAGATTCCGTTTCAGAATTCCGACTCGGGATTAAGTACATAATATATCACACACAAACTTTTTTTTTACCTTTCGGAATAACAACGCTCAGTTGAGAGATGCTAGGCATTGAGTACAGATATTCAGCCAGCGAGCTCTATTCTAGTTAAGAAGATGCTAAGAAGCGTGTACCCCTGTACCGTTTTGAAAGATATTTTCCCATTCTTTATTATATTTATTCACGTAAGTTATTTCTCAGACCTAAATATGGTGTAAATTTGTTAACAACTTAATATGATTTTGTCATCTGAAATTAAAACAGACATTTGACTAATAAGAAATCAAAATTGTGTAATTACATTAATGCTAATTTTAGAAATTAATCTGGTATTTATTACCACCTCACGTCACATCACATCACATAATCACTTACTCTACTATATTTTTAATATTAGTGCAGGTGTATGTAAGAGTAGTATCAAAAATATATAATGTAACGAGCTTGCCAGGCAGACGTTTTTTTGCCCTTTTCGACGACTCTTTGTCATGTCCTATTAAAAATCCTTAACTTCGCAAAAAAATGGTGGGTCACTCATGGGCAAAAAACTATCCTATCTCTCTGGTTGGACCAAACTGCACACGGTGTGCAAATTTGATTAAAATCTGTTAAATAGTTTAGGACAAATAACGTGACACGTAATTTATATATATTAAGATAGTAGGCGTATCAAAAATAATCTGCTTATGACACACAAAGAACTGCAGCTCCTTTGAACTAAGCTGCTTCTATCTTGCACAATTAATATTTCTGACTTGAGTCCTATGTCAGCCTTTAGAAAACGATGCTATATAGAACACAACAAGTATTCTTCATGATGAAAAATATAACCCTCCATGTACCAGATCAACAGATTCGGTCGTGCAATCCACACTGGACGCGTTCCGTACGAAATTTACGAACGTGTGTTGCGATACAAACTCTATAGAAGAATAGCGTTCGGAGCAGCTTTTTCCGTGCGGGATTCTGAACGCATAGGCGGTCATACGGAATCCCGAATTGGAAAAAACTCCGTATGGAAAATTACCGTACGTTGTCGTGGGTCCTTAAATTTATATGGAATTGCTGCGTTCAGAATCCCGATTCGGAATTCCGAAATAGAATCCTGAAACGGAATTCAGTTTGTATGTTTTTGATTAAATTTTTGGTTATTAAAAATTAACAAATAATTAAAGTGTATGTATTAAACTAGAAAGTTTGCATTAACATGTATTTTATTTAATTAACGTTTTCTCTTAACACGAAAAAATAATATTTTTTAAAAGGGCACTCCCGGGTTTACTTGATCACGGCAAGACGGGGTACACTTGATCCCGGGATCAAGTGTCCCATACATTCAATTTGTCAGTTTTCTTTCTTCATTTGTTTTAGATTAATTATAAAATGAGAAGAACATATAAAAGAAAAGAGGGTGCAAAACCACGTATAGGTGTTGACCGACAAATTCCTAAAGAAACTGTGAACAAGGTATTGGAGGGAAATTCGATCAAAGGTACTGCCAAAGAGTATAACGTCCCAATAATGACACTGAAAACGTATGCAAGAAAACAAAAGGACCAGGAAAATGAGATTGGTTGAGATGATATATTTGAGGTAAAAAGTCGGAAGATTAAATAAAAGTGAACTGCGATTATAAACTCAGTCTGGGGTGGATAGATGAACATGGGTTTTGAGTATCCA
Source organism: Parnassius smintheus behrii (assembly GCA_036936625.1). NCBI lineage: Eukaryota > Metazoa > Arthropoda > Insecta > Lepidoptera > Papilionidae > Parnassius > Parnassius smintheus. Next base: position 4,871,306 of record JAUPFT010000016.1, read on the forward strand.
CTGTATCGTGAATTTTTGGGCTTGATAAACGGAATAACCTAAAAAAATATAGTTTTTAAGCAATATTATAGAAAGCTTGTCAATACTGAGTAACAATTCACCTAAAAATATAAAATTAGAGCTACACTTTTATAGTACCTGTTGCCTTTTTATTCACTATTTGAAATCATTAATCCTGCTTCTAAAGTTCTACAGGATAAGAATAATGACTTATTGAAAGCTAACATTTTACTGAGTAATATTTTGAATAGACTGAGTGAAATAAGAAACCGAAATTAATTCCATGGTTTGCTGAACGAGTCCAGAGGTAAAGTAAAAAGTAAAAAATAAAAGAGTGGATGAGATAACGAAGCGTTTTTTTTAATTAATAATATCTATCAAAAGGTAAAAGAATTTCGTAACTGGAATCGGAATCGTACTTCAAAATCAATGTGTACTATTGCTGTTTAGATATATTAATTTCTCAAACTAAACAAAGATTTCAGAGCCTCTAGACCTAAATAATGTATTCGAAGTACTACATACGGAGAAACTCTTATCTTTTTCAAATGAAATGTTCGGAGTATAACCCGAGAAAGTTTTTTTTTTCAAACGAAATAATTAAAAAACGAGTGTGCTTATGACCACATGACTGAAGTAAAACTTCTTTAGCTCCATCTGAATATATATGTGTGTGTTCGGCTTTCTTCCGTAATTTGTTATTATTCACCCGAAAATTCACAACTTTAAAATGAATTTACAATTTCATTCACTTTAAACGTAGAATATTTTATGTATTGAACAAAATATTCATTCATAAAATTGTTCAAAACGAAATAAAACTACGAAAAATAACTGGATATGAGAGAAAGAGAGACAAAAATGTGCGCTTGCACTGCTCTCTCTTGCTTATATCCCCCACTCAACTCCCTTTCGCCTCGCCCGTTCACACTTTTCGTAACGCTTTCGTCACGCGTTCGCCAGCTTACTCCCCAAGTCAAGCGTGCGTAAAAAAGTTATACTTCAACACAATTATGCCGGAAAATTGTCCGATAAATACAGTAAAGATATGTCAGTTGATCTTTATGAACAATTAATTACCTTGAAAACGTGCTTAAATCTGTAATTCAGAAAATAAATTCTATTAAGGAACTCATAATCCAGTTTTCAAGAGGTAATAACAGCATTTTCTATACCCTATATTCCTGTTAAAACTGAAACAGCTAAAGGAAATTTTTCGCTTTTTTCACAATTGTCTATCTAGGCAGGCAGTCATGACCAAAAAAAAACAAAGAACGAAGTTTCTTCGTATTTTGTTTGTATAAAATTGAAGAAAAATCTTTTTGGTTGTACCGTTTGTATCTGGCTGCTTTTAATGTCAATACATATAGGATATTAAGAATAAGAAAAAAACGAGTAGAAAATACTTTTCTAGCATTTTTCAATTGTTTTTCTTTCTGCCAAAATGAGTGAATCTAACGAAGAAATTCCATACATTTAGAAGTTTTATTACAAAAATGTCTGGCTATACAATAAAGCTCGATATTTAGGCACCGACGAGCTCACTGAAAGAAACCTGATGGATCTGAACTCATTTGCGGTTATTTATTGAAACGTAATGATTTCGATTATCACTGGTGATAAGAGTGGATCACCTACTATAAGATCCTGCGACAAAAATCATCGTTAAAGGGCAGTGAAGTCCACAGACTGTAGGGAAACCCGGATCAACACATAATAAGGTGATGCTGTGGGTATGGTGGGATCAGTAGGGCAATGTTTATTATGAACTTTTACAACTGGACAAAAACATCGATTCGGATTTCTACTGTCAACAACTAGTAAGGCTAAAAAGCAAGGAATTGAGAAATGGCCGGAATGGAATATCAAAAAATAAGTGGTCTTTTATCAAGATAATGCCAGATCACACAGATCGTTAGCCACTCAGCAAACATTGAGTGAGCTTGATTGGGAAGTGTTAATACATCTACCGTATAGTCTTGACCTTTCACCCCCAGATTTTCGTCTGTTTCGGTCTCTTCAGAATTTTTTGGGTAGTACTAGGTTAACATCAAGAGAGGATTATCAAAACTACTTGTCGCATTTTTTTAATCAAAAATCACAAAATTTCTACAGCAAGAGGATCAAGTTATTGAACAAAATGGCACCAAAGGGTATAATTAAATGTAACAAAACTTTGAAAAATTATGTATATAAAATACGAAGAAACTTTGTCATCATTAGTTCTTAAGTTTTATTTGTTTTACTAACATGCTATGGGCCTACGATGCCTGAAAAATAAAACATTTTAATTTTTATTTATTTATTTATTATTAAGTTCGCCGAAGCCGTGGTAGCTCAGATAGTTAGCGCTCGCTGTAAATATAACAGAGCGCGAATAACCCGGTTTCGATCCCCGCCAGCACCAATGAAATTGTTTAATTGCAATTTTAAGTGCTGATATACCACATGCTCGGCGGTGAAGAACAACATCGGAAGAAACCTGCATGTCTGATGAATTAGAAAAAAAAATATTTCGAAGACATGTGAAGTTCGCGTTCATGTGAACGCGCATTGGGGCAGCGCGGCGGGCACTACCTTGCCCTGAAACCCTCTCAGAAAAGAGGGGAGACCTTTGCCCAGCAGTGGGAAGTATATAAGCTGTAACTTTACTTTTTTTTACTAAGTTCGCCGAACAATACAAGAAAATGGTTTTGGGTCGTTCATTTGGGCAAATAACAAATTTTGCTACAGCGCCCGTCTAAGTCACGCTACGCCACTGTTAATTTCCTTAAAAATGTTGTACTAAATAGAGCAACAAGCTATAGAAAATGGAAGACCATGCTTTGTTATTGGAGACCAATCATATTGAAACTTACTTAAAATAAACACAAAGGAAAAATTACAGCATTTTCTCTAGTGAACGTAAGGAAAGGAAAGCACTATGGAAAATGCGTTTTATATTTCATTTCAATTTATTATTCTACCTCGTGAATCGGAAGGGATTATTTTGAATACATTGATTGTTACGGAATTATTTTGCATAGATTTACTTTAGGTAAATAATAAAGGTACAACATTTATATATCCCAATGCAGGACACAAACCTTTACTTATTTCTAAGAGAATTTTGGAACAGTTACAGTGTCCTCAGCTCCCCTGCGTTTTGGAGGATTTCATATACTTGCACTTAAAAATATATTCTGCAGGTATTTAGGTTTTCTTACGATGTTTTCCTTCGTCGAGCTCAGTACGATTCCAGGCAAATGTCATTCGCTCGGTTGGTTCGCATGTTGTGAAATTGCGACTAGCGCTTAGCTCTTGAGCTGGCACGGCTCAGGGATTCATTTTAATGGGCAATAATATGAAAATCGCAATAAATGTAACATATTTATTAGAGCGAGTGATCTTAGCCTGGAACGTCTGCTGATTACACTACACACATATACAATGCCTATTGTATTCGTTATTGCACGAGTGTACTTATGTATATGTTTTTAATAAATAATCTTCGCAGATAGCGTTGCGGCGCTAAGGATGTTTCTGGTTAGGCTTCTATCACACTAGTGTAACTAAACGTAGACGTGTATATTATGTAAACAGCTGTGAAACCACTGATATTCGGCCTGTCGATATTTTTTGAAGTGAAAACTTCTTAAAGCGGCGTTGTACACTTTTTTGTCTACGCCCCGGCGAAAATGTATGCCTGCGCCTGCTGTTTCGTTTAGGCGGGGCAGGGTGCTTGCGGGAATGTTCGTGAGTGATAATTAAAGCAATTCGTGCAAAACTTCTACGCTTACGTAAAAGCGACTACTATAGCATGCGGTACAATGCACTCGCTCTTCCCTAAAACTAAAACTATTATTTTGCCAAATCGATGAAAAGGAATCCTGCCTGATTAGGAGAAAACAAAATTGGAGCGGGTTAAAACAATTATATCAGGCAGGCAGTATTATTAGGAATATTGACTCACCGGGGTTTCTTCTATTCTGTTGAGCACTATAGCTGCGACTTCTAGAACTTCTTCTGGAACACTCCGGAGAGAGGCGGTGCGCGACTATTTCTCACACGAGGTGAGGCGGGTTTCCTGGAGCTCGACTGCTTCCAGGCTAAAGCGGTTTCTACAGCGGTGTGGTTCCAACAACGAGCGCGGCGGGAAGAGGCTGCGCGTCGGTCGCGCGTGCCTTATATATCCTCGGTTCCGATAATTACGTGACATCCTAGAATCATCTTCTTTCCCCTCCCACCCCACCACCCCGATGTGTCGATAGGAGGGTATGAGTGATATCGTTTTGGAAAGGAATAAACGACTTGGCACCTACCGTCAAAATATAAAATAAATACGAATGGGTTTCCGCGCAACCATCTCCCCCGCCCTTGAAGTATTTTCTTCAAAATTAACTAAAACAACTAGAGCTAAGATCAACTAACAAAATAACTAACTAACGCTGAGATTACCTAAATTCAACTACAATTTAACCTAGAAAGCTAATTTAAATTATGGAAGAGGCAAGGGCACAAACGGACAACAGGACGGCCCAACCGTGGTCTTAACGCGAGCTATCCTAATTACTCCGTTGGAACCGGGAAAGACCTCTTCGACAATTCCTAACGGCCAGTGGAGAGGCGGCGTATTCTCTTTGGTGAGTACAACTACAGTTCCTACAGCTAAAGGCTCAGTTGCTGTGTTCCATTTTTGCCGAGACTGCAAAGTATGCAAGTATTCCATCCTCCATTGCTTCCAAAACGATTGCACTAACCGATCTAATAATTTGTGGCGTGCGGAAATGCTAAGTCTGTTCTCATCCATATCTGCGGCGGGCAAATACTTTAAAGGCGTTAAATTCAAAAAATGTGCTGGAGTTAGAGCCAGCGGTTCCGAGGGGTCACTAGATAACGTACGACAAAGTGTGCGGCTATTCATTACGCATTCAATTTGAGCGAGCACCGTACTTAGCTCTTCGAAGGACAAAATTTGATCTCCTATTACTCGGTATAAGTGACTCTTTAGACTCTTAACATTAGTCTTCCAATTGCCTCCAAAATGACTCGCGGCTGGGACGTTCAGAGACCACTCAATGCGGTTCTCGGCTAGAATGTGAGCGAACTCCGAATTATAATACTTGCTAGCTAAGAGCTCATTTAGTTCCGATAGAATACGTTTTGCACCGACGTAGTTCGTACCGTTATCCGAATACAATTCACTTACAGGGCCACGGCGGGAAAGAAATCTTTTAAATGCACCCATAAAGCCTGCTGTGCTTAGATCACCAACGAGTTCTATATGCACCGCTCGAGTAGTTAGACATACGAAAATGCAGACGTAAGCCTTTGTGGATCTTATACCATGCCCGCGAGTGAGCGTGACCTTAAACGGACCAGCGAAATCAGACCCGGTGTGCGTGAAGGGCTTTACTGATTGTATTACTCTACAAGATCTAAGTTCCGTCATTTCCGGAAATGACGGCTTGGGGCGTGCCCGAAAGCAAGCTATACATCTGTGCACCCGATTGCGTATTAAACTACGTGCAGAAAGAATCCAATAATTCTGACGCAAAATCGACATCAACAAGTCGGGGCCAGCGTGCGAGTTCAATTTATGATGGTAATCGACTAATAAGTTCATGATATAGTCTTTACGGGGTTAAACAATAGGGTGCCGTTGGTCGAAACTCAATTGCGAGTTGGACAAGCGTCCACCTACCCTTACAATCCCATCCTGTAAAAATGGCTTAAGGCGTTGAAAGGCGCGACTACAAGCTCTATTCGATTGTAATCTTCTAATTTCTTCAGAGAAGTGCGCACGTTGAAGTTCACGTAATACTAGCGACTCGGCATAGTTGTAATCGGATGCTAAGACATACGAACGTCGCGGTAAAAGCTTCGCGAATCGACAAACGTAAATTACGCTACGCAATAATTTCGACCAAGAGGACAAGCGGTTCGCCAAAGCAATGATTGGAGAAACCTCGCTCGAAACGTTCGCCACTAGAGCGTGGCTCTTCTCTTCCGGCGGTTGTGACACTGACGAAGGTTCGAAATCGGTTATCGGCCATTGCGAGGGATCCAAGTGAACCCAAGCAGGTCCGTGGAACCAAAGCGGGTGGTCCATTATTTGCATCGGGGTGAGTCCACGGGATAGACAATCGGCGGGGTTTTCCGTACCGGACACGTGATAAAAGTTCCGCGTATTTTACTCGTCTTGGATCTTGGCCACTCGGTTCGCGACAAACGTATCCCAACGGTGGGGTGAAGAATGAACCCAGCATAAGGCGACGGTGGAGTCGGAAAAGGCAAATATCCTTTCTATGTGAACTCTATCCCTACATGCGCTGATAACTGCGGCAATAAGCTTGGTGAGTACTAATATTGCGCAAAGCTCTAAGCGCGCCAGAGAGACAACCTTACGGGGGGAGACTCTCGACTTAGAAATAATGAGGCTAATCGAATTTCTACCATTATTCTGGACGTGGAAATATACAACGCCCCCGTAAGCATTCACGCTGGCGTCTGCAAACCCAACGACCTTTATGACGCTATTTCTATCGACGTTTATATGACGCGGTATTTTAATTTCTCTTAATAAAGGAAGTCCCTCTCTAAAACGCTGCCACAACCGAACAATGCTGTCAGGCGGCGAGTCATCCCAGTCGCATTCAAATAACCAAAGTTGTTTAATCAAAAGCTTAGCGTATAATACCACCGGAGCTACGAAACCCATGACGTCCCATAATCTAGCAACGCATGACAGTATTGTGCGCTTTGTGCATTTCTCTACGGGCGGATTTACCTTAAGGCTAAACACGTCGGACTCTGGTGACCAACACAGACCGAGCACCTTGTGTGTATCAGAATCGTCGAATTCCTTTATCGCCGAAAGACGGTGTGATAGTGGGACTGTATCTAAAACCGGACGCGAATTGCTAGTCCACTTCACAAGATCGAATTGACCCGATTTCATGAGCCTTATAACCTCGGCGGTGGTTAGGGTTGCCTCCTCCACGCTATCGACCGAGTACACAAAATCATCCATATATAATCCGCTCTCAATTGCCCTCTTAGCTTTAGGATAAGAGGGACCTTCATCGTGAGCGAGCTGTCTCACCGTGCGTAACGCATGAAATGGGCTCGACTTTAAACAAAACAAACGCGGTTAAATTCAAACACCATTAGAGGTTCCTTTGGGTTGAAACGATATAAAATGCGTTGGAATCTATGGTCACATTCACGGACCCCTATGCAAAGAAACATTTGGCGAATATCGGCGGATAGTGCTATACTAAACAAACGAAAATTGGCTATTATATTAAATAAACTACCCTGTAAATTTTGCCCACTATAGAGGATATCGTTAAGCGACAGGTGAGTGCTAGTTTTAGCACTAGCGTCGAGCACTACACGTAACTTAGATGTATGTTTGTCCTCCCTAATGACCCCGTGGTGTGGTATGAAATACAACGGTGTGTCTTCGTAGTTATCTAATTTCGTTGATATGTAACCTTCTCTTATATATTCGTTAATGACGCCGTCGTAAGCTTCCTTTAACTGGGGTGAAGCGAGCATCCTGCGCTCCAAGCTGTAGAAACGTTTTTCCGCCATTTGACGAGAATCGCCGAGAGATAAAACATCTCCTTTAAAGGGTAGCGCTACACTATATCTACCGTCGCGATCACGAACGGTCGTGCGGACGTAAATTTCCTCGCATAACCTGTCATCTGAGCTAGCTATGGGTGGGACGTTCACCTCCTTCATCTTCCAAAATTTGCGGACTAACGACTCGAGCGGTTCGACAGCCATACCACAATAAGAGGTTGCCGAAATACTATCTATGATGGGGGCGGAGCCAAGGATAACATAGCCCAATACGGTTTCCAGTGCGTAAGGCGTGGTATGCGAGGAGTTGCCCCTGACCTTGTTGTTTAACAAAAGATGAGGGAAAAGCGATGCTCCAATGAGCATGTCTATGTTTTCAAAAACGGCGTAAGTGTCGTCTGCTAGAGTCAAATTTTTAAATTCAATCATTGCCGAAGTGTCAACCGAAACGGTTGGCAACCGTTCAGTGACCCTATCTACTACTAGTGCATTTATATCAAAGTTAACATTACGATCTATCCGAGAATAAAATTTTAAATTTATATATCCCTGGGTAGCTTTACTAGTACCTCCGATGCCTTAAACGACAGGACATGAAAGTGACCTATTTATTACTAAGCCTAAGCGCTGACAACATTGTCGCGTTATAAAGCTATTTTGAGCTCCGCTGTCCAGCAGTGCACGGACGCTTTGTTCGTTTCCACGCGAATCCCTAACCAAAATACGTGCCGTACCCAGTAACACGGTTGAAGGAGGTTGTGCTCCCATATTCGCCAATGAGCACAGAGCGACATCACCAGGTCGACCGCTAGAATCGTTGACCTTAGTAGGGGTGAATTCCTTGTCCGCTTTACTTGACGCCGCTATGTTGCTATTTTCAAAATGTAATAGCGTGTGATGTTTCCTGGCGCACTTGCTACATACGGAACTCGAATTGCATTTTGCAACTAAATGCTTATCGCTTAAGCAGTTCAAACATAGGTTGTTTGTCTTTACTAATTTATAACGTTCGCTTGGTGAATATTTTTTTTATAGAATAGGCTGACAAACGAGCACACAGTCCACCTGATGGTAAGTGGTTGCTGCGGCCCATAGACATCTACATCTATCTTCCATTACAAATCAAAATGCAGATGCGTTGTCACCCGTGAGGACTGAGATGGAATGCCTCATTTCCAGTAAAAAGGGTCTCCGGTTCTCTACACTCACCATACGAAATACAGCAGCATTAAGCTACTATTTCACGCTGGTATTCTGTGAGAGCGTGGTCCTTCCCCGGTCGAGCCGACCCATTCGTGCTACAACTATACTACTAATATAACTGCAGCATGGCTCTACCACGTAAATTTACGAAAAGTCGCGCAATTATATAAATTACCGTGTTTATCTTTACATACGATACAAGTATGCTGAAGTGATGTTGACGTAGCGGTTACGTAAGTTAACGACCCTGCTGTTTTAGACGGTTGAGTCTGTCTACGGTCGACGCACCTTTTAATCTCCTGTTTAACGTTCGGAGAGCGCTGCATCACCTTTATTTGATCTCGCACGAACGATGCTAATGAATGAAAGGAAGGCATCTCCGAGCTACGATGCTCCATTGCAAACGCACGCACGGTGTCGGGGTCTAATTTCTTTAGTGCAATATGGAGAAACACCACGTCCATAAGGTCATTAAATTTCAAATTCTTAAGTGCAGCTACCGATGCCACAAATTTATCTAGAAACTGCTCTAAGCCGTTGATGTTCGCGGATGATATAGGTTTAAGATCGAATATCTGGTTCAAATATTCGGAAGCTAACATTCTCCTATCTTCATATTTAGTTTTAAGCGTTTCGAATATTAACAAGTAATTAAAAGGTTTTTACATAACCTTATCTTGTGATATACCCTCATTGTGTTTACAAAATGTGTAGCAGTCTTGTGATTGTTATTTAAGTATGGATGTATGAAGTTTGTAGCAAATATGTTATAAATAGTCTTAATCTTTATTAATGTATAACGACGGCTCAGGGTGTACGGTAAAACTCAAAAGAGTTTATGTTTACACCTTATTAATTGTTATAATTCTAACTGTATTGGAAAACAATAATAAATGAAAAAAAAATTGTTTGCTGTAGGTGTAAAACCCGAGCAGATCGACTGTGCCCTGCCACTAAGTTTACTAATTAAGTAATATAATTTTTCAGCGTCCGATAACGATGGGTTATTGTGTACATTGTTTTGAAAACTACTGAAGAAGAAGGGCCACGTCTTAATATCACCATTGAATACCGGAATATCTATTGGCGGCAACCTAATTGGGTCACGTGGACGTACCTGCATTTCCGGCTTTGCTTCGTTTTGAGATTGTAGGAATTTCGCAGTTCTTTTTACGCGACACAACATATCTTCGAATGCCAGCAGCGGTTGACAGTTCACTATGTATTTCGGGTCGATTTGTAATTCCAAATGATTAATTTGGTCTAATATTCTTTCGTAATCCGTCCGCAAAGAATCCACCGTTTCAATTTCGTTTAAAAAGGTTTCCCGCACTGCTTCTACATTAATGTTCTTTATATGATCACTTATATTTTGCATACGCGAAAAAAGTATGTCCCTCTTGGCATAAAGCGTTTTAATTTTAAATTCATTTCCACTAACTGCCATTTTAAATTATTATAATAAAGTTATATTAATCACAATTAATCTCACAACGCACAAACAATGAAGGATGGACACTCGGTATGCCGTATTACGTAATTAAATCGAACACCTGTTACAGCGAGTTGGAGTGACGCGTTGTTCGCTAAACTCAATATTTTTATCAAATTGTCGGGTAAGCGTATCAAACGGTTCCTATTACACTGTTTCAATTATTTATTAAGCTTTAAATTTAACCAAATACGAGCGCTATAAAACGAACAATTCTGTTTGCGAGTACCTAATCAAAATTTAAATTTAAACGAACACTATTTAAGTCTATTCCATAAATTAGAGTGCATTATCTAAATAATTAATTTAATAATTCGACCAGAAATAGTTGGACGACCACTAAACCCAGTCCAAATCCTGCCGAAGTGACCATAAAATGGTGGAGCCACGTGTCTAAGGCTGCCGAAGTCTAGTTCCCCGGTCGAACCTTAAACCTATTACGCGAGATATTAATCTAAGTGGACTGTATATGCGATTGCTTCTACGCTTACGTAAAAGCGACTACTATAGCATGCGGTACAATGCACTCGCTCTTCCCTAAAACTAATACTATTATTTTGCCAAATCGATGAAAAGGAATCCTGCCTGATTAGGAGAAAACAAAATTGGAGCGGGTTAAAACAATTATATCAGGCAGGCAGTATTATTAGGAATATTGACTAACCGGGGTTTCTTCTATTCTGTTGAGCACTATAGCTGCGACTTCTGGAACTTCTTCTGGAACACTCCGGAGAGAGGCGGTGCGCGACTATTTCTCACACGAGGTGAGGCGGGTTTCCTGGAGCTCGACTGCTTCCAGGCTAAAGCGGTTTCTACCAGCGGTGTGGTTCCAACAACGAGCGCGGCGGGAAGAGGCTGCGCGTCGGTCGCGCGTGCCTTATATATCCTCGGTTCCGATGATTACGTGACATCCTAGAATCATCTTCTTTCCCCTCCCACCCCACCACCCCGATGTGTCGATAGGAAGGTATGAGTGATATCGTTTTGGAAAGGAATAAACGACTTGGCACCTACCGTCAAAATATAAAATAAATACGAATGGGTTTCCGCGCAACCACAAGCGTTTTTATATGTAATAAGGGTGACAAACGAGCACACAGTCCACCTGATAGTAAGTAGATACTGTTACCCATAGACATCTACATTTATCCTCGATTACGAATCAAAACGTAGATGCATTGTCACCCCTAAGGACTACGATGGAATGCCTCGAAAAAGTCTCCGGATCTCCACACTCACCATACGAAACACAGCAGTATTAAGCTGCTATTTCACCCCGGTATTCTGTGAGAGCGTGGTCCTTCCCCGGTCGAGCCGATCCATTTGTGCTACATCCCCCCTTGGTGGCAATTTTGGGAGAGCCTTATGTTCAGCAGTGGACTTTAATAATCTGTAACGGTAACGGTATACATGTAAATAAAATTGGAGTTGAGTTGATCTGAGGGAGTTATATACAGCCATTAGAACCTGAATAACCATTTTTGAAATATTTGTCTGACTGTGTGTCCAGTCTAATTATTTAATGGCTGAACCGATAACGATAAAACTAGGCTATACTTTATGCTTGAAATGTAAGATTTTATTTTTTTTAAAAAAAACGAAATATTTATAAATCCTTGGATTATTTAAAAATAGAGACGCAAATTAAATAGAACATTTTTAATTATTTTATTTTAAGGATGGATTAATATTAATGCAATTAAAATTCTATTTACTCATTTACTATTACGTAAACGGTGCGGCCAAAAAAAATACATGGTACGGCACACCCTGCCACGCTGGCCGTGAATTTTCTCAATATCTGGGAACTTCACTACAAACTAAACACCGGTAACTTCCATCTGGGACGGCGACTCCGCCCTTGCTATTCCTTACCGAGTCACAGGTGCCCTCGGCGACTGATATAGCTATCATCCTATCTACGATACAAATTTGAACACTAATTTGTACCTCGAGCTTGAGTTTGTATCTACTTACTTTGTATAGGATGTCTGTTCTCGACGCCTCGAAAGCCCTGAAGGTAGGAAGTGAGAGACCTGTTCATCGCTGGGTTGCGCATAGATCTTTACAGGTCCCATATCATGATTTCTTATATTTACGCGAAAACTACACATTGATCAAAACTACTTTTACGGATTTTATCGCGTTTGTTTTACTTTCAATTACTTTTATTTTTAATTCCCGACGTTTCGAGCGCTTTCCAGCACCCATGGTCACGGGGGACTGAGATGACTGACGTCCTGATGTCATTGTTAAACCCGGAGTACCTTCAGCTCTTTTAATTATTGTTTATGGTCTAATCTATGCAAAATGAACTGACTATGTCCTGAGGTCTTGCAGTGGTATGCTTGGGTTTAGTTTTAATTTTATTGATTATAGGATCCCAAGCAGGTGGTAGTACCCAGCCTCTTTCTCTATTGAAATTAGGATGTTTTTTAATTTCAATAGCCTCACGTATCATCCTTGGTAGGAATCGGTGTTCTTTCGCGAGGATTTGTGGTCTATCAAATCTGATGTAATGGTTGGGGCTGTCTAGGATATGATCGCAAACTGCAGACTTCCCGGAACGTTGATGCTTCACATCCGTTATATGTTCTTTTACGCGGGTTCTAATTGATCTTTTTGTTTGTCCTATATAAGAGAGACCACATTCACAATCAAGCTTGTACACTCCTGCATCTTGTAGAGGAATATGACACTTGACGGATGGTAGGAACTGACTAATCTTCTTCGGCGGCTTGTAGAATGTTCTAATAGAAGCTCGCTTCAAGATGTAGCCAATCTTGTCTGTGACACCTCTGACATGTGGTAGTACAGCAGGCACACGCTCGACTGTGGCCGGCTTCACTCGGTCACTGTGACGTAGGCGCGGGACCCGAAGCTTGTTGTCGTGCAGGACTTGCTTGACGTGCTGAAGCTCGGCGGCCAGGTGTTTGCTGTCACTGATCCCTCGTTCTCTCTGTAACAAAGATTTGGCCACGGTAGCTAACTGTGAAGGATGGTGGTGAGATTCACCGTTTAAATATCGGTTTGTATGGGTCTTTTTCCTATACACAGTGTGACCAATGGTGTTGTTAGGATTTCGGATGACTAACACATCTAGGAAAGGTAAGGAATTATTTGGAGTTAGAGGCAAGGAATTATTTGGAGTTAGAGGCAAATAATTCCTTACCTTTCCTAGATGTGTTAGTCATCCGAAATCCTAACAACACCATTGGTCACACTGTGTATAGGAAAAAAAACCCATACAAACCGATATTTAAACGGTGAATCTCACCACCATCCTTCACAGTTAGCTACCGTGGGCAAATCTTTGTTACAGAGAGCACGAGGGATCAGTGACAGCAAACACCTGGCCGCCGAGCTTCAGCACGTCAAGCAAGTTCTGCACGACAACAAGCTTCGGGTCCCGCGCCTACGTCACAGTGACCGAGTGAAGCCGGCCACAGTCGACCGTGTGCCTGCTGTACTACCATATATCAGAGGTGTGACAGACAAGATTGGCTACATCTTGAAGCGAGCTTCTATTAGAACATTCTACAAGCCGCCGAAGAAGATTAGTCAGTTCCTACCATCCGTCAAGTGTTATATTCCTCTACAAGATGCAGGAGTGTACAAGCTTGATTGTGAATGTGGTCTCTCTTATATAGGACAAACAAAAAGATCAATTAGAACCTGCGTAAAAGAACATATAGCTGATGTGAAGCATCAACGTTCCGGGAAGTCTGCAGTTTGCGATCGTATCCTAGACGGCCCCAACCATTACATCAGATTTGATAGACCACAAATCCTCGCGAAAGAACACCGATTCCTACCAAGGATGATACGTGAGGCTATTGAAATTATAAAACATCCTAATTTCAATAGAGAAAGAGGCTGGGTACTATCACCTGCTTGGGATCCTATAATCAATAAAATTAAAACTAAACCCAATCATACCACTGCAAGACCTCAGGACATAGTCAGTTCATTTTGCATAGGTCGGACCATAAACAATAATTAAAAGAGCTGAAGATACTCCGGGTTTAACAATGACGTCGGGACGTCACTATATGGGATTATTTTTACTAGCTCAATACTCTTAGGACAATTCATTTCAATGTTAAAGACCTTAAAAAATAATTCACTTACACCGCGTAATAAATGCGGTAATCGCTAATTAGTGGTCAGCCACCGCAGGGTCTACTTCACCTGAGACCTAGGTGTGCCTCGTGTAGAGGTGAAACACGTGTCGTCATCGACGGTGGTATGTCTATCCTAGTGTAGTAGTTTTGGGTGTAGCGTTGCTGGCATTAGTGGTGACGGGGATAGTGCACATAATTGAGGGAGGGCGGGAGATTCTTTTCAAACTAAGTAAGACACATAATTTTGTTTTATTACGCGGATCTGAGAAAATTTATTTTTAAGATCTTTAATATATCTTTAATATAATGGATGCAAAGATTTACGCCTAATTCCATGTAATATCATTTCAATGTAGTCAGAATATTTTATATACAGATTATTTTAGCAAGAATTTTTATAATATGTTAGACTGCAAATAAAATAGCCATCACTTTCGTTTTTCACAAAAGAAAACAATTTCAATAAAAATTTGATAAAATTAGAACATTATTTTTAAAAACCCTTCATAAATGTCTAAGTACATTTCTGAGAACACTTAAAATGCGCAACGTAAGTAAGTAGTTTCTCAAGATAGCATTCAGTCTCTAGCTTTTATTTGCTCAGGCAATATACTGTTTACAAAATACTTCGCAGCAAAATTATTTTATTTTATTTATGAAGTCAACCGTACCGTATTCAATTAATTAATTAAATTGTGTTGTGGTGAGTAAGATTTATATAGAATAGACGGACGAGTCTATGGGTCACAACATCCACTTGCGATGTTTATCAAAATCCACTGCTAAACTTAGGCATCCCTAAAGATCTATTTGCCATAATTGCCATACTTGGCAAGTGGGTTGGCAAATACAGGTTTTTATTATTTTTAGTTGTTATACGAGTAGAAAGATGCTGCTACCTATCTAATGTTTCTATAACCTCTGTCACGTCTTACATCAACAAGATCATATGCAGTAATGTATTTTTTTTCTTCGCATTATAAATCACACCTCTCCAAAACTAAAATCATTTTAACGATGGTATTACTTTAAGTTTAACATATATCAAGAAATAATCAAAGCTTTAATAAAGTTTAATTCCTTTAATTACTATTAGTTGGAATTTACAACGATCGAAATATTAATTGAGAAAATGTTCCTATCTGCAGTTGAAAGAATTTGAAAGAGTTGACGGGAATGTTAGAAGAGATATCTAAAAAGAAACGACTTTGGTATTTTATCTCTAAGTAATACATTTACGTTATGGCTTTAATTTTATTTTAACTTCAACAGGGCTTGGTCCTTCTATATTCATTTGCTGAGAAATGTTTTACAATGCTTTTGCACGCATTTCCTTATTACGATAGTATTCGAATTTAATATCCCATAGACATTCATTTTCGCCATACAACTGAATACAATTTCGCGTCATTTTTGCTTGAAGTTTGATATGACACAACGTCACTCTGCAATGCAGCGCCAGCGACTCGTTTAGACAGGCTGATTAATGTACGATATTTTTTACTTGAATCGTGCATAAAATTTACTATAAAATTCATAATAAAAAAAAACTTAAACTCTTATTGAAACATAATAATAAACACAAAACAATAGAACTTTATTTAGTAACATCTCTTGGAATACTTTAAATTACAAACAAAACTAAGTCGAGTGGATCTGATAACGTCCCTTGTATTACGCTGAAGACGTGTGCTCCAGAGTTGGCACCGATTTCAACGAGTCTTGTCCAGTACTCCTACTGCCTAGGCGTAGTCCCGAAATCATGGAACATACAGTCTTCGTGCACCCGATGCGTTTAGCTTTAACGAGCTTTTCAATAATGAAATTATGAATTATAATCATGATGTCATTATAATAGTACATCAATACATAATAGTAACATAATCATGATGACATTGTAATAATTATAAATAATTAATTTTTAGCCTTTTGATTGTACGAGGAAGAAAACTTCTAGTAAATTTCACATTGGTGGACCACCAAATATTCATTGGGTATGGATAGTATCGCGAGTTTTGTCGGGATGTGCGATGGTGGAATTTAGCCGCAGGAATTAGGTAGAAATAATTCCTCTGAGTATTTCCCGTGATAGATGCAAAAAAAACATGCAAAGGGATGCAACATCTCTACGCAATGCCAGTGAGTATAGAGAGCCGGTATAATAATAGAATGTGAGGCATTCCATCAGTGATGACAACACAGGTTGACTCCAGGTATCCATGAGCTGCAGGAGCTACTAAGTATCAAGTGGACTATAAGTTCGTTTATCACTTCGATTTTATAAAAAATATATTGTTTACAAGTCGTACGCACTTTTTATTCATCATTAACATTATTATTACAGCCTTTCACAAGTCCACTGCTGCAGTCTACCCCAAGGATTGCTATAAAGCGTGGTCCTGAGCCACCTGCACCCATCGACTTCCTGCATATCTTACCAGGTCCCTCAATCTAGTGAGACGACGCCACACATTTCGTCCATCGGCAAAAGCAGCCACTTGTGAACTTTTCTTCCCCACCGGTCGCCGGTAATACTTTTCATTATATCATTTGATTGATACGTTACTTTCGAAAATATTTTATTTATATTATAAATAAAATATTTATAACATATTAATCACGGAATATAAAGACAATAGCATTTTCAGTTCGTTTGAAATATAAAGTGTTAAAAACATCGGACGTTGGAAGTAACTGCGTTTTAAAATGTTCAACGCGCCTTTTAGTGGCTTGAAACGGTCGTCGGACCATAAAATCAATTAAGTACCTACTGGATATAAAACAGTAACGAATTTTTTTGTGTATTAGTTGATGTTTTATTATGAAACAGTGTACAGATAAAAGGCTTGTATAATATTTACGCTTCCATAGCGCAGTGGCCACGCGTATGGCTACGTCGTTGCGAGCTGCGCATCGAATCCCGGAAAAATACAAGGTATGATCCACAGATAATTGTTTGAGCATTACGATATAGGAGAAAATCTTTCTAAAAGTATATCTTTTATTATCGCTACCATCATCATCCTAATAATCCATTTCTGGACCTGGCCTTATGTATAATTAATTTAAAAAAATAGGCAACACTATTTCATACTTCATGAGAAAATTACATTACGCGAAAGTACTTTAGTTAATTTAATGTGTCTAAAAAGAAAAAGTTTAGTACTTATCTCAGTTATTACGGATAGCATCTGATCGAACCACGAGCACTTTACTATTTTACATAACACTAGGAAACCGAGAAAAGTAAACAAGCAACCCTGATTAAAAATTCCAACCATGACACAGAGTAAAAAAGAAAAATTTTGCATAGAAATTGTAAGGTTAATCAGTATATAGTATTTAAATATATATATATTTTAAACAAATAATCCATTATTTTTACACACTGTACTCGTTTTTTTTTCTTAACAATAAATTTGCATTAATTTCAAAAGTGATATCCCTCCTTACAATACCGTAATTTACTCATGAGGTAAAAATAGGTATTTACTTATGAAATTGCCGTCCTTTGGCCATTTCAAATCAAAATAATTTTTGTTGGGCTAAGAATTCTAATTTCAAATTAATTTTATTTTAATCACACAGACTTCTTTTTTCAAAATTAGTAATTTCTCTATTGATTAGCGTAAGCGAATTGGGGCTAATTACTGTCCTTGTGTAAATCAGCCAGTATGGCTCAGTAACTGGTTCGAAGTTTCAGGCAAGTCAGTGCTGAACCGATAATGACATAGACTTGACACTAATCAATAGAGAAATGACTAATTTTAAAAAAAGAAGTCTGTGTGATTAAAATAAAATTAATTTGAAATTAGAATTCTTAGCCCAACAAAAATTATTTTGATTTGAAATGGCGAGTGAAAAAATTGAGTGTGTGTGTGTGTGTGTGTGTGTGTGTGTGTGTGTGTGTGTGTGTGTGTGTGTGTGTGTGTGCGCGCGTGTGTTTGTGCGTGTGCGTGTGCGTGTGCGTGTGCGTGTGCGTGTGCGTGTGCGTGTGCGTGCGTGCGTGCGTGCGTGCGTGGTTGCGTGCGTGCATGCGTGCGTGCGTGTGTGCGTGCGTACGTGCGTGCGTGCGTGCGTGCGTGCGTGAGTGCGTGCGTGCGTGCGTGCGTGCGTGGTTGCGTGCGTGCGTGCGTGCTTGGTTGCGTGCGTGCGTGCGTGCGTGCGTTCGTGTGTACGTGCATGAGTGCGTGCGTGCGTGCGTGCGTGCGTGCGTGCGTGCGTGCTGCGTGCGTGCTGCGTGCGTCGTGCGTGCGTGCGTACGTGCGTGCGTGCGTGCGTGCGTGCGTGTGTGTGTGTGTGTGTGTGTGTGTGTGTGTGTGTGCTCTCATAATGTAAACCTTTACGGTCATCCCACACGTACCACAACCACACCATATCGCAGCGACAAGACAAAACGTGGTCATTTGTGAATAGTGTCGCTGAAGCTTCTTGCAGTTGCGTTATGGTTATACAAAGTGTCGATGTGGTTGCGTAGTCGCTAGTAGTTGCGATGTGGTTACGTCGTAAGCAGACACAGTTCGACTCTGGCTCTCATAGAGGAAACAAGCCTATTGTTATGGAATTGGAACAGGAAACTTTGTTGTTGCTATGCTTTTTGCGAACTTAATTAAGAAGAAAACGACAACGTTAGCGTAGTCGTCAACATAGAATTTATTTGGTAAATCCTTCATTGGAAAATATGGTATGAGTAATTGTATTCTATATGGACGCTTAAAAAATTTTATGAATCAGGAGGAAAATGTAAAGATGCTCTACAATTATTTGAGATCAATGATAATTTAATAAATGATAGTTACTTTGTAACCATCCGCTAAATTCAATAAAATGATGTGTCTTACCTAGTTTAAAGAGCACCTCCCGCCCTCCCTCAATTGCTTGCACCAATCCCATCACCAACAATCCCATCACCACTACTCCCAACGCCACTATTCCAGGAAAGACACATCATCGACGACAATACTATTCATATCATTTATTATAATGGTTTCCGCAAAGTAACGCCTGATTCTATCAATTATCTTAATGATAATTTAGTAAAACTTGCAAAAAGCAAAAGAATGGTTTTATAAATAATACTAAAGGAAAAAATACTTTATTTTGACACTTTGTTTTTTTTTCTTACCTTTTATCACCAATGTACTTTTATTGCAAAAAAAAAAAGGTGGCAACCCTAGTCGTGGCGTCGACTTAATGTTGTGTTTGCAATGTGGCCGGCCGCTAGTTCGATAGTGGTAGCTTCATAGTTGCGTTGTGGTCGGTATCACTTACGCAGTCGATAATGACGGCGAAATGTGGTACATGTACATTGTGCTATTTATTTTCAATACAATATACGCCCGCCCACGTGTTGTGGTTGTGGTTGTCGTGCATGTGGGTCGACCTTTTAACTAAAGCCAATCGCTGCTGTGAAAAGAGCTTTGGTGTCATCGCAACTTTTTGTTATTAGCTGCTCGTAGTTTATCATATTGTTTTCATTTAATAGCAAAAATGGTAATTTCGGATTTGCGGTTATCTTTTACAATATAATCGACTGTTTTATTTAAAATAATGTTAAATGACACTGTAAAAAACTAATATGACAAGATAAACATCTAGAGACTAGATCCAGTTGGGGTTTCGCGACATTCGGCGTTGAAATTGCATTTCCGAGAGAGAGATTTCTGTACAGCTTCACTGCTATCAAGTGATGAAATTGATTTGTAATTTCCACTGAAAAATATTTTTACATTGACTTTGTAGCAGCTATCTTTGAAATATGTTGCTTAAATATTCGTACATCGATATTTTACAGGTAGTCTAAAGTCGGACAAAACCCACCTCTCACACAAGCACATGCAAGATAGAATAGAATAGAATAAAATAATTTTGATTCAATATAGATTACAAGAATACCTACTTATATGAAAGCTTATAACCGGTTCGGAAAAAAACCTCTGACCTGGGAAGGACCCAAAAGAGACCCAGTGGGAGTTTTCTTACACATTAATTTACAATAATATATTATTTTACACAATTGGTATGAAAACATTTAGAAACAGCATGGCAGCGATCACCTCATTTCTAGGGGTTGTTAACAATCATATACCAACTCTTTAGTAATATAGTAACTCTTACAAAAAAATCCTTACTGTAAATTTTACACTTTTTGATATATAAAGCATATTTTCTGGGACTTTGTTGTAAGTGTTATTTTACGATGATATCCTATACTATTAAAGGAGCAATTCTGGTATATATATATATATATATATATATATATATATATATATATATATATATATATATATATATACATATACATATAATCGGGAATATATATATACATATAATCGGGATCTCGGAAACGGCTCCAACGATTTTTATAAAATTTAGTGTCCAGGGAGTTTCGGGGATAATAAATCGATCTAGCTAGGATTTATTTTTAGAAATTGTCTTTTTGTCCGTGTTTTAGGTAGTGAAAAACTGCTACAATATCGTTAGAATAAGAAGGTATTTGTTGACAAATTGTTAATGATTATAAATAGCTTAATTGGTATAATGGGCGGTCACAGAATCGTAAAACCCCTGTTCGAGCCCAGACCGACCGACCGACTTCTTTTAATTTTTTTTCAAGTTCCTTTCTTTTTTGAGAAAATCTATTTTTTCGAGCCCTTTTTTTTAGTATTTTTTTAAAAACACGATAATTTAAATTAAAATAATTGCACCCATGATTTTTTATTCAAATAACTAGTTCCGTTTTTTCTGTTATGTCGCTAAGATCAAAAAATATTATTTATATTTCATCAGTATGTAATTTGTATCTAAATATAATTTCCAAAACATACGAATTAAAAAAAATCGAGTGAAAAATACCGAGCAAAGCTCGGTCAACCAGGTACTTTAATTATTATTTTCCCAGCCATTAATCTATTCCCAGCTATTGGTGTATATTTATATTGTCCATCAGGCTATAAAAGTCTACTCCCGCACCTGGATCTCTACCAGTGAAGTGTGGAGAGGATTTGCCCTACGCGTTGCCGCCTGTCAAACGTGAGAGCATATCCTTGTCTTTTAGACGATCGACGTACCAGGATTCTTGCACCTATTACGTTACTGCTCCTTGCTGCTCTGGGTAAACGTCTAGAGTAAACGATAAGGATGGCTATATCCATAGAATACTATAATACAGTTATACCGCTGAAAATGGGTAGCCAAGGATTTTTTAAATAGAATAAGGGTGACAAACGGGCCATAGTCCACCTGATGATAAGTGGATGCTGTGGCCCATAGACATGTACATTTAACCTCGATTAAAATCAGAATTCAGATGCGTTGTCGCCATTGAGGGCTAAGATGGGATGCCTCGATTCCAGTAAAACGGGTCTCCGATTCTCTACACTCACCATACAAAACACAGCAGCATTAAGCTGCTACTTTACGCTGGTATTCTGAGAGAGCGTGGTCCTTCCCCGGTCGAGCCGACCCATTCGTGCTACAACCATAGTAGTTGCAGCGTGGCTCTACCACGTATAAAAAGGTAGGGTAGTAAAACTTTTCTGACCTTACCCATAGTTGACTCTTACGACACCCGTGGTTCAAAATTGGGTGATGGGTTCTTTTACGCAGCACGATATGCCGACATAGATGTTAACTGTCTGAAAGGTACAGAGAGTCAGAATAACTACAGGCTGTGAGACATTTCATTCTTGTCCCCAAAGGTGACAACGATTCTTCTTTGTTTAAAGTTGGTTGAGCCTACCCACGGACAGCGGTAACTATTTACTATCAGGTGAACTGTTTTGACAAAGTCAAGTGACACGTGTTGGCTCAGTGGCTAAGCGTTCATCGTAAATTTTACGGTACTGGATTCGATCCCCGCCTACACCAATTAAATTTTTAATTTCAAATTTTAATAACTGATTTACGTGCTCGGCTGTGAAGAAAACATGGTGTGGGAACCTGTACGTCTGAGAAAATTAGGAAATATATAGGAATCATATGAAACCCGCCTACACGCTTTGATCCAGCATGATGGCACACTTTTTTGCTCTAAATCCCGCTTAGAAATCAAGGAAGGCATGAATTCGGACTCGGTGACAACATATTCTTTAAGTTCTTGATGCGCGAAGATCCCTCGGAAGTACTAGTTTTCTTGGCCCCGAAGGCAGGAAGCAGGACTGTCGAGGTTGTTCAGTTGGTCTTGCCAGACTGGTTGAACAGGCGGCACGGGTCACTGACCTTCCGGCTGGCACAGGTGCTTTCCGCGCACGGGTGCTTTGGTAAGTATCTGTGCCCCATAGCCGAAAGAGGACCGACAAGTAAGATTCTCCACTATGGTAGCGATGAGGACACAGAATGACACACCAGCATATTCTTGAGAACAGCTTCAATTAAAGCTATGGTTGGATGCGAAAATTCTTCTTCTGCAAATAAGTGATGTCACAAAAGAAGGATGTGAAGAGGGAGAGGAAGGACGAGTATATTAGGCCCACCCACCATAATTGAGGCTTAGGTGGCGAACACGAAGACTGTACGTAGTCTTTTTAGGCCTCGAAGTAGCGCGTACGGTATGTTTCCTGTGCGCCCCTGCATAAAGAAGGAGTGGAGAACTCCAACTCCACTCCGTCATCGAGACAGATCCTCTAAGGGCTATCGCCGTCAGAGCTATGATATTGTGCGAAAGCGTTCCCATAGCCCCGACCAAGGAAGAAGACATGATGTAGAGGTTCAGTATAACCCGCTGTTGCCTTCGCGACAGGCCCGTAACCGTGAGGATTTCCCCACGTAGAGAAAACAAGGTTAATTATGACATCATGTCAAACCTTTAGGTCCTCTTCGACCATATTACAAAGCAATCGTAGCCTCAGGAATTTAAATTACTTTAAATTACCGAGGCTACGATTACTATATATATATATATATATATATATATATATATATATATATATATATATATGATACGAGGCTTACGCTCCGTCTTTACGATTTATCGTTGTTACGTTATAAAATTAATAAACGTTATTAATCAGTTAATAATAAAAATTAAAAAAATACTAGCATAATATTCCTTTGCAGATCGAGGAAATTGAATAAAACTGCTTGCATCAGAGCAATAAAGAAATACAGACAGAACATTACGTATTTTTGAATTAAAGCCGCAACCATGCTCAACTAATTGTAAGAACTCGCACCAATGTAGGCTAAAGTCCGAAATGATTTGCATATTAAAAAAAGAAAATATTTTCGGACTAATCAAGAAAGAAGGAAGAAAGATGTTTATGAGTGCATTGAAGTTGTTTAGCAACTCGATATTGTTCGCATCTCTGAGCCGGGGCAAAGTGCTTGCTCCTTTCACTTGATCGCATTTAGCGCAGAGCGGCTTGAATTATCGACGGCTAAACTCCAGCTGATTGGCTTGACTCACTGGCTCTGCAAAGAGATACTTGCATCACTTTGCACATTTTATCGCATCTAAAACGGGGAATGCTCCTAAGAGTTGTTTGGACGGATTTTATTTTTTAATTGGCTCAAAATTGTAGTCGTTTTTCATTTCATCAGTTTGTATAATATAGGTATAATAATCTTTGCTCAATAGAATCAAAAAATAAAAATCTACGGAATGTAACTTCTACTTTGTTAACTGACTTATTTAAATGCTATGATGGATATTTTTATTTTTTTATAGTACACACGAGCACTCAGTCCACCTGATGGTAAGTGGCTGTGGCCCATATATGTAAACATCTACATTTAAAAAGAATCAAAACGCAGATGCGTTGTCACCCCTGAGGACTAAAATGGAATGCCTCGTTTCCAGTAAAAAAGAGTACCCCGGTGTCTACACTCACCATACGAAACACAGCAGTATTTAGCACTTGCTTTTTATATTAAATGCGACGTTAACGTGAGATATTTCACCATGTCTAATGAGCGAATTGAACAGATGTGGTAATCGACTCGTGTCAATGATTATTATGTTATTTTAAGGACTGCGTTCAGACCACAATGAATCAATATAGATATATTGATTGACACGATAACTAATTATATTAATTATTTTTCAAAGTATGATTTTATTGTATTGTTTGGGAATTTTAAATATGCTTGTGGTAAGTACTGTAAAAATTACTCAATTCCTTAATTACATTGCCCATCGTCAAGTTTTCAGTGAGCAGACTCATTTACATTGTAATGACAAATCGTATATTGAAACTCTGATAGATTTTATATGC
Organism: Parnassius smintheus behrii; assembly: GCA_036936625.1. Taxonomy (NCBI): domain Eukaryota; kingdom Metazoa; phylum Arthropoda; class Insecta; order Lepidoptera; family Papilionidae; genus Parnassius; species Parnassius smintheus. The sequence continues at coordinate 4,895,911 of JAUPFT010000016.1, forward strand.
ACTAACGTACTAGTTCGTGATGTCACTGTTTACAATATATGTTTCAATGGACACGCAGTCATAGAGTAAGGAGTAAGGACTTCTTTACTCGTGTGACTCAGTGATTAATGTTACAATGTTATTAAAAAAGGTAAAGATCCCAACTAGGGCTTTCAGTTTCAAGCCAATTTATAAAATAAATTTAAATGAATTTAATAATTGTTTATATGCAATAAATTGGGACGACGTAATTGAGTACCTGTAATGAATATGATGGTGGTAAATTATAATTCAATGATTCTCTCTTTCTTTGATAAACATAACATTATTCTATTCAAAAAATGCGGTAGTGAAAACAGTAAATCCGAAAATCAATTATTCACTACAGTGGGTGACCGATGCCTGCAAAATGATGATCGATGAGCGTAATATGGCTCACAATGTCGAACATAGAAAATAACGAACAACGAACGTAAAATGCACATAGAAAATATTAGCGTGGGCTCAAAAGTTTAGTTTTAACAAGAATTTCAAGAAAAAGCGGGCCTACTTACGGTGGGAGGACAAAAAGTTCGCGGAATGACAGGGAAGAATAATGAAATGATACATTAAACTATTTTTCCTTTTAAATGTATTCTCCCTTAACTCTAGTACATTTACTAAAACCGTAAATAACATAAATATACTCTAGTAAATAGCTCAGTTAATTCTCAAGCTAAAAATAGCACAACATTTTGAAAAAATTATAAAAGAAAAAAATTTGATTGATCAAGACAAATCATTGCCTCCCTATTTCAATGACCCAAACAAAATCAATGATCACTATTTGAAAATTCCGAAAGAAAATGAATTCCCAATACAAATATATTATTTTTTTAACATTGAACACTGAGGTATTTAAATTTGCTCCCGTGGAATCAACAAATATTTGCATTGCATTCAATTTAATGAAGATCATACGTCTATTAAATCGAATGCGGTTGGACTTGATGGAATTAGCAGAGATATGATCTTACTCTCGCTAACCTGTGCTCTAGATGCAATCACGACTATAATTAATAACTCAATTATGACGGGTATACTTCCTAATAGTTTGAAGGAGGTATTAGAAGGCCCAATTCCCAAAAATGAAAATCCGGTCGAGTTAAAAGATATTAGGGCCTTCAGCATTTTGCCATTCCTTACGAAATTTCTGGAGAAAGCTATTTGCGAACAGTTGATTAATTTTGTTGAAGCGACTAAAATTAAGCCGCATTTATAATCTAGGATTCGCAAAGGACGTGACACAGTGACTGCTTTACCCGATATCTCAGACAACATAATACATGCATATTATTATGTTGTCTGAGATATCGGGTAAAGTAGATATTAGACATAGATATTAGAATGTAAGTGTAACATAAAACGCACCACCTCCTACTGTTCTTAATTCCAGTTTCTCCTTAGCCCAAAGGTTGTCTGGAAGAGATCGCTCTTTAGCGATAAGACCGCCCTATTGTACATACGTATATATTAAGTTTTCTCTGTAATGTATTTATTCGTTGTATATGTGTGGTGTACAATAAAGTATATACTACTACTACTACTACTACATGCTGAACAAGACTCCGGTCACAGTACGATTTTAACGCTATTAGATTATTCTTGAGTTTCGACTGCCTAAATATTCGCCTACTGCTTGCTGAACTGACACATTATTATTTTATAGAGTAAGGGTAACACACCATCACACTGTCCACCTGATGGTAAGTGGATGCCGTGGCCCATAGATATTTATATTTAACTTCGATTAAAATTCAAAACGCAAATGCGTTGTAACCCCTGAGACTAAGATGGAATGCCTCGATTCCAGTAAAACGAATTTCCGTTTCTTTACACTCACCATAAGAAACAGAAGCATTAAGCTACTATTTCACGCTGGTATTCGGTGAGAGCGTGGACCTTCCCCGGTCGAGCCGACCCATTCGTGCGACAACCATAATAGTCGCAGTGGGTCTATCACGTAGTAGGCTTAAACAAAATTCGATCAAGTGGTTTAGTGGTTACTTAAGTAATCTGTACCAGTCAGTAAAATTGGTAAAAAGTCTAATTTACGTTCTCATACTTGGTCTATTTTTTTATTTACTGTGCTGATCGCTACGCTGACGATTTGCAAGTATACGCGTCAGAGTCACCAAATAGGTGACCACAAGCTGCAACACGGCTTAATGAGAATTTGGACAGAATTACTAACTGGTCAATCCAAAATGCAACTACTCAAAACCCCTTAAATTCAAAATATATGGTACAAAGATGCAAATAAGCAGAATTTGTGGTGATCTAGACATTAAGATTTATGGCAAACATAAAATAAAATGCGCGCGGTCTAAGCCGAAAACATTGACATAACCTTAATATCAGATTTGAAAATTATGTACTAGATATGGAAAAGAAACTGTTTTTATCGTCTAAATGTATTGTACCAAATCCGTCACCAATTTTTTGTACCGTCAAGTATTTACTCTTTGCGAGTGATTAACTTCATGTAGGCCTACGGAGATGTTTATGGGCCTCGGATTTATAGCAAAACAAAGCGACTAATACAGCGCGTACAATGTTGTTGGTTCTGTTTTGATATCCCCTAGATACAAGTTGTAGAGCTGAAATCTTTGAAATCTTTTATACAACATGAAATACTTCATATTGTTTTAGATATTTATATCTATTTAGGTTCTTTGTGTCTTCAGTCAGTACTAATATTTATTCTGCGCTTTCGTTGAATATCTGATACAGAGATCATAATTATCCTTAATTATAATTTTCAAGTACTCGTTAATTAAAACGCTGTTACAATACTTTTGACTTTTTGAAAAAAATATGTTATATAAATTGAATAAGAACACATGAGTGATGTGAACATTGTGTGAAGGAGAAACCACCAGACAATAAGTCCCTATTTAAACGTGTTACACGTTTATAGAAGAGATTCTACATATAAACTGTATATCATATGAAATGGCGTATTATTTTTTAAGATCACGTGAAGAACACATTTAATAGATTCGTTTTTATTTTATACAAGTTGTTCCACGTGACCTTGTCCGCGTGGATTTGGCGATCGTAAGCGGTAAGCGCTGTCAAATCGTAAGTAGCTATTTTCCTCTAGGACACGAAGTTAGTTTTAACCTAATTTAAATATATGTTTGTAAAGTATTCACATTAAAATCTTACCAATCATGAATTTTTAATAACGTGTATGTGTCTATTCATGTCATTATATTACTTAAAACTAATATTGTACAAAACAACTTATAAACTCTACTTCAAAACAAACAAATTAAATAAGCAAAATGGCGGATTGTGTCAACGCTACTGAAGTAGCAATCGTGTCATGGCAGAAAACTATTTCAGCGCTTGTAAGCGCTTGCTAGCGCTTTTTTATGCCAAACGCACCCATTTTAAAAATTGTTTATCTTGTTACAAGTACCCTATATACTTTCATATATAGGGTACTTATAACAAAATGACTAAACGACTAAACAAAACGACAAAACGACTAGGTAAGTCCAACTTCGACCAAGAGGTCAATCGACGGATTCAACTCGGCTTGGCAGCATTCCGGAGATTACGACACATCTTCTCGTCAGGTATACCCCAATCTCTGAAAACTAAAGTGTATAACCAGTGCGTGTTGCCAGTGATGACTTACGGACCTGAGACGTGGTCCTTCACTGCTGGCCGTATGAGGACGCTCAAGGTCACTCAGCGAGCTATGGAGAGGGCTATGCTCGGAGTTTCTCTGCGTGATAGACACAGAAATGAGAATATCCGCAGTAAAACCAGAGTGACTGACATAACCCAACGGATTAGTAAGCTGAAGTGGCAATGGGCTGGCCATATAGCTCGAAGAACCGATAACCGATAGGGAAGAAAGGTTCTCGAGTGGCAGACTCGTACCGGTAGGCGTAGTGTAGGGCGACCCCCCGACGATGAGGTAACGTCGTGAGGAGTGACGACCTGGTAAGACATGCAGGAAGTCGATGGATGCAGGTGGCTCAGGACCGTGCTTTGTGGCATTACTTGGGGGAGGCCTATGTTCAGTGTTGGACTTGTGAAGGGCTGTAATGATAATGATGATACTTTCATATAAAAGTAAAGTAAAGTTACAGCTTATATACGTCCCACTGCTGGGCACAGGCCTCCTCTCATTTCTGAGAGGGTTTTAGGGCAAGGAAGTGTCCGCCGCGCTGCCCCAATGCGTGTTGGCGAACTTCATATATCATCGAAATATTTTTTTTCTTATTCCTCAGACATGCAGGATTCCTCACGACGTTTTCCTTCACCGCCGAGCACGTGGTGAATCAGCACTGAAAGTTGCAATTAACAATTTCATTGGTGCCGGCGGGGATCGAATCCGAGTTATACGCGTTCTGTTATATTTACAGCGAGCGTTAACCATCTGAGCTACCACTTCTCGATACTTTCATTAATAATTTCATTAATTTGTATAGATCACGAAAAACATAATCTCAATCTAACATTATAACTTCTCCAACCCTGGCCAGTGCCCGTTGAGACATTTTCGAGGTTACACGCACATTGTTTGTTCTATAATTCTCCTCGATTAGTACAAATCCTTTCGATAATTGTGAGAAGTTAGTTAACATTCACATATCTACACATAATACTATAAAGCGGTCTAACAACTTATTTACAAACTATCAAACCGAGATTTTCTACAGAAATTGTATTGGAATCTCAGCAAATAACGACGTAGTTACTTCTTTATTGGAACTTTGTTTTCACAGAGATATAAACGGTATATTCAACACAACAAAAATAAAAACAATATTTTTATTGTAATATGTAATTCCAGATCAACAATAAAACTTACCAAAGTGTATATTATCATTTCAATATATATATATATATATATATATATATATGTGTGTGTGTGTGTGTGTGTGTGTGTGTGTGTGTGCGAAAGAAGTTTTAATTCTGACATATAGTCCTACGACGAACTGTTTTTATTTTATTTTTATAAAACGGAAGCGACATGTGAAATAACAGTCCACCTGATTGGTAATTGAAACAAAGAAGTCTACATACACGTTGATACCTCTGAGGATTAAGTACAGCACACAACACGACGGTGCAAACACTGCTATTTGGTGACAGAAATCAGTAAGTTATACTGAAGATGGGCCAGATAAAGAGTACCTTTCACAGACGAGCATTTATGAGTAGATATATATATATATATATATATATATATATATATATATATATATATATATATATATATATATATATATATATATATATATATATATATACGTAAAATAGGCGAGAGAAATGTGTCAGGATCGTATCAATAGAAGTCCGTAGTCTCTGCCTACCCTTCTGGGTGATAGGCGTGAGTGTTTGTTTTATATTAAATACGTAAGGGGCTGATGCCTACCCAGACGGATTTCTAGGCAGAAAAGTCGTAGCACCAATATAAGAAGCAGCAGGTGAAGAAAGAATAAAATTATTGAAGTGAAAACTTCTTAAGCATCGTTGTGATTTGAAAGTCTATGAAACGAAAAAGCGACAGTAAAAAGAGACAGACACAATAATTCGTAACATTTAACGTGGGAGAAAATGAGACAGGAAGCATTATAAATTATAGCTCAATGCTCGCGAGAAAAAAAAACAGAAGTTGTAAACGCCGCCGAAACAGCGTCGCTTACGCGTTTTGTTTAACAAGGAACGATGGTGTCGTGGATATGGATTAAACAAGCAGTGAAGAACAGCCAAACCTCAAGTTCGTAATAGGTAAAATTGACATAAATCTTTTTGTAATTAGTGAGTACTATATAAGAAGAAAAGTGAGTTATTGGTGTTTCGTGTTAACAGTAAGAAACCCATGATTGTGCCGCCAGTAAAACTCCTTGGTGTGCCATTAAGTAGAGTTTGTCAATTTAAATATTTGGGACACATTGTTAACGAATATCTGACAGACAACAATGATATAGAGTAAAAGCGACGCGCATTGGCGCCCGCAGGTTTGCTAGGTGTACAAATGACATACAATTAACCCTCTTCAAGGCGTACTGTCAAACATTTTACACCTGCAGCCTGTGGTGTGACTACACGCAGCGCAGATGACCTACAATGCGCTTCGAATTCAGTATAATAATGCCTTCGGGATGCTAATGGGCCTTCGTAGACACTGTAGTGCTTTAAGCATGTTTGCTGAAACAGGTGTTGATGATTTTTATGGCATCTTAAGAAAGCGAACAGCTTCAATGTTATATAGACTACGGAAGAGCTCAAATGGTATCTTGACGATATTTCAAGATAGGCGTGACAGTCCCATTCAGAGGCATTGGATCCTAATGCTTGTGGGAGGGACATTCAAGTTTTTAAATTGATTGCTCTCTTTCTATAGATATAATTTATGTTATTCTTATTTTACTATTGTATTTTTTTACTAACATATTTTATGTAAATTACTAACAAAAGTGAGTATGGATGAAATAAACATTATTATTATTATAAAATATATCGAAAAGAGATATAATGTGTCATATATATTTAAGGATTGTTACATTTATTTGGTATAAAATTTATTTATTTTATGCCGAACTTGTAGTTTAAATTATAATATTAAATAAATTATTTAAAATATTAGTTTTTTATCTTTCGTTTCATTTGAAGGTTTCACTACTGTCGCGTGTGAGTTGCACGTATGTTTTTTTTTATATTAACATATACGCTCAAGAAAATAGCATTCTCTTTTTAAAAGACCGGCAACGCAGCGGGATGTTCTCAGGCGGCGCTAGTCACTTACTATCAGGTGAGCTCCACTGCATGCTCGTTTGACCCCTATCCTATAAAAAAAAATCCGGCTACGTTACCTACTGCATTACATGCTGAATAAATTCTTTACTATAAATTAATAAGTATGTTATGATAGATGCTAGTAGCGCAACGTAAAAATGAGATTATTTTATTGGAAGAATTTTATTTCACCCTTGTGTCTAACAATATGAAGAGGGATAATACTCATAGCCCTCTTCAAATCGTCAAAATTCTTTGGAATTGTTCGTATTTCAAATGTAAACTTTCGGAGATATAACAAGCTTCTGTTCTCTTACATCTGTTTATTGTTCTTTTTACTCAGTCGATCTACGTATTTGTGGAAATACAAAAACTATTTTTACATATCAACGAATTTGCAATTTTTCGTTATTTCTATTGAAACCTCTAATATTGTACGTATAACTTCACTGGAAGTGTTTTTTAAATAGAAATAATATTATTACCAATATTAACATTATCACTAACGGAGTTTTTTTTATCGGAGAAAGTGACAAACGAGCACACAGTCCAGCTGATGGTAAGTGAGTGCTGTTGCTCATAGACATCTACATCTACCCTCGATTACGAATCAAAATGCAGATGCGTTGTCACCTGTGAGGACTAAGATGGAATGCCTCGTTTCCAGTAAAAAAGGTTTTCAAGTCCAACATTCACCATACGAAACACAGCAGCACTAAGCTAGTATTTTACGCTGGTATTCTGTGAGAGCGTGGTACCTACTTCCCCGGTTGAGCCGACCCTTTCGTGCTACAACTATACTACTAATATAAATGCAGCATGGCTCTAAACCGTGTGAAAAGTTCCCGAGGAACGCCACAAAGCAAGGTCCTGATCCAATATATATTAGGATTATAGGCCTTACACATTATTAGTACACAATATGAGAAATGGTTAACATAAACGGTGTTTCGGTAGCGAATTGTGCAAATGAGAAAAAGAGGAGACCTGCGGAGTTTCTTTTCACGTTTTTTGTCCTGACAGAATAAACTAATTATGAAATGAATATTTCTTACGTCAAAAATAGTTTTCATATCTTTTCGTTTCAGTAGCTAAGCGCTTGTCAGCGACATAATGGGCCGTGGGTTCAAATCCCGCACAGAACAAGAATTTGTACGGCCTACAAAAAATTTTCCAAATCTGACCGTTATTTTTTCTCGTGTCATTTACTTGTAAAAGCACCTACGCGCTAAGTAAACTTTATAAAGAAGAAAGAAAATTGTCATTATGTATTTATTTTCATCACTTACCACGAAGTGGGATTAAGTCAAAATTACTTATAATAAACAAAAAGAAATAAAAGAACAAACAAGATAAATAGAAAGGACTCGGCTTGTGTTTAACGGCTTCATAATTCCTTTGAAGCGTGGAATGAAGTAAGACATGTTTTATAAAAAAATCATAATGTTTATTTCGGATAAAGATCCATACATATTTGTTATTAATTTACTTAGTTAAGTTTCAGAAGCGGTGCTGAAGCTTTTTAAAAACAACTAAATCTGTCTGAATCTTATTTCTATTTAACTAATGAATTAAAACTAGTTCAGTATAATACCGACTTCCTTAGCTAGGAGATTACATCACTTCGATGAAGACTATAATGAATATACTTCTAAATTCAACGGCTTCCACAGGATGATCAAAATAATTCTGTTACTGAAAGTAGACACCATGGTTTGACCAGCGATTACAATTACACAGTGGGGTCAGCGTATTCTGCAACATTAAACTTCATAACATGTTTTTAATAATCTTTATTTTTATAGAATATGGGTGACAAACGAGCATACCTAATGGTAAGTGGATGCTGTGGCCCATAGACATCTACACTTATCCTTGATTAAGAATTAAAATGCAGATGCGTTGTCAGCCTTGAAGACTAAGATGAAATGCCTCGTTTCCAGTAAAAAAGGGCCTCCGGATCCCTGCATTCACCATAAGAAACACAGCAGTATTTTTACGCTGGTATTCTGTGAGAGCGTGGTCCTTCACCGGTCGAGCAGACCCATTCGTGCTACAAACATAATATACTCGTAACTGCAGCGTAACTCTAGCACGTAAAAAATCTAATATTCTATTTGGAACACCGTAAATGTTGAAATAATGAATTAAAGCACAAACTATTTCAGGAGTAGAATGATTTGATAATTCAAGAGTCTGACCCCATTTGCTAAATGCATCTACTAGAGTTAAGAAATATATTTTTTCAATATAAAATATATCCATAAATATTTCAGCAAAATGATTGGTTTGCGTGTGTAAATTTTAATTTCGGTTTGATTGGTTTTCGATCGTATTTCAGGTTTATTTTAATTTAGCAAGAATTAATTACTATAGCAACTGTTAGATCCATGTTTTTCCAAAAGTATGTACGTTTTATATTCATAATAGTTTTTTTTTTAATTCCGCGATGAAATGTTTACCATGCTGATATGTCAGAATGATCGATTTATTCATATTCATCATTGCCATAAAAACTTTTTTGTACATTCGTAATTCGTGTTTCCTTTTTAAATGATTTAAGAATTGTATGTGTAAACTGATGTCGGTGTATTTGGTTTTCAAAGTAAAAGAAATATTTAATTTTAGGTTTTATGTATTTCAACAGAAACGAGGTTATCATGGGGTGAATTTATTTCAAAAACTTTTTTTTATCGTATGTTATTGCCAACATTTTTATAATTTACAATTATACAGTGGAGTCAGCGTCTTCTGTAACATTAAACTTCATAACATATTTTAGTAATCTAATATCAAAAGCTTAATCGGCACAATTCGTGATCAACACTTTGTTGTTAAATTATGGATACTTGCAAGTATAATGTTAACGAGTAATCTAATATCAAAAGTTTATTTTGGATAATTTTTGACATGTTTTTATGATATAAAGGGTACTTCTAGACTGTATAACTTACACTATGTAAGTTAAAAAAAGGCATTATTATACTGAATTCGAAGCGCATTTTACGTGTTTTGCATATGGCCACACCATAGGCTGTAGATGTAAAAAGTTTGACATTACCGCAAACCAGCGGGCAAGGACTATTATTTTATGTTGCACTGGACTGCGTGCAACGCGCGTCGCTCTCTCTCTCTCTCTCTCTCTCTCTCCCTCTCTCTCTTTCTCTCACTCTATGTCATTGTTTTCTGTCAGATCTTCGTTAACAATGTGTCCTAAATATTTAAACCGACAAACTCTACTTAATGGCACAACAAAGAGTTTTACTGGTGGCACAATCGAGGACTTCTTACTATTAACACGAAATGCCACTTACTCACCTTTGAATAATATCATCCCATAAAATGTTAATTTTCAGTCATAAGGTGGGGTTAATAACCATTGTAGTGGCGGGTAACAATATCCACTAACCCATATCTTCCCGTGGGTGACAAGTGGCGACAGAGGGAAATTGAGGCAGAAAATGGTCAGCGGTATCATTGTGGCAGCAAAATAACAGTAAAAAAAACTGGCGGTGTCGAACAGGGCAATATGGGGTATATTGCCAAAGCGAAAGTCACAAAGAAACGGCCTCCAGTCCCCAGCGGGCGTACTATTCCTGCCTACGGCTGCAATCATGGCAAAGGCGAGGCAAGAGGTGATAAGAATCTCCAATAAGAAGGTCGGTTGACACCTAGGAAGACTTGACCTGACATTATATAACGCTCACATCCTGAAAATTGACGAGAAGATCTTGAAACTTGTTATGATGAACTCTTTCTTCAAGTGGGGCCACCCCACAGAAAGTGATTACTGAATGTGTAAGAAACTAACCGTTAAGTTGGAGAGGCGTACAGTCAACGCACTGCCCCCTCGTGCTCTAATCCAAATCCCCGAAAGCTTACAATACGAGTTACAAGATCTTTATCAGTGTCTATAAGACTGCAGTACATTGAACGATTTGTACGAAAAGCTCATGGAAACTGGCCATGCGTTCAGAGGTAATTCTGCAGGACCAATCGCATAAGAACACCAAAACTCTTAGACCACACTCTTAATCTCATGGCTGTTAGACTGGAAATGACACTGCAGTATTCAGCAGTACACGGGCAACTGAACAAACAAATTTCAAAATGCATGCGGCTGGACTAACGCGACTTTAACACAGTTCGTACTGAAGGAGCAATCGAGCGAAACCAGGGCCCTAAAGTCCTTGCCAGAGATCTGTCTGCCAATTGTCGAAGCTGAAGCTAGTAAGTAGTACCAGTTACTCGACTCCACCGAGTCGGTAATTCATTCTTGGGGCGATGTATACGCTTTTACAACAAAATCCCAGAAAATATACAAAATTTGTCATACACAAAGTTCAAAAATGTTATTAAACTAAGTTTGTATAAAAAGGGTTATTATAATATTAAGGAATTTATTGATGATTATAACCCCTGGAAATGGTGATCGCTACCAAGCTATTTCTAATCTTTCTTGTGTTGTTTATTGTAAACTATTATTGGGAAAAAAATAGTCCCGCTGGGTTTCTTGCTAGTTCTTCCCAGGTTTTTTTTGCGAAACGGTAAATGAAAAAAGTGACTTTCAATAAGTATTGTTATAATCTACATTGAATAAAAAAGTTTCTGTTTCTGTTTCTGTTTCTGAAGACCAAATGGGGCAGCACCGTTTCCAGAACACCTGTGATTTTGAGTGAGATTAAAGGGTTCTATGGTGTGAATAAGGGTCCAAGAGCAAGTCTTATCAGACATTATTCCGATGATAACCCGGACGTCAGTCTGAGTGAGATTAGAATGGCTCTCAAGCACCTTAAAAACAGCAAGTTCTCGCGCAAGGACGGAATTACAGCGAAGCTTCTGAAAGCGGTTGAAAAACCGGAACTCTTGTAGTCTTCCAAAGGCTCTTAAATTCCGTCCTCTATGCTTGCATTACTCCGGAGGCGTGAAGCAGAAGTGCGGGTTCCTGTTCGTCAAGAAAGGTAACAACGCTCTCTTTAAGAACTACAGACTCTCTTTTGAGCCACGTCTACATGCTGTTTTTGAAAGTCATTACGAATCGTCTCGCACGCAGTCTCGATGACTTTCAGCCTCGAGACAAGCCGGTTTTCGAAAAGGCTTTAGCACCATGGACCACATACATACCCTTTGGCAAATTGTACAGAAGGCCGACGACTAAAATCTGCGACTTTGTCTTGTGATATGTGGACTATGAGAAAACCTTTGATTTCGTTGAAATTTGTACGGTGCAAAAATCCCTTCAGCGGTGCTAAGTTGACTGTCGGTATATTGAAGTGCTGAAGTGTTTTTACAGTAGTGTGACGATGGATATTCGAGTACAGAACCAGAGTACGAAACCCATCCAACTGCAGAGACGTGTAAGACAGGGTGACGTTATATTCGGAAAGTCTTCACTGTTATAGTGGAAGACGTTTTCAAGCTACTGGACCGGAAAGGATACGATTTCAACATCGGTAGCGAGTACATCACTCACTTTTGATTTGTCGAGGATATAATCCCTATGGGAGATTTGTTGGAGGACCTAAGTACTATGCTCACCTAAATATGAGGAAGCTCAACGCTCAGCAAGCTGTGGATAGAGCTATGCTCGAGTTTTTCTGCGTGACAAACTTAGAAATGAGGATATCTGCAGTAAAATCAGAGAAACCTACATAGTCCAAAAGATTAGTAAGCTTAAGTGACAATGGTTAGGTCGTATAGTAACAGACAACTGATGAAAACAAGGTTCTCAAGTGGCAGCCTTGTACTCGTAGTTGAAATGTAGCCAGGTCTTGAGCAATAAGGCCCGTCTTGCTCGTCTTATTATAATATTATATAAAGATTAGACTGCATTGGTGGTACTGTGACCGTAAGCGTAACTGTTGATCACAAGGTTCCGGCGTTGAATCCCAAGTAAGGCCTAAATCAGTTATTTGATTTTTCCATCAAGAAATCTCAGTTAAAACCCGATTCAGAAAGTTAGCGGGGTATCACCCCAGTGCCTCAAAAATCACGTAAAGCCGCTAGTCATGCACCTGTACTTTCTCCAGGCGTTTTGATTGGCCGTTATATCGGATTATGAGAATGAAAAAATATAGTGTGCCAATGCAGATGCTAGCCCTGTGCAGGTGGCACTCTGGCGTCTCCACTGAGACTTAGTCTGGAGGAAATAATAATTATTATTAATCATCGTCTTCTTTATGTGAAATCTAGGGAAATACTAAACTTATTACGACATTGTGTGTTATAAGTTAATAATATAAAACAATAAGTTTTTCGAGCGAATGGCGCAAATATATCGTTATCTCTCAGAGAATTATATTTATTACACTTACTTTGTTCAGCTGCCCCTCATAGCCTTTTATATACAGAATGAAATACGGTAACATACCCATCGAAAACTGAAGTATGTTTTATGATGTACTCAAAGGAAGGACGATTAAAAAATTTAAGCATGTCAGTGCATTGTGTGGATTGTGGAGAGTAGACTACAATTTTTTCGTGTTATTAATGCAAAACAATTACCAAAATATAAATATACCTCTTATAATAATATTATATTCATGTCTATTATGCATCCGATTTGAGGGTTAAATTGAATCTCGAATTGGCTTTGTGCATCCCATTTAAAAATAACCGTGTAAAAACATGATTAGTTGCTAGGAAATCTAAGAACAAACTTCAATGACTTCATCACACAAAGCGATTCTTATTTGTTTATTCGTATTTAGTTCAAAATGAATAACGTGGATTTAATAAAAGCATTTCAAGGTGCTCCGCACTTTTTAATTTATTTCCTTTGACGTATTTTATTTTCATTGTCTTAAAGCCTCGTCTACACTGTAACACAGCCTCCAGCTTTATTTGGAATGCAATTCAAATAAACTGCTTTCAGTTTCCCATTTAATAGATATATATTTAACTAAAGTTGCCTTTGCAAATTTAATCTTAATGTTTTTATTGAAGGGAAAGTTGGCGTGAGACTCACATTTTAATGTAGAGGCTCTAGTAAATGTAAGAGATAACATTTTTAGTAGGTGAAACTACTGATTAGTACCGAAATAATCTATTTAAGTAAACAAAATTAAAATCTCTATTTGTAATGTCAGCTTTTTACTTATTGAATATAAATAGTAAATACGGTATTTAGAACAAAAAGCAATTCTAAAAATGTTTGTCCTTCTGTATGTTTGTTTGCTCCACCTTATCTCAGAAATAGCTAGATCGGATTTAACGGGCCTTTCACTGGCAGATAGCTGATGTTATAGGAACTAACTTAGGCTACTTTATGTCAGAAAAACAATTAAGGTTCCGCGAAAAAATTTTTTATCGATGAAATCCAATCGTAATAAATTTCACGCGTGCGTAATCGTGGGAAACAGCTAGTAACTATTAACTAACAAATCTTAAACTTGTATAAAATTTATATCAAATCCCTTTTATAAAAAACTTTTATGAAGGTAACAGTGCGCAATATGAACATAAATATCCTTATACTTTGCTATAGATATATTACACACATAGTTTACTATTTAAATTACGTTTTTAAATGAAATTTGAGATCAATAATTAATTTTACACTTCTCAATAATCGCCTTTGCGAAAAGTCGATCTCTTCATGGCAAACCTTGGTGAGTGAGATCATTTTCACTGAAACATGTAGAAGTATGCATAAATGATACCTATACATATTAAGTACAAAACATATTTAAACACTGCCTGACACTTTTCAACGTGGTAGAGCCACTCTGCAGCTATAACTGAAGCACGATTGGATCGGCTCAATCAGGTAAGAACCACGCTCTCACAGAATACCAGCGTAAATAGCAGTAAAGAAGTTCTCTACGAACTGGAGACCCTTTTTACTGGAACGAGGCATTTCAGCATCTCAGGGATGTAAGCGTATCTACATGTTGCTTCTTAATCGAGGATAGATATCTATGGGCCACAGTGCACCGGATGATAAGTGGATTATCATCAGGTGCACTGAGTTTTCGTTTGAGCCCCTTATTCCACAATAAAAACACTACAACCACTCCGGAAACACACAACATTATTGCGTTGATTATAGGTTATCTAGAATATAATGACTTAGCAATAGCCGTAATGACTGTGGGTAGCAATTAAATAAAGTTGAAAATTGTCGATAGCACGTACTTTGTCCTATTACAAAAAGTAGTTTGCAAATCAAAATTTTAAACTACAATTAGTTTCACGAACAAAGTCCCTCGGCACATATGCTGTAAATCCCACGGAAATTTGTGAACTGAAAAGTAAATTATGAAATTTGACTGAAAACGCGATGCCAATGGTGTTTAAAAATTTCTATCATAAGAAAAATTTATTTTTAAAATTTTAAACGCAAGACTATCATATTAGTCATATAATAAGATTTGAAAATAAAAACTGCACTTATCACACGTGGCCATTATTACAAATATCCTCATTTAAAGACAATCTATAAGGCTTAGGTTCAGTAGTCAACTGTATTTGGCTGTATTAAATGGATGGATGATAAAATAGTAATCTTAGCTGAAAATATATTGGTAATGAACACAAAAATCGCTAAAGTTGGAGTTTTCATCCGTGATTATAAGAATAAAGATATTTGATTTGATGTGACTAATGATCATTCAAGTATTACTAGGTATGTGACGACTGCCATATCTGCCATACTTGTGAAAACGTCTGTTAAGATCTGGTTTGGTGGGGCTTTCAACAGCTAAATTTGTGTATAAACTAGAAATTCGTTGCATATTTACATTAAAATATTTATTTTCATATTAATTTACAAAGATATTAAAATATATTATTAATATAAATACATAAGATTTATAGGTCGATTTATAATTTATATGTCTATTTCTTTTTATTGCACGTTTGTATTATTTTTTTACTAAAAAAGATATAGAAATTATTTGATATTTTTATCGCTGTTTTTCTAATATTCATTTGGATAAAAGAAGTTTTAGAAATGAATACCTTTGACAACAAATATTCATGTAGTTTTCTTACTTTTAAAATAAAGGCATAATATAATTTTATTAAAACTACCCTATAGAACATCAAGGAACGTCGCGTATATATTTCATGCAATGCCGTCGACACCTGATAACTGATATTATTATCTTATGCCTCTTTTCAATCATCTTACTACTAAAATTAAGCCTTTAATAATTTTAAATATATTTGTACGAGTTCAAATCGATACTATCCTAAAGCCAGGAAATGTTAACAAAATACTGAAATTTCAATAGACGCGTGAAAAGTGAGCTGCTGAGAATATGACAAATACGAAATCTAAAAAAGCTTCCGGAGTAATAAGACCACCTGCACTTTTTTAATATATTCCATTTCGTTTTTGTTTTAATGAGTGCTGTTATACAATAAATAATATATTCATAGATCGATTTCAAACTGCATCAAAATAGTTTTTCATCCCCTATTTTCACCTTAGCTTTCTCAAGTTGTTATTGTTGGTTGAGTATCCAAAAATACTTAAACATGTGTTACTTAGTTTCAAATCTAAGATAAAAAAATATTAAAAATATACTAATTTGAAAATCCCTCCTCCTTCACCGTAACGTGTCGTTTTGAAAATTCACAAAATAAGTATCTGTATAATTTGTTTACAGAGTAATTTCGAGAGTAATTAAGATGGAAATTATAATAACGTATTTAACAGACGTATCGTTTTATAATGGGATGGAATCAGTTTTCTCATAATTGATGCCTTTACAGACAGGGAATTGAAAATACATATAAAACTTCCGAATTAAATTTTGTTCAGCATTTCGGTCCGTTGGATAGCAGCGTTAAGTAGGATTAAATCTCCCCTATTGCGTGAAAGTTGAACGGAGTTTAATTTACTGAAAACAAAAGCAAAGCGTACTTCAGACGTCACTAGCCGATGCAGTAAATTTATTTGAAGTTAATAATAAAATTTGTAGGTGCTTCAAACTACAACTTATAATTGTGTAAATAAAGTTTCCGTGTAGTGGCGGTGCAGGAATTTTCCACTACCCCATAACATCCCCTGAGTGACGCAAGAGGCGACGACTAAAAATAAAAATAAAATTGTGGTTGCCAATCCACTTACCAAGCGTGGCAACTATGGAAAATATTTCCCCTATGAGGCAGTCTCATACATAACATACGTAACATAGCTACAGCGTGACCCCACCGCGTGTAAAATGTTTCTTTTGCCAAAACCGAAAAATGAACCAAGAAAACCCGGGTTTATTGAGTATCATGAGTTTACAACGAGCGCAAAGCCTAAGTAATAGTTTTTATTTATTTATTCATTGGATATTTTTATTGGAGTTGGGCTTAATCTATGGACTCTGTGAACTCGATGTGTGTGGACTGTGTGTGCGTGTGCTCGTGCGTGTGTGAGTGCAAGTGCGTATGCATGCGCGTGACTGTGTACGTGTGTGAGTGCATGTGCGTATGCTTGTGCTGTGTGTGTGTGTGTGTGTGTGTGTGTGTGTGTGTGTGTGTGCTGGTCCTCCCAAGTGTTAGGCAAATCAGAAAATGATACGCTTTAATTAGTGATTATATGTAAGGAGTGATGGCATGCAAACCAACGCCGCCTATGAACTACTGCTACACCAGAGGAATTGCAGGAGTGCGCCAGTCATTGAGGAAGAGTAGGCTCTTTCCTTGAACGTTCCGAAGCCATGTCGGTTTGTCAAAATCGCTGGGGATAGTAAATTCCACAAACTAAGTCATTAAGCGAGGAAGCTTTGCTTTGCGAGTCGTGTTGTGGTGGCGTTAGAGGAACCACCATATGCCATGGATGTCGTAAGAAGCAACAGTAGGAAATTAAACTAGAGATGGATGAAAATTGCTTCGCCATAAAGCCATTCATCTTACGAAGCAAAGTTCTTCGCATTCGTTTAGTATTTACTAAAACTATTATGCGCTTTGCATGTTGTAACACATGTACGTTACACTTTGGGAGGCATGAAAATCGATAATGCTAGATCTAGGCAAACGGCACGGCAAACGGTAGGTCCAAGGCCACATGGGCGGCGAATCCGTAGGTTGTTCAGCGATCGGTTTCAACCAATCAGGTGATAGCGGCGTTGTGGTGGAAGGCCAATCTGCCTCATACCCTTTTTATGAAGAGGTGTCTCCTCTTGTAACGTTCAAGAATTTTATATTTTTTTCTTTATAAAATAAAAAATATGCCTTAATTATTCCAAATAATTTCAAGCACTATTACTTGTAGGTAAATTTTTACATGTATTTGAATGTAAATATGGAATGTGTTGAGTTTAGTAAAGAATAAAGTGTTAAAATGGCTACAATCATTATCATTCAATGAATCAGAATCCCTACTCATTATTTTTTTAAAAAAAAACACTTACACCTTTTTGCAATGAACAGTGTTAAAAGAAATCCTATAATCTTCCTTTTTTTTCTTTTTTTTACGAGATGATATCTGGTCCGTTGCTGCCATAGAATTGTGAAAATACATATAATTAAATAAGAATAGAGATGTGTCTCTTTCGCTTCTTTGAGATTCAAATCACGCCTATTCTAAAAAAAGGTTTTTTTTTATTTGTACGTATCTGACAGCATTAAACAAACTCTCATACGTCTTTAATAGTCGAATTATATTGTTTAACTGAATTTGCTTCGGAAAGGTAAATTAATTGCACTCGTCTGAGTGTCATTCGAAACAAAAGCGATTTTAATTAGTTTTCGTAGAAAGACAAAACTCTTAGTAAAGCGAGTAGTATTGAGTAGATACCTATACTATTAAAAGATACCGTTTAAATGTTTCTAATAATGTACTCGACTAAATCACTCTTTTTAAGACTAACGTAATGTACACCGGCCATTCCACCGTCGGAATTGATGAAATTATCGCATTCATTGATTGTAATTAATATCAGATATCGAATGTTATTTTTATCTCTTACAACTTTATTTTGTAGTGGATAGAATAGAATTGGATATTTTTTATGCAATACTAGCGATCTGTCCCGGCTTAACACGGGTAACATCTGGATTCTACAACAGCGCCACCTACCGGGTCCGACTTATTGCTTATTTGCACGAAGGTTATAGGCATATAACCTTCGTGCAAGTGCAAGCAGTAAGTCGACAAAGTTTTAGCGCAATCTTGTGTTGTCCATGTATCAACATTATCAAAATGATAATGTTGGTACATGGTCAACACTACAAGCTTATATATTGAGATATATAACATAAAAGATCATCGTTTCATTCTAGTCAAATCGTTTTCCATCTATACATTATAAACAAAATAGATTTCTGTAAAATTGAAATATATGACTTTTATTAAGCCCTGGCTTAGCAATGAGTGACTGCGCTAAAGGCCACGAGTTCGAATCCTGCACGTAACAAGTATATGTATGGCCAACAAATAATTGTTCCGGGTCTGGATGTTTGTCCTTGTGCAGTTAATATATGTAAACTGGTGGGGGGGGGGGATAAAGTTTAAAAAAAACGGAAAAAATAACTATTTTATAAATATGGTACCTTCGTCTATACGTCCTGGTTAAATCTTCCAATTGGTTGAACCTGTAAACTTTACGAAGAGATATAGAACAATGCCAGGAGGAATCTACGTTATATTTTTGATCCACAACACTTATCTCGTGTTTTTTTAGAATGTGTAAATATCAGCATATATATATTAAAAAAATATCGAGTTTATATGTCTATGGAACACGTTTGCCACTTTTGTTGCATTAAAAAAACTACCTACGTTAAATTTCAAAATTCTCCCTGGAATTGCACCGGGTAGTGTAGGTTGGGTGGCAGCCCGAGAGGGTGAAGGGCGCTCTGGACGTCACGGCGAGTGGGTGTACACCACCTCCCCTCGCAACGCAGTAGAGGACACGTGAATACGACCTCCGATATTTGACGATACAAATGTACATAACGAACTTCATCTATATTGCTTCTATACATCATTTCTATAAAAAAACAAACAAACAAAGTATTATTATTTTTACGTCAACAGGGCAGACGTTTTTCAGAGTAAACTGAAATCTTTCGCCGTTATTTTTTTTTGCTACAAAGTTTATTTAAATAAATAACTCATATCTAATTATGATAACTACCATTATTACCCCATTAGACTAACGTTAAAGGTGTTTTTCCTATAGTAGGTTTATATTTAAAATCACTTACATAAAAATTAAGCTTTTTATAAACACCGAGCTCAAAAAACTAAAAATAATATAATAATATCTAAATAATAGGACCTGAAGTCGGTGTGAAGACTATATGTAACGCAGAAGTCGTGATAGTCATCAGCCCTTTAAATTGTTCACTTATAAACATAGGCTGCCACCAAGGAACTTCACAAATCACAAATAAAAGAGCTTTCTCCTTTCTAAAAGGCCGGCAACTCATCTGCGATTCCCCTGGTGTTACAGTTGTTCATCAAGTCACTTACCATCAGGTCAGCCGCATGCTCGTTTCGTCCATCTTCTATAAAAAAATTCCATCCCAGAATTAAAATTATGAAATTATGAATATCACTTCATTATTTTTATCTCTTCTAAGTAAAATCTATACGTATATAAATAAAATTGAAATGGCTGTCCGTAATATAATGTTAAGATATATAATAAATAACTGACTTATACTTGTAAGCCTTTCAAACATGAAATTCCAAAATGACAAAAATCTGCCTGCCCGGAGTAATATAGCCTAGGTCACTTTGTACGTGGTTGTACTAGGCCTTTTTGTACGTGGTAGAGACACGCTGCAGCTATATTTATATTATATTTGTAGCACTAATTGGTCGGCTCGATCGGGGAAGGACCACGCTCTCACAGAATACCAGCGTAATATTTTACATATATAGCAGCTTAATGCCGCTGTGTTTCGTATGGTGAGTGTAGAGATCCGGAGAACCGTTTTACTGGAATCGAGGCATTTCATCTTAGTCCTCAGGGGTAACAACGCATCTGCGTTTTGATTCTTAATCTGTAGATTTAAAAAAATATGCAGATGTCTATGAGTCACAGCATCCACTTACCATCAGGTGGACTGTGTGCTCGTTTGTCACCCCTATTCTATAAAAAAAGACAAACTTGGCAGTTTCTATTAAAAAAAAAAACATTTTAATAGAAACTGGCCAAGTACGTGTCGGGCCACGGACAATGTAGAGGTTGGGTTACTTAGAAACCCGTCACGATACGTGGACTTTCTTGATAATTAGCAGAATATTATGTGAGATCGCGGTTTGACCGCTATAACAACTAAAAATGGGCCTTAGTAGGAAGATGGTAACTGAAGAACTTATTTTCAAATCGGACCCATAGGGAGTGGTATTCAAAAAGATTAAATAATTTTTCCATTTTTAAAATAATATATTTGAAATGAAACTGTATGCGACTATATGATTGTATGAATACTTTGAATGTGGTCTACAATAGTCTTTTACTACTTTTCAGTCTGGTTTCGCTCGCCGATCGCTCATACCTACATGGTCATACTACCACGGTTTTAATTAAAATAATTTTTATGATATCCGCTTTGCGATGGATAGTCGTCCATTTACTCTTCTTGTCGTTCTAGAGTTCAGTAACGCCTTTCATTGTGTAGATTATGACATTTTGTTATCAATTCTGAAATCGCTGAATTTAATATCATAAGTTCTACAATGGTTCAGTTCCTATTTTCGGGGACGGCAGCAATGTATACGTGTAGATGATTAGTTCTACGATTGGTGTAACGTTGTTGCTGGTGTTCCTATGTTTTATATCCGTTGCTTTTTTCTATGTTGATCAATACACTTGTCTCCGTAATAAATTTCAGCAACTTGTACGTAGATGATGTCCAGCTATATCAGCATTTTAGTCCAAATGACCCAAATTCATTTGTGGACAGAGTTAATTTTGATCTCGCTGCAGGTCATCAGTGGGCGAGCTGTCATGCACTAACAATAAATCCTGACAGAACACAAGTTATAATCACAGGGAGCAGAAAAATTACATGTCGACTTGACTATTAACATCCACCTAAGGTCACTCTAGCTGGTATAGATTTAGAATATTTTAGGCAGGTTAAGGTCCTCGGCTTAATTTTGGCTGACAATTTAAGTTGGGTGCTACAAGTTAGTGAGATCAGGAGACGTATTTTTAGTACAATGCATTAATTAAAGCTTTGGCAAAAATCAATCCCTCAGACGGCCAAGGTTACGCTGGTAAACTCTATGCTTCTCCCTATTTTAGATTATGCTGATGTTGCCTATACAGATGTAACTGAGGAGCTGCTTAGCAAACTCGACCGTCTGCTCAATCTGTACATACACTATATTTTTGGCCCGCGCAAGTTTGATCATATATCACAATTTCGCTCAAGACTTAAGTGGCTCATCATTCATTTTCGCCGGAACACCTACCTTCTAATCACTTTGTATTGTATTCTTTACAATCTTTGTTCCCCAGCTTATCTGAGAGAGCATTTTTCATATTTAAGCTTATCCCGTTCGATGGCCAACAAAAATCTAATTATCACGATGCATAAACCAACATACTACTCGCATTCCTTCAGGATATCATCAATCACACTTTGGAATAACCTTTCACGAAATTTAAAAGAAACTACCTCAATAAATACGCTTAACCGTAAGGTTGAGGCACATTGTTTAAAATTACTTGATCAGTGTTATTGGTTTATATATTATAATTTCCCATACTAGATTGTATTTATTTGTATTGGTATAGTATGTGTTTTTTATTAAAATGTAAATATATTTGTATACATGTGTACATGTTGGTATTAGTGTATATATTTATAAAGTAACATATTCATATTATATAATACGTTTTAATTAATATATGTATTACAGTATTCTATGTTAGATAAGTTGGTTTTTTCTCTCGCAACTCTACCCATAGCTCTCACCACACTGCTCGTATCAAAGGTTTCGCCTTTGTATCAATTTTTATTTATATATTGATATATTTGAGTGCAAGAAAGAATTTTCTATATATCTATCTACAATAACCACAAATTAAAAAATAAGTGAAAGTAGTAAGTAAGTTAGAAAGATTTGCCTATCCCGCAAATGAAAAAGAAAAGCTGTGGTATTAATGCATATAAGTCGTTTTGTTTTTCAAAGTATATTTCTCACAGTTTACAATAACATTACAAAGTTAAAATGCAGCTAGTTTTAGTCATTTTCTATTGAGCTGTAACGAAATTTTTACTGATTTACGATTATTACACGTTAACTTGTTAACTCTATTTAGCTGCGATAGTTTTGTTTTAGCTTCGTTATATATACTACCATTGTGTATACTTTTCACATTTTCAAAGATAGCGGTTTCGTTGGTGGAGGGCACATAATTCAAATAAAAAATACTACTTTAAAGCTTTATCTCCATTGTTTTTGAAAGACCTATCGAACTATCGATCGAATAGATGGGTAAAAAAATCGTTCTCCATTTACCTATATGGAAGGTACCCAAAATAAAACTGTTTTTTAGGATTTTATTAAACAGTTTTGTAGCCGTAACTAATATCTATAACTATGCCAAATTACGGACTTATAGCTTATAGCCTGGGGTATCTGAGTTAAGCCGCGGAGGGACGGACTGACGGACATGGCGAACCTATAAAGGTTCGTTGTTGTGTAACAACGAAACCCTAAAAATGGTTATTCATGTCTTCATATCGCACAAATAACCCATAAGATTAAAAGAAGCCAGTTATTTACTGCACTATGTAGTGTAGTAAACAACTGCATGTTATAGTCACACTTCATTATCTATATGTTGATATCGACTACTACGCCTGTGAAGTGGCTAAATCTACGTAGATATAGTTAGAGTGCCATGTAAACAGTAAACAGTAGCCATCAAGAGCTATTTGTACATCGGGTAAACACTGTGTGTTCCAATATCCAATAGTAACAATGTGAACACGAACCTGACCTGAAGACTAAATTAATCTTCAGAAGACGTCTTCTGAAAATTAATTTAGTCGCTCCTAATCCGAAAATTTGATTTACAAAGACTCAACTATAGGCACAAGGTTTTTACGGCACGATATGGAAAATACTCGCAAAATTTTATTTTGCAAGAAACATAAGCAAGTTTAAGTGTAAGTGTGTTTTCGTCTGCTTAAAAATATAATATATTACTAGTTTGCTACATTTAATTAAAATTGCAAATTTTTTGTAACACGGGTATTCACACGATTGAAGTGAATAGAATAGAATCATTTTGTTCAATAAAGACTCGATTTACGTCTTCGATCGCATAGAAATTCTTATTTATTTTGAAGTTTTATTTCTTAGGATTATTGATTATATTTTATAAACTACATCACTGTTTCAATTCAAACAGTATTAGTATCTAGATTTTTATACCAATACGAAGTAATTTCATCATTAAACCTATCAAATGTATGGATGGTTCAAACACCGAGGATGTGGTGTCAGTTCAATATTATTTTTTAAATAAAACTGATAAACGTAGATATGCACTAACATAGTATAAAAAGGAAACTAAAAATGGGTTAACAACTACTCTAATTTATTAAAACACAGGAACACGGTTTTCTTTTATTTTTTTTTTAACATACAAATACTATCTACACACATTAATAACGTACGTTCTACCGCGTTTATGCTCGATATATGTTTTTAACTAGTGCAGTATGTTTTTCGCTCAACACTAAAGCGTAACTGATTGAAAAGTATACGCGATAAAAGCGTAATAACCATGTATAGTTTCTAAAAATAGTTACTCTCATAACAAATTGAAACTATACACGATCAGTCCCAACCTGTGCGTACTGTTTTATACTTTCAATACACACGCAGCTCACCTGATGGAAAGTAATTACCGCCGCCCATAAATAACTGCAACACCAGGGGTATTACAGGTGTATTTTAGCCTTTTAGAAAGGCTCTTAGGGACTAAGCTCTTTTCTTGGAGTACCCTTAGACATATAGGTTCGAAAAAGTTGCCGGTGGTAAACGATTTCATAAAGAGGTTGTACGAGGAAGACAACTCCTAGTAAAAAGTACAGTGGTGGACCGCTAAGCATCCAAATGGTGTGGATGGTATCGTCAGTTTTGTCGCGATGTGTGTTCGTGAATATAGCGGCTGGAATTAATCTGAACTAATTTCCTGCGATATAGAAAATGCAAAGGGATGCAACATCTCTTCGTAGCGCCAGTGAATTGATCCGATCAGAAAAAAACTCGGTCGGCGACGATTCGAGTCGCACAGTTTTAAACAAAAGTTGTAGTCGTATTTTTAAAGTTAAAGAAATTTGATTGTGTCAGTACTTTTATGGTGGATAGAGTACCAAATAAAATTTATTTTATAAATTTCGTTTTAAAAAAAATATAATTTCAGAACCATTATTTTGTTAAAAACATTTTCTTATGTAAAACTTAAAAACTGATATCGCCAAATGCATATAATAACAAAGCAGATTCCAAATGCCACTCACAATTCGATAGGAATATATGAGCTATTAAGCTAGGTGTCAAGTAGGCGGGTCGCATTGCAACCTAAAATCATCTCTAATGGACGCCTTGCCTTATAACGGCGTACACTGCACGTGCTGCACTTAAAAAGTAGACGGGGAGTCCTTTTCCATAAACAAGTACAGCTACACGCATCATGAGCACGCATTTGGTGTGCCCCACCCTTGAAGGAAAACACTAACTAAAAAGCTACTAAATTTAATCACTGAACGTAAATAATTCCCTAAGGAAATACAATAGGGATAACAAAAATATCAAAAAATCTGATACCAATGACTGCGTGCTTGTCGTTAGCGCCTATCATAGAATAGAATAGAATAATTTATTAAATTTAGATTTCTTCTTGAAAGTGATTCAAGCTTTACAACTGGTAGAAAAAAACCTGCAAGAACTGCAGTGGTACTTTAAAAATAATTTACTCTGTAATATTTGATACAATTAATTATGAAAATATTTAGAAACAGCATTATCAATTATCTACGTGGGATGGACCACGCTCTCACAGAATACCAACGTAAAATAGCAGATAGCTGTAGATATTAAAAAAATATGTAGATGTCTAAGGACCACAGAATCCACTTACCATTCGGTGGACTGTGTGCTCGTTTGTCACCTATATTCTATAAAAAAATGTAGTGTAAACATTTTTTGATAGATAAGTCCTGCATATTTTCTGGGACTTTGTTGTAAAAGCGTGTACATCGCCCCATGAGGAAATTACTGACACTTTAGAGTCGAATAACATAGTAGGGAGGTTATATCAGAACCGTCACATTTCGTATGCGTTTTTTTATCTTTGAATTACCGATCGAAGTCTCAGTCTCAGTCTCCCGCTTTTGACGTGGCTTGTTGACGTGGATCCAGGTATTTATCATATAATGATGAATAATAAATATCGTCATACCATTATAACTCAGATACCATGAGATCTTTGGCACTATTCCTATGGTTTCTCTCTGGCAACCTTTATTTTATCGTGGGGAAATCGTTATGGATACCTTCTGCTGCGGGGGCAACAGAAAGGTTATGCCGGACTCTTACCGGCCAAAACCCCACGGTGGTCACCATTAGAGAATATATGAGGAGTCGCGGGATCTTCGGGGGAACCGGGGCCCCATTCTCGCTTTGCAATATGGGAACCACGTCACAAAAGCAGTTACACGTTACACCTGTCTCATTTCTTTCACATCCATATTATGCGCTTACGTGACCGTTAGCTTTAATACATTTTTAATATATCGCAGATTTGGTCGATACATTTCCATCTAGAGCGCCTCATGTTCACTCTGATATTCTCTTTTGCAGCTTAAATTAACCTTGTCTACAATTTGATATCGAAGTTGCCCCATGCAGCGTGCATTTATACCTAGTGCCGCCGATGTACGTTAGAACCTCACTGAATTGATTTACTGAGAGCACTTTGTAACTATGTTATGCTTTGACCGTTAATTGAATTTAGCCTCTACCCTAATGGACAAAAAAATTGCATTCTAATGTTTTTAATTAGGATATTTTTTCATGGAATTGAAGACGTGATAAATTACTAATTTAAAGTAGATGAATTTACAAGTTGAAACATTTTGTAACTAGACTGTTTCATTATATTGTTATTATTTGTTGCTTAGAAGTAATAATTCAAATGTAACTTCGAGAAACACAGGGTTTTAGAATTAGTAAACAGATTGTGTTATCATTTGGTTTTGAGTATTAGAAATATTATGAACGAATCTCGTTAAAAGTTACAGTAATTCTTGTTGTCTATTTTAATATTTACGATATATCTTTTAGGTGTTGTTGCTTGCGTATTTCATTTTAAATTGTTTTCTTGATAATTTGATGTGAGATCTGTAATTTCAGTCCTACAATTAGACATTTGCGTGCTCCGCTTTTTTGCTTTTCTATCTTTGTTTTCTATTACTACATAAAATGGATATTAAAATCAATACTCGCACTCAATACTCGCACTCGCACGACAGTTCACTCAACAGAGAGGCTCACATTATAATAACTTGCAATAATAATAACTTAAGTAAGAAACTTAATAAAATATATTGAAATTAATTAATGAAATCTTTAACGTTAATGCGATATAAGCGTGAGTTGATGAAATTTTTGAGGATAATCTTATATATAAATCCACCAACTATGTCATAATAACAAATATAAGTAAAAACACAAAGATAACGTTTTTATAGTTAACATGAGTGTACTTTTGGTGTTTTCTAATTTATTTCTTTATTATATATACATACAAGATAATACAGCAATATGAATCCAACTTAGTATCGTTTTAAAATTGCCAGGACTTGTACTCGTAGCTTATAATAGACTATTGACCCGCCCCGGCGTAAAATACAATCAATGACCGTTTTATCAGTATTCCGCTTTTTTTTTCTTCAAAATGAAAAACTAGTTATGGGATAAAATATAGCCAAAATCTTTTCTGGCATTTATCTCCATCTTTAAATAAATTTTAATCATAATCTCTGTACCATTCTGAAGATTTAATTTTTTTTCGATATTATTGTTTACGTCTCAATAGCATGAACATAATCCTCTGAGCACAAAATAATACATAATCTCCTGAGCTTAAAATAAGACAGCTATTTCATTATTATAGACTCTTTATTTTATTATAATATTTTATGAAATAAATTATTCAAATTTCCGATTAATCGTTTAATTTGTTTCAAAATTGGGAAAGGGATTTAGTGTTTGTAATATGACAGGATAGAAAACAAAACCCCATACGACAAATGAAACTGATAATTACTTAGCAAGCGAATTTACTCGTAATGTTTGCAAGTTCCCAGCGTAACACAATAAATAGATTGAGGTCCAGTTCAGTGATTTGTTTTGCATATGCGTTAATCGAATTTGTTTCGAGTGAAGCCCACTCGACGCGCAACATTAATAATCTGACGTTGAATACTTCAGTCCGATTGCTAGTGTTTTGTAATTAGGGTTGGACGATACAAATCGTGTATAAATACAATATCTATATTTCGGTACGATATCCGATGTTTATATATCGAGCAACAGACTCACTATGTATTTTATACGGCTGCGGTACGTCGTCAACTCGCGGAACATCTAACGTCGAACCAAAAAAAAATAACGTAAAATATTCATGATATGAATATTTTATGTTATTTTTTTTTTGGTTCGACGTATGATAAACCGATTCTAATTTTATATTTGAGCAAAACAGATATTTGCCTGCTTCGAATCTTCGTTGTAAGATATACTCGTTTCAGAGTATATGTTGTACTTAAAATATAGATAAAATATATATATAAATCTAAGCAAATAAAACCCAACAATATATATGTATATGTACATTTATCATACGATATTTCAGTTTGCCGGCAAAAGCTTAATGCCACTAAGCAGCTTAAAAAACATTTGCAGGAAAATAAAAGCGATAAAATTCACTTTGTATATCGTTAAATTGATAAAAACATCGTTATAAATTCCAAGAACAATTTATTTTATTTTACGTAAGTGGTTATTTGTATGTTTGTTTTACGTTTTATTTAAGGACTAGCTGTGCCCCGCGGTTTCACCCGCGTGGTATGACATCTACTTCAAGCATTTTGGATAGCAATGTATGGAAACATTGACAACAGACTACACATTTTTCACGTATCTTTTTTTAACGGGAATGTACCACGATAAGGGATACTGTTATGCTGCGGGGGTGACTCTCACCTGAGAAGGGGAGGGTGAGTGAATTAAATGTAACTTCTCTCTATATTCAAACTTACGTATAGTTACAGTCTATATACGTGTCCTACTGCTTTGCACAGGCCATCTCTCACTTCTGAGAGGGTTTTAGGTCTAAGAAGTGTCCGCCACGCTGCCTGAATGGGTGTTGGCGGACTTGAAATGCCTTCGAAATATTTTTTTATATTTTAATTTCTCATTGAATGGCGGTTTCTTCAAGTTGTTTTCCTTTACACAAAGCACGTGATAAATCAGACTTAAAATTGCAATTTGCAATTTTATTAATGCCGGCGGGAATCAAACCCGGGTCGCTCGCATACCGTTAAACTTACACCGACAGCTAAGCCACTGAACTACCACGGCTCAGCGTACATTTTTTTTATTTGCTTTTTAAAAAGAATATTAACAATGCTATAAACATTACTAATATTCCCTTTAATCACTCGTGGTAAGCTTAAATGACTTGTGTTACGAGTGGTTCACGCCAGTAGTCGATTGGCGGATTCGAACCCACGACCTTTTTGAGTTCGCGGTCCGCGCCGATAGATAAAAGTACTCCGTTATTTTTCAGTCTTTAGCTAAAATACGAATATTTATATTGCGATAAATGGCCCAATCAATTTAATTTTCAAAATCGCATACTCGTAGCAACGTGAAGTAAATGACTTTATAAATAAAATGGAACCCTTTTTAAAGAATATATTCTATTTTTTATTTTCACCATACATATCTTGGCGGCAAAGTGAGAAATTGTTGAGAAAACTTAAATTTAAACAAAAATCAATAAAATGATAAAAAATGTTCATATTTCGTGACAGGTTGCGGTACTAATAACGTACAGAATGATTTCTTTAAAAAATAATTGTTTATGTAAATAAACATTGCATTGGGGGTGTGAACGAGTTGATTAAGATCAGTTCAAGAAGAAGAAGAGCCAATCTTTTTAAGAGTCAGTTTCGGGTTGTATTCTTGACAGTCACCTGTTAAAAAATACACATTAAAGAACTATTTCTACGGATTAAGTCGCGCTTAATTTAATTTTAAATCATTTTATTATCATTTGGTATTCCTAAATAATTGTGACTCGGTAATGTAATTGTAGTACCTATATGGTACTCGTAATTTCAGATCAGACAGGGTGTTTATTGTATCATATTTTAAGTTAACGTCAAATGTAACACTAAACTTGCAATAAATATTTTGAATTTAAATTATTTGCATTTATAAAAGACGAAACATTTATTTTATAAAAGCATTTTTTTGGATGGGGCTTCATTACCAAATGCAGAAATCATCTATTCAACACACTGTTTTTGTGTTAAACCACTTCGAAAGTCATAATAAATCATCGCTCTTGAATTTTCTCGAGTCAATTTCATTTTCTTAACGACTAAACAAGTTTGACAAAACCTTGTGACAAGACCGAGAATCTTTCCTTAAATAGATAAATGGTATTCGATTTTTAAAACCAAGGAGTTTTCAATTAAAAAGATTTTAATATGACAGGAACAGTGGAAATATTCCATTCCCGATACTTTTAATGCAGCCTATGTATTTTTGTTTATCTGATTACGATTTTCAAAAATCATGAAGCTTTTTACTGACGCTTATTAAAATTTCTACAGGTACACTTTACCTTTCATAGTAACTAACTCAATAGTTCCTTTACAAAACTCACGGAACTCACTTAGGAACAGTATTTACAAATGAGTGTGCGTTTGCGAATTAAGTGCGATTGCAATATTATATGTGTACACAGTGGGCCCCCAAACCAACGTACACCTTAAATTATCATCAAATATTCGATAGTAGACAAACCAGTTGATTTCCAACAAGGAAAGACTGTCGAGAATTATTTTTATTTATTTTCACGATCAAACATATTCTCTATTCGTTCGTTATTCTGCATATTTACATGCTTTTATTGAAATATTAGATCAAAGGAGTTTCTGTGATTGCAGCGCACATTCTATTATAAAAATGTTGGAGGACCGGGCATTGTTTGTAAAATATTAATAGAATTCTTTTACAAGCTTGTAAAGGACAATGAAGTTAGGAATAAAATTTGGTAATCGCAAATCACAATATGAACAATTCAAAGGCAAAAAAATCCTCTTTTGCGACTAATCAATTAGTATTTGTTAGATAAAAAAGTAAAAGGCTCGAATATACTTTCACCAACCTCTATGAGACAATCAATGAACAAAAAATGAGAGCCTATGTTCAGCAGGGTACTTTGATCGGCTATAATAAATTATAATGATCTGAAGGCCCAGACTCGGTCACAACGACTAACCATCTTCGCAGAACAAGATTATAGTGCCCGAGTGTATACGCAAACGTAAGTGCACTCTCTATTACCTCACTCTCGAAATCCGGTGGTACGGTTATCCGACATAACTGAAGAGAGATTTGGCGAAGGACCAACGGCTTTACGTGTTTTTTGAGGCACGGGATTGAAACACCGCCAGCTTCCTGACTCCAGGCTGTAACTAAGTATTTCTTGACAAAAAAAACCCAGCAACTGATTTTGGCCCGACCGGGATTCAGTCCCCATGATCAGCAACCCCGTAGCCACTAGACCAAAGAAGCCGTCAATATAATTAATAATTAATAAATGATAAACCAAATAATGTATTTTACACCTTTAATATTGTTTCATTTTTCTTTAATTTAAATTTTTCACTACTAGGACGTTCCGGAATAGGCATCTAAAGAAGACCACTTTTTTCTTCGTCTCTTAAAAGTTAATCGATCGCGCTGAAAATGAGTTAAACCGGTAAAATATTGTCTTAGGAACTTTATATATAAAGTGTGTCAAACGATTTTTCCATTTTCTCACTTAAACACAATATTTCTATTTTTATACGTGGTAGAGCCACGCTGCAGCTATATTATGGTTGTAGCACACGAATCGGATCAACCGGGGAAGGACCACGCTGTCACAGAATACCAACGTAAAATAGCAGCTTAATACCGCTGTGTTTCGTATGGTGAAAGTAGAGATCCGGAGACCCTTTTTTACTGGAAACGAAGCATTCCATCTTAGTCCTCAGGGGTGACAATGCATCTGCGCTTTGATTCTTAATCGAGAATAGATGAAGATGCTTATGGACCACAGCATTCACTTACGATCAGGTGGACTGTGTGCTTGTTTGTCTACAAAAATAAAATTTCAATTTAGCAGGAAAAAATAATTAAATAATAATTTGAAGTTCTCTGAGAGTGTTCTAAAAATTAAAATAATCTATAAATCACCAGTGTCTCATAAAAAAAAATTACCGAAAGACTTTCGGCGTATTAATATATCATTTATCATTATAGTAATAATATATTATTTATCATTAAAATTTACTTAACTTTTTATATATACAACAAGGTATCTATTTAGGTCATCCTGCACTGCTGACCTAATTTCAAACCTAGACCTTACGTGAGATAAAATCGATACATCGACTTTTCGTTCTGCTTTTACCTTGACATCTAAAATATGACGAGAATAAAATAGTCGATAAAATGATTTATGTATGTACGTTAGTTTATTATTAATTTCTAAAAAAAAATTACTAAAATAATACGAATTTCTTTTACTAACTAGAGTAATTAAATGAAAAGCAAGTAAGGGTACTTAAGCTGAAAATTCAGATACTACGCTGCAATACGAATAGATCGGCGCTACTGGTGAATCACCAGGATATCACAAAACACTACACAGCAGCAGATTGCAAATGTGTGGTATTTTGTGAGTGTGAGTGTGTGTGTACCACGCTGCGCTGTTACACAGCATTAACTTACCATCAGGTGACCTGTGTGCTAGTTTGTCACCCTTACTCTATGAAAAATACACCGACTTTAGAAGCTATTATGTAAATTTGTTTAATTAATTTTAACTCTTTGAAGTCTCCATTTAATTTATTAAAAGTTTTATTGCACACCTCGATCACGAAGCGGAGAGGTTGGGTTTTATTGTTGACTTGTCAAAGTCATGCTACCCGCTCTCGTTAAATCTGTTTTTTTTTATATTGCACTAATATATGAAGAAAAGTACGTTAATATATAAGAGGAAAAACTGAATAAAACTATTGCTTTATTGCGTTTTTATTTTGTTATGCAATAGGTATGTTGTTTAAGAGTGAAAAAACAGATTTTATGTCAGTTTCACGAAATATTAATCGATGACTCTTGATTCCAACGCGACGACAAATTGACAGTGCGATGGATTCCAATACGACGACAAATTGACAGTGCTATGACGCATTGTGATGCGATTCGTTCACTAAACAAAAACAAAGATGTAATTCTGTTACATGAAATTGATGGAATACAATAAATTTTTGAATATTAAGTTTTGAAATTGTATATTTGGATTGAATAAAACTATTATTTACGAATTTTATCGCGTTTAATTACTTTAATTTATTTTTATTATTATCCCGACGTTTCGGGTGCTTTACAGCACCCATGGTCACGAGGGGGACTGAGATGTTTGACGTCCCAATGTCATAGTTAGTCCGGCTACCTTTAGTTTTTTTAATATTAATTTTGGTCCGATTTACGCAAAACGAGCGTATAGTATCATGAAGTCTTGCAGTGGTATGTTTGGGTTTGGGTTTAATTTTGTTAATTATAGGATCCCAAGCAGATGGTAGCACTCAACCATCTTCTCTATTGAAATTTGGATGTTTTTTAATTTCAAAATGTATATTTGGAATTTAACGTCAAATTAATATATAATATGAAGATCGTGATCGTGATAGTGATTAACGTGCGCCCAGTGCACCTGATGGTAAGCGGTTGCTGTGGCTCATAGACATTTACATTTATCCTCGATTTTGAATCAAATTGCAGATGCGTTGTCCCCCGTGAGGACTAAGATGGAATGCCTCGTTTCCAATAAAAACGGTCTTCGGTTCTCTACACTCACCATACGAAACACAACAGCATTACGCTACTATTTTACGCTGGTATTCTGTGAGAGCGTGGTCCTTCCCCGGTCGAGCCGACCCATGCGTGCTTCAACTATACTACTAATATAACTGCAGCATGGCTCTACCACGTGATTTTGTTGTGACCCATAAAAATTTATATCTATCCTCGTTAAAAATCTAAATACAGACGCGTAGATGCTTCTCAGGACTATGATGGAAGGCTTCGTTTCCAGTGAAAACGGTATCCAGTTCTCTACACTCATCATATAAAATAGCAAAGCAGCATTGAGCTGCTATTTTACTTTAGCGTTCTGTGAGAACGTGGTCCTTCCCCGGTCTCAAGCCCTTATAGCTTTAGCTTTTTATTTAAATGCTTAGACAAATTGTATAAAAATAATAAAGCTGTGACCTCTGAATGTGAAATGAGTTTATTCTTGTTTGTTACTTTATGCAGGCTTTTTAAAGCAGCCCTTTGTTACTAGACTTTTTTTACATACACTGACACGGACGTAAATTTTGACATTGTGAATTTTGAGTACTACGCGTTCATTTCGAGTTTGCCGTCGTAGACCGTTACGACGTCACAGCTGACGGTACCGTAGACGAAAAAAGTCATCATGTTTATGTTTTTTAGTATTCATGTTTTCAATAAAGTTAAATAATAACGTGTTCGATGAAATAAAATATTTTTGAATGATGATGATGATGAAATAATAACGTGTTCGATAAAATAAAATTTTCATTTTTACAAATATACATTTTTAAATATTCGAAAAAAATAAAATTACTCATTGTAACAGAACAAATTAACGAATATCAACAGAAACAAAAACAAAAAATCAACAGTAACAAAAACAACAGCAAAAACAGTAACAAACTAGAGAACGTACGGGAGCATAAAAAACGGACGTAAGTACGCTTCGACGTTGCTATCGGTACTAAAAGGGCGAAGCTTGAGGCGCGGAATGAGGAGGCGCGGCGGGAAGTAACGGCATTCTTGAAGTGAACGACTAGTATATTTATATATCGTCTTTAACCCATAGAGCGACACAGGAGGGGAGAAGCCATAGCGTCATTTTCCGATACCAAACCGTCTGTCATTATTTGCGGAAGAAAGTCTGCGCCACGCGCACTTTCTCAGACTCCCACACAAAAATAACCGTATCTGACTACGAAACTTACAATAGAAATTAAAATAATACATTTATAATTTCACACTAACATAGATACATTCTGTGTCATAACAGTGTAATGAAGTGAGTGACCCAACTACATCGAAATGTTGCATACAGCTATGGCTGTAACAACTGTAGATGCGCATTATCGACGAAATGATGGACATTATAGTAAAGATAAGACTTTATTTACAGCTACTACAATTAGCTATAAATTAACATAATAAACTTAATGTTACAACTTGTTTTATTATACGCATAGGACCGCTGTGTAATATTTGGTCTTATACTTTGGCACAGGGGAACACATGCGTGCGTGTTGCTTCATGTCTACCAATATCATACAACGTAAAACAAGTACGCACTCGTCTCAATACAAGACAAAGAAAGTAAAAATTGGTTTGCTCTATACGAAATCGATTCTTAATATGTTTTACTTTAACCCCATTTTACAACAAAACAATGAGTTTAAAGAAAATGTTAACAAGTCTTTTCGTTGTGAAATCTATAGATCATCCATGATATATCAGACATTGTTTAAAAGATAACAGCAAAAAAACTAAGTCTAAAGTAGTTTTCCAATAGCTGTACTACTTGCCCAAAAACCAATATCCGTTCATCTAAGCAAAAGCCAGACTTTAATATCAAACATTTAGAAAAATATGTTACCGAATATTTAAATTCCTAAAATTTATATTTATTAAACACTTCAAAAAAATTCCAACATGTGAAACCTCTACCACTCATACGTTGTCACAGTTGTATCAATTACACCGGCTTACAAAATAGTTCCAGTACAGTTTCCCAGTACCTGGATAGAAAGGGGTATACGTTTGTTGCGTTTCCTTTGAACAAATTTAATTTTATGTATAGTTTCATCTACACGCGGATTTTAGTATATTACAGCTTCCAGGATTTTTTAAAATACACCACTGCACTCCTGCATGGCGCAGTATTTCAAAATTACTGAAAGTATTAGTTTTTATAAATTTCCACTGAAATAAATACATCAACACGGTATAGGGATTTTTTTAAAACATTGACCAACTAAAAAAGTACTAGTTAATTTAAAACGTTTTAAAATCAAATTGTTCGTCATTTATTCCAAATTTAAATAAAAGAAAAAATAAACTATGTTGGCTGTAAATTGAACTAGAGGCAGCAATTTTATACCCAGAGTCGTTGCTTTTTTTGTTGAAAACCGCAATTTACATATTTTTTTTATTAATCTGGGTAGATTGTGATAATTTTATAGTTAATTGCAGTCCAACGTCGTCATTTAACTGGAGAAGAGATGTTAAGAGCAGTGGTAATGCTAGAGGTTGGTCCGGAGTCAACTGCATCCATCGACTTCTAGCATGTCTTCACCAATTCATCGCTCCATCTAATGAGGGGCTGCCTACATTTTTCCTAGCGGTACGAGGCTACCGCTCGAGAACCTTTCTTTCCCATCGGTTTCGGTTCTAAATTTATATATACTCGTATAGATAACATTGAACGGAAAACTAAGTGGTAATTTTGTTATTCTTGATTGTATATTGGTTGTTTTTTTTTTTAGGCAGATTGATATCAATTTTTGGCGTTGGTTTACGAAACGAAGGTAAGTGAAAACCGAGATAATAGGTAACAACGTTCTTTTCCTTTTTTCAAATATTAGTATGGCTATTTACATTAATAATATTCTTGTTAACCACTACTGGTAAGCTGAAAGTGCCTATGTTAGGAGTGGTTCACGACGGTAGTCGAATGGCGGATTAGAATCCACTACCATTTGATTTCGCGGTCCGCACAATGCCATCAGCCTACTGTCGCTTACTAAAATTTACTTTATCTCATTCCCTCACAGGCTAAATTACAACAATTTTAAAGTAGTTATTCACTTAAAAACGCTGCAAATTTGATTTAGACAAATAAGTCGCTCAATTGAAATTTGCGTAAACATGTTTTAAGTGATTGGAATTGCTTATTTTGTAGACTTTTTCATTAAATATAATATAATATAATATGGGTTTTAATATTTCTCCTGTATGTTGAGTGTGGTACAGCCACGCCACAGATATATTATTGTTGTAGCACGATCCCACAGAAAACCAGCTTAATGCTGCTGTGTTTCGTGTGGCTAGTGTAGAGATCCGAAGACCTTTTATACTGGAACATCCTATTCTTCAAGGGTAAGAACGATACGATAGATGTCTATGGACTACAGCACCCACTTACCATCAGATGGACTGTGTATTCGTATAACACCCTCATTCCATAAAAAGAAATTAATATGCTCATCTTTGTGAGGTGCTTTAAAGGTGGTATTTATAACTTTCAACAGTTAAAGTGAGCAATGTAAAAAAATAACAAATATAATCAAAAAAAAAAGTTATACATAACAATCCACGATTTCAATCATTTTTGAATCGATGAAACGACTTTACATATCAAACGAATTAGGTTGCGCTATTACAAAGCAATTTTACTTGATAAAAAATAAGGATTGTAACATTTATTTGTTATAAAATTAAACTTTTATCTTGTACTTGTGGCTATGGTTAAATATTTTCTTATTGAATAATTCATTTGCAGTGATTTTTTTTTATTTTACATTTCATTTAATTTGAAGGTTTCATTTCTACCGCGTGTGAACTGTACACGTGTTTTTGTTAGAATAGAATGCAACCTACAAGTTGACTCTGATGACAATGAACACAATTAAATAAAATGAAAACAAACTACGAATATCACCGAACGTGTTTCAAATAAACGTTAATGTTTGAAAAACAAATTCCTTTAAACTACATTTTATTATCTGTGTACCAAATGAATGTTTCTTTCTTTGTCCCGTATGAGTTTTTATACCTACCATTCATCTGATTATGAAACTAAGAACTAAAGTAGAATTTGCCATTGTCATGACAAACAAACAAACACATGTGTTTGTTTTTCTTTCTATACATTAATCTGAGTAAGAGCTTGAAATGCATGTCGGGTACAGCTATTTACTATCTAGACCCGGAACAGATATTTTTAGACCTTACAAAATACTGTTCCGTGCGGAACCAAATCCTCGGTTGTACGTCATCGCAGTCGTTCGCTTAGTTAGCGTGCTACGGCGCCGGATATTGTAGGTAACAGACCCGCATTGTCAAAGTGTGGCCGGAGAATTATTCTTTGACTTACAAATTAATATGATATTTAATATTGTGGATTTACATAACGTTGAAAAACTATAAAAAACCTAAAACTAAAAACTTCCATCTATTTCTCGTGTATCATGCCAAGAACGCTAGCTGCTTTTCCTCGCCTAAAGGCTGTACTTAGCCTTTGAGCGTAAAAAGACTTACAAAGCATTAGTGTCAGAATTTTCTTTGTGCTGTGCTTGTGTTAACTTATTTATTTAATCAACTCCAAATACATACTTTTGCGACAGCATTGTCATCTAGATTGAAATACTAGAGACCATATAAGAGATTACAATCGGGCAAACTATAATAGTTTCCTATACGAATACATCAGGAGGGGTGAAATGTATAAGTGCCAAAATAAGATTAGATGATGTCAGCTAATAAGAAAAAATTTAGGACTAACGTGGATAAACTTCTTAAATTCTAGTATAAGGATTTATATTTGTGTTGTTCTTAGCATTTACTTAAATTCTGTTATTAGAACTCTTTTAAGGCCGGCCTCCATAGTGCAATGCAACAGTATTTTAATATTAGCAACCGTCCTGGGGTATATTATTGTAGCATCATTTAAATTTTAAAACGATCATCAAAAACCACTTATTATATCAATTATATATAGGTAATCATTTAACAATTTCAAACTAATTACGAATAAAACCAAATTTTTGTGACACATTCACAATCATCATCATTGCAGCCTTTGACAAACGATTGCCACAAAAAAGTGTCCTGAGTAACTTTGAGCTAATCGACTTTCTTCATATCTTACCAAGTCCTTACTCCGTATCGTAGAGGGTAAAGGGGCACTTTCTTCGCAATATGTTTATGAAATAAAAATGTAAATATATAAAAACATAAACAGATTTGATAAGAAAAAAGGTTCATATTTAAACACTAGGAACAAACATAAGCCTGTAATGCTTGTTATTATACTCTATAAAATCAGTAATTCGTTTATGGAGCAATGTAGTAAATACCTTTCACAATAAAATTCAGAAAAATGTACAAAGTAAGTCAATAGACAACTTTAAAAATTAAAGAAAAACTGTACAAAAAGGTTTTCTATAATATTAAAGAATACATAAATTAAAATAATACCTGGGTACAAAGGGATCACTACCGCCTACCACTACCCGCTTATTTTATTATAATTAAAATGAAAAGTATAAAATGACTTATGTCTAAAAAAATATAATCTCGCTGAGTTTCTTGTCGGTTCTTCCCAGGCTAGACGTATTTTCCGGACCAGTGGTAAAGAATTGACTTTTAATAAACATTATCAAATAATTAATATTAAACATAATTCATTGTATTATATTTATCCTAGTGAGGTGCCGCACTATATATTAGAGCTGCGGCTCTGAGGACCGCGGGTTCGAATGCCGCACGGAACAAGTGTTTGTATGGCCTCCAAATGATTGTTCCAGGTCTGCATGCTTATCCTTGTAAAATGTATGTGTGTTTACCGTCTCTACGATACAAAAGAAAAGCCTAGTGTAGGGGTAATGTTTTTAAAACAAAGTGAAATAATTCGCTCAACTAAGCACTAAAGAACTTTTCTAACCCATCGGTTATCGATTTTTGGAACTTACATGCCTATGTACCTAAGCTCATTGCCACTACAGATTACTGATATATGAGCTATGTTCGTAAACTGATTCTACTGCGTATATCTTGATAATAGTTGTCTACTGCTGCAAATCGTTAACTAACATCTTAGACCGGTGACCGAATATGCTGTTAGAATTTCAGTATGAGATAGCCACTGAAGGAACGGGTACTGAACTCCAAGCAAATAAAAAATAGTAACATATGCGTTTACAATTAACTTTATTTCTTTTATTTAACGTTATCGAGGTTATAGAATACCGTAGCAATTCTATATAATATATATATATATATATATATACTGGCTTTCCAGCCAGACGTTGTTCGCACTCATGGGCAAAAAATCTGTCCTATCTCCCAAGTTGGACTAAACTGCACACGGTGTGCAAATTTGATTAAAATCGGTTTAGCAGTTTAGGAGTCCATCGCGGACAAACAACTTGACACGTAATGTATATATATATATATATATATATATATATATATATATATATATATATATATATATATATATATATATATATATATATAAAGTCATGTTTAGTTTAACTTCTTTCTTATTTCACTACTACTTACACTACTACTACTAATTTGTCACAGACACTGTCACTACTACTTACTAGTAATTTGTCATATTTAAAAAGTAATATATCTATGGAGAGTAAATAGTCATCACAAGTCCTTTAAACTGTCTAGAATGTTTTTTTACTATTTTACAAAATACTTTATCTATATATTTTACGTTCTTAAAATTAAAACTTAAATATATCATTATTTAGTTTCTTACATACATTATTTTAATAGATATTTTGAAGTTTTTATCAAATCTATGTTGATTACCGTACTTTTAATTTAGTCATTTGTCACATGAAAAAGTAATATATAAAAAATAAATAGTCACCACAAATATTTTAACGTTTCTGGAAGATTTTTTAATATTATTTTATAGAACACGTAACAAATTACACGTTCCTAAAAATTAACACTTAAATATATATTATGTAGTTACTTACAAACACCATTTTAATTGATATTTTTACAAAATACAGCAACTTTTTAATAACTCTTTCGAAAACCCTTACCTGATGTTGATATTTTTATTGTATCGATTGCGAACTTGCTATTTTATGTTTTTTTTTTCAATCACAGTTATTATTTTACAGAATCACGTAAGATTTTTTTTATTAAAGGCAGTTTTTTTATTTTAAAGGTGATATATTATTTTCTAATTTTCAAATTTATTGTAAATTTTGTATTTATAAAATGAAATTATTTAAATACAATTAAAATTTAATAAACATTCGTCGTCATATCGCAATTATAAAGTTGTTTTAGGTTAAGTATTATTTTAATTGCCGGTTTTACAATCGTCGGATGAAAATTATTAATAATATGAAATATTACAGTTGTATGAATAAAATTGTCAATGGTTTCACTTTTATATTCAGTCAAATTACAATTTATGTTATAAGTTCTAAATCATGTGATAACAATTTATCATAAGGCCTAAATGAAATGAAAAAATTTGTGATATTTAATATCAGATAAGAAGTAATCAATAAGACTTACATTTTGGTCTAATTACACAAGTTTGCAACCATTAAGCGACATCACTCATATTTTCACAATTACAGAAAATGATGAACTTCGATCATTTTCAAAGTTAATTCACAAATTAAATAAAACATATTTTAAACACGAATTAAATGAAAATAAAATTTCCACATCGTTTTCTTCCGTCATGAAATCACTTCCGTAATTTTAAATACATTGCGCGACCTTTATACGACGGCCGTTTCCAACTCTAAAAACTGCTAAATAAAATTTTGTGAAATGTATGCACGTGTAAAATACATATTTATATACTCCCAAAAATAAGTTTTTCAGTGGGATATTAGCGAAATTTTCACACTTACGTACGCTTCAAGCGTTAAAAAGACATAAACGTCCGACAGATAAGACGTGCGGCTAAAGATTGACATTATCTTAGCAATTCACTCCTTTACACGGATAAAAATAATTTTGTAAAAATTCAGGAAAACGTGAATATTATTCGATTCATCTTTATATCTATATTTCAGCAGTGCAGGTACCACCCACCACCCACATTCCGGATGCATGATATAAGTGAAATTAGGATATGGCATTTATATTTTGCAATTTTAATATAACAATATCGATGCAATGTTAGCCAAAAACGTAGTCAACGTAGTCAACGTAAAGTGATTTAATGAAAAATACATTAAAAATACTTTTCATAATTTGTAATAAAAATCATTAAAAACTTGCGTAAATAACTATAGGACAGAGCTTTCATTTAAAAAAAATAGCGGCTGCTATTTGATACATATTTTCACACAAATTTGTCATTATTTTTACTAATTTACTTTATTTTGTGCAAAAATATACGACATCCAAAGCTTTTATAGCTCGACGTCTCCAAAACCTTGTAAAATTTTAGTGTTACTACATTGAAAAGTTTTCCCTAAACTTAGGTTTATTAAAAATTGTAGTGATGTTTTCCAGCAATTAATGTAAGTGTAAGAAAGTTATGAGTGATAAAATTTTAGGGTAAATTAACTGATTTTTAATTAATTAAAAACTGAATAAGAAACGAAAATAAGAGAAATATCACGTTTTCTCTTCAATCTATTTG
This sequence comes from Parnassius smintheus behrii, assembly GCA_036936625.1. Lineage (NCBI taxonomy): Eukaryota > Metazoa > Arthropoda > Insecta > Lepidoptera > Papilionidae > Parnassius > Parnassius smintheus. Next base: position 4,938,438 of record JAUPFT010000016.1, read on the forward strand.
GGATATCGGCGCGTTATTTCTTAATTATAATCTTATTAGGTATATCCACGATTACAAATTCTGTTGGGAATTATCCAGTTGTAGATATAATAGACTATTTATTATTGTGTTGATTCTAATTAGAGTTTTATTTTGAAAATTTTCACCATTACAGCCTATTAAAAGAACATAAGCTTCTACAATTTATTGACATTTTGAAGGGATATTTGCCATGGTTGCTATTCTTAGCTTTGCTTAGTACGCGAGTTTACAAACGCAGTTTTAGTTGTTACCAAGAAGATGCTACTGCCCGTTTCATGTTTAATTTCCTCTGTCACCTATGACGTCACTACGGGTTGATATGGGATTGGAAAATGTCTTACGCCACCTCTACAAGGCGTTATTAAAAAGGCAGAATTCGCAGGAATTGTACCTTGTCGACAACATGTCACGTATTTTATTGGGCTAGAGTCATCATCATCATTCATCATTACAGCCTTTCACAAGTCCACTGCTGAACATAGGCCTCCCCCAAGTAATGCCACAAAGCACGGTCCTGAGCCACCTGCATCCATCGACTTCCTGCATGTCTTACCAGGTCGTCACTCCATCTAGTGGGGGGTCGCCCTACACTACGCCTACCGGTACGAGGCTGCCACTCGAGAACCTTTCTTCCCCATCGGTTATCGGTTCTTCGAGCTATATGGCCGGCCCATTGCCACTTCAGCTTACTAATCCGTTGGGTTATGTCGGTCACTCTGGTTTTACTGCGGATATCCTCATTTCTGAGTCTATCACGCAGAGAGACTCCGAGCATAGCCCTCTCCATAGCTCGCTGAGCGACCTTAAGCGTCCTCATACGGCCAGCAGTGAAGGACCACGTCTCAGATCCATAAGTCATCACTGGCAACACGCACTGGTTGTACAATCTAGTTTTTAGAGATTGAGGTATACCTGACGAAAAGATATGTCGTAATTTCCCGAACGCTGCCCAGCCGAGTTGAATCCGTCGATTGACCTCTCGGTCGAAGTTGGACTTACCTAGTCGGACTATTTGTCCCAGGTAAACGTACTCGTCAACAACTTCGAGCATAGTGCTCCCAACAACTACCGGCATAGGTGTGACATGGACATTGAACATGATCTTTGTTTTGTCCATGTTCATCTTAAGACCTATCCGTTGGGAGGCACTATTGAGGTCATTGAGCATAGTGCTTAAGTCCTCCAGCGATTCTGCCATAAGGACTATATCGTCGGCAAATCGAAGGTGAGTGATGTACTCGCCATTGATGTCAATACCGTATCCTTTCCAGTCCAGTAGCTTGAAAACGTCTTCCAATGCAGCGGTGAAGAGTTTCGGGGATATAACGTCACCCTGTCTTACACCTCTCTGCAGTTGGATAGGTTTCGAGCTCTGGTTCTGTACTCGGATAGCCATCGTAGCCCTACTGTACAAACACTTCAGCACTTCGATATACCGACAGTCAACTTGGCACCGCTGAAGGGACTGTAGCACCGCCCAAATTTCGACGGAATCAAAGGCTTTCTCATAGTCCACATACGCCAGGCAAAGTGGCAGATTGTACTCTTCAGTCTTCTGTACAATCTGCCGCAGGGTATGTATGTGGTCTATGGTACTGAAGCCTTTTCGGAAACCGGCTTGTTCGGGAGGCTGGAAGTCGTCAAGTCTGCGTGCGAGACGGTTCGTAATGACTCTCGAAAACAGCACGTAGACGCGGCTCAGAAGGGAAATCGGTCTGTAGTTTTTTAAGAGAGCGTTGTCGCCTTTCTTAAAGAACAAGACCACCGCACTTCTGCTCCACGCCTCTGGAGTAGTGCCACCATGGAGGACGGAATTGAAGAGCTTCTGAAGGACTACAAGTACCGGTGTTCCACCCGCTTTCAGAAGCTCCGCTGTAATTCCATCCTCGCCTGGGGCCCTGCCGTTTTTAAGGTGCTGGAGAGCCATTCTAATCTCGCTTAGACTGACGTCCGGGATATCATCGGAATAGTGTCGGATAAGACTAGCTCTTGGATCGTTACTCACACTTGCGTGTGGCTCCAACGATGATGTGTACAGCTGCCCATAGAACCTCTCAATCTCACTCAAAATCTCAGGTGTCCCGGAAACGATGTTGCCACACTCAGTCTTCAGCTTTGACAGTTGGCTCTTTCTGGCAGACAGATCTCTGGCAAAGACTTTGGAGCCCTGATTCCGCTCGATCGCTTCTTTAATACGAGAAGTATTAAAGTTGCGTAAGTCTCGCCGCATGCATTTGGAGATCTGTCTGTTCAGTTGCCTGTATGCTGTCAAATCTGTTGACGATTGCAGCCTCATCTCCCGTCTAACAGCCATGAGATTAAGAGTGTGATCGGAGAGTTTTTGTGTTCTTCTGCGGCGGGTCTTGCAGAACTTAGCTCCGACCGCATGGACAGTTTCCACGAGCTTGTCGTTCATATCGTCCACTGCATTGCAATCTTCTAGGCACTGGAAGCGGTTACGTAACTCGAGCTGAAAGGTTTCGGGATTCTGGATTAGAGCACGAGGGGGACGGAGCGTTGACTTCATTAGACGAGACCTCTCCAACTTAACGTTTAGGTTCAGTGTGCCTCTAACCATTCGGTGATCGCTGCCAGTTTTCACCCTTGCGATCACTGAGACATCACTGAACAGTTGGCGTCTGGTCGTCATAATGAAGTCAATCTCATTTTTTGTCGAACCGTCGGGGCTCGACCAGGTCCACTTCCTGTGGGGCCGCTTCTGGAAGAAAGAGTTCATCATAAAGAGTCCCTCTTTCTCCATAAAGTCGGCCAGCTGCTGGCCCCTTCGGTTCCGTTGCCCTACTCCAAATTTCCCTACCTTCAGCTCACCGCTTTCTCTTGTGCCTAGTTTTGCGTTGAAGTCTCCCATCAACACCGTGTAGTGGGTTTTGGAGGAATGTATGGCTCTGGAAATATCCTCATACATTTCCTCCACCTCCTCATCGGGGTGTGCCGAGGTTGGTGCGTAAACCTGAATGACCTTCAGCGAATACCGTTTGGTGATTCTGAGTATCAGGTACGCGACCCTCGTCGACACACTCCCAATCTTTACAACGTTGTTGACGAGAGACTTGTGGACGATAAATCCGACACCTCCTTGGGACAGATGGTCGCCCTCCCGGTGATAGAACAAGTTGCCGGACTCGAGGATTGCCGTGTCCTCCCCCTCTCTTCGGACCTCGGATAATCCAATAATATGCCAGCGCAACTTGTCTACCTCTTCTTCCAGCTCCAGTATCTTCTCGTCAGTCCTCAGGGTGCGTGCGTTATATGTTGCCAGGTCGAGTCGTCGTAGGTGGCAACCGAACCTCCACCGGAGATTCTTAGCACCCCCTGCCCCGCCGTTACCATGGTCGCCACCGTAGCCAGGAATAGCGGGGCCACCGGGGACTGGGGGCCGTCTTTTTGTGTATTTGTTCATTGGGGGGTATTTGCCGTAGTTGCCACGCTTGGCGAGCGGGTTGGCAACCGCAGTTTTTTATTACGTCACAGTTGTTATCAGGAAGATGCTGCTGCCCATCTCCTGTCTGTCTCCCTCTGTCGCCTCTTACGACACCCACGGGAAGATATGGGGTAGTGGATATTCTTAACCGCCACTACACGGCAAAGTAGAGTAAGGGCTAGAGTAGTTTAAATATATTTTGAACGCTTATTTAGAAATTCGAAATAAACCAAGAACTTATCATTAGTATAGACATAAAGTTATAGTCTATTTACGTCTATTTATATCCTATTACGTCTATTACATCATATTACGTCCACTATTAGGTGGTGTACGTCCATTGCTAGAGAGCAGCACGAAACAGGTGAAATAAGTCCACCACACTACACCTGTTTGTTTGCGGACTCAACATGTGTTTTAAATATTTTTATAACTCCACTGTTTCCTCACGATGTTTCCTTCAACACCGAGCAAGTATTAATTCTGTGCTTCAAATTTCATTAACTATTTCATAGGTGCTGGCAAAAATGTGTCTGATTCAATGATTATTCAAATCATCCGAAACGGTAAAATGATGAAATATGTTCTACAAATATTTAAAAATTAAAAAAATCTGAATTTATTCTACTAGATGTATAAGTAACTGCGAATAAATTAAAATCGTCTTATGTTTAATTAGCTCATGGGGAAAAATAAAAATATATTGTAGGATTTATATATAATTAAATACACCCTATTTTGTTATTAGCTTATATTGATTTCTACTGTAATGACTCTACTATTATTAAAATTTTTAATTTGTGATAAGGAGTTTTAAGGCAATGTTTGAATGAAGTGATATATTTCTTTTAATAACAAAATCTCTATGGTTGCATGATATAGACAATTTATGAATTTATTTTCCATTTTTGGGGAAATTTAATTTTGAATCTGGCTGGACTTTATAAAAGACGGCAGCACATCGGAGCGCACGGCAGAACCTATCAGTTGCGCTCGGAAGCAATTCGCGAGTAGGCGTTCCAATAGAATTTAAACATTCAGTTTAATTTTATTCAATATTTTTAAGTGTCTTGTGTCGCAGGTTCGTTTCATCTTCTTTTCTTTATTTTCGAAATTTTACTTTTTTATTTTTCGGATATTTTGTTTGGGCTACTTTTATTTTAAAACTATGGAGGTTTTGCTAATACAGCGACGTGGACTTGTAATTTCTAAGGCAATAAAATTGCCATGCTGTAGAAAAACTTTTGTATTCACAGCTATTCTTTATTTTCCTGTAAACGGAGTTTACGGGCGAGTTGTATTGGAAATGTAAACTATTTATTTTTATTTTTGAGTTATTCGAGATGTATTTGAAGTTGTTTTTAAGCCCGTTTGTCAACCATTTTTTACCAATAAATCCATAATTTAATCGGGCCATTTCATTTGGTTTTATTTTTTATATCCTTTTTTTTCTTTTGACTTGTTCACCTTATTTATCACCAATTCGTAAACGGTAAAAAAGAAGTTGCGAAACTCTTCAAAGAAGACACCGAGAGCTGCTTCAAAATGTGTAAGTACGCTTTTCAAAATACTCTTTGCTTATATCTATATTAAAATACCACTTTTTACATTTTTGAAACAAGCGATGTTTTTTTAAATTTGTAATCATATTTCTTCATTGTCATCCGATTCTTAGCTATAATTCAAAAATTTAAGTCATCGGGAAATGCTCGAAAGTTTAGTTGCAAGATTCCACCCGAAACAACAGACAGACAGACAAACATAAAAGTGACTTAATGAAAACCTTGTAAAATAATTTTTATCAAAAGACATAATTCCAAACTGAAAAAAAAGAAACTTTTTAAAAATTTAAGTTATTATTGATTTACGTGACGATAAAATGACAAATCCTTTCAAACTATCGTGATACCTATTATTTGTTTAACAAGTACATAAGTCTACAATATAATTTTATTCTTTAATCACACCAGTTTTGATAAGTAGGATTAACTCCTCTAATTGTTGTCATTCGACTTTTCACTGCCGAACCGAATTTAATGAAATTCCCGATTCCATTGCTCACGTAGACTTTGTAAGGACCTGTTGATTCTACCTGTTGCGAAGTCGTAAGCTCTTCCGACACGGCTGTACACCACAGTGCAAAGTTTTGTACTTGTTGCCGTTATTTTTAATATATTCTGATATCATTAAAAGATTGCCAAAAATACAGAATTCTTAATAAGTGTAAAAAGTTCATCTATTATTTAAATGTGTGAACAAAAATACTGTGTATATTGTTTATATTTGATAGTAATATGACTCGATTTAAAAAAAGCAAAACAGTTTTTCCCTTGTTGTTAAAATAGATATTACCAATTTCGTCTTCCTTTATAATATGTCGCTAAGAGAAGAATATAATATATAATAAATATTTAATAAATAAATATTTAATTTTATAGAAATTTCCAATTTATTAAAAAAGAAGATAACAAAGAAATTAACAAAGAGATGATAGAAGCAAAAGTATAGTCAGGGTGGATAGGGTTGGGGGGGGGGAAGGGAAGTTAGGTAAAGGGCAAGGGGGAGGAAATATGAGTAATCGATAACTAAACGCGCATATTTGACCTTTACTGCTGCGCAGCTTTCGTTAGTAGTTGAGCCTCTGACAGCCCGCGCGTGTCTTTTACACAATATCGATGTTACATGGCCTTGACGCCATGCTGAATAAAAATGCAATATGGGGGGGGGGGGTGATAACAGGGCGGGGACAAACTGGGCAATCAATAACAGAGCCACTGCTTTGCAAGCCGCTCCCTACCCCGCCCACCCGTTGCAATATGCGCAACTCATGCATATCGCGCATCTTTACTAGGCCTTGATTGTAGTGAAGCGTTACAGCTATACAGGGGTAAAATAACCAACAAGCAATAAATAAATACGCATTTAATTTGTTAAAAAAAGAAGAGAACAAAGACATTGACAAAGAGATGATGGAAGCAAAAGTATAGGCGGGGTGGTTAGGGGTTGGGGGTTGGAGGGAAGTAAGATAAAAGCAAGGGGGAGGAAAATATGAGTTTTCGATATATTTAACGCGCATATTTGACCTTCACTGCTGCGCAGCTTCGTGAGTAGTTGAGCCTCTAACACCCCGCGCATGTCTTTCACACATCAAAATAGCATTGACGCCATGTTAGATAAAAATTCAATATGAACAAAAGGGAGGGGGGAAGGAGGGAAAGAGGGAGGGGGAACAGTGAGGGGAACAGGGAGGGGACCCGGGCGGGGACCGGGGGGGGTGAAGAACAGGGGGGAAACAGGGGGACAGGGTAGGGTTAAACTGGTTAATCAATAACGGCATCCATTGCTTTGAAAGCTGCTCCCTACCCCGCCCACCCTTTACAATATGAAAATCTCTTGCATATCCCGCATCTTTACTAGGTAATCGAACGCGCATATTTGACCTTTACTGCTACGCAGCTTTCGTTAGTAGTTGATCCTCTGACAGCCCGCGCATGTATTTTACACAATATCGATGTTACATGACCTTGACGCCATGCTGAATCAAAATGCAATATGGGGGGGGGGGTGATAACAGGGCGGGGACAAACTGGTCAATCAATAACAGAGCCATTGCTTTACAAGCTGCACCCTACCCCACCCACCCGTTGCAATATGTGCAACTCATGCATATCGCCCATCTTTACTAGGCCTTCCTTGATTGTAGAGAAGCGTTACAGCTATACATGGGTAAAATAACCAACAACCAATCAATAACTACGCATATATATATATATATATATATATATATATATATATATATATATATATATATATATATATATATATATATATGTAGATGGCTATGCTCGGTGTATCTCTGCGTGATAAACTCAGAAATGAGGATATCCGCAGTCGGACCAGAGTAATCGACATAGCCCAACGGATTACTAAGCTGAAGTGGCAATGCGCTGGCCATATAGCTCGAAGAACCGATAACCGATGGGGAAAAAAGTTTCTCGAGTGGTAGCCTCGTACTGGTAGGCGTAGTGTAGGGCGACCCCCCACTAGATGGAGTGACGACCCGGTACATAGACAGGATACAGGAAGTCGATGGATGCAGGTGGCTCAGGACCGTGCTTTGTAGCATTACTATGTTCAGCAGTGGACTTGTGAAAGGCTGTAAGATGATAATAATGATATATATATACTATTAAGCCGCTATTTTACGATGGTATTCTGTGAGAGCGTAGTCCTTCCCCGGTCGAGTCAAACCATTCGTGCTACAATCCTAATATAGCTGCAGCGTGGCTCTCCTAGATATAATAAATATGTTTATTTTTAGAGTTATTAAATTTATTCAGAAAAAGAAGAAAACAACGAAACTGGCCAAGAGATGATGGAATCAATCAAATCAAGTGGATAGGTGTTGGTGGGTAGATAAAAGGCAAGGGGGAGGGAACATGAGCAATTGATAAATTAACGCGCATATTTGACCTTCACTGCTGCGCAGCTTCGTGAGTAGTTGAGCCTCTAGCAGCCCGCGCATGTCTTCCACACATCAAAATGAAATTGACGCCACGCTGGATAAAAATGCAATATGAACAAAAGGGAGGGAGGGGAGGGGTGGGGAACAGGACGGGGGTAGAACGGGGGGGGGGAATATATATATATATATATATATATATATATATATATATATATATATATATATATATATATATATATATATATATATATATATTATATATATATATACTAGCTTGCCAGGCAGACGTTGTTCTGCCTTTCTGGACGACCTTTGTCAAGTCCTATTAAAAATCCTTGAACTCGCAAAAAAAATTGGCAAAAAAACTATCCTATCTCTCAAGTTGGATCAAACTTCACATGGTGTGCAAATTTGATTGAAATCGGTTAAGTAGTTTAGAAGTCCATCGTGGACAAACAACGTAACACGTAATTTATATATATTAAGATATATAAAATAAAAATAAAAATTTTCGTTATATTTAATGAACAAAGTAAATTTCTTATCCGGTAGTGCGTCCGTTTGTCTATCACGTTTAGTCAGTCAGAGTCACTTTGATCCATTAATATAGACTTTGTTAATTACAGGTCTAAAGCACTAATTACACACAGTTTGTACAGATAGCTTTGTACAAACTGTGTATTGCAATGCGTGTGATATCAACAACAAAGGATCAGTAAATCGCCAATCATCTGATTGATCGATGACGGAAATGGGCAGGAGAAATTAAATCATTGTATCAAGCAGGTTTCGTTAACTTGCGTTATTAATTTAGTTCAATTTTATTTACAAGCCGCGCCGTGCCGAATCCTCGGTTAACGTATTCTAGCCCGGTTACAATGTTCAGACCCATCAAAAGCGGCGTAGCCGTGACGCGCGTAGCTGACTTCGACGCACGCGCTGTATTCGATAGTACTATTAAGATTTGCAGTGTGTCGTGAACTAACCTGTTAACTTATTTTTTTTAAACTGTTGTCGAGAACGTTTGGAACTTGTGGGAGCAATATATTATCACAGATCCAGCTTGTGAGGTTTTATTTACACATGCTAGCCGAGTTAAGAGTCTTACATCATGTAATTCTTGCCGAAATTCTGGATCAGAGTGCACAAGAAGGAGTGCTGCGGAATGTATTCCATAATATCCCTTTGCCCCTGTGCTCGAAGAGAATAAGCCACTTAGTACATCTCTCCACTGAGTCTGACGCTATTAAGTGGCATTTGGCAATTTACCCAAGTCCGTGTTACGTGATGTGTAGCAACACCTACTTTCTTTTTAACTTAAAATATAGGTTATTAAACGGTTTAATAAGCTTGCTTGCATATTTTCGGAGATATTAAAACTTCTGTGACCAACCCGTTTTCATTGTTTAGGAGTGTACACAAACTATGGAGATGTTAAGCAAACGAATGTTCAAATCATACACGTGATTTTTTTAGATTTTCCATTATTTTTGGAGATACGATGGGATACGGCAATCTTGTTTTTGCCAAAAAAATCCGTAAAATGTGAAATAACTCAAAATAGCAGTTTTGATATTATTTTTTTAAAATACTATATTACTTTTATTAATATATATGCTTTTACATAATAATCAATAACATTATCCTAAGAGATTTTGCAGTGAGAGCCTCTTCTCTACTATAATTGTAATGAAAGAGAAGAATAACATATTTACATATTTGCATTACATTCAAGAAATAGGTAAATTTAAGTCGACAAATATGAACCTCTTTTCTATTTCAGCCATTGTCCATCTGTTACAGCCTATGAAGTCCACAGATGAGAATAATTCTTCCTCGTAGATTGCCGTATAAGGGGGATATTTGCAGTAGCTGCTATTTTTGGCCAGTGGATCAGTAACCGGAGCTTTTTATTATTTTGAGTTGTTATTAGAAAAATACTGCCGCTTTTTTTTTCCTATTACCCTCATTTGCTACTTACGTACTATGTTCTATGTATTACGTCCTATATGTTACGTACCATATCAACATATTTATGCAAATATAAATAGAATTGAAGTGTGACTTTGTGACATTGTCTTTGATTTAACAGTGGTAGAGCTACGCGGCAGGTTTTGCTGTTGCACGTATGCGCCGGCTCAAGCCGGGCTGGTACCACGACCTCACCTTCCGCGTTTCATCTGGTGAGTTCAGGTGGCGGAAGGCCCATTCCCCTCCACCACTACCCATCATACATGGTAGCGGAATTGGTAAATGTTACACTACCCCAGGGGGGTACCAGCACCCCTGGAGAATCCCTCGCTCCTTGACCACGCCCAAATGGTTACAGATTCCGTGCTACAACGGATCCTATCCGCTGAGATCGTGATCCTTGGTTATTTCACGCCCACCAGGCCGAAAGGTTGTTTGGAATGAATTGAAATGGAATGTTCACGTTTTACCGATCATGCAGGGAGATCTGTTCATAATTTTGCCTTGGCATATGGTCTGACACAAATAGTTAATTCGCCTATGCAGATTCCAGATGTGGAGGATCATGCAATTTCCCTGTTGGACCTTCTGCTGACCTCTCATCCGGACAGATATCAGGTTTCCATCGACGCTCCTTTAGGCTCGTCGGACCATTGCCTTGTCCGGAGTGTGGTGCCAGTCACATCAACGTCGCAGTTGCTTTCTGCAGACTACCGCCGTACTTGGCACTATAGGTCAGCTGATCGGGATGGGTTTGCATCTTGCTGGACGATCCCAACGTTGTTGCTGATTCTGTCGCTGATGTGGTACTTCTGGGTATGGATCTTTTTATTCCGTCCTCTGTGCTGACCATCGGAGCAGATCCCAGCCAAGGTTTGGTCGCTCCTGTGAAATAGCATCATGCTATAAGCAGGAGTGCTACCGAGCCTGGGCTGCCGCATCAACGTCTCGTGATGTTAACACCAACGCTCTTAAAAAGAAGTATAATTCCGTCTCTGGGTCCTTTAAAAGAGTCATTGCCTAGGCAAGGTCAGAGCACATCGGCAGAATTGGTGAAGAGCTAGTTCGCCTTCCTTCGGGAACTCGTGAACACATCACAATGATGGAGTCCCTCCCATTGTGCTGAAGGCGTGTGTTCCGGAGTCGGCACCGCTTGTGACGCATCGTTTCTGGTACTCTTATTCTCAAGACGTAGTCCCGAATTCTTGGAAGAGAGCTTTGGTCCACCCGATCCCTAAACAAGGCGAGCGCTCAGACCCGTCCAACTACAGGCCTATCGCCAAAATAATGGAGTCTATTGCAAACTGCCAACTCAAGAGGTACCGTGAGTATTACCAAAAGCACTAGCACGACGAGCAGTGATCGTCAATACGGTTTCCGTCGTGGTCAATCAGCGGGTGATCTTTTGGTCTACCTTACTCATAGTTAGGCGGAGGCAGTAAAGTCCAAGGGGGAGGCATTGGCCGTTATTTTGGACATTGCGAAGGCCTTCGATCGGATCTGGTACAAAGTACTCCTTTCAAAGCTGCCTTCTTATGGGCTTCCCGAGAAATTATGCGATTGGACCACAAGTTTTCTTGCTAATCGGTGCATCAAGTTCGTAATAGACGGTGCATGCTCTGATTACAAGCCTATTAACACTTATGTTGCAAACTGATAACATTCATTGCTATGGAGACGGAAGCACTGGTGATGCCTTATACACCGGTCGTGCCAATATTTCTCGGGAAATCGTCGCCGAGTACCGAGACAAACTTGTGTCTGAAGTCGAGTCTTTGCCGAACATAGTCGCGGGTTGGGGGTGACTAAATCTAGTCCAGTTCAATCCCCTGAAGACACAAGTTTGCATGTTTACAGCTAAAAGGAATCCCTCTGACGTATCTCCTCGGCAAGGCACTCCCCTTGCTGCCTTACCTAGCACCGGAATTCTATTCGCCGACGTATCGAATAATGTGCAATTCGTTATGCAGCGCAGAGAAGCTCGGATCGTTGACGACCGGGTTATTTCCGATCGGCTCGATTCACTGACACTGCAAGCCGTATGCTGAAGCTTATCCAAAAGGCTAGTGTGTCAAACTCTGTCAAAGGCCTTCGAGACATTAAGGTAAAAGGTCCTCATTGTTCTCGAGTGCCTCGCTATATGCGTGTCATATACGCTAGATGGTCCCCAGCTGACCGATTTCGGCGAAATCCGTATTTCCGGTCACTAAGGAGGTCTTTGCCTTCTAGGTATGCCATTAAGCCTGGTATATACACCCCATAACCTTGCAGAGTGTTGAGGTAATTGAGATTGGCCGATACTTGGCAGGGTCGTCACATCTTTTTGTTTTACAGGCTATTTCAGTCCTTAACAAGAGGCGGATCAAGCGGGTGGACACAGGAGACAACTAAGGTACACAAGCCTTTAGAACTATAGCTGATATACCATCTTGTCCACTAGCTTTATCCACATCTAGACACCGCGGGGTTTGAAGAAATTCCTTATTTGTGATACGAACCTCTGACAAAGAGGTCCCGTAGTGAGGTAATTTAAGTGGAGTGTTGTTTCTACAGTCCAGACACGAATTGTAGGGAAATAGAAGACGCCAACAATTCCGCTTTATCTTTAGCCGTATGCGCCAATGTGCATCCGGTTTTACCAACGGAGGTAGTGTAGGCCCATAAAAGTTTGTCTCAACCGCTTTGGCAAGATACCAAAACGCTCTAGTGCCGGATTGTCTTGTAGAGAGTTTTGCGCCAATGTGTTTAATGTGATCGAGACTGGCTTTTCGTAATATTTTTTTGTAGGACTTGGCGGCCTTGTAAAAAGTATTCTCTCGGAGTTGATATCAAGAGCTCTGCGGTTTCAAGCGTCAACTCAGGATAGCTACGCTAAATGCTTGCGTTTTTTAGCTTGGGTGCATTCAATGTTAAGACATGGGCGAGCTTTGCTACCGGTGAGAGAGTCAGAAAAGGGTAAATAATACTCCGTAGCTTGACGTAACACATCCGTTATCGAATCAAAAAAGAATCCGCGCAGTTCGACGGATCCGCAGAGAAAAACAGACCTTAAGAATATGATGCAAAAAAGTTTCGCATAAGCCAAAGAATTTATAGTATATTTTGGTTATAATATTAGGCCCATTATTATTTTCTAATATCATACTAATAATGTCTCAGCTTACTATTGTAAGCAGAATTGTTTAAAAGTTGTTAAGTGCGTAAAACCTAATTTAGTTTTTTTTGTTTATGTATTTTTAGATTGTTAAGCATTAATATGAGATGAAAAAGGCTCCTTTACCTTTACTGTAAAAACTGTATGACAGATGTCAAGTTCTATTTTTTTCCACTCTTAAATCAATTTCTAAATCGGTGCCGTGGACCTGATTTACCCTTTGGTCACGATCGATATATCTTTTTTATTTAACTGCGTAGTTTCAAAGCCCATTTTCTATTGATGGGGAAAATACCTTGGCGGAAAATACCAGCGTTCGTGCGATGTATTGATTGTGTTTTCGAAGAAAAAAAACAATGTCTTGTTTTAGAGTGAGTTACGACTAAAGTTAGTGTAAATAATAAATATAAGATTGGCCAGTTAAACTTAGGTTACGCTTTGTGTGCAGGCTAATGTTATTTTTATTCATAAGTCTTCCTCCCACGAATTTTTCGGGGAATCCTTACTTGCTGACAGTTTTTCCGGACCAATTCAACTTAGGGATTATAAAAGCGAGCTAACTTCTTTTTAAAAGGCCGGCAATCTTCAATTTTCCTGGTGTTGCAGTTGTTAGTGGGCGGTGGTCGACACTTATGATCAGTTGAGCTACGTGCTCGTTTGCCCCTCTTATAAAATTATAAAATAACACACCACTTGATCGTCATGTTTCAAATGCCTCAATGAACAATAAGCCGTCTAAACAAAAGTTTAACCGCAATCTATCAGCTATGAACGTAGATGCAAATCAAAATAAAACAATATTAAAAGATGTAGATGATTTAAATGTTGTATTTGATAAACTATAACTAAAAATTCACACTACTAGGTTAAACTTATGTGTATCTGTTCATGGCTAACGTGGTGAAAATATATGCCTAATTATTTACGTAAAGATGAGCTTAATGAACTATTAGAAACAAGCGACCCGCCCCCGGATTCGCCTGGGTAAAGTGGCGTCGTTTTTGATTTAAGATAATTAAATATCGATTTTTTATTTTTGCTTTAAAATGTACGAGAATTCACATAAAATATAGCCTAGATCAGTCCTGGCATTGCTTGCTATCTATTCATAAAGTATAATTAGAATCGTTTCAGCCATTCTCAAGATTGGCCTAAACAGAGAGACAGACAGGCAGACTATTCATGTTAGAAATCAAAAATAACCGTCTATGCCTAATACTCCGAAATTACAGAAAGACACTTCTATTCTATTTATATTTACAGTATCTTATTAAGTTTAAAACTAATTTTAACAGGTTTATCCTGTATATTATTTACCCTCACATTATAAGTGTTTTTTTTTCAACTATTATCAGTCCGTACTTGATTACTATTAAATTTGATGGTTTGCCACTGAAAATGCGTCATAGGAAACTGAGTTAGCTTACCAAAAGCTGGCTTTGAACACACCCAAATTCTAATGAAATAGGAGATCAGACACTGGCAAATTATTCCACTCCTTTGCTGCTCACATTACGTACAACAATGCAAATCGTTAGGATTAAAACAAAAGGATGGAGACCAGCCATGCGCTTGATAGAGAGGGAAAAATTAAAACACGCAATTCCTGCACACACTTTGCATAACACAATCAGTAATACACCTATTAAATTAATAAATAAAGAAAATGAAGAATTGGCAACTTTGTGCCTGTGCTAGAGACTGACAAGCTTGATTTTAACGACTTTGATGTTACCAATAAAATCCTTAGCTCCTATCTGTTGCGAAATGTTAATTAAGTTACTTAGGTGAAGTACCTATTCTAACTACGATCGACTGACCATATTTTCAGCCCTATATGAGTTCTGCGATGCCTAACGCATGCAAATTGCAAGGTCATTCGTCGGCAATCGCGATGCTTAGTTTGGAAGAAATAGGTAGATTGTGTAAACAACAAATAAACCTGAAATACAATTCCTAACAGAAATGTGATCTATTCTACTTAGTTAAAAATCTTGTTAGTATACAAAGTTTTAATTTCAGTATATTGTGTTATAACTTAACATATTTTAATTACAAAAGACAAGTATAGGTATGTAAGTAGATACTTGGATAGTGAAGTAAATTTTAACTAAATTTTGTAATACTTAACTTAGGTATTTCTTCTGTCGATCAAATTATTAGCTAATTCTTTTTTGCTGTAAGTACCTACTTACCTAACAAGAAAAATTAAATAAAATCACCTTTCATAACTTCCTTCTAAAATCCTTCGCTAACTTAAAGAATGATATGAAATCTTTTGTAGCTCATTTAGTATCCATCCACGCAACAATTATAGTAGAAACGACGTTTTGCCATTATAATATACATAATATATAATGTTTAAATTACGTTAAAACTTTTACAACTATTTTATCCTACAATTAAATATAAAAAATACGAAACAAAAACTATTTCAACAAGTATCTACATAAAACTATTTACGTAAACAGCATTAAAAAACTTTAACATTCAATCGTCTATAACGCGCTAGCCCCGTCTGCGTATTACACAGTCGGTGGTAATTATTTCACGCAGTAGCAAAAATGACAAAAGCCTGCCATAGTCAGTAGCACTTAAAATATGCCGAAATGTTATTAGTCATTACCCAATATTTATTCGCAAAAAATTGATATTTAAGGAAATACTATTGAAAAGGAATTCGGAAGGTCCTCCTGATACTGCTCGAAGGACCAATTGAAAAGGAATTCGGCTCGCAAGGACCAATTGCAAAGGACACAACGGACGGAAACTAAGAAACAGAAGGGAGGAATCGAGGCTTCTCTCGATCCGGCCTCCTGCAACGCCTACGTTGGGTTCGGGAACAACGTATGTGATCTCCGCAACGGAGTAACACACTAGGGCGATAACCTCGTTCCTTTTCAGCAAGTAGGTTCAGACGGGGATTACGGGTCTTCCGAAGTCGTCCCGGTCCCGACGCCTTAATTCTTCGATGTGGACTGTATAACTTAAGGGATCTTGGGAATGAAACAGCAATTATCTTCAAACCGTTCCGTGAGAGAGTAATCACTTTTCCCTATACTTTTCTTCTTGACTGCTGGTTTTCACTTTTCCCGAAGGATTTTCTTGTTTTTCCGAACTATTACCCCGAACTATTTTCTTCCCCGAACTATTTTCTTCCCCGAACTATTTTCTTCCCCGAACTATTTTCTTCCCCGAACTATTTTCTTTATTCACATAAATCACACATAAACACAAGTTATCTATTTAGATAGCACAAAACAATATCTACACCATGATATACATTATTTTTCCGTATTACAAAAATCCTTTAATTTATAAAACAAAATATGCCTACTTTACTCACAAATCCAAAATCCAAACTTCTTAAATATTTAACACAGAAAGTTAAAACAATGTTTCCCACTTGAATTTATACATATGTTAACTAATACAATAGTTTAATTTACATTTTCTCTATTTATTTCACTATTTAAAACACTTTTAAATTTCTTATACAAAACTATTATTATTTCACTTATGCACAGGAATTTTCACATAAAATAACACAGAATTCACCTTTTTAGCACGTACAATCAACCTGAAATGTTTTACAAGTCATTTTTACATAAATTGCTGAAATTACAAACATTTTAAATTTTTACATATTCGGCCTCCTAAGGGCGTGGCCAGCGTGCTTCCGTGAACTCACACTATTTGAACAACTAACTTTGCACGGCTCTCGACTATCAGAAAAATGAAAGTCTGAAATACACTTAATTTTAACAATATTAAATAAACGAGTGCTTCTACATAATTTTCAAACAGTAGGAAACTATTTCTGATAAGACTCTTATTCGTTATCATGCTTCTTATCAGATAACAATACAAGTGAATGTTTTCATCAATCAATCATAACAAATAGGCATTTGTTTTCGTACAAACATATCAAACTTATACACGACAATACTTATGCAATTAATTTCCGTTATTTCTGTTTGTGCACAGAGTGATCATCTCGACCGGGGAACCAATCCGATCTCTAACTTCACTTTAATATTCCTTTGAATTTACATCATTGGAAAGATGATTTCAACCGGGGAACAAATCCGGTAATATAATTTATAACATAAAATTCCTTATGAATTTATTAAGCGATATTACTTAGGAAAACGAACAAACTAGTCTGGCCTGGGAGTCGAACCCAAGACCTTCTTATCATTAATTCGACATTTCTTTAAGATTTAACTAAGCATTTTCTTATCAGAGCGTCGTGGCTCGATAATTTGCCTTTTATAACTATGCGTCATCGGTTGATTTAATAAACTGAAACATTCTTATAGGCGCGTCGCCAACAATCTCCCCCCCGTGCGTTAGCATCATCATTTGGGAGGCGTCGCGGGTACCAGGACTATTATTCTGGATGTAGGTCTCCTCAAGATACCTGTGCTAGTAATGACGTCAACCACTCTGGTGTGACCGTCTGGTCCCGGTAACGTTCTACTAATTTTGCCTTTCGGCCACGTATTTCGTGGCAACGAATGATCTATTATCAAAACAATATCGCCTTCTTTAGGTTCCATGAACTTTCCGTTATTACCTGTTCGCGGTATTAAGGTAGGCATGTATTCCTTCAGCCACCTTGTCCAAAAATGGTCGGCTAACCTCTGTGCAGCTTTCCAATTGAGTTGACCCGTCAGATGCCGCTCTAGAAATAATCCAGGTGGTCGATCACCACATGAGCGTCCCAGAAGAAAATGATTGGGTGTCAAACCCTCTTCAGGACTATCCATACTGAATGTTACCAGAGGCCTGGAATTCACTGTGTGCTCTGCTTCTAAAAGTAACGTATGTAGAACCTCCTCTGGTGGGCTCTTTTCTCTGAGCGTAGCGGTCAACGCAATTTTAATCGACCTTACTAACCTCTCCCAGGCGCCACCCATGTGCGCTGCTCCCGGAGGTATAAATTTCCATTTAATATATTTCTTAAATGACTCATTTTTCATGCCCTCATGGCATTCTTCGCATGCTTTCAATAATTCCTTATTCGCAGCTTTGAAATTTGTCCCGTTATCGCTGTATATAACGGCCAGTTTTCCTCTTCTGGCGATAAATCGCCTCAACGCCATTATCATTGACGCTGGTGTCAATGAGGCTGCTAATTCCAGATGTACTGCTCTGGTAGTCAGACACGTGAATAAAACACCCCAACGTTTTTCGTGTCGCCTTCCTATAGTTACACTCATAGGACCGAAATAATCCACAGCTGAGCATGTAAAAGGTGGTTCATGATGAGCTATTCTCTCCAGAGGAATATTTCCTTGTGGCACGTTCTGCGGTTTGGATCTGTATGTCCTGCACCACTGGCAATGATGTGACACACTACGTACTACATTACGTAAGTTCAAGACATAAAATTTCTGGTTCACCTCATTCATCACCGTCTGGTGATTGGCATGTCCAAAATGATGATGAACTTCTCTAATCATCATTTTAACGATTTCGTGTTTACCGTCCAATATGACAGGTTTTCTACTTTCCTCGGTCAAATTAGACTTGAAAGGTAAACGTCCATTTAAACGGAGTAAGTTATCCTCTCCTATTTCCATAGATAATTTACTTAAGCGTAAACTTCTTTCAACACTTTTGCCTGCTTTCAAGCACTTTATTTCCGAATAAAAACACTCGTCTTGAACGAACTTCCAAATTAATAATTCCGCTTTTTTCAAGAGTGCTATGTCCAACGCGCCATCGGGTCCTTTAACCGACTTTGCTAAAACTTTGTTGGAACACATAACCGACTTTTCGGCTGCGTCGTCGGGTCCTTTAACCGACTTTCTTAAACTCTTGAATTTTTCTACCGCTTGCAAGGTGCGTGCAGTTGCCCCAAGGAATTTCTTAAAGCTGCTAAATCGTCCGTAGTCGGGTAGACTTAACGGTTCTTGCTTTCTTAACGCATTTACGCCCTTTGGCGATTTTAACAGGCGACTTTCAACCTGCGCTCTATTCGACGGCATGCACTCATTGTCTGTGCGCCATAACAAAGCAGTCTCGTACCTATTATTAGGTATACGACGTACCGTTTTGTTCAAAATACTTAAAGCTCGTTCTTCTGGGTCGTTCGCGGGCTTTCTGGCCGACACTCCCAGAGATTTCAAACTAAAATAATCCTTGATCAATTTATCCATATCTTCCTCCTTCTTGGTGGAAATGTGGTTAACGATCTTGATCGGTTTAATACCACCCGATATGTGACCATGTAAAACCCATCCAAGTTTGGTGAGCGATGCTACAGGTAGGTTCTTACCTCCTGAAATTAATTCACGAGTAACTATGAGATGCCAATTGTCCTGACCAATTAATATGGTAGGTTTGGACCTCTCATACATCAACTCATCCTTAATCGGTGTCAAATGAGAACACCGTTGCAATAATTCTCGGCTTACCGACTGCGGAGAAAGGTTAAGTGACTTAATTGTTTGTACACTTATCTCTTCTAAGTCGCTCGAGTAAATGCCTTTTATCTTAATGTTTAAGCGATACGAACTGTCGTCGTTAATTCGCTTACCTCCCACGGCTTCAATACGTAATCCCTCTTTACGTCCGCGAGGCGCTAATTTCTGAGCCATACACTCCTCTATGAGTGTCATGGTCGATCCCTCATCCAGAAGAGCTGTTGTCTTGACCTTTCCTCTAGGTCCATACAACTCGACCGGTATAATCTTTAAGTATGCACATGCCAGTGCATTCACTGTACTAACAGTTGTAATCTGAGCATCCTTACCCCCCTCGTCCCCTTGTGGCGAGGTTTTTTCTTTGGGGTATCGGTGTAGCATTCGATGATGTGACATTCTACATCCCTCTACACCACATTTTTTCGCTTTGCACTCTAACCTCCTATGGTTAGGTGACAAACATTGGAAACATACTTTCGCCTTTTTGACCGCTTCCCATTTCTCGTGAATATTCATGTCCTTAAACTTGTAACAACTCACTATAGAGTGTTCCTTGTTGCATATAACACACTTATGTGTTACCCGACTTACAGGCTTATCCTGGGTTGTCATAACCACCTGTCGGTTGTGCCCTTTACTATTTCGGCGTTCTAGACGCTCGCTCGACTTACTTCGGCGCATATAGCGCTCGCTCACGGCACATCTGCGTACACCTCCCTTTGCAGTGTGTACAGTTTGCTTCCTGAATTCAGGACGCTTCCTTTTTTCAGGCGCATTTTCATTGTTTAAGGACGCTCCAAATTGTTCACTCAATAAATTTAAAAACTTGGCCATCTTCTGTAACTCTGGCTCCAAAGGATACTGAGCTCGATATTCAAACCATTTAAATTTAATCATAGTTCCGAGCTTCTCCACTATGCGGCTCACTAACTCCGGTGAGTACAAATACTGTGGTTGATTCAACGCTTGTATCGTGGCAACCACGTTCGTAATACGACTTGCAAAAGATCCTATATTCCAGCAATCTTCTGCCAATCTTGGCATACGCTTTACATTCTCGATTTCAGCTAGAATGAGCATCTCAACCCTACCGAATCTTCTTTCGAGAGCGTTCATTATTTCTTCCGGTTCACACAAAGTAAACAACAACGACTTAACCGCTTCCTTAGCGGTGCCCTTTAATGCCCTCCTAAGGCGTGCGACATTTTGCACCCCTGAAAATTGGCTTCTCGTGTCTTCAAACACCGTTTTGAAAATTATCCATTCACCCGGGTCTCCATCGAACACCGGTAATTCCTGGAGGAAATGAAGCTGGGAAGACTTATCTTTACCAGCTATTTTTATTGCACTCACAATCGCTTCGGTCAATTCTGACACCTCACTCGCGTGTGTTTTCTGTGCATTTCCTTGGTTGCGCTCGATCTCCGCCCCTTTGCGGCGTGATCCTTTACACGCTTCCTTATCAGTAACATCGGGTTGTGCTACACTAACCGGCGCGCTCATTATGGTCTGCTGAACCCAACTCCTTACGAAAGGTTCCACCTGAGTATTCCGCTCTTCATCATCCTCACTCGAGTCGATCTCCTCTTCTCGGTTGAGTCGTGCCAACTCCAATTGAGACTTGGCCAAGGCAGCAGCTGCCTGTGCTCGTTCGAGCTCTGAGCGTTCGAATTTAATCCGCGCCTCTAATTCGGCTTTCGCCGATCGCGATGACCTACTACCTCTTTGTGACCCTTTATCACTAGTGTGCCCGATTACTGTCCTTGACGATGCCGCTACTTTTTCGACCACCGTTTCACTCCTGGATATAACGGATTGTTGTGCGGTACTGGCCTGCGTACCACTGGTGTCCGTCCTGTTGCTTGTCGTTGCCACGGACGTCCCTGTGTCCCACGTGCATGTGGACGTGTCGGTGGTGGCTCCACTTGAAGGAGTTGCTCCATTTGACGCAGTAGCTGTGGTCGCTCCAGATGGTTCCGCTTCTTTAGCTTTTCTTGAGAGCCCTGTCCTTGTCCTGCTCCCTTCGCTTCTCCCTGTCTGGTCTTGTGCCTTCTTCATCTTGCAGGAAGGTGATTGTTGGCCTACGGTCCCTAACTGTCCCTACGGTCCCTACAACCCCTTACCTACAACCCTTCTACACCCCAACCTAACACCACTACCCCTCCCCCCCCTTTATCTCCCAACCTACAACCCTACTACCACCCTAACAGCCCTATCAGCCCTATCAATCCTGGACGGGGCCTACCGAGGTGAGCCGTCCAGGGATGGAGTCGTGCAGGAATGGAATGGAGGAAAGGTTTAGGAACTGTCCCGCCAAGGAATATGACGAAACAGTCGAGCGGTAGTGCAAGCGCAGTCTCGCTCGAGAGAACTGCTCCACCCGAAGGTGTTGTGCCAGAGCCCAACCGTTTGGCACCGTTAGGTGGTCGGGATGTATGCTGTGCTCGCCGCCCAGTTGCCGGTGACGCCTCGTCCAAGCGCCCTCCTCCGGCCGCGATGCAGTCAGGTGCCCACGCGCACCCTCGCCCGGCAGCAGCAGCGGTGGATGCTTCTTCCAGCACCCTGATGATCCGACAGGAAAATGCCGGACACGGTCGTCCGACAGGAAATGCCGAGCACGCTTGCCCGACAGGAAAATGCCAAGCCCTGCTTGGCCACGATGAGTGCCTTCACAAGACACCTGCGCCCGGCTGCGATACGTGCCCCATGCGAGCACACGCCCCCGGCCGCAATCCCGGTTTTCTTTCTTCCGGTAGTTCCAGGTCCCGTCCTTCAGCGCTGACGTCCTGGTCTTCTGGCCTTTGGTCCTATTGCTTCAGCTCAAACCTCCGGCTTCCTTCGGTTGCTGATCTTCACTCGGCTCCGAAGGTCTTCTTTTTTCCACAACCAGCAGTCCACAGCTGGTTCCTTGATCCAGCTGGCGGGGTTCGGGTGGTCTTTAATCCGGCTCCGAAGGTCCAATTGAAAAAGAACCAAACGGAACTCGACTTTCGATTAAGAAACAGAAGGGAGGAATCGAGGCTTCTCTCGATCCGGCCTCCTGCAACGCCTACGTTGGGTTCGGGAACAACGTATGTGATCTCCGCAACGGAGTAACACACTAGGGCGATAACCTCGTTCCTTTTCAGCAAGTAGGTTCAGACGGGGATTACGGGTCTTCCGAAGTCGTCCCGGTCCCGACGCCTTAATTCTTCGACGTGGACTGTATAACTTAAGGGATCTTGGGAATGAAACAGCAATTATCTTCAAACCGTTCCGTGAGAGAGTAATCACTTTTCCCTATACTTTTCTTCTTGACTGCTGGTTTTCACTTTTCCCGAAGGATTTTCTTGTTTTTCCGAACTATTACCCCGAACTATTTTCTTCCCCGAACTATTTTCTTCCCCGAACTATTTTCTTCCCCGAACTATTTTCTTCCCCGAACTATTTTCTTTATTCACATAAATCACACATAAACACAAGTTATCTATTTAGATAGCACAAAACAATATCTACACCATGATATACATTATTTTTCCGTATTACAAAAATCCTTTAATTTATAAAACAAAATATGCCTACTTTACTCACAAATCCAAAATCCAAACTTCTTAAATATTTAACACAGAAAGTTAAAACAATGTTTCCCACTTGAATTTATACATATGTTAACTAATACAATAGTTTAATTTACATTTTCTCTATTTATTTCACTATTTAAAACACTTTTAAATTTCTTATACAAAACTATTATTATTTCACTTATGCACAGGAATTTTCACATAAAATAACACAGAATTCACCTTTTTAGCACGTACAATCAACCTGAAATGTTTTACAAGTCATTTTTACATAAATTGCTGAAATTACAAACATTTTAAATTTTTACATATTCGGCCTCCTAAGGGCGTGGCCAGCGTGCTTCCGTGAACTCACACTATTTGAACAACTAACTTTGCACGGCTCTCGACTATCAGAAAAATGAAAGTCTGAAATACACTTAATTTTAACAATATTAAATAAACGAGTGCTTCTACATAATTTTCAAACAGTAGGAAACTATTTCTGATAAGACTCTTATTCGTTATCATGCTTCTTATCAGATAACAATACAAGTGAATGTTTTCATCAATCAATCATAACAAATAGGCATTTGTTTTCGTACAAACATATCAAACTTATACACGACAATACTTATGCAATTAATTTCCGTTATTTCTGTTTGTGCACAGAGTGATCATCTCGACCGGGGAACCAATCCGATCTCTAACTTCACTTTAATATTCCTTTGAATTTACATCATTGGAAAGATGATTTCAACCGGGGAACAAATCCGGTAATATAATTTATAACATAAAATTCCTTATGAATTTATTAAGCGATATTACTTAGGAAAACGAACAAACTAGTCTGGCCTGGGAGTCGAACCCAAGACCTTCTTATCATTAATTCGACATTTCTTTAAGATTTAACTAAGCATTTTCTTATCAGAGCGTCGTGGCTCGATAATTTGCCTTTTATAACTATGCGTCATCGGTTGATTTAATAAACTGAAACATTCTTATAGGCGCGTCGCCAACAACTATGCATATTAATGAAGTTAGATGTTTCTTTTTTTCTCTTGCTGTTACTTGCCATCTGCCTCACACTACTGGCTCCACTGAAAATCAGCGTTACGAATTGATGTATTTATATCTTCAATTCGTGACTTAAAGCTGAGACCATTTTGGTGCATATTATGTTATTCCTTTTTTAAATATTTTTGGTAAGATATAAAAAAATGTACTCTTGACCCTCCCCTCTCCGAGCAATTTGCTCACATGGTCTTCGAAAGTTAGTCTCGGTCTACCTCGACACCTTTTAATATTTACTTTCGCTCTATATATTTTCTTCACCATTCGGTCTTCACTCAATCGTTCAACGTGCCCAAACCATTGGAGTACGCCCCTATCAATTTTTGTGATAAGGTTATCTTTCAATCCTGCCATATTGCGAATCTCTTCGTTTCGCTTTCGGTCGGCTATGGTAACGCCACACATTTTACGAAGAGATCGCATCTCCACTGCATTCAACTTGCTTTTATGCTTCTTCTGGCATACCCAGGTTTCGCTGCCATATAACAAAGTCGGTACCAACCCTGCGTTATGTATTGCAAGACGTGCACTCTTCACCACGCCTTGCCTTTTGACTAATGCATTCAGGGCACCATTGACTTTGTTTCCGGCAGCGACACGCCTATCCACATCTAAATCACATCTTCCATCCCGACTGAAAGCACTCCCCAAGTATACAATTTCATTTACCTGTTCTAGACATATTATATAGAGTACTCGGATACCTAGACGTGCATGTATGAAGAAGTTAGTGAACCTGAAAGAAGCGAAAGAGGTATGTAAGGATCGTGACACTTGGCGATCTGTTCTCTCTGGCTACCCCGTTAGGGATTGTGCGTGAAGATAATTAAGTAAGTAAGTAAAAAAATGATTTATTTTAACTCTTTTTGTTATAATGTATGTATCAAATAAACTTTTTCTTTCTTCCTTTCTTCACACACTTCGATAAGTATTTATTTTCATATTTTCATTTAAATGTATACACTCTTACTTGAAATATGTCATTCTTTAGCATATTGCAAGAACATCTTTGTAAATAGAATATCTTGTAAAGCTTATTGCTTAACCTAAAGACAGAAAATCATGATCTTGATCCACAAGCACCCAACAACTCGTAACTTTCCGCTTATTTTAAAAGTTAAAAACTAATTAATTAGCAAAGATAGGAATATGTTGCTTATTGTCTTCTGAAATGAAATTGTCTTCTTTAGCTATTCTTTATTAACTGCTTATTTATTTAACAGTTTATGTACGCAATCACTTCGATAGGGAAATGGTAAAACATAATTATGTACAAAGGCACTCTTACCTTATATGTAAAAATATTTTCCTTTAGTAAATGTTCTAAATGATTTAAAACTTAAGATTTTAATTAAACATAAACACTCACACCTGTCACCCCGTGGAGCAGAGATAAAGGATTCCCATTGGGGACGATCCTGACACACCTCTCTCGCCTCTTTTACTTTCATATACGTACGCATACATGCTCGTCGCACCCTTACACTTAATTTGCCCCTCTTCAACAAATCGCCATTTCGGTCGATAAACTTTTGTCTTTTTAATTAATAGTGAATATTTTAAGAAGCTTGCACCTTCTGACAAACTTTAGAGCGTGGTCTTGAATCTCTGCAAATGCAGACGAAGAATAGGCTGTTCCATAAAGCGCAGTGTTCTCTAATTTATACCAAATTACAAGTTTGTAGTCAAAGTTATTTACGCAAAATCTCGGTACCAAAGTAAACTTCACGGCATACTCTGTAGATTAATATTATGATTTTCTAGCTTTATTTTCTCTTTACTTTGCTTTGAGCAGAAAATGTTCCTTAACGAACAGCCTTTGTATATCAAAGTCATTGCTAAATAAAATTGATCAAGAACTGAAACTGAGAGCTTGTCGATTTAATTAATTTTCTGCTAAACTAAGACAGGGAGTTGCAAACTAAGAGTATATTATGATATATTACTAATTCAATGTTAGTAATGATCTTTTTAGTATTTTTTACAAACGTAATTTAATTATTTATCTTTAATCTAAGTTCGTTTCAAACGAGCATGCGGAACTCAGACGTCAGAGCACTCCCCGTGGTACATGCGATAGAAAATACAATGGGATGCAACATTCCTACGCAGAGCCAGTGAATCGAGCCGATCAGATTTATTATATTTAGTTAGGCCCAATCTCTCACAAACTAGAGGTTTACGTTTGTGGTTTTACATCTTTTTTCATTAATAATTTTGTACCTGACTGTGATGAGAACGGTTCTTTATGTTCTGTTCTTTCTGCTTGTTCTATTCTGCCTATTCTGTAACACGCCTAAAATAGTTTCTGTTCTTTTCTATTTTATTCTGTTCTGTTCTATTCTATTCTATTCTATTCAAGTTTTTTTTATTCTATTCTATTCTATATCGTTCTATTCCATTTCATTCCATTCCTTTCCATTGCATTGCATCCATTCCACTCCATACCATTCTACTCTATTCTGCTCTAATCTACTTTATTCTGGTCAATTTTGCTCTATTCTACTATCTTCTGCTCTATGCTGTTCTATTCTATTTTATTCTAGTCTATTGTATTATTTTCCATTCCATTCCACTCCATTCCATTATATTCTATTATGTTCTATACCTACCATCCTGGTCTATTTTGTTCTATTCTGTTCTATTATTTTCTATTCTGTTCGATTATGTTGTATTCTGTTCAGCTCTGTTATATTCAATTCTGTTTTATTTTATTCTATTCTATCATTACCATCATCATTACAATGCTGCCCCTCGAAAACCTTTCTACGCCATCGGTTGCCGTTTCTGAGAGCTAAATGGCTGGTTCACTACTACTTCAGTTCACCGAACCGTTGCGCTATGTCCGTTACTCTGGTTCCGCATTATGAAGTCTATCACGAAGACAAACTTCAAGCATGGTCCTCTCCATAGGTTGATGAACGACTCTGAGCTTACTCATACAGCAGTGTATTATAATCACTTCAATAGTTCAAAGCACGATTTGCAATTAAGTACACTGCTTAAAATTGAGTATTTATATCCATTGTTTGCCTTCATGCTCCTTTCTTAATTATGTTTTAAATCGAGTCATTATTTTATAATTTATTTTAACGTAACAAAATGTATATTTAAAAAATAAATTAGCGAAAATATTCCCTTCAATATAAAATGTTACTTTAAAACATTTTGTATGTTATTTGCCATTTATAATTTTTTTAATGGTAAGCCTCGATAATATATTGTACCTTGTAATACTTTGTTAAGTCAACTGCATTACGATATAGATATTGATTAGGCAATGATGATATTGATGTGTGGCGGCGGCTTAATGTCTAGATGCCATCAACCATAGTTCCCGGCCTCTGGTTATTTACGAGGATGGAGGAGGATGTTTGTCTTGTTAGTAAAAAATTTTGTTAAAATTATTTCAGGTCAAATGTTAAATTTTATTAGTTTTTTTTTATGAAAGAGATGGCAAACGAAAACTCAGACCTCAGAGAACCTCAGACCACTCTCCGCGGTAGATGCGATAGAAAATACAAAGGGATGCAACATTCCTACGCAGAGCCAGTGAATCGAGCCGATCAGAAAGAACTCGGTAATCGACGATTCAAACCGCTCTGTGCTGGATGTGGTCAAGTGGAAGGAGCTGGCATTGGGGTGCCCCGGCCTAGATATGAGAACAGTCTTGTATGTGAGGCCGAACTTGCGCTTTGTAAAGTTTCAAGCGATTTACCGGCATGAAATATCTCACTCTGCTGAGCACGCCAAGCTTTTAGAGGCCAATTTGGCCTTCCTCTCCAAGTGACCACAAAACTGCAAGCTATTCGATATGTTGACTTGAGAATTCCGGTGCTAGCTGAGGCAGCAAAGGGAGTGTCTTGAAAATGAGGAGATACGACAAAGGGATTCTTTTTAGCGGTAAACACGCCATCTTGTGTCTTCTGGGGATTGAACTGGACTAGATTTGGTCACCCCCAATCCAAGACACAAGTTTGTCCCCGTACTCGGCGACGTTTTCCCCAGAAAAATTAGCACGGCTGATGTATAAGGCATCAGCAGTGCTGACGTCTGCATAGCAATGAATGTTAACAGTTTGCAACATATCACTGATATGCAGAAGAAACAGCGTTGGTAATAGCACGCAGCCTTGTGGAACACCAGAGTCTATAGACTTGTAATCAGAGCATATACCATAGTACTACCTTGATGCTTCGATCAGCAAGGAGACTGGTGATCTAATTATACAATTTCTCGGGAAGCCCATACGAAAAGAGCTTTGAAAGAAGTGTTTAGTGCCTAACCCGATCGAAGGCCTACGCTATGTCTAAGCTAACGGCCAATGGACTTGGCCTTGGACTCAACTGCCTGCACCCATCTATGAGTCAGGTAGACCAGAAGATCACCAGCTAATCGACCATGACGAAAATCGCGTTGGTGGTCACAAATCAGCTGATGATCCTCAAGGTTCCTCATGAGCTGGCAGTTTATAACGGCCTCCATTATTTTGGCGAACAAGGAGGTGATGACGATAGGCCTGTAGTTAGACGTTACTGAGCGGTCGCCTTTTTTAGGGATCGGGTGGACTTTGGTCCTTGAGAGCAGAAGTACCGGAAATGATGCGTTAAAACCGGTGCTAACTCCAGAGCACACGTCTACAGCGCAATAGGTGTGTCTCCATTAGGCCCAATTGACTTGCTGACGTCCAGGGAAAGGAGTGCTTTGCGTACTGAGCGCTGTGCAGCATTTGACATGGAGCACTCATACCGCCGGATAATCGGTGGTGTGCTCCCCCGTCATCGGGAGTCAAGTTGGACGCCAAGAGAGAACCCAGGAGATCGGCTTTCTCCTTTGCAGCATGGGCCAGTGAGTCGTCCTCTCTGTAATGTAAGAGATGACTGACAGAAATTTCCTTGGACAGCCTTGGTGAGAGACCAAAATTCACGGGTTCCCGAAGTAAGGCGAACTAGTTTCTCGTCAATTCTGCTGATGTGCTCAGACCTTGCCTTGGCAATGACTCTTTTGGAGGACCTGGAGGCGGGATTATATTTTTTTTTAAAAGCGCTGGTGTTTACATCCCGAGACGTTGTTGCGTCATCCCAGGCCTGGTAGCACTCCTGCTAATAGCGTGATGCTATTTTACACGAGCGACAAAACCATGGCTGAGATCTGCCTCCGATGGGCATCACAGAAAAAGTCCCATACCCTGAAGTACCACATCACCAACAGAATCAGCAACAACGCAGGGATAGTCCGGCTTAAGAAGCAATCCCGCCCCAAAGGTAGGATGCAAAAAAGACCGCATCCTGCAGAATGCAACCGCGATGTAAATGTGACTGACACCACAATCCGGACAAGGCAATGATCCGACGAGCCTAGAGGGTTGTCGGTGGAAATCTGATGTCTGTCCGAATGAGAAGTCAGCAGAAGGTCCAACAGGGACGGTGTATGATCTTTCATATCTGGGATCCGCGTAGGTGAAGTAACCAGTTGTGTCAGACCATATTCCAACGCAACGTCATAAATAGATCTCCTGCATGATTGTTTGAATGTGAACCGAGCCATTAGGGGTGGGCGTGGTCATTAAAATCGCCAAGGATCAGGATCTCTGCGGATGGGATCCGCTGATGCACAGAATCTGTAGCCATTTGGACGTGGTCGATGGGTCAGTTTGTTTCGGTATTACCGATATGGGACTTATATAGGCAACCGTAGACGTAGCGATGGTCGTCGCTGTCTACGCGCAGCCATAGGATGGACAGCTCTGACTAAGACTGCCGAGGCGTCGAAAAAAGATGTCCTCTCTGAAGTATACGAAAACTCCAGCCCGAGGCACCCCGTACCCTTGGTAGGAGAGATATAAAGTATCCATTGGAGAGCACACCTGAGTCTCCTTTAAAAAGAGCAAGGCCGGCTTCGCCGTCTCCAGATTGTAGTGGACAGCGATAAGGTTGGTAAGAAGTCCCCTGATAAAAATTCACGGAAAGCGTGGCAGTGGTGTTGTTGCTCCGCTTGCCCCGAGCAGTTTTAGTTGCGAGCGGAATTATGCCTCCCCCCGGAATACGCAGGGCAGCTTTGAGCACTGACGTTTAAGGAGAATAGGATGACTTGGTCGTATCAATGGTCGGTCAATTCTCCGTCACCAGGGGTGCTCGTTTATTGATTCTGCTACCATGTTAAGTGGGGAGGGAGGGGGGGGGATTGGGCCTCCGACCAACTGCACTTACCAAACGAAACGCAAAAATAAATCTCTACTTCACGCTGGTATTCTGTAAAGGCCCTTCCGTGCGACATCGAAAGCTACCATTGTTAATAATTTTAAAACTGTTATAGTGTAAATAAACACATCAACATAATTTAAGAATACCTTAATCCTAAACTATTTACGACTTTATAGTTTAAAATCTGTTCAGTTTTCATAAAAACTTTATTTACAGATTAAAACCTCTTTTATTATATTTTTAAAATTTAAGAAATGTAAATAGAAAAAGCTAAATACGGTTGATACGGTGATATCGGCGGCAAAGTTGTTAGTAATTCGTTATGTCAAGGAAATTTAAAGTTGTTCTACTGATATTAATTAATGAAAAGGGACAGATTTTTTTATTTTAACGTGCCGTGCTAAACGGTGATATCAAGGTTTTGGTCAAGTTATTGCAGTATTGGGGATATGGCTGAACGACACACGGGTAGGTATCTTATTACTGCGTAGAGACAGGATCGATTTCTCTAAATGACCGCCAAAAGACAACCCCATATCACAGTGATGCAACTACTACAAAGGCTCCAGGAGGACTACCAGCAAACCATGCGAAGGAGGTTGCATGAAGTTGGTCTTCATGCTCGAAGACTGCTATGTGTTCCAGCATTGCGACGTGACAGTCGCAGTCGACGGCTTTCGTCGGTTCGGGAGAATTTACCATGAAGTGACGAACAATGAGCTTTGGTGATGTTAACCGATGAGTCTCGTT
The DNA here is from genome assembly GCA_036936625.1 of Parnassius smintheus behrii. NCBI lineage: Eukaryota > Metazoa > Arthropoda > Insecta > Lepidoptera > Papilionidae > Parnassius > Parnassius smintheus. Next base: position 4,969,491 of record JAUPFT010000016.1, read on the forward strand.
TTGAGTTCCATCGGGATTCACGAAAAACACGCGTTTGGAGAACTCCAGAAAGATTTAGCCGTCTACGGCACCTTCAGGAGGTCCACTAATTCTAAGGCCACACCACAATTGTCCCAAGGCGGGATAATTATTGTGTGGCAGGAATTCGTCCTGGTGGAGGAACCCAGCTCGTTTGTATCCAAAGCAGCAGCATGACTGCACAAAAATACCACGAGGAGGTAGTAGAGCCTGTTATTGTCCCATAGAGAATCCAAATGGGCCAGGAATTTCTACTCATGCACGATAATGCTCCTTCCTATACGGCGCTGGTGGTGTCAGCCGCTTTCTGAGAAATCCTATCGAGCATGCCTGGGACATGTTACTACGAAAAGCTTTGCGAGATTACCCGTCAAATTTCACGATTTGAAACCACTTTACGAACACTTGCAAAGAACATAAGACCTCATACTATAGCATGACATTGACAATTTAACTTTAAGTATGAACAATCGATGTCGATGTGGCAACACTATTAATAATTACATTTTATAAGATTTTTTAATTTTAATTAAAATTAATAGTTTTATAAGAAGGACATGAAGTTTTTTTATCGTACTAATTTTCTACGGCGATTAAAAAAATTTACATTTTTATTCCAAACAAAAAAATTACGAAATGTTTTTGATTTTTTATTAAAGACCTTAAATGAACCTATCCTTTTTCCACATACTATATCAGAAAATTCTACATTGTATTTTAGATATTTGATGAAATATAAAATATCCCTAGTTTCTGTTGATGTATTTAAATTGCTACATAAAATCAGTTTGGTTTTACAAGGGATCGCTCGACAATTGACGTCGCTATTCAACTAATTAAACATAATTTCTGCGTGTGGGAGATTTCAGAAGTTATTTTCGAAATATTTAATTCTTCTTTAAATTAAAATCTTTCCAAGGCCTGTGTTTACAATGACTCGACATTGATCAGGAAGCTTTGTGGTGTAAAGAACATAGCACTTAAACTTATTTTCTCGTATTTAAGTAACAATACCCCAAACACCCAAGCTTTTTGACCCCTTTTTGTTCTTTGTTTAAGTTAATGACTTACCTTCCCTAGCAGAGAATAACTGCAGATACTTGGTTTGTATTAACTTTACCGAAATTAGTACTTTGGTTAAACGTCAACAATATACTTTTGAACTAGTTGTATTAAATTCACAATTACCGTAGATATTATATATATATATATATATATATATATATATATATATATATATATATATATATATATATAGAAGTACCCTTAACCGACGAGCATGTATGCGTAGATATATGGATGTAAAGGAGGCGAAAGAGGTATGTCAGGATCGTGCCAAATGGAAGTCCGTAGTCTCTGCCTACCCCTCTGGGTGACAGGCGTGAGTATTTATGTATGTATATGTATATATATACATATATATATATATATATATATATATATATATATATATATATATATATATATATATATATATATATATATATATATATATATATATATAGAACAATGTCGTATGGAATCATGCAATCTTGTACTATTCAAAATTGTTTCACTAATAGCGATGAGAGTTGAATAAATTTATTTTCTTTCGAGTAGACCTAACTATTTCCTTTTTGATAAAATAAATAATACTCCCTACACATAGTAAAGACTTACGTCTCAACTAAAAGAGACATATTTGCAAAATTTTATTGGTAACCACTACTTTATCTAAATTTGAATTTAAAAAGTTGAGTCGAAGGTAATGGTACATAGATATTTTTAAAGTCAGTTTATACTAAATCTATGTTTTGGAAAGCGAATTAAAATTTCATCTCCTATTTTATTCTCAGACGACATTCTGGCTCCTGTAAGGTCGAGACTCTTGAAGGCCTTTCTCAAAAGCATCTTTCGGTTAATCCTTCTCAAAATTTACCGCTGCCTCTCACTGCTTCTATGCAAAACTTCACTTAACTCCTAGGTGCCCCGTTGTTTTTTGATAGCATTGAACTTGTTTAAAAACAAAATATGTCGATAAATTGTATACCTTATACCCTCATATTGCCCTTACTATTTTTAATTTATATATTACTCCGCTCGAGTCAAGTCTGTAAATGATACCTATAAAATTTGAATGTAAGGATGTAAAAAATCTTGCATTGCCCGCTTTGTTTTGCCGTCTCGGCTTACTGAATGATGTCATCCAAAGAGCTTTTGTGTCTAAAAATGTTTTCTCGGTTTTAAAACCTTGTAGAATATTTTGAGACGATGTCAGGAGTCCCGACGATAGAGAGTTAGAACCCTAGTGTGGGATACTATGTGTGTGGACACTTTAGCGGTCTTTCATCTCAGGTGTACCTTACTTAGTGCTGGGGTGGTATCAGAAACAGCTGAACAGTGAGTCTCTAAAAGATGTATGCGGCAACTTTCATAAAAGAATTGTATCCACGATTTGACGTCGTCGAAGATGATAAAACGGCTGGATCTCTTCTCGCTCAAAGGATTAGTATAATATACTATACCGCTGGGAGTAGGACTCTATAAAAGTTAAGATTTTTTTTTTATAATCATAATATATATTGTATATTTTAAAGCTATGTCGTAATGAACACTTTTTGGTCGTATCGGATGGCCGTCCTGTCGGACTTTGAGAGTGAAGTGCTTGTTCTGCACGGATGGCTAATCTCCGTGATACCAGTCATCGTAGAATTCTGCGTGTAAGACTTTATTATTAACAGAGTTCTTATTATTCAAAAAAAAAACTTTTTGTTTATTTCTAGATCCGTTTCTTAGAGTCATGGTAAATCAGGGGCTAAATGCTCTCCGTAAATTTCACATTACGTGAGCAGCCCCGTCAGAAACAATGAAATTGTAAATTGCAATTTTTAGTGCTGATTTACTTGTGCTCGGCGGTGAAAGAAAACATCGTGAGAAAACCTGCTTGTCCAAGAAATAAGAAAATAAATATTTCTAAGACATGTGAAGTTTCCCAACACGCATTATACAGTGAGAACATTTCCTTGCCCTCAAACCCTCTCAGAAATGAGAGGAGGCCTGTGCCCAGCTGTGGAATGTATATAGGCTATATATTTAACTTGTATGTGCAGATTGCTTCACTGTTAATACATTCAGTTGCTGCTGATGACAATCAAACTCTTTTGAAATAGAAACACAAAAAATAACAACTAATATTAGATGGTTCAATTTAAAGTCTTTCTATTTTTAATGAAACTTTTTCCCCATAACTATCGAAAAGAGAATTTTTCCTTTTCGACAGTGACGTGTTGTTGGCTGGCGGTAGGTTTGCCGTTTAGTCAGACTAAATTATTTTACTTTAAAAATAAATTGGAATATATCGTAGCTTTTCACACTGTAATTTCTTTTTCAGAGGCCGCATCTGGGCGTGACCTGACGACGATAATATTAAATTAGTTTTTTAATCATATTATCTTGCTTAAATGTCCAACATATTAATGGAAAGCTCGTTATTAGATACGCAATTTACTTAATGAAAACTTTTTGCGCGGAAATCCGCCATAGCCTTTAACACTAAGACTTATCTGTGGGGTGAAATCATCAAAAAAGCTCGCGGTAATAAATACCGCCTTAGTAAAATTATTGTAGCCTTCGCGGAAGTTAAAAGTGCTCAAACACAGGTAATACGTGTAAAAAATAATGTAAGAAAACGTGCTCATCTATGCATAGAAACAAATGGATTCCATTTTGAGGTACCTTAGTTGTAAATAGTAAATTCCAATTTTTTAATACGCCGTAATAATGACAGTCGTCGGTTACGTCATTGATAAGCAAAAAAAGGTCCTATAACTTTTTACGATAACGTTAATATTTGCGACGTTATGAATTTTTAAATGTTTAAAAATCCTTAATTCAGATAGTTTTAACTCATTAAAAATATCATCATCATCATCATCATTACAGCCCTTCACAAGTCCACTGCTCAACGTAGGCCTCCCCCAAGGTATGCCACAAAGCACGGTCCTGAGCCACCTATGTCCATCGATTTACCAGGTCGTCACACCATCTACTGGAGGGTCGCCCTACACTACGCCTACCGGTACGAGGCTAGCACTCGAGAACCCATTCTCCCCATAGGTTGTCACTTCAGCTTACTAATCCGAATAAAACAGAAAAGATTGTTTTTATAACATTTGATGAAATTGAAATAAAAATATTTGTATTTCATCAAAGAATATTTGTTTCTCATCTCTCATCTCATCATCTCAATTATAAATTGAGGTGGAATATTTTCCGTCACTCACGCACCGATTCTTTTTATGTATGTATATATGTAATTTAAAGTTTATACAAATCTGTTTGTTTGTATAAGTTTGTTATTATTAGACCAGTAGTCCATATCGCCTGTAATGGACAAGGGGATAAATGCTTTTAATATCACTAATCAAACAGCTGGCATTCACAAACGTTTTCAAACGTACATATTCCAATAACTCGAACGTGCTCATCAAATATCTCATTACGAAAGCGCGAAACTATCGATGCATTAATTAAAATTGAAATTGCGACGGGAGTGAGGGAGTTCATTATGTTTCTGCTTAAATTGATTCTCCTCCCTCTGGGGAAACTATGGGGGAGCCCTATGTACAATAGTGCACTTTTGATAGCATATTACGGTAGTGATAACGATGTACAAGTCAATTAAAAATTAACAAAACCTCAATTTGCGGCTTAGTTTATTACGATGAAAAAGAGTGTTATTACAATTGAGTTAAATGGTGAAAATTTGTATTTATACATACACAACAGTTTGAACAATTTACGGAGAAAATATTTATGACGTGAAATGTGATTAATGATATTCTAAACTTTTGTCAATGTTACGTAATCATTCACGAAATCAAGCCCTCAAGTCACAAAACGCTATCCCAAGTACAGCGTCTTGAGAAGCTGATCTTGGTAACTGAGATACTGATTTTATGTGTTTATTAATTACAACAAAATATATAACAAAATAGTAACGACAACGTATATAAATAAAGACAATAGAAATGAATTAGCGTTTGATTACTTCTAAAACCTATGTCGCTACCTGCAGCCGTATCATAAACGTACACAATGCACAATGATACCTAACGTTTCACATTACATTGCTTGGCGAGTTTGACAGCGTCGCGTGCGTCGAGTATTACGGTAGAACAAAAGCGGCAATAATAATTGTCAATACTAAAGTAATAAATTAAAGTTTACAAAGGTAAATATCATAGTAAAATATTCATCTAGATGTAAATTAGTTACAACAATGATAATTAGTAAATAATTAACTTACTGATGAAATTTTATGCCTCAATGAGATTTTACTACTTTTTTTTTTATATTATGCTGCAGTTCACCATAAATTCACGTACGACGTTCCCCGCGCAACTAAATCACGAAATGGTGAATCATTTCGTCAACACATAATTTCACGCGTCTTCTATTGTCTTATTTTTAAGATTTCTGTGATACGGACCTTATATTCAGTATTATACTGTCATATTAAGGGTTAGTGCGGGTATTCTACACGGTGGTAACAGTTTTTATGTTCAGATGTGCATCATAATTCGTGAGGTTATTCATTCATTAATTTATTAAAGCCCTACACAAGTCCACTGCTGAACGTAGGCCTCCTCCAACGAATTCCAAACAAAGCAGTCCCGAGCCACCTGCATCCATCGGCTTCCTGCATATCTTACTAGTTGGTCACTCAATCTAATGGGGGTGATCTTACACTTTGCTTACCTGTAAGAGGTTGCCACTCGAAAACCTTTTTTTCCCCATCAGGTGTCGGTATCTCGAGTTATATGGCCGACCTATTGTCACTTCAGCTTAATAATCCGTTGGGCTATATCAGTTACACTGTTTTTATTGTGGATATTCTCATTTCTAAGTATCCGAGCATAGTCCTCATTACCTATAGACCTTGACCTTCCACATACGGCCGTCCTTGGGATAGGAATAGGATGAAATATTCTGTCAGTGCGTATTATCTGTCATGAAATATATAAATTACAACCAGCAGCCACGTGTGGAAGTCATGGTTTTGTTCTTCTAATGACTAGGCTGCACTCATCTCTGTAATTTCAACATTTGTCTCCTCGCGATATATGTGGACAAGCTTTTTTTATAGAATAAGGGATACAAAAAAGCACACAGTTCACCTCATATAGTAAGTGGTTGCTGAGACCCATTGATATCTACATTTATCCTCGCTTAAGAATCAAAATTCAGATGCATTGTCACTCCTGAGGACTAAGATGGAATGCCACGTTACCATACCAAACACAGCAGCATTAAGCTGCTATTTTACCCTGGTATTCTTTGAGAGCCTAGTCTTTCCCCGGTCTGACATTCTCATTCTTTCTGCACCTATAGTCAAAAGTTTAAAAACGTGTTAATTCTTGTTCCCGCTTCCAAAAATATGTGCGATAGCTCATTCGATTCGGAATCTAGAAATGTCGGAAGTCTAGAAATTAAAGGTATCTCGAAGATTAATTAGCGCATAAAAATGCAATTGTTAATGACATAATAAGAATAAAGAAGGAGAAAATTTTCAATAAAAAACACAACTTTCGGAATTCGATCTCCATCATTTATAATTTTTATTTAAAGCTGAAAATAGAATCGCCGCTGAAGGCAGTATATCATTTAAAATACATTTTTAGTATGAAATATTAATTTATAAATTTGAAAAAATTATGATGTCATCAAATTATTTGGATAAATAATTTGATGACATCATAATTACCCGTTGGGAAAAAATAATTATGTCGATTTTTCAACAAGTTATACCATTATTAATTAACACTTTTTTCCAATCTCTGTTTTTACAAAAGTCGACGTAAAGGTTTAAATAATTGACCTATAACTTTTTTACTTTTTGGAGTCCTGCTTATACTTAACAAGATCACTTGATAAAAGTTTATTAACGTTTTATATTTTGTTTGTTATATTTTTTTAAAGGAACAAATAGTTAAATATTCAAAAAAAATTGTAAATAATTTTTTTTCTCAAATGTAATTATATTGCTGTTTTTGCATAAAGTAGGGAAGATGAAAAGTATTTAGCTGTCAAAGTAGGACAGTTAATAAAGGGTTAACAATAATTTCATTTTCTTAATCAAGCAGTTACTTATATATATTTAGTATTTATATCAATATAATAGTATCAATAGATATTTATATGTTTAGTAACATAATTAAACACTCACTTTTCTCCCGTAGCCCAAAACTCATCATCACCTGGAAAACAAGTAAGAAAATCATGGTATCGGACTTCTAAAACTGGAGATGCTGGACAACAAAAAAACTCAATTATATATCAATTAGCACGGGCAATCCCAATAGTCTCTGACTGTAGGTTTAGTAAAACTTATGCAGGAAGTAAGGCATTCGAGAGTGAGGCATACCGAAGAACATCACCCCCATCGCCAGCCCCACACGACCCCGACGAAGATAGTCGTCGTCATTCTTTCAAATTATTTACTTTGAGAAAAACTTGTAAATGGCAAGATTTATCTCCGACCAGTGAAGACAGGTTTCGGATATATTCTTCGAGGACTAATATCTATGACAACTGCTATGAGTCTGAAGAGCCACGTGGACGGCTTTATAGATCTGATCCTAACAATATTTCAGAATATCCCGATTACCACAGTCATCTAGATCAGTACAATCAATTTCAACACAAACAACGATCAAGAATGAACTCGTTCGAAGAATACGAAAGGAAAATTGTAACTGAGTTTTGTCAACTGCTGGAGAAGTCGAAACAGCATTTTAACGGCTTAAGGTTAGTGTTGTTAATGTAGGAACGGAGTATGAGACGATGGATGTGTGTTACGCATAGATTTTTTTTTATAGAAGAGGGGGCAAACGAGCATGCGGCTCACCTGATGTTAAGTGACTACCGCCGCCCATGATCAACCGCAACACCAGGAGAATTGCGGGTGCGTTGCCGGCCCTTAAGAAAGGAGTAAGCTCTATTCTTGAAGGTCCCCAGGTCGTATCGGTCCGGAAAAATCGCCGGTGGTAAACTATTCCACAGAGAGGTTGTACGTGGAAGAAAACTCCTTGTGAAACGTACAGTGGTGGACCGCCAAGCATCCAGATGGTGTTGATGGTATCGGGACGTTTGCCGTGTAGTGCGTTCACGAAATTTGGCGGCTGGGATTAATCCGAACAATTCCTCAGAGCACTCCCCGTGATAGATGCGATAAAATACGCAAAGAGATGCAACATCTCTTCGCAGCGCCAGTGAATCGAGCCGATCGGAAAGCACTCGGTCGTCGACGATTCGAGCCGCTCTGCGCTGGATGCGGTCAAGTGGAAGGAGCTGGTACTGGGGAGCCCCAGCCCAGAGATGGGAACAGTATTCCATGTGCGGCCGAACCTGCGCCTTGTAAAGTTGCAGGCGGTGTGCCGGCATGAAATACTGTCCCGCTCTGCTGAGCACGCCAAGCTTTTTAGAGGCCAATTTGGCCTTCCCTTCCAAGTGACCACGAAACTGCACGTCACTCGATATGTCGACGCCGAGGATTCCGATACTGGCTGAGGCAACAAGGGGAGTGTCTTGAAACTGAGGGGATACGACAAAGGGGTTCTTTTTAGCGGTTAACGCGCAAACTTGTGTCTTCTGGGGGTTAAACTGGACTAGATTTAGTCGTCCCCAATTCGAGACTCTGTTCAGCAAAGACTCGACTTCAGACACAAGTTTGTCCCGGCACTCGGAGACGTTTTCCCGAGAAATATTGGCTCGGCCGGTGTAAAGAGCATCACCAGTGCTGTCGTCCGCATAGCAATGAATGTTACGGGTATGCAACATATCATTGATATGCAGAAGAAACAGCGTTGGCGATAGCACGCAGCCCTGTGGAACACCAGCATTAATAGGCTTGCAATCGGAGCTTGCACCGTCTACAACGACCTTGATGCTCCGATCTGCAAGAAAGCTGGTGATCCAATCGCACAATTTTTCGGGAAGCCCATAGGAAGGGAGCTTCGAAAGAAGCGCTTTGTGCCAAACCCGATCAAAGGCCTTCGCAATGTCCAAACTAACGACCAATGCCTCCCCCTTGAACTCTACTGCCTCCGCCCATCTGTGAGTGAGGTAGACCAGAAGATCACCAGCTGACCGACCACGGCGAAAACCGTATTGGCGGTCACTAATCAGCTGGTGATCCTCAAGGTACCTCATGAGCTGGCAGTTTACAATGGACTCCATTGTTTTGGAGAACAAGGAGGTGATGGCGATTGGCCGGTAGTTGGACGGGTCTGAGCGGTCGCCTTTTTTAGGGATCGGGTGGACGAAAGCCGTCTTCCATGATTTTTGGACTACGCCTAGGGAGTAGGAGTACCGGAAAAGACGCGTTAAAACCGGTGCCAGCTCTGGAGCATACGTCCTCAGCACAATTGGGGGGACTCCGTCAGGCCCACTCGACTTGTGGATGTCCAGGGAGAGGAGTGCTTTGCGAACCGAGCGCTGTGTGAACTGCACTTCCGGCATGGAGCACTCACACCGCGGGATGGTCGGCGGCGTACTCCCCCCGTCATCGAGAGTCGAATTAGACGCAAAGAAAGAGCCTAGAAGATCGGCTTTCTCCTTTGCAGTATGGGCCAGTGAGTCGTCCTCCCTGTGCAGAGATGGAAGTGATGGCTGACAGAAATTCCCCTGGACAGCCTTGGCGAGAGACCAGAATGCACGGGTTCCAGAAGGAAGGCGAACTAGTTTCTCGCCAATTCTGCCTATGTGCTCTGACTTTGCCTTGGCAATGACTCTTTTGAAGGACCTAGAGGCGGAATTATACTTCTTTTTTAGAGCGCTGGTGTTTACATCCCGGGACGCTGATGCATCAACCCAGGCTTGGTAGCACTCCTGCTTATAGCATGATGCTATTTTACAGGAGCGACCAAACCATGGCTGAGATTTCCAATCCAATCCAATCCAATGGGCACCACAGAGGAAGGAATAAAAGTTCCATACCCTGAAGTACCACATCAGTAACAGAATCCGCAACAACGTTGGGATCATCCGGCGAGAAGCAAACCCGCCCCCAAGGGTAGGATGCAAAGAAAGACCGCATCCCATCCCAATCGGCTGACCTATAGTGCCAAACACGGCGGCAGCCTGCAGAATGCAACCGCGATTTCAGCGTGAGTGGCACAACACTCCGGACCAGACAATGGTCCGAGGAGCCTAAAGGGGCGTCGACGGAAATCTGATATCCGTCCGGGTGAGAGGTCAGCAGAAGGTCCAACAGGGAAGGCGCATGATCCTCCACATCTGGAATCCGCGTAGGCGAAGTAACCAGTTGTGTCAGACCATATGCCAAGGCAAAATCATGAACAGATCTCCCCGCATGATCGGTTAAACGTGAACCAAGCCATTCGGCGTGATGGGCGTTAAAGTCGCCGAGGATCACGATCTCTGCGGAGGGGATCTGCTGTAGCAACGAATCTGCAGCCATTTGGACGTGGTTGAAGAGTCGGTCTGTTTCGGCATTACCGCTATGGGACCTATAGAGGCACCCGTAGACGCGCGGATGGTCGTCGCTGTCTACGCGTAGCCAAAGGATGGACAGGTCCGAACCTTCAAGTCTGCCGAGGCGCCGAGAAGAGATGTCCTCTCTGACGTAAACGCAAACTCCAGCCCGAGGCACAAAGGAGTGTTCCAGTTTGTACCCCGGGTAGGAGAGATACGAGACATCAGCCGGAGAGGACACCTGCGTCTCGGTCAGAAAGAGCAGAGTCGGCCTCGCCGTCTCGAGATGGTAGTGGACGGCGTTTAGGTTTGAGTGAAGTCCCCTGATATTGCAGAAATTAATTAGATTAAATTAAAATAGATTGTTATAGATAAATAAAACATGATTAATTTACTTTTAGGTATAAAACAGGCCTTCCATTTTAACTCTATACTCTAGACATAAGACAGAACGGAGGTAAAAACATAAGATAAACGTAGTGATTAAATTCTCTTTGCGTTAAATTCTCTTTGCGTAAGACGTAGAACATCATTATTACTACGAGTATTACGTATCAAGCAGTTTTATTCTATTTAACATACTATATATTAAAAATAAGTAAATTAAGTGGGAATAACGTTTATTTCAAGACCTATTCCTATACCAATATATATGAAGATATACTTTAACTATTTAACAACTGTCGTTTCTTATATTTTCGTGGATTTATCGGGTTTGATTTTTTAATTATTTTGAAATTCCGTTGTTTTTGTTGCGTCACTACCCACAGATCTTAATATCCTTTCACTGAGGTATTGAACAAGATGAAGATGATATGCCTCGTTACCAGTAAAAACAGAGTCTTAAAATACCACATCTAATTATATTTATATTCACTATATTTTATATGAGGAGTATAAAAAGTTAATTGGAATCTAATTATTTATTAGAACAAAGCAAAAGCTTTTTAGTAACATAATCCACAATGCAAAACTCCTCTTAATAAAACTTTCATTTTCATCACTGTAATTTGCTATTTTAATGCAGTAAAGCAGTTTAGTAATATTTCCTCAGGGCAAACAAAGTTTGTTTGCTAAAACTAACGCAGTGTTCTGAAAGTCTAGAATAATCCCTGTTTGATATTCAATACATTCATTGAAGACTGTCAGTAAACAAGTTTTCATTCAATGTTCCTCCTCTTAAAAAATGCTTAACATTAATTAATTTGAAAATAGAATTAACAATCGCTAATTTCTGGGGAAATCCACACTACAAATTGTTTTTTTTTATTGACCGCAGTGGCCTATCCAAATTTCACTGGTGCACAAAGATGTCCCCAGTAGATTTCCTCGAACAGTAATTTTCCTTAATTACCAGGCTTGAATTGAGGTTAAGCAATCGCAGTTTTTTGTTTTAATTTTGAGTTATTATCAGGGGAATGTTGCTATCCATGCCTGTTTCGTTATTCTCTGTTGCCTTTTAATACACCCACGAAATGATAGATGATTATTTTTCTCTTACGTCGCCACTACACTGTGAAAAAATTGTTTGTTTTTATGCAATATCAAAAGTTGTAATTTTTTATTACTTAAGACATTATTATGGTATATATTTACTTGAATTGTTTTATCATCATGCAGGGAGCTACCGCAATATGGTCTTAAACAATGGCATTCATATTTCGGACAAACGTTCGACGTTTACACAAAACTGTGGAAATTCCAACAACAGCATCGAGGCATTCTGAACAGCAAATACGGATTGCAACGTTGGCAAATTGGAGAAATAGCATCGAAAATCGGACAACTCTACTATCACTTTTAGTATGTACTCGTATATGCATATTTGGTTGAGCATAGTGACGCTAATATTAGATTAGATCTGCGATTAATTTTATCATCTTTCGTATAATAGATTTCCGCAGGATGAAAGGAAAATTATCCTAGTATATTTAGATTAATTCAAAAAATGGGAATTCTTCAAAATTTTATGACTTTATAGGTGTTCTAACTATTCCTATTTTAGTTGATTTCATAAAAATGGAGGCGTATTACTGTCTGCATTCTTTTTCATATATGTAACGATATAACTTCTACATTAGTCGAAATTATTTAAATTAAAGGAATATTTTTCAATAACGAAATTACTTTACAAATCGTTAAAACTAAAAAGTGAGCAGTTAAAAAAGGATAGTGCAGAAATAGATCTTCTCTACTCTCCTTACCGAATATCTGGAGGTTTAGAATTCTACACTCACTTCTTTGAATGTACGTTTATTTTTTACTCTATTTGTATATTTGTGACATTTTTTCGTCCAATAATCATGAATAATTTTTATTTGCTTTAAACCAGCCTACGCTCAAGCGATACTGGATACCTCATTGAAGCATTTTCCTTTTACTCCGCAATACGTGCTCGCAGCTACTACACACAGGCCTGCAAAGAAGATAAGTGCGATCTAATGATAAAAAAGTTGCGGTATTACGCCCGCTTCATTGTAGTCTGCCTCCTACTCAAAAAACTGAATGTAGTACGAGATCTGAGTAAAGAACTGGAAAAACAGGTCATTGAGTATGGTAAGACATATGACCCAGAAGACCAAAAAGAATGGACAGATGTATTGGATGAAGTTAAAGCTTTTATCATCGCTGAATGTGTGGTATCTGTTATTCATCCTGAAAACTATACCGTTGTACTATCCCACAGGTATTATTTTTAAACTATAAGACTTTATTTTTAATTCTTTGCATAATTTTGTAAGATAATGCTATTAACAATCGGGGAAAAGGTTTTTTCGTATTTTTCTTTGCTTATACTGTTTGTACCTGGCTGGTTTTAATATCAATTTAATATCAACCTATAGGATAAAAAGGAATTAAAGGAAAAACGAAAATTATAAAAAAAAACACTTTCTCCGCCATTTTTCAATTGTTTTTCTGTCTGCCAAAATGAGTGAATTAGTGAGTCATTGAGATATTATGTACTACGTACTAGAGGCGACACTGCATTCAGCTACCCTGTTCCACTCAACTGCGGTGCATACACCGCACTTTAATCAGTCACTCGCTAGGCGCTTGTAGAGTTATCACGTGTTGTGTTGATTTTAAAAAAATCTCTTGATAAAAATATGCCGTCGTGTGTACTTAGATATTTCACAAATAATTTAAGAAATGTCAGTAAAAACCAAGGAATTACTTTTTATCGGTTAATAAGTACTTAATCAATAAAAAAAGTATTATAGATTAATAATAAAACAAATTATTCCTAAGATGCCATCTCGTGTCATGGAATATAGATTATGAAATTAATATGTTCAGATGCGACATTTCTGTGGGTACTTAAGTATAGGACGAATATATTATTATACACATTTTTGTAGAAACATATATAATTTATTATAATTAGGCTAAATCTGATTAAAACTACTTTTACGGATTTTATCGCGTTTATTTTTACTTTTTATTTACTTTCATTTTTAATTCCCGACGTTTCGGGCGCTTTCCAGCACCCATGGTCACGGGGGACTGAGATGACTGACGTCCCGATGTCATTGTTAAACCCGGAGTACCTTCAGCTTTTTTAATTTTTGTTTATGATCCGATCTATGCAAAATGAACTGACTATGTCCTGAGGTCTTGCAGTGGTATGCTTGGGTTTAGTTTTAATTTTATTGATTATAGGGTCCCAAGCAGGTGGTAGTAACCAGCCTCCTTCTCTATTGAAATTAGGATGTTTTTTAATTTCAATAGCCTCACGTATCATCCTTGGTAGGAATCGGTGTTCTTTCGCGAGGATTTGTGGTCTATCAAATCTGATGTAAAGACGAAACTTTTTCCCCGACCTTACATTATTGTTATCTATATATATATATATATATATATATATATATATATATATATATATATATATATATATATCAGACCAGTTCTGGCGCACTGAGTCAAAAGTGGTTTAAGTACGACGTTCGTCGACTCACGATCCTAAAAAAAAAAAAAAAAAAAAAGGTTTTGGCATGCTCTGATCACGATCCATTTTTGCGTAGGATGCACGGTTCCGGAGATTGTCCTTATTTATTTCCATTGTCATTGTCCTTATCTACTTATCTATTGTTGATTGACTACCGTCATTATCTATTATTCATCGGCGTGTGGGTCGGCTTATGCTATTGTATTATACTCCTTTGTTCCTATCTACAACACTAATCTGAATCATCAATAAAACACATTACCTAATTTTGTTAAAATTTTTATTTATAAAATACAAAATCTTATTACTTATTATCTTTAAAATAGGATCGAAACATCTCATCCACTAACATATCGTTATATGTTAGTGGATGGATATCATATATGTTTATCAGTTGTCTAGTACCCATAACACAAGCTCTGCTTAGCTTGGGACTAGATGGCGTTGTGTGATAGTTGTGGAATATTATTTTTATTATTATTATTATTTAGTGTTAACAAATTATATTTAAATATTTTGTGTGTGTATATGATTAAGCCGTGGTAGCTCAGATGGTTAGCGCAAGCTGTAAATTTTACAGTACGTAACGCGGGTTCGATCCCCGCCGCCACCAATTAAATTGTTAATTGCAATTTTAAGTGTTTATTCTATTGACACACTTACTTTTCTTTCTGTTATTTTCTTACGTGTGTATGATTTAGTGTTAACAAATTATATTTAAATATTGTGTGTGTATATGATTAAGCCGTAGTAGCTCAGATGGTTAGCGCAAGCTGTAAATTTTACAGTACGTAACGCGGGTTCGATCCCCGCCGACACCAATTAAATTGTTAATTGCAATTTTAAGTGTTTATTCTATTGACACACTTACTTTTATTTCTGTTATTTTCTTACGTGTGTATGATTTAGTGTTAACAAATTATATTTAAATATTGTGTGTGTATATGATTAAGCCGTGGTAGCTCAGATGGTTAGCGCAAGCTGTAAATTTAACAGTACGCGACCCAGGTTCGAACCCCGCCGACACCACTTAAATTGTTAATTGCAATTTTAAGTGCTGATTTACCACGTGCTCGGCGGTGAAGGAAAACATCGTGAGGAAACCTGCATGTCTGAGAAAATTTCGAAGGCATGTGAAGTTCGCCAACACGCATTGAGACCGCGCCGCGGACATTTCCTAGCCATAAATACAAAGACAATAGCAGAAAGTAAAAAGTTAAAAAATACTTTTTTAACAATGACAGTCATTAGTTGATCATTAGTGAATGTGATTCTGTTTTCTTAAATTACAGGAAGAAAAGAGCAGTAGGAAGAAATGGGATGATGGGAAGTAAAAGAATGAATTGTTATGTGAAGTTTGTTGGAACAAACATATTTTAGTCACGTGTAAATACTTTTAACATTTTGGTTCAAAATGACACAAAATCTAAAAAATATTAGATACATCATCGACATGGACGGATTTTACATTACATATCCTCATAAACATTTTCAATGTAGAGAAATGGATCTATTCTAGACGTAAAACTATCTAATAAAAATGATTCATTTATCGATCATTATTTGTTTCGGCCAAGTTATCCTTTCAATTATTTGTCGCCAAAAGACAAAAAAACTGTTCGTTATTGTGAAATACACGTGCACGGCATTCCATATTTTGATGTGACCGAAGAATTAAAATGTGCCTATAAACAAGAGAACATCATTCCCATACTAAATTGGTATATTAGAAATTTGTGCAAAGACGAAGTGATCGCATACAAAGGTGGTTCAACAGAAAAATAATTTTTAAAAATGTTGACGACGAATGATAGAATTTTTAATATTGAAGAATACAAATGTCCAAAATACAATGATTTGGTAAATGTCATAAATTTAAACAAACGTTATGTGTGTAATAATCATATATTTGCAAAAAATAAACACAAAATTTTACATTGTTCTTGTGACGAAGTGTGGGTTTTTTACAAGTGGTTATTACTTGAAAATAAAATTTTAAATTAATCATAAATTTTGTTTGATTTCCCAAAAACATTAGTTATAGTATACTATATAATACAAAATTGGTTAAACAGAAAAACAATTTTTAAAAATGTTGGAATTTTTAATATTGAAGAATACAAATGTCCAAAATACAATGATTTGGTAAATGTCATAAATTTAAACAAACGTTATGTGTGTAATAATCATATATTTGCAAAAAATAAACACAAAATTTTACATTGTTCTTGTGACGAAGTGTGGGTTTTTTACAAGTGGTTATTACTAGAAAATAAAATTTTAAATTAATCATAAACTTTGTTTGATTTCCCAAAAACATTAGTTATAGTATACTATATAATACAAAATTGGTTCAACAGAAAAACAATTTTTAAAAATGTTGACGACGAATGATAGAATTTTTAATATTGAAGAATACAAATGTCCAAAATACACTGATTTGGTAAATGTCATAAATTTAAACAAACGTTATGTGTGTAATAATCATATATTTGCAAAAAATAAACACAAAATTTTACATTGTTCTTGTGACGAAGTGTGGGTTTCTTTACAAGTGTTTATTGCTTGAAAATAAAATTTTTAATTTATCATAAATTTTGTTTGATTTCCCAAAAACATTAGTTATAGTATACTATATAATACAAAATTGGTTCAACAGAAAAACAATTTTTAAAAATGTTGACGAAGAATGATAGAATTTTTAATATTGAAGAATACAAATGTCCAAAATACAATGATTTGGTAAATGTCATAAATTTAAACAAACGTTATGTGTGTAATAATCATATATTTGCAAAAAATACACACAAAATTTTACATTGTTCTTGTGACGAAGTGTGGGTTTCTTTACAAGTGTTTATTGCTTGAAAATAAAATTTTAAATTAATCATAAATTTTCTTTGATTTCCCAAAAACATTAGTTATAGTATACTATATAATACAAAATTGGTTCAACAGAAAAACAATTTTTAAAAATGTTGACGACGAATGTTAGAATTTTTAATATTGAAGAATACAAATGTCCAAAATACAATGATTTGGTAAATGTCATAAATTTAAACTAACGTTATGTGTGTAATAATCATATATTTGCAAAAAATAAACACAAAATTTTACATTGTTCTTGTGACGAAGTGTGGGTTTTTTACAAGTGGTTATTGCTCTAAAATAAAATTTTAAATTAATCATAAATTTTGTTTGAATTGTTTACACCAACACTTTCAGTTTTTATTTTTCACCTTAGAACTTTAGACGTGTAATGTTTCACTTTATACATCCGTGTACTGCTATTGTGGCAGGACCAAGTGTATGTGGGAAGTCAAATTTTGTAACAAATTTCATAAAAACTATCATTCGTCGTCAACAATTTTAAAAATTGTTTTTTCTGTTGAACCAATTTTGTATTATATAGTATACTATAACTGATGTTTTTGGGAAATCAAAGAAAATTTATGATTAATTTAAAATTTTATTTTCAAGTAATAACCACTTGTAAAAAACCCACACTTCGTCACAAGAACAATGTAAAATTTTGTGTTTATTTTTTGCAAATATATGATTATTACACACATAACGTTTGTTTAAATTTATGACATTTACCAAATCATTGTATTTTGGACATTTGTATTCTTCAATATTAGAAATTCTATCATTCGTCGTCAACATTTTTAAAAATTGTTTTTCTGTTGAACCAATTTTGTATTATATAGTATACTATAACTAATGTTTTTGGGAAATCAAACAAAATTTATGATTAATTTAAAATTTTATTTTCAAGTAATAACCACTTGTAAAAAACCCACACTTCGTCACAAGAACAATGTAAAATTTTGTGTTTATTTTTTGCAAATATATGATTATTACACACATAACGTTTGTTTAAATTTATGACATTTACCAAATCATTGTATTTTGGACATTTGTATTCTTCAATATTAAAAATTCTATCATTCGTCGTCAACATTTTTAAAAATTATTTTTCTGTTGAACCACCTTTGTATGCGATCACTTCGTCTTTGCACAAATTTCTAATATACCAATTTAGTATGGGAATGATGTTCTCTTGTTTATAGGCACATTTTAATTCTTCGGTCACATCAAAATATGGAATGCCGTGCACGTGTATTTCACAATAACGAACAGTTTTTTTGTCTTTTGGCGACAAATAATTGAAAGGATAACTTGGCCGAAACAAATAATGATCGATAAATGAATCATTTTTATTAGATAGTTTTACGTCTAGAATAGATCCATTTCTCTACATTGAAAATGTTTATGAGGATATGTAATGTAAAATCCGTCCATGTCGATGATGTATCTAATATTTTTTAGATTTTGTGTCATTTTGAACCAAAATGTTAAAAGTATTTACACGTGACTAAAATATGTTTGTTCCAACAAACTTCACATAACAATTCATTCTTTTACTTCCCATCATCCCATTTCTTCCTTCTGCTCTTTTCTTCCTGTAATTTAAGAAAACAGAATCACATTCACTAATGATCAACTAATGACTGTCATTGTTAAAAAAGTATTTTTTAACTTTTTACTTTCTGCTATTGTCTTTGTATTTATGGCTAGGAAATGTCCGCGGCGCGGTCTCAATGCGTGTTGGCGAACTTCACATGCCTTCGAAATTTTCTCAGACATGCAGGTTTCCTCACGATGTTTTCCTTCACCGCCGAGCACGTGGTAAATCAGCACTTAAAATTGCAATTAACAATTTAAGTGGTGTCGGCGGGGTTCGAACCTGGGTCGCGTACTGTTAAATTTACAGCTTGCGCTAACCATCTGAGCTACCACGGCTTAATCATATACACACACAATATTTAAATATAATTTGTTAACACTAAATCATACACACGTAAGAAAATAACAGAAATAAAAGTAAGTGTGTCAATAGAATAAACACTTAAAATTGCAATTAACAATTTAATTGGTGTCGGCGGGGATCGAACCCGCGTTACGTACTGTAAAATTTACAGCTTGCGCTAACCATCTGAGCTACTACGGCTTAATCATATACACACACAATATTTAAATATAATTTGTTAACACTAAATCATACACACGTAAGAAAATAACAGAAAGAAAAGTAAGTGTGTCAATAGAATAAACACTTAAAATTGCAATTAACAATTTAATTGGTGGCGGCGGGGATCGAACCCGCGTTACGTACTGTAAAAT
Organism: Parnassius smintheus behrii; assembly: GCA_036936625.1. Lineage (NCBI taxonomy): Eukaryota > Metazoa > Arthropoda > Insecta > Lepidoptera > Papilionidae > Parnassius > Parnassius smintheus. The sequence goes on from JAUPFT010000016.1 coordinate 4,989,118, forward strand.
TTACAGCTTGCGCTAACCATCTGAGCTACCACGGCTTAATCATATACACACACAAAATATTTAAATATAATTTGTTAACACTAAATAATAATAATAATAAAAATAATATTCCACAACTATCACACAACGCCATCTAGTCCCAAGCTAAGCAGAGCTTGTGTTATGGGTACTAGACAACTGATAAACATACTTATATATTTCTAAATACATAAATATTATAGATAAATTACACCCAGACACAGAACAAATGATCGTGCTCATCACACAAACATTTGTCCTGGGTGGGAATCGAACCCACGACCTCCGGCATAACAGTCAGGGTCACTAACCACTAGACCAACAGGCCTGTCGTTCAAAATCATACACACGTAAAAAAATAACAGAAAGAAAAGTAAGTTTGTCAATAGATTAAACACTTACATCTATGGCCTTTGATGCGTTGAAGTAACACAAATGTATTATTGATAGATACACTGCGGTCAAACGACCATACACTAACTCCATGACTGCAGTTGCTTGGTCTTATATAGTACCAGTAAGTAATAATTCTAATCTAAAGAATTTCTACAGTAGAATTGATAATAACTTTATGCGTCAACAACCTTATCTCACATTCTTCGTGTTGCGTCTTATTCAGTGTATTGATGACTCAAATAGGTTTTGTATAACAGAAAAAATGCAATTTAATATTTAGAAATCACATAATTGATCATTCCTATGTTAGTCATTGAGTAGATTGTACTGTATTAATCTACTAATAGCAGTAATATCATGTATACACTAGATAGATGTACAACAACATCTGAAAAAGATTCACCCCAGTCTAGAAAATAATGTTTATGCTGCTAACAGACTGTCCATGTACAACCACGTACCAACGTATATACCTAGTCAGTTCATAAGTATTGTCACACAGTAAAAACTTTTCTTTTAGAATGCTGGCCACAAAAAAGTTTATTGAATTCGAATTATTCATGAAAATAAAACTGTATACTTTTTAGAATTTTACTCATTTTTACATATGGAGTGGACGCTTAAAAAAGACCGTGTTGCAGTTGCGATTACGCGCCAATTAAATTTTTTGATATACTGAAAAATTTGAATATAACCAAAAGATTCGTTTATCGTACCATCAAACGATACAATGAAGACTCTAGTGTAGATGACAGGTCAAAAAGTGGTCGCCCTCTATTTATTAGGACTCCAGCAGTGATAAAAGCTGTAAAGGTGCGAATTCAAAGAAATCCCAAACGTAAGCAGAAACTGTTGGCCCTTCAGATGGGGTTAAGCAGAACCACGGCGTTAAATGAAGACTTAGGGCTTCGGGCATATCGAAGAAAAACAGGACATCGTTTGAATGCTCGTCTAATGGATCTGAGACTGAAGAGATGCTGCGCTTAGTTGAAGCGGTACGCGGGAAAAAAATATCGGGAAATTCTTTTTTCGGATGAAAAAATTTTTACCGTAGAAGAGAGCTACAACAAACAAAATGATAAGCTGTACGCACACAGTAGTGAAGAAGCGAGCAACCGTATTCCGCGTGTCCAACGGGGTCATTTTCCATCATCGCTCATGGTGTAGTTGGGAGTTTCTTATTGGAGCTCAACAGAGGTACATTTTTGTGAGAAAGGTTTAAAAACGAATGCAGTTGTGTATCAAAATACAGTCCTGACGAACCTTGTGTAACCTGTTTCTCATACCATGTTCAATAACAGGCACTGGGTATTCCTCCGCTTCCAGCTCCGTGGTGTAGTGGCTTAGCAATGAGTGGCTGCGCTTGGGGGTCGCGGGTTCCGGAGATGGCCGCGCAGTTTGAAGGCCTGTATTCAAAATTACGGAGGTCATTTTGAATAAACTATAGTGTCATAAGAATCTATGTTTTGTTAAGTTCATTTTGGTATATAAATGGTTACATAATGAATAAACTTGTTTCAATTATTTTATATTAAACATGTGATAGAATTTATGACCTGACCAGGTAATATGCAATTTGGGTACAGATGATAAACCAGGGTCACATTGGGTAGCTTTATATATCGATACGAATGACGTCGGTGAATATTTTGATTCATATGGACGGGCACCTGTACGAAATTGTAAAAGATGGAACTGGAATGTTGATAGGACTTCAGTTTGTGGCGAATATTGCTTAATGTATTTACTAATTTGTAAGTTTCAGGGATGTTCAATGCATAGTTTTACGAGTATATTTACAGAGAACACATTGTACAACGATATGTTAGTGGATGAGATGTTTCGCTCCTATTTTAAAGATAATAAGTAATAAGATTTTGTATTTTATAAATAAAAATTTTAACAAAATTAGGTAATGTGTTTTATTGATGATTCAGATTAGTGTTGTAGTTAGGAACAAAGGAGTATAATACAATAGCATAAGCCGACCCACACGCCGACGAATAATAGATAATGACGGTAGTCAATCAACAATAGATAAGTAGATAAGGACAATGGAGTGCTAATGACGGTGGAGGCTCGCAGCGGATATCAATTAGATAAGAGTTAATTGATCTGCACATCTCCGGAACCGTGCATCCTAACGCAAAAATGGACCGCAGATTCGTGATCAGAGCATGCCAAAACCTTTTTTTTTAGGATCGTGAGTCGACGAACGTCGTACTTAAACCACTTTTGACTCAGTGCGCCAGAACTGGTACAACCTTACTACAAGTGCGCCAGAACTGGTACAACCTAACTACTTTCCTTTAAGCTCAGAGGGTAATTCGCATGCGCATATATATTGTGTTAATTCAAAAAATCTCAAACATTCTGTCCTTTTCATTTTTTAAATTGAAAATTCATGGTAATGCATTATTTTAATCGATCGGTAGACAAAAACGTTGCTGTACACAAATCACATTAAGTTTGGGATACTTTCAAATAAAAGTGGAAGACTTATTTACTCGTATATTCAAAAACTGTATAAACGTTATATCATTAATTATATATTTGAAATTATGTTTATTTGTAGAGTTTATAAATCTAACATTTCTTTACTTTGAATCATTCAGGTAATCCAACTCCGTGGTACAACTACAAATATTGATTTTTGTTCACAGATTAAATAAAATGTGCGTTCCGCCTCCAGAAAGGCTAACACAAACATCTATATCCCTACAAGAAGCTATCATAGTCGGCAGTATCTCACAACAAGTGAAGTACTCTGAACTCACAATAGACATGTTCCGAATACTGCAAACACTAGAGTGGGAACTAACAGGTGAAACGCCTAAAGTTTACCCCGAATCTCCTCGACATCGCTTAAGGTCCATGCCACAGATTAATAAAGGTAATCTTAAAAATTCATTGCTTCCAGTTTTTTTTCATTCAGTAAGCCTGGTTTCCTATAGACACTTGTTCATTTACATCATTTTAATTAAACGAAATTATATTGTATGATTAATTTGTATAGTTTTTATATAGTAAATTTAAATTGCTTTTTTCCCGGTACGCGTTGCAATGCCTCTGTTTTGTCAAAAACGCACAACAACTCACCAAAGTTTTGAACTGCAGTGCAAATATGGCGCTATATGGTTGATTAGATTACAAAAAAACTAAGTGAAGCAAATTCCTTATAAATGCTCGGCTGCTTACGCGAATTTTAATTTCCTTTCAAACATCAATCTTACGATGACAATTTCATATAACCAAATGCTGCGAATTTTAACTTTTTAAATTTGTTTTGAGTAATGCACTGCGAAAGTGGATATCCGCAGCTTAACCAGAGTAACCGACATAGCCCAAAGAAGTAGTAAGCTGAAGTGGCAATGGACCGGTCATATAGCCCGACGAACCAACAACCGATGGGGAAGAAAGCTTCTCGAGTGGTAACCTAGTTCCGGTAGACGAAGTGTAGGGCGATCACCCTCTTGATGGAGTGACGACCTGGTGAGATATTCCTGAAGTCGATGGATGCAGGTGGCTCAGAACCGTGCTTTGTGATATTATTTGGGGGAGGTTTATGTTATTTACGGCTGCAATTATTACGAAGGTTGCGAATATCTTTAGTCATTCATGGAAACATTATCAGAGCGTTCTCATTGTTGCAGGACATAACTCGGATCTGCCGCATCGTATGAATCCCTGCAAATACCTGCTATTTAAGCCATCGGCAGCGCAGATCCTGGTATACCTTGCTAGTGGCTGTTACGACCTGCCACCCAATGGAGCTCTACTCCTCTACATATCTGCTGATGCTCTGATAGTTCCATCTTCAAAATACCCAGAAGATGGTAAATATTTCCTCTAATTACAGAATTATGAATTGTGTAACTTTTCGAAACACCTGCACTGTCTAGAATGTTTGTAGTATTATCTAGAATTGAATTAATTATTAGTAATATTATCTAGAATTCATAGGTTTACTTAAGGCGGTTTTACTTAACAATTTGAAAAATTTCGGTTTTCATCGGTCATTTGTATAACTTATAAGCCTAACGCAAATATCGTGAATCACTAGTTATATTTTTAATTGCTCACCTGGAACGCGAAGCGGAGAGTTTGGGCTCTACTGTCAAATTTTTTAAATCACTCGCCTATATTACCTCAAATCGTTTAGCAAGATCCTCCGTTATACCGAAAATATTGCAGCATTAGTTTTGAAATAAATATATGGTAAAGTTGAGGATTAATTTTAAGTACTAAGTTAGACGAAAATACGATTACGTAAAATTTTCTCGATAGAAAAAAAAAACAAAGTTACCTCCAAACTGAACAATAAACCGCTGGTATTAACAAAATACTTTAAATCAGGTCATGGAACTTTGTGTATTTAGTGTTTTTGTGTATTTAGTTTAGTGTATTTTTTTTCAATTCCCATTATTTTCACTGTAAAAATAAATTACCTAAACTTTTGTCGTCTTGAAACTTATTCCCTGGTTCCATGCCACCCGATCAGTCTCGCTTCACCTTTCGAACGGGAAAGCTTACGATCAGAATACACATTACGCAAAAGAACGACGTAAAATTAAAATGGGAAATAACCGTAATAAAAATAAGAAGCGACTGGGTTGGCGTAAAGAAACGGGCATAAATATGATAACCTAATGAAATAAGTATCTAACGACCTATCTACTTACAGTATTAGTGATTACAAATATGTCGGTACATAGCATACGCCGCGCGGGGAAGTGGGGCGAAATTAGAATTTGAGCTGAGATAGTATAGGCCCTTATTATTTTACATCGCACTAATATGTTACGGAAAACAGAGGATGAGAAAGAGGAAACACTATTAAATAAGCCTGATGCTTTTTTTAAATCCAGCAACACGTATCATTATAAAAAGTCTGTTGAAAAACATAGCACTTTTGGACTTTCTTAGTATTTTTGTTTTGTAACTCTTTCAACGAAAGAAAATTTTTATTTGAATTTCAATAACTTTATAAAATTGATAGTTATCTAATCTTCAATTTTGTATTTGTGTTTCGATGGTTTACTAGCTGGCGTTTTCTTATTTCATATTACCATCAAAATAAATCACAAAGTAAATTATTTATCTTGGTGTAAAATCTTTAAATCAAAGGATTCGAATTTAACCGAAGCGTAGTATAGAATAAGTAATGTCTAAATAAGCTATCACTTTTTTTTTTAATTTCTATATAATAAATATATAATAGATAATGATTATACCACCATGTGCTGGCGTTGTTAGATGTTTCATCACCTACCCTCACTCACATAACTGGTGAGACTGTGAGAGTGTAGACAACAGAGTGTTTCGTGGTGTCACAGTGGTTTTCACTTAAATTGATAGGAACAGCACAATATCATCCTAAAATTGAGCAGTTGGAGTGCCCTATATATGAGTTTGAGTATTTGCTCTTGAGCAGAATTAACATAATAATATTTTAACTCCCATAGGTGCAAGCTCCAGTAAAAAGGGTCGCCTCATGTTTTAAATATGTACAATGGTAAATGAGTACTTACAACAATTACCAATTGGAATCAAAAGTCAAAGGCGTCCCTGAAACCTGAAAAAGTTTCAGGTAGATGTAGAATGATGATACTATCCATCACCTGTTTCAGTTTGCCTCTGTCGATTCTTACGACACCCACAGGGCTATATGGGGTAATAGATATACTTACACTTAGTTAACTTTGATATCCGTCTAACTCCTTAGATGATATGCACATGTGATTCCAACGCACTATAAACGTTGGAAGTACGAAAACATGCAAACACAATACAACACAACTACCGTATGACATTTATAAAAAAGAACTCAGTCCAAAGGGGCGCTAATAAAACCAATAACGATGGTTAAAAACTTTGCAATATATCGGATGCAATATTCTACTAAGTATTACTCGAGCTAATCCAAAAATTTAAAGAGAAATAAAATTAAAAATCTGGGAAAGTTGCTCGATTCGTTTTAAATGACTTCGGTGAAATGATTGCTTTTGAGGACCATTTTTGAATATTGAGCTGGTGTGTTTATATTGCTATAATAATTTTACTTTGTAGCTTGATTGCATCGCGAACTTTTGTAACATATTGTATTCTGTACACTGCAGTTGCTAGTTGAATATTTTCTACAAAAAATGTCCAGAAATGTAAATATAATGTATATAATTCGTGTCCAAATATTTATTTGAATATTTATTGTAATATTTATTGTTTGTTGACATTGTAGTCATCTACGATATTTCCTAGATAAAGTTTTATGTAAATGATTAAATCCTTCCTTCACTTTCTGCATAATATTTCTAATGTAAGTGAATTTTTTAAAGTTTTAGAGCGACAAAAGAGTTAACTGTTCACCTCATGGTCAGCTATTGCCAATAAGTGTCTCCAGTTAACTTCAATGGCCACAATTGTGTTGACTCCCTTGAAAACTTAAAAAAAATATAGTAGATAGAAATGCTGTTTGCCGGCAACAATAGAATGATATAAAAAAGAACTGTACCAAGTATACTTACGATATCATCATAACCGAACTAACAGATTGTACATGTGATAAAAATAGGCAAGCAAGTTTTCAATTGATACCATTTTTGCAGTTGGTTACGACATCGGCGGCCTTAAAACCAACGTGGAGACCGAAATATATAGAGACAGGAATAGAGAGAGTGAGAGAGAATGGGAGAGGGAAAGGGAAAGGGATAGGGATAGGGATAGGGATAGGGATAGGGATAGGGATAGGGATAGGGAAAGGGAAAGGCAAAGGGAAAGGGGAAGGGGAAGGGAAAGGGATAAGGAAAGGGATAGGGATAGGGAAAAGGAAAGAGGCACAGATAGAGAAAAAGAAAGAGACCACTCCCGGGATTCAAAATCTAGTACATCAAAGTTTAAAGAGCAAGAGTGCATCCATCCAGGTGACCTATATCCTTTCACCCGCTGTCCGCTCTTTATCATAATTGATTCTGACAACTCGTACATTTTTCAAAACATTCCTCGACGTTTCGGACAGCCATTAATAGTGCTGATGTCGCCACTGGACGTACCGACTACACTCCCAAGTAAGTATAAATTTATTTTTATTATGATTTCCTACATTTTGATAGGGTACTATTTCACTTGTGCACACACTACTGTGTTCTGGTTGTTTTCGATTATATCACTTTTTATAGCTTAAGGATGACAAGCGAGCACACTGTCCATCTGATGGTAAGCGGTTGATGTGGCCCATAGACATTTACATTTATCCTCAATTTTGAATCAAATTGCAAATGCGTTGTCACCCGTGAGGACTAAGGTGAAGTGCCTCGTTTCCAGTAAAAAGGGTCTCCGGATCTCTACACTCACCATACGAAATACAGCAGTATTAAGCTGCTATTTTACGCTGATATTCTGTGAGACCGTGGTCTTTCCTCGGTCGAGCCGACCCATTCATACCACAACTATACTACTTATATAGCTGCACCACTTAAAAGATATTACATTATTCTTTTTGTCGACTCTGCATGGAGGAATACCTGTCTAAAAATATAGGATAGTTCCGGACGGAAGCTGTGGTCCCTCCTTGATTCTACGTATTTTTTTATTTGTATTTATGTTTGAAATATTTCACAAATTTATATCTATGCTACCTTTGTCTCAAATAACAGGCGACCACAGGAAGGACGGGAGCTTATTTACACTGTTTCTCCATTCTCCACTCTCAGCCTTCTGCTACAGCTGTGATATTAAGAACATGTCGCTCACGCAATGGGAACACGCGCAGAGTTACATAGAAACCTTCCATATAGAAACATCTCACATCATGCTTAGACACAAGATTGGTGAGTTCATTTCTTTGCTATAAAGTACATGTACAATAGGACAGTCAAGGTGACTACGGATTCGCACTAACTTCAAGTGCGTTGCGTATATTTTTAAGGTGAAAACTAAAAAAAATATTTTTGTGTTTGCCTTTTAACTCTTCTATTATTATTTCTGTGCCGAGACGAAAAATTTGATAAAAAAAATTCTAAAATTGCTCAAGTGCGTTAGATATATTTTTAACATCTTATGCTTTACAGCTTGTCAAGGTCCACTGCAGAACATAGGCCCTCCTGAAAGAGTATCTCGTAGGTAGGATTTCATCATAGTACTGGCGCTTACTAGGCGGGTTGGCAGCCGCAGCTTTTTATAAGTTTGAATTGTAATCAGGAATATGCTGCAGCCTATCAACAGGAAATACCTGTTTCAGTTTCCCTTAGTCACATCTTACGACAGTCACATGACGATGTGGGGTAGTGGATATTTTTTACAATTTTAGTTATTACTTATTATCGTTTATTAATGTTAATTTTCGCTGCAACTGTTGTTGTTTTAGAGAATAAGTCCACCTGGTGATAAGCGGATGCTGCGGCTCATACACGTCTATCTCACTTAAGAATCACAATGTAGATGCGCTCTCAACCAGCACTAAGATAAAATGCCTCATTTCCAGTAAAATGATTCCCCGGTTCTCTACACTGACCACACAAACAGCAGCGTAAAGCTGCTATTTTACGTGACTATTCTGTGAGAGAGTGGTCCTTCTCGGTCAAGCTAACTCATTCGGCCTACAACCATAACTATAACCAAGAACAATAAATATCTAACATTCTCTATCCGTCACATGTTAATAAAGCTAAAAATAGTAGTATTCTATAGTAGTATTACACTAAAAGTAATGAAAGACAACTTCACCGATCGGGGTGTGCCTCAAAGCAATAATCTGGTAATGGTCATATCGCTAACCTGGTGAAGGAATGCTCCACCATCTTTGACAACCACATCTCACACCTGCAGTCTCTCACTTAAAAAAACTCATAAAATCAAATATCTTGGCATTTTTATTAATTTGTCCCTAACATTTAAACCCTACTTTGAGGTTTTAGTAACCCGTCTGCGAAAGCTTATTATCAATAAGTAATTTCAGTACCTAAAAACACAAAGGCGATTGCCGTGGTATAATGTTAGTGTAGTTCTCTTTATGTCAATCCCTAATTAAATATTGAATTAAATCATGACGAAGAGGCGCCAAAACTTTCCCCATAAAAGTTGGAGAGCCTAACATGCAATTGTTTTTTTTTAATAAAAGAGAGGGCAAACGACCATGAGGTTCACCTGCTGGTAAGTGACCACCACCGCTAATGAACAACATCAACACCGGGGAAATTGCAGATGTTAGCTTTTTAGAAAGCAGTAAACTCTTTTCTTGAAAGTCCCTAGTCGTATCGGTCCCGATAAGCCTCCGGTAATTAACAATTCCACAGAGATGTATGAGGAAAAAAAATCGGAAAAAACGGAAGAAAGTAAAACGGATACTAGTGAACCAGTGAATCCAGATGGTGAGGATGGTATCGGGAATTTCGACATGATTTGGCGGCTGGAACTAATCTGAACATTTCCTCATAGTTCGGGAGGCAGCGACATTATTTGTGCGATTATTCCTACAAAGCTGATTCCTTATTATTTTGTTATTTTGAGATCGTATACGTCAACAGAATGGCAGTCTACCGCGCCGATGTTGTTGCAAACATTAATAACATTTTTTGAAACCTGTAAATGAGTAATACGTAAATGTATTATACCTACAAGACTGAAACTTTTTACAGTGACCAAGGATACCTAAATATACAAGATAGTGAAAGTCTACCGCCTCGGAAGCTTTGGCATCTAAGGTCTATCATCCACGTAATGTGTTGAAAAGTTTACTTTATGGACTTATTTCTACATGAATTTTTTTTCTCAAAGAGTGAAGTTTATAAAAGAACATAAAAAGACAGTCTACCGAGAATTCAATGTTGCTAAAGGCTTGGTAGACGCGATGGAATGCACTATCTTCAAAGCGCAGCTGGGTGCAAAATTTCGGAACCCTGGAGACGTAGCCAAATCTTGCCCTAAACGAAAATTTACTCAGAAAAATTTACTTGTGACTGTTTGATGGACTAGCGCCGGTGTCGTTCACTACAGCTTTCTAAAATCTGGCCAAACGATTACGGCAGATATCTGTTGTCAGGAACTGCAAATCATGAAGGAAGAACTAGCTACAAACAACCGAGATTGGTCAATCGTTCTAGGCCACTGCTGCTTCACGACAACGCAAGACCACACACTGCACAACAAACAACCACTAAGTTAGATGAGCTACAATTGGAATTTTTGGGACATCCACCGTACTCCCCGGACCTTGCTCCAACAGATTACCACTTTTCCGGAATTTGGAAAACTTCTTCTTCGCCGCATCGGAGTTGGAAAAAAATTGTGAAATGGAAAATGGAAAAAAAAACCGCCTTCAAAGAGTTTATTGATTCTCGCCCCCCTCATGTTTTTTAGTAAAGGGATCAATGAACTACCTATGAGATGGCAAAACTGCATAGATAACAACGGTGCATACTTTGATTAGTTAAATATAATGATTTCTTAAATTTACGCGAACACTACTCATTGAATAAAACTAAATTTACGGATTATATCGCGTTTATTTAACTGATTTTACTTATTTTTAATTCCCGACGTTTCGGGTGCTTTACAGCAACCATGATTACGGGGGAGGGGGGACTGAGATGTTTGACTTCCCAATGTCATTGTTAGCCCGGCTACCTTCAGTTTTCGAATATTAATTTTTGGTCCGATTTACGCAAAACGAACTTACAGTATCTTGAAGTCTTGCAGTGGTATGCTTGGGTTTGGGTTTAATTTTGTTTTGCCAAGCAGATGGCAGCACCCAACCATCTTCTCTATTGAAATTAGGATGTTTTTAATTTCAATAGCCTCGCGTATCATCCTTGGTAGGAATCGGTGTTCTTTTGCGAGGATTTGTGGTTTATCAAATCTGATGTAATGGTGGGGACGATCTTGAACATGTTCACAGACTGCAGACTTCCCGGAGCGTCGGTGCTTCACGTCAGCTATATGTTCTTTCACGCGGGTTTTATGGATCTTTTTGTTTGACCTGTGTAAGAGAGACCACATTCACAATCTAACTTGTACACTCCTGCATCTTGTAGAGGGATATTACACTTTACGGATGGTAAAAATTGACTAATCTTCTTCGGTGGCTTGTAGTATGTTTTAATGGAATCTCGGTTCAAAATGTAGCCAACCTTGTCAGTGACTCCTCTGACATATGGTAGTACAGCAGGCACACGTTCGACTGTGACCGGCTTCACTCGGTCACTGTGACGTAGGCGTGAGATCCGAAGCATGTTGTCTTGCAACACTTGCTTGACATGTTGCAGCTCGGCAGCCAGATGTTTTCTGTCACAGATCCCTCGTGCTCTCTGAAACAAAGATTTACCCACGGTAGCTAACTGTGAAGGATGATGGTGAGATTCCCCATTTAAATATCGGTTGGTATGGGTCTTTTTTCTATACACAGTGTGACCAATAGTGTTATCAGGATTTCGAATGACTAAAACATCTAGGAAAGCTAAAGAATTATTTGCCTCTAACTCCATTGTGAATTGTATTTTAGAGTTTATAGAGTTAAGGTGGTTTAAAAATGCAGTTACTTTGTCAGATGGTAAAATTGTGAAGGTGTCGTCTACGTACCGCTTGTAGAATCTTGGATTTACAGGAGCAGTAAGAAGGGCTTTCTCCTCGAAGTCCTCCATAAATATGTCGGCGACTATGGGAGATACAGGTGAGCCCATCGCCACACCATCTACTTGCTTGTAGAACTCTTCCTTCCACAATAGATAGCCAGATGTGAGGCAATGTTTGAATAATACTGCATATTCAGCAGGCATGTTGTTATCTTCTAGCTTCCTAGTTACAATTGAGATGCAGTCTTCAATAGGTAGACATGTGAATAGTGACTGAACATCCAAACTGACCATAGTTTCATTGTCAGCGAGATGTAGGTCTTTTATCTCACTAACAAAATGGTATGAATCCTTTGTGTGTGCTCTGGTATGTCCTCTCAGTGGTGACAGTATTTTGCCAAGTGTTGTGCCAGCTTATAAGTTGGTGAATCGATCTGGCTCCGTATAGGACGTAGTGGAGCGTTTGGTTTGTGTATCTTCGTTAACCCATACAACCTTGGTGGTTTGGTACATGATGGTATTAGCGAATTCACGTCGAGATTTAATTTGGTAAAAATTTACTGTATACTCCTACCGTAAAAAACGCCAATTTCATATGTAAGGACCTATTATTAGTAGTATAGTTGTAGCACGAATGGGTCGGTTCGACGGGGGAGGGACCACGCTCTCGCATAACACCAGCGTAAAATAGTAGCTTAATGCTGCTGTGTTTCGTATAATGAGTGTAGAGAACTGGAGACCCGTTTTACTGGAAATGGGGCATTCCATCGTAGTCCTCACGGGTGACAACACATCTGCATTATGATTCGTAATCGAGAATAGATGTAGAGATGTCTATAGGCCACAGCAGCCACTTACCATCAGGTGGACTGTGTGCTCATTTGTTACCCTATCCTATAAAAAAATATATTCAAAACTCAATCTTTCAATCGGCTCTTTCATAAAGTTTTCTGCTTCATGGGAACATTCATTTATAACAAACTGCTAAACAAACGCAATCAAATACGCGTGCACTTAATGGATTCTACCTTTCGTCTTAGCTGGTTCTACCATGTATAAGCCGGTCTCTTTCCATTAATATTAAGCGAAGAGAATGAGAACAAGTATAAGCGTTTCTTAAGGTGACGTCGATTTGTATGAGTAAAGCGGGGAATTCACTAGATGGACATGCCCAGGGGCTGTTGGTCCGGGCATGTCTGTCGCCCTAATACACTACACAGACTCGTCAGTTTGTTTTAAACCGATTACGTGATTAGTTGTGCGTGCACATTAAGGTGACAACGTAGACTCGCAATGCTTATTATTTATTTATTATTAATTTGGTGCAAATAATGGTATAAAATATAAATAAGTTTAACTATATCAATTTACATAAATAATTATAAAATAAAGAACCAGGATACCTGTACAAATTAAAAACCTTCAAAGTTCGTTAAATAATTAAATATTAAATTACAAAACCGTCTGCACTGGTTGCTGTCGCTCTCGTGTCTGTGAAAAGACAGCCCGCAGTCAACATTCACGTTCGGGCATGTCGTGCCGCGCAGACGGAATGAGATCACGCGAACGTTCAACAGACAAATCTGCCGGACTGACTGTGACGGTCCTACACTATCAAACTTTGCACAGACCTACAGTATCGAAGTCCGGCAGGCACGTCTGCAGACATGCCCGTGGGCGAGTCCGTCTAGTTAGTTCCCCGCTTAAATTACAAAAAAATCTCTTCGAGGCATACACCTTTGCAAGCCTTGCACCGTCACACTAACGTAATATAACTAACTTATAGTTTAATTGATCAATACGACCTCCATGTCAACGATGTTTTTGAATATTTTAACCTTGTTTTATGTAACTTTACAGATCCAGGATTCATTGCCTTTATGGCTGACGATTTCTTGCGGCTCCTGTTGCTTCGATATATATTCTGTGAGGTGACGCTGCGTATGCACCGTGGGTTCCGAGCCAAAACTCACCTTCCACGTTCATCGCCCCCGCTACCAGATGACCTGCTTGAACATCCAACACTCGTTCATATTGTTATGGATCTAGCTGCACAGTTTCACGTAAGTTTTTCAGCAATTCTATTTCTAGCTATTTTAAAGACGAACTCCTTTTTTTTTCAAATTAGGAGTAACAGAAGAGCATACAAACCACCTGAAGTTAAGTCACTACAGCAGCTTCTGAACAATTAATTTCAATCAAAGGAAACCACAAATGAGATCAGTTCTGAAACAATGCCAAATCACGGTGCACGTGAGTAAAACACCGTCAACTTCTTTACTCCGGGCTACAAATTTCTTAACAAAAAAATCGCATAACTAATTTTTGTCCCGACCTAGGTTTTGAACCTAGGACCACGTAATACGACACTAAACGTTCAAGCAATGACCAGGGAAGGATCAAATAGAAGCATAATCCGTAAGGTGGGTAACGAAAACTAAAGACCCTTTTTACAGATTACGAGGCATTCCATGTTAGTTCTCAGGGGTGACAACACATCTGTATTTTGATTCTTAATTAAATACCTATATAATTTCTTTTTGGTGTAAAACAGATATAAATATGGATTTTCTGTCTCATTTCACAGGTCCGCAGTCACTTCCATGATTCATCCGGTCCCCCTCCAACCAAGGATTTAGCGAATAGCAAATAATTTCAACATTAGTTTTTTAAGTGTTTTCTCTCCATGTCATTCCACTCGTCTCTTTTTCATTTTTTTAAAGACGAAGAAGCCTGTGAGAGAATGAGATAGAACACCGTGCAGGCCGCGAACACAAAAGGTTCGAATTCACCATTCGTCTACTATCATTTTTTGTCGTTTTTTTGGTACGGTATTTCCTATTATTTCGGTATTCTCTCTCTCTCTCTCTCTCTCTCTCTCTCTCTCTCTCATTAATAACAATTAACGATTTTATAACTTCAGGCCATCTAGCGTTTATTTGACGTACCACCTTGAGATTTAAACGCCGCACTTGTGGTTTAAAATGATAATATTAAATAAATAATTTGCCGTGAAATAATTTTATTTTATATGTCATTTAATTTGAAGTTTTCACTTTTACCGCAAGTGAACCGCACAGATGATTTTTATATTACTAGCTTATTGGGTTTTCAATCGTTGATAATATATAATATTAATATTTTTGAAATAGAACGTGATATGTGATAAACGTAGTTTAAGTGCAGAAACTGAGTGTTGAACGTGCGCAGCAGCGTTAGGCACGCATGTCAAACATGAAACGCTTTTGAAGTTCTTCGGCAAGGCTGTATTAAACGCTTTAACAACAGTGGTAGAGCCAAGCGGCAGCTTCTGCTGCCGCACGGATGGCCAGGCTCAAACCGTGGTGGTACCACGACCTCACAGAATACCAGCGTGAAGTAGAGAGTTACCTCTGCGTCTCGCTTGGTGAGCGCAGGTGGCCGGAGGCCCAATCCCCCCCCCCCCACTACCCTGTCTGTTACGTTCTCTCTTTGCGTCCAACTCGACTCTGGGTGACGGGGGGAACACACCGCCGAACATCTTACGGTGTGAGTGCTCCATGCTGGATGTGCGATTTACACAACGCTCGGTTTGTAAAGCACTCTTCTCCCTAAACGTCAGTCAGTCGAGTAGGTCTGATGGAGTCCCTCCCATTATTCTGAAGACGTGTGCTCCGGAGTTGACACCGGTTTTAACGTGTCTATTCCAGTATTCCTACTTCCGAGGCGTAGTCCTGAATTCCCGGAAGACAGCTTTGGTCCAACTACAGGCTTATCTCCATCACCTCTTTGTTCTCCAAAATAATGGAGTCTATTGTAAACTGTCAGCGTATGAGGTACCTTAAGGATCACCAGCTGATCAGTGACCGCCAACACGGTTTCCGTTGAGGTCGATTAGCTGATGATCTTCTGGTCTACCTTTAGTAGCAGTAGAGTCCTAGGGGTAGGCATTGGCCGTTAGTTTGGACATAGTCAAGACCTTCGATCGGGTTTGGCACAAAGCGCTTCTTTCTAAGCTCCTTTCCTATGGGCTTCCCGAGAAATTGCGCGATTAGATCACTAGTTTTCTTGCTAAACGGAGCATCAAGGTCGTAGTAGACGGTGCATGCTCTGATAACAAGCCTATTAACGCTGGTGTTCCACAAGGCTGCGGGCTATCACCAACGCTGTTTCTTCTGGATATCAATGATATGTTGCAAACTCGTAACATTTATTGCTATGTAGACGACAGCACTGGTGATGCCTTATACACCGGTCGTGCCAATATTTCTAGGGAAATCGTTGCCGAGTACCGAGACAAACTTGTGTCTGAAGTCGAGTCTTTGCTTTGCTTAACAAAGTCTCAGATTAATTCAATCCCCAGAAGACACAAGTTTGCGAGTTAACCGCTAAAAAGAACCACTTTTTAGTATCTCCTCAGTTTGAAGGCACTCCCCTTGCTGCCTCGGCTAGCATCAGAATCCTCGGCATCAACATATCAAATAGTGTGCAGTTTCGTGGTCAGTAGGAGGGAAGGCCAAATTGGCCTCTAATAAGCTTGGCGTGTTCAACCGAGCTAGACAGTATTTCATGCTGTCACATTGCTTGCAACTTTACAAAGTGCAAGTTCGGCCTCGCATGGAATACTGTTCTCATCTCTGGGCCGGGGTACCACAGTGCCAGCTCCTTCCACTTGACCGCATCCAGCGCAGAGCGATTCGAATCGTTGACGACCGAGTCTTTCTGATCGGGTCGATTCACTGGCGCTGCGTAGGGATGTTGCATCCTTTTTTGTTTTCTATCGTATCTACCATGAGGAGTGTTCCGAGAAATTGTTCGGATTAGTTCCAGCCGCCAAATTTCACGATCGCGTCAAAATTCCCGATACCATCCTCACCTACTGGGTGCTTGTCGGTCTACTACTATGCGTATTGCTGGGATTTTTCTTCCTCGTACAAGTTCTCTGTGAAATTGTTTACCACCGGCGACTTTTGACGCACAGATACGACCTTCAAGAAAAGAGCTTACTTCTATCTAAAAGGCCGGCAACGCATCTGCATTTCCCCTGGCGTTACGGTTGTTCATGTACGGTGGTAGTCACTTACCATCAGGTGTGCCGCATGCTCGTTTGTCCCCTATTCTATGAAAAAAAAAACGCAACTCAGAAAATTGCAATAGAACTTGCGTTGGTTATGCACGTCCTAATGCACGTGCGCGCGCTTGTCACTCAGTTACTACTTTTTTATACCTTTACTACTTTGTATAGTAAAGCCATAGAAACAGTCTTCAAAAAAGCATTCAAAACATCACCATCATTATCAGCCATCATCTAGTAATTTAGTATATCATTCCGAAACTAGTTTAATTAAATTATTAAAGCGCACAAAAATATTTATAAGTTACTAGTGTTAAGATGTTTAAAATATTGTAAATAAAAAATAACTGTAAAAAAATTATATATTTTTATACAATTATGGATAAGGATTTTATACATAGCGTGTAAGATTGTTTACGTAGTCTAAATGTTAACAATTTTAAAATTAATACATAATTTATTTATAAGTGGAAAGTAAAGTGTGTTTTCATAGTGTGGTTATAATGTGTAAAATATTCATGCTCTATTTAGGGCGCTACATTAAAATTGTAAATGATCATTTATAAATATAATAGTTCACCATCATTCTAGTCCACGATTCACAAAAAAAAAAACAAAAATAATTAAAAAATTGTCATTCATAAACATTAAATATCCTTTATCAAACACTTCATGTGTACATAGCCATTACTGCGGGAGATAGTTAGATTTTGCGAAGATGAACATGGAGAAGCACAGATGTGGGGGCAATCTGTGTGGACAAGGCATAGAAACATAACAGTAGCGGGAAGCTTTTACTTCATTGCCTACGGTTGGGAGTTATTTAGTCTACGGCATTGAATCGCTCATAGTTCATAAAAACTTAGTTTTAAGAACGTCTTCATTTCGTTATCCTTAATTTTTGACAACAAATTGAGTTTTTGTATATTTATTAATATATTTTATAAGGTCATATTCCGATTTTTACTCCGCCCTTTTTTATTTACTTTACACTTTTTAGAACCTGTATAAGATCCCATTAAATTTTATCTTTTTTACTACCTTATTTGATAAAAGAAAATGGTTTACAATATGATATTAACTTCGTTTAACTGTAGTTTTCTTTTCCTTATCTGAGACTTTTTGGTTTTCCTAAACTATTACTTTAAAAATATATTTAAAGCCTATATCATCCATAAGTCTGTGTGAAAATTATTTTATAATAAGTGTAAATATTATGACTGTTAGTATTCACAAACGATGCATTCCAACTGTTCTGACAGTTCGACCTGAGCCTATTGAATTGCCATTACGGTTAATGTGTAATGTAAAAAGTCTTTTGTATATATGTATATATATCTGTAAATCATTAGATCATCAATAATCAGGGTGAAGTGGAGATGATTTCCTAATAATTAACTAAAAGATACAGAGCGTTATATGGTCCGATGAGCATCAATTACAGTCATGGAACGTTTCAGTACGGCACTGTCCGGCAGCATTCGCCATATTACCCTGCTTGCATTCATCAAGGCGCTTTGACTCTGTTTATTGTAAACCCTACATACTAACATATTCGAATCTTATATGTGCTTTTATCTCGATTTGCTCTGGAATTTATAACACATGCAATGTTGCCACCTTTCCTTCGCGGAACGTTAAAGGTAGCGTATGGCTTTGGGCTGTAAACACAGGTCCAGATCGAAAGACGGAAAGTGAAGTTAACTGCATTTAATGTGTCGAAAAATATTAGAATGGCAAACATTGCATATATTTGAATTTCCACTGCAGCAAAGGATACTTGTAAATAGTCGATATAGATAAGTATAATGTTGTTTTTTTAACTTAATTTTCAAATTTATGTTCAAAGTGTACAATAAATTGATTGATTGATTAGTATGTTAACATCTTGACTGAAAGGAGAGATCTGGACCTGCAAGTTGGAGTTAGTGATTTTATATTTTTATTTAAAATATATATTTGTGATATATTACAGTACTAATCGCAAAAGGTTGTAATAGATTATTAAATTATGAATTATTTTTTTCTTAGCTATTAAGGGGCAAAAATGCCGCTTCAACGCACAAATAAATTAGTTAAAATATCGTCATACAATGCGATTCAAATAAAAAAAGGAACGTCAATGACCTCGAAAGACAACGATCTGTCAACTTTCACTTAAAAAGTACGGTTGGCAAAGAAAATTAATTTTACGCTATTATTGAATGCATATGAATGAATATTTGTCATATTAAGTGTTAAAATAATTTGAAACTATTTTTTTTTCATTGTTGGCAACATGTCGCCATAAAAAAAAATTTGTAAATTGAATTAATTAATCAAAAAAATTAAATTAATTTTCAATGACTTGGATTAAATCTTTTTCTTTCGTGGTTCTTTTGTACTTATTTGTAAATAAATATTACCTAACTACATAGTTTGAAGCTGTGACATCACACTATGGCGTCAGATCAATCCTATTTTTATTTTAATCGTATAATAGTTATCACCTCAAAAAATGCCATCACATACGCGTTTTATTACAAAAATCTCATTTTTCTTTTAAAAATAATTGTTACGATTCTAGTTAAATTATTGTTTAAATTGCATTTTGTGCTTGTTTTTATTTTTATTAAAACATGACAAATATTGAATCGCACATCTGCTGACAGCTTTGTAATTCATTTATATTTTATATTTGTGTCTATATTTATTTTGTTGACATGGAGAGATTTAGAGAAAACCCAATTAATGTAATAATTTAATTATGTGCCATTATAATTAAATCCTAATATTGTTGATTGTATGCATTCGAATTTTATTATTTAATTCAAATCTTAATCTTTTTAATATTATTACCACAGCATTGCTTAACGGAATTGACATGAATATTTGTAAATATTTTGATGTTTAAACTAATATATTCTATCAAATTGATTTTTACGTAACGTTAAGTTTTATGAGCTGTTTCTTCTGTTTTAAAAAAGTTTTAATCAATTATTTTTAACCTTTTGTCAAACATTCTGAATACGTATAAGTATACCCATAGGTTTTCTGCTTTAAAAGTGTTTTTGTGATTTATCTTTAAATAACGAGTTTTTCAACTGTTTTTATTTGTTATAAAAATATGCCTTTGTAAAAAAAAATGTAAAAAAGTGCAACATTCTATATCTAAAAAAATGAACTTCCAATTTCATTCGAATTCTTCAGTTAAAATTTTCAATTATATTATTTTCCACTTAATATTGCAATCGTTTAAAAGTTTAAATTATACGAGACGTCTAGTTTTAACACTTAGAAGGTTAGATAGTTGGAAAAAAGAATTCTTTGGAATTAAAATAATTGTTATGATTTATATATATTGTATTGCAGTCTTTACAAATTATAATGGAGCTTAGCGTGTTCAAAAAAAGCAAAAAAAAAAGCTTGGCCTTAAATGTTTATTCGATAGTAGTAGATATTTAAATTAGCACTTATATCTCAAATTTATTTACATACATATATGAATATCAATATTGCATTTAAATATTATATTATAAAACAGTTAAACGTTTAATATTCTATCATTATAATACTACAAATATAATGTTAAACAATGTTACACGACGTTATAATTGATTATATGTATAGCACGACATATTGTAATTCAGAGTAGTATCTTTTTGTAGCATCTCGATGTTAGAGTAGGTAATTGTTGTGTAATCACCAGTATTTTCTATAGGAATAATTAGTGTAGCTTATTCGTTTTTTAACTATTATATGCCAATGGTTCATTACTATCCCATCATGATTATGCCAAAGATAGTAAAGCGGTTATAGACTTTGAATAATCTTCCACTGTGTGACTTACCACCACGCTTGGCAGATGGGTTGGCACCAAACATCCCTAGATACTGCTCCAGCTTTGGTCTCAGTAAGTTGTCATAAAACTCAATTGCAAATTTTCTGAACGGACCATTTACGACATAGGTATCGGTATCAATTACGCTACCCCATTGCAATCATGTTGGCATATTCTAGTCTCTGATCATCATCATTCTGCTCAAAACGTGCTCAACATGCATAGTTTATTTTTTAATATACGAACTAAGCATATTAAGTTTAACGAAAATACGTTCATTTGAGTTAAAATGATAGATATTTTGAGAACGCTGTCGGGGAAGGACTACGTTTTGTCAGAATACCAGTGCATTAGTTGCAGCTCAATGCTGCTGTTTCGTATGAGTGAAGATGACCGTAGACCATTTTAATAGTGATGATGCATTCCACGGTAGCCTTCAGTGTATTAGTGCATCAATCAAGGATAAAGGTGTCTATGGGACACAATGTCCACTTACCATTTGATAGACTGTATCCGCTTGCCGTTACTTGAAATAAAAAAACGCAGCAAAAGACGCTCGTTCACTGGTGCAGAATGTAGTTCGATTTAAAATATAATATCTCCAAAATATTTTTAGTACAAAATTCTTTGTTGATCATTTGATTTAAAAAAAGTATTTTTATTTTTATTACCTTTAACGTAATGGAAAACTTCCAATGCTCGTTCGTGTATTGAAAATTAAAGGCCGAACGTTTGAACGATCAAAAATACGATGACAATATAAAAATGTGCTTTTATAATGAATGCTTTAAGCCAATAACGTTATAATTAGCGTTAAATATCTAACAGAAGTTATAAATGAGTATAGTATATTATATAATATATTCATTTGATTTCACGTAACTTTTGTTTACATTGAACAGGCATTTAATGTCAGTTCCTTTATTTTGCCTGGGACGTCTAAAAATGTCAATTGAAAAAAATATATTTTGCAAAACGAAAAAATTATAAAGCCGTGTTAAAGTTTCAACGTTTAAGTATATTTTATTATAAATAAAAGAAAAATTATATTTATATAAAAGCTTAAAAATATTTATTAAAATATATTTTTAGGTAATCGTATCAGTTGTTCAAATGAGAAACAAGAAGTTAGTATTTTGTATACAAAAATGTACCAGCTTTCAGGATCAATTTCACTCGTTAACAGTACGTTTTAGCAATAGTATGCTATATTATTTTATGATCTACAAGCGAATATCCCTTTTTGGCTTGTATTGTGGCTTAACACACTTATGTTTGAATTTGACCCTGAAATACTCGTCTACATAGATATGTAATGTACACGCTATACAAGAGAGCATTCCCATTCATCACATCTACTTATGGACATGCTTACTTCTAAACTTATTCTCCTCTCAGGCAAAGTTTGTTGTCCTTGTAATTTCACTAACAAATTTTATTAAATAATTATAGTTATAGTTTTTCTCAATGTTTCATTTATAATATTAAAAGTATGGACAGGTACGCTATAAGTTATTAGCTATAAATTTAACTCTATTAAGTTGTTTATGTTAAAACTATGTGCATTTTTGTGTTAAGTGAGTGCATATTTAGTTATATTGTGTTCATGTATCAAAATTGCACTCAAACTTTTTGCCTGTAACATTTATGTATATAGACTTTATCCATCTCATTATATCCTTTCACTCCCCCTAAATCGTGTTTTCTTTAAAATGATCCTAAATACTAATGATTTTAGCCGACTTCGATGAAGGAGGAAGTTAATTATTCAAATGTATTAGACTTTTGTGTGTATGTTGCGGTACAGAATATCTACGTTAATGCAGAATAACAAACAAACGCCATTATATTGCCACCCTCAGGGTGGCAATATAATGGCGTTTTTAAAGATCTGTTTAGACAACATTCAGATTTTGAAATATTTTTTTAAAATAATTCCACTAATGAAAAGTGTAAAAATTAATTATTAATATAAAATAGGTTTAAAGAACCAAAAAAAAATTAAAAATTATCACATTTGAAGTCGACGCTTTAATTCTACTATACACAATTTTGAATCTATGATTCCGACTTCTGAAATCCGATTCTTTCTTTGTCGCGTTCTTTGTTGCGGCTTTTACTTTTTTTATTCATTCACTACGGGCTTCTAAGTTCACTGCTGAACATAGTCCCCCCCAGAGAATGCCTCATCGGAAGGATATTGGCCATAGTTGCCACGCTTCGCGGGCGGGTTGGCAACCGCAGTTTTATTTATATTTATAGTTGTTGTTAGGTAGGCCCTACTGCCTATATCCTGGCTTGATACCCTCTGTGGCCACTTACGACACCCACGGTATGATATGGGGTAGTGAATATTCTTACACCGCCCCGCTACACTTTCACTTCTTAGTATTTCTGTTTAGAATAACGAAGACAAACGTACACAAAGTTTACCTGATGGTGGATGCTGTGGCCCATAGACATCTACAGCTATCATCAATTACGAATCTTAATGCAGATGTGTCGTCACCTCTGAGGACGAGTATGGAACGCCTCTTATTCAGTAACGGTCTATGGTTCTGTACACTCATTATAGGAAACACAGTAGTATAAAGATGCTATTTTACGGTGTTATTGTGTGAGAGCATGGTCCTATCCCGGTAAAGCCGACCCGTTCGTGCTACAATTATAATATAGCCGCATGCTTTTTTTTTTCAATTTCTGGGTACTTTATTATTTGGTTCTGTAATAATAAACAGAATCATCACAATAGAAGAATTTCAAATTGTAAGTTGCTAAGCGCACGTAATCAGCCCCAGTCCTATCTCTTAGAAGCTGCATCAGTATCAAATCTAAGTCTTATCTTTTTACGGGTGTTAATCCAATCCGTAAATTAATATAAATTTATATTTGTGATCGTAGTCACTTTTACACGCTTTAAATTTATCAACAAAAAACCGACTGGTTTCGCTTCAGTGCATTCCTGACGGTATTTATGAACAACGAACATATACAAAAATAACTGCAATAAAGTAATTATACTGCAGTAGTTAATTACTCAATAAATTAATAATTTAAAATAATATTGTGAAACAAGTAAATCATGAATTAATAATTCAGAAACAGAAACCAAGATTAGATCACCATTGAAACTGGCCAACATTAATTTGTGATAAGACTCAAACAAAAAATAAAATTTTATTTCATTAGATAAGTTTAAAATTAATATAGCAAACATTTGCCGTGACGGTGGAAGAAGATCCACTATATCCCATATAACGTTTTCCAGACCGAATTTTGTTCACGCCGGCCAGTCTCAACGTCTGCGCAGGACAGGACTATAGTGCCCGAATGATCTGTGCGCAAGGACAGGTGCACTGTCTATTCCATCACTATCACAGACCGATGAGATAATAATCCGATACGACGGGAGAGAGATGAAGCGCAGGACCAATGGATTTACGTGCTTTTAGAGGCACCGGGTGTTTTTTTGTATGTGTGGTAGAGCCACACTGCAGGTATATTATGGTTGTAGCACGAATGTGTCTGCTCAATCGGGGAAGGACCACGCTCTCACAGAATATCAGCGTGAAATAGCAGCTTAATACTGCTGTGTTTCGTATGAGGCATTCATTCGTAGTCCTCAGGGGTGACTACGCATCTAAGTTTTGATTCTTAATCGAAGATAAATGTAGATGTCAATGGGGCACAGCATCTACTTACCATCAGGTGGACTGTGTGCTAGTTTGTCACCCTTATTCAATAAGAAAAACCCGGGGTGAAACCTCGCGAACCACCTGACCGGGCTGCTGATAATTCTTTGACAGAAAAACTTAATATATAATTTTAGCCCGACCCGGGATTCAAACCCAGAACCTCGCAAGGGTCGACAGAGGTAAACTGAACCAGAAGTTTGGAAACAGCTTCATCCTGATAACAGCTATATAGAAGAAATACAAAACTGTGGTTGCCAACGCCCTTGCCATCTGTGGCAACTATGGCAAGTATCTTCCCCTATGGGACGATCGATGGGAGGGGTATGTTCAACAGTGGACTTTTGACAGGAAGCATTGATATTCGTAAAATCGATATAGTAAAAAAGCTTTCATTACTTTCAATGCTAATATATACGATTTTTGTAAAATATAGATTGTTTAACCGTCAAGCAATATATTTAATAATACATTCACTTTAAAAACATACTACTACAAGTAGCAAGGCATTTAAAGCACTGACGACAGTAGGAATTCAAAATATTAAAATGTTTTGAGTTCCACAGATAAATCTTTACATTTTGACAACGAAATGAAGAGGGAAGTAATTACTCCCAGGCTGCAAATAAAATTAAAATGACGTGGACTTAATGTAGACTACTAATTAAAAATTTAATTACTAATTAAACGTATTGAAATTAATTAAATTTTTGTCTGCCCTACAAGTTGCTTCCATCGCACTTTGTTATTACAGCCAAAGTGTCAAATCTGGTATGTTTGTTAATTTAATTAGGTATAATTTGGGGTTTAGCGGAGGTTTCCGTGCATTTTTAACCTTTGCAATCTCTTCTCTAGTGGCTCTAAGAAGCTGTAGTAACAGTGGCCACGCCCCGGGCAAACACATAAGTGGGCTAAGTCTAGGAAAGGGAACTGCATCTACGAACATCTGTCGATAAGTTATCAGATGATTCCCGTAGATAAAAAGTCTGCATCGATATGACACATACTTTAAACTATCGATGTAGAAGGGTAATGCGAAAAGACTCATGGGCATTTGCCAGAATCCATGTACTGAGTTACTAGTACATTGGGTTACGTAGGTGACAAGTGAAGTTGACTTGCACTAACGCAACCGCACGTCCACAATAAACAAGTTTGCGCGCAGATGACTCTAGCTATCTCATTCGGATTTTAAGCTTCGTAAAGCTCTGTGGCGATGGAGTGAATGCGGTGGGAGGACCTTAGAAAAGCGTAACAGTATCAACTGTTTTAATACCTATATTAATTTCAAAACCTCGATCTACGAAAGTAAGACAAATTCAGTCCAAAGTTATTTAAGTAATAGAACTCAATGTGTTCAAATGTGTTAGGATTGCTCTTTGTAGTAGTTGCGATCTGCAAATTACTTACGGCGTACCGCAGGCAAGTATTCTTGGCTCAAGTTTGTTTTAGTATAATAAATGACTTGTGTAACATCAATTTTTTAAACGTAATGATCTTTTCCCACGCACATGATACAGCACTTGTGTTTTAAAACTTGGACTGAAACTTATGTTCTTGCTCAAAAAATGTATCGACATTGTAAAAAACTAATTGAACGCTCATTTACGTACTTTGAACATAGAAAAAACAAAATTAATAGACTTCTCTATTCGACCTAACAAACTCATTACAAATCGTTGTTAAGCCCCTTGATATAAGTAATAGTACAATCTATAATGACCTACACTATATAAAAAAGTAACAGCTATAAAATATCTTGCAATAACAATCGCCACCATAACCATGGGTGCTGTAAATAATACTAGTTTTTACGGATTTTAACGCGTATATTTACTTTTTTATATATCTGACGTTTCGAGCACTTTACAGCACCTATGGTCACGATAGTGACTGAGATGTTCATATGTACGCGATAAAATCCGTAAAAACTAGTATTATTTAAAGGAGTAGTGTTCCTGTAAATATAAGAAATCACTTTAGACACCTACGAGTACATCTATTCCCGATTAAGAATCAAAAATTTACCAGTAATTGTTTTATGGGAATCCTAGAACATACACAAGGTCGCTTATATATAGTATTAAAAAGCTATTTTATTAAACATAGATTTTATGAAAATGCTTATTATATTATGGGTAATATCGTATTATACATAATCTATAAATCCTGAGAATGAGGAAATCGCTGTCAAGCTTTATATTATATAATTTTTTTTAAGATATTGTATATTTTTTATTGTATAACGTTACTTTGAAAATAAGTTCCACTGAGTTTGGTATTTCCCTAGACAGAGTTTTTTCCGAACAGTGTTAATGAAATTATTTTCAATAGGAATTATTTAACCGTGTTGTGGTGACGTAATAATAGCCCATATCACAACATGTGACAAAGTTAAGCTGAACCTAAAGATGTACAGCAGCATTTTCCTAATAACAGATGATTAAGAATATTAAACTCGGGTTGCCAACCGGCTTGGCAAGCGTGACAGCTGTGGCAAATATCCCACATATGAGGCGTTCTATGTGGGAGGACTATGTTCAGCAGTGGACTTTAGATAGGTGGTATGTAAATTCAATAGAGACTATAAAACGTATTTATAATCTACATGGGTATTCTTGCATACCCTTTAATTATTATATTTTAACGGCTTAGTGGCACAGTAGCTAAGAGTTTGGCTACGGCCTTCTGTGCTGTGGGATCGAATCACGTACAAATAATTGTTTGTATGGATTAAAAATGGTGTTCCTGCTGAAGATACCGGTCCATAGTATATAATTTCTGTACGTAAAATATCTTCTACATTGAAGAAAATGCTACTGTAGATTAACGTTTTAGTAAAAAAAAATGTATTTTTACGAGACACTAATATAGCGCTTGTATGCGCTATATTAGTGTCTCGTACAAATACAATAATATATTACACTCTGAGATCACACCGAAGTGCAGATTGCTCTAGGTAGAAAAAGTAAATAATTGACGTAAAGTGTTACGTATTAACTGCAAGCAAGTTAGTGTACAATCGGTTGAAATAAACGAACAGTCACGAAGCGGAGCAACGGCGCACTGAAGTCACGACGATTCGTTTTACTTAAACTAATAAATGGTAAGAAATCCTATATTATAATGCTTTAAAAAGGTCAAACTAATAAAAATTTAATGTTATTAATTGTATTTCGTTTCAACTAAAACTAACCCAAATTTTCAATGATGACGCGAAATGCCCACCGAAAATAAATTCATGCTCAATCTTATATTTAGCGCGGCAGCTCTGACTGCGACGGAGCAACCAGTTGAACGGAGATTTTGTACCGATCGCAGATCGTTTACTTATCAATTCGTATAACATTGAGTGAATTTTGTATTTATAAACAATAATCGTTGCAATCTGTAAAGCATGCACGGTCAATATGCAGCCTGAAACTACCTCAAGGTAATCCCACGTTACTAGTCCAAAATAATCCATTGGGCAGTGATAATAATATACAACTTATTCACACCTATTTCCACACTGGCCCACGCAAACACAACGTGTTTTCAGTAGATGAAGCTAGCTTTGAGACGAAATGTTGTGTTCTTCGTTTGACGGTGACATATTTGGTGGGTTCGTGTGGAAACAGGAGTGAAAGGACATTAACTTTCTACTTTAACGGACTATAGACATTGTTGGATGAGTGATCGTAATTTTTATTAAGTTTTGTTTATACCTAAACATATGGAATCTGAATTTTCAACAGATAAGGAAAACAATCTTCCACCTGTACCGTTAAAGACATACCAATGGGAAGACTTGCGAAGAGCGCGTG
Organism: Parnassius smintheus behrii; assembly: GCA_036936625.1. NCBI lineage: Eukaryota > Metazoa > Arthropoda > Insecta > Lepidoptera > Papilionidae > Parnassius > Parnassius smintheus. Next base: position 5,017,467 of record JAUPFT010000016.1, read on the forward strand.
AAGCTGGAGGTTATCCTTGGACGCATTTCCTCAAACCACCTTTAGAAGGAGAAATAACAGCTGAAGACATTATAAGAGCTACTAGCCCTAGAAGGAGTATGTCTCGTGAATTCTCCAAATCACGAACTCAGTCACCAGCTGATGCAGAAACTCAGAGAATCTTGAATCTTGATTCATCACCAGGTAGTAGTAGAAAACATGGTGAAGAAGGTGAGGATGAGGGAGTTCACATCCCTAATTTTTCGAAAGAAATTTCATTAGACTTAGAGGATGATCCTTTGAATCAAACCCAAAACACGAGTATAATTAAAAGACCAGACAGTCAGTCAAGCACGCATTTAGCGACACCAATCGATATACCGAAAAATGTTTCTCCAAAAGGTATTTTAAAACGCCGTGCTCAAGAACAACAATACAACATTGGTGTTACTGAAACGCGTGAAAAAACAAAATGTTGTCATCCGTTGGTAAACAAAATAAAACACTTAGCCGATAAGACATTACATAAGCTAGAAAAAAATGATTGTGAACAATCACCGATATCGAAGAGAAAGAAAAAAGAGGAAGTTCAAGAAATAAGACAGTTAAAGTCTTCCCCTGGAGCTGTCCGCAGACAAAAATTCAGTGCAATTAAACTAGGAGATTCTGATGAAATGAGTAAAACAATGAGCGTAGATACGCCACCGCCTAGAAAAAAGAAAGAACATATCTATGAAGACATTGAAGAATCAAAATCCCAAAATAGTGAAAAAATTTCATTCACGGAAAAAATCGGTATCGAAAAAGAAAGTGCCGGAGTTAAACTAAATAATGAAAATGAGTATTTAGCAGAAAAAAAGTCAATTACCTCCCAGGACCCCAGTTTAGTTATAGAAGATAGCTCTTTAAATCCTAATGTAGAATTCATTATGGAAAAATTACATAAAAAAGATGACAGTAATAAAGAAGCAGTATTATTGGATGACATAGATACTGAAGAACCTAACTTTGATGAAATATTTCAAGAACAGTTAGAAGGAAATAGACCACCCAATGACTCTCCGAATATTACTATAACTGAAATCACAGAGGAAAACCTTGATAATAATATTGAACAGTGCAACACAATACCTATCTTATCATCACCGAGCCCTAGTCCTCGAGAATTTCAACAGAAACGGAAAGAAGTCGAAGTTTTTGACAACGAATGGTCTAAACCTAGCAGGTAAATTTTAATTATTTAGCATTTTTTAATACAATTCAGTTACTACAATGTGACATAACATTTACGTTTAAACATAATGCAAAGCGAACGCGCTAGCTTCTGCCTGTCTGATAAATATAGCCCTATTCGAATCGTCTTCCTGCACGCTCGGTAAGATCTTTAAAATTGTCATCAGCGGTCAGTGCTCGCGGCTGCTTTCACGACGGTGATTAGTTCATTTACAGCCCGGCTTTCACAAACACGTTTACATAATGAGTCATCTCTTTGAAAATATCGGGCCTTTATGTGTAATTTACTAATAACCGGATACAAATAAGCAGTACAAAATATGCCTTGGAATTAAGATTATTTCGGTGAGCTATAGTTATGAGCAAGCTTCGGCGATGGACATCCGAGGGTGGAACTCCTATAGAAAAGCCTGTAAGACCAACACGCGAAGGCAGTGTCCAACTATTTACGCCAGAAGTGCGGTGTGCTTGTCAGTTTTTTCAATGTGATTCACTGCTCCCTGAAAGAGTGAATCCTGTTGGCACTAGACCGACGTCGCGAGCTAGCAATATTATTTCAAATCTGAGGTAAGTTTAATATTCATATTAAAATAGTTTGTTGGACGTTTTACGACTTAAATTACGACCTACAAAATGAATATGAAACTACTGAAACGTCTTGCCCGGCGACTGCTGCGGCTAAAACGAGCACTGACGGTTGGCCTAATTGTGACCTGAGTTACGTGTTTGTATGTGTACAGTTTTAAATATAAATTTAAACATGCGATGATTCTGTCTGCGAGTTCCTTTTTCATATTCTTTTACTTAACGAATTATTCTTTATTGCTAAGCGAATTCAAACATGGTTATTGTTGTTATGAACATATATATATATATATATATATATATATATATATATATGCAATTTATTAGGCGAATGCGATGTTAAATTAATTCACCTTTATAATATATTTATAATATAATATATTATATTAAATTGTGTTAAATATAATAGTTTTATCTGTATAAATTTCAGTGATCACGAATATGAAATCATAGAAAAGCCACCTCCAAATATAACCTATACAGCCCCTGGCATTGAGGAGAAGCCGACTATGATAAAAACTGACGACGAGCTGTCAAGCACAACTTCATTAGAACGAAAATATTTGCAACATACGTCCGATGAAGAGGAACAAATAGATGATAAGGAAAATGACGAGAAAAGTGAGGACATTATTAATGCCGAAACATTACAAAAAAATATAGAAGAACGGTTTTTTGTTAATACACCATCTACGGCTTCAAGAACAGAATGCGAAATAAGCACTAGTCAGGTGGATTCATCAGCTTTAGAAAAATTGCCATTGCAACGTAGTAATCGATCGAAAAATACCGAAAATGTAGATAATAAAATTCAGCAGCGTATTAAAGAAGGAACTGGTAAACTTAAAACGCAAGCAGGTAAACTAAAGTCAAAAATACAAAATATGAAAACGAAACAGTTCACAATGCCGGACAGGCCGAAATTTAGTCTTCCAGAGCGCTCGAAGTTTAAAATGCCTGATCGACCGAAAATCAGTTTTCCCGAAAGGCCGAAATTTACGCTTCCTGATCGAAGAAAATTTAGCCTACCTGAAAGACCAAAATTCAAAAAAATTAATTTTTCTGAAAAGTTTACAAGTGGAGATCGGAAAAAAATTACGTTTCCAAACAGACCTAAGTTCAATGTACCCGACCTTTCCAAAATAAAAATGCTGGAGAGACCTAAAATAAATTTCCCAAGTTTAGGTAGAAAGAAAGAATACAAAATTGAAACAGATGTTACAGAATCCAGTTCTGATATGCAAAATGTGGCAACGGTAGACTTTGAAGCAAAAACTTATCCAAGGTTTTTCAATAGAAAAAAGAAAGAAGATTTACCTAAAATGTCTTCCTCTCCAGCCCTAAACAGGGAGGATACACCCCCACCCACTTTTACATTTACTCGGGTAAAAAAGAGTAAAGAAGAGCCTCCTTCATATATTCCTGACAGTCCTAAGCAACCACGAGAATATGGAACTATTGACACTGAAAATAATTATGAAAACGAAACACAGGGTAGAAAACAATTTGAAACTACATATGATTTCGATAAATTAAGTCCAGAATATATGGACGAGGACATAGAATCTTCCAATTTAAAGGAACCACGAAACTCCACATCTATACCTGACATGTCATCAACCAAACAAGAATACACACATATTAACGAAATTAACAACGACGAATTTTTCGTTCGACCGAGAGGAATATCACGCGAAAATATCCAAGTTAGGGAGTACTTGAGTGACGAAATACGACAAGCATTTAATATTCCACAAAACGTCCTCGCTTCTATGGGAAGTAGTTCTGAGATACATGACGACCATATGTATGCCAATGAAACCGAAGTAGATCCAGAGTTATTGATGGACGAAAATGATGCTATCCGGTATTCGACAGAAGATGTCAATGACAGGGATGACGGTTACTATACGTTCCCACCTGTTAGACCGTCTAGAGCAAAACGAAAGAAGAAAGAAACCGAATCGATCAAATATATCGACGACAGTGTTAACGCGAGTATGCAGTTTAGTGATGTCGATTTGGGACTGCCGGAAGACCAAATAGAAGAACAGCCTTTGAATATTAATATTTCTGATGAGAATGAAGGAATAACGAATCATCGACCAGAGTTTACTCCATCAACCGATCTACATTCAATTCATGAGTATGCTAATGATGATGTAATTGAATATCCTGATAAAATGCCGGTGCTATCACAAACATTACCAATGCCACCAAAAAGGAAAAAAAAGTTCGGCAAAAAGGATCTTAAACATTCTTCGTTGAATGACTTTAAGAGTATAACGCCGACCCAGTTATGGGCGGAACGCCAGGAAGAAGCAGACGATGTGAGTATATTTCACCTACATAGTATATATGTTTTAATAATTATAAGTAAAACTTTTAAATTAGTATTATTTCTGAAGCTTATATAGTTCTAAAATTATAAATTTAATTATAAAATAATCACATTACAGCTATCTACAATGATATTTTAGATTTATGCCACTGTCACTGCGCACTACACCAATTAAATGTATTGTTTCAAAAAACATTGCATACTCTAGACTTTACTCTTAGAAGTAAACAGCCGTATAGTAGCGGCGTAAAAGAATCCACTACCTTTCCCATATCATCCCATGGGTGTCGTAGGTGACAAATGGGATCTGATATAGAAATTACTCGGCTAAATAATGGTACAGACGTGTAAAAATATCCACTACCCCATATCGTCACATGGGTGTCGTATGAGGCCACAGATGGAGACAAAACCACTCTTGGTTTGTCTCCATCTGTCGTTATCTGTCATCGGTAGTAAAGTCATCTGCCAAGCGTGAAATTACGAAAAAATTGCTTATGTTTAGTAATGTACATTGATAGCCTATTAAAATAAAGTGTAATGCTCGCATATAATAAAGTATCCTTTTTAATATGTATTCATTGTAATTGTTGTTGAGTATAATATGCTGTCTAGTAATGTATCTAATTCATCATTAGATTATTTGTTTGTGTGAGTTCCATTCAACAGGATTCACATCGTAATCCAGTTCTCATTATGTTGACGTGATGATTCCCTGCAATGTTATATTTAGTTCAACATTCAGTTACTATAACTATTAGTTATACGAGTAAAACAATTTTAAGAAGGTAACATCGAGTTAGGGTGGTCAAAAAATGCGGTTACTTTGTCAGATGGTACAACTATGAAAGTGTCCTCAAAGTCCTCTATGTAAAGAAAGTCCTCCTCATTGGGACACTACAACGTAGGTGACACTTTAACAATTTTACCATCTGACAAAGTAACTGCATTTTTAGATCAAAATAATATCGAATTGAATCCACATACGCTGCCCAATCAGTTTTTGAAATAGGAGAAGGCAGCAGTATCATCCTGACAACAACCCGAAATTATAAAAAACCTGCAGTTATCAACCCGCCTGCCAAGGGTAGCATTAGGAAGGAGTTCTTTGGGGTGGCCTATGTTCACCTGCCAAGGGTGGTAACTATTTAATCTATGAGGGAGGTATATATTCAGCAATGGACTTTTATAGACTTTAACGGCTTGATGGATGGAATAATAATAATAATAACTGGTTAATCCCAGTCAGCCTTTCGGGTCATCTGAAGCGACTGGGACTCCGTAACGGACCGATCCAGTGTTGCCACTCGATACCGCTCGCATCGTTCACCGGTTTCTTTCCCTTCCCCTCTAACCCTCGGCCCTTTGGTCTCTCCTGCCGAGAACTTCCATCTCGTTTGGTTTTTATTTATTTATGTATTTGTTTTATATTATTTAATAATGTATATTTATCATTTTCATTTACAATTATATATGTATAGAACCCAATCAGATGAGAAAACTATATAGATACCCCAAATAATAATAATAATAATAATATATTAGCTGCAATTATATCACTGCACTAAATCAAAACGAAAGTGAATTACGTATTATTAGTGGCATAATTTAAGAGCAGTCTCTTTTGGCAGATGCCCAGTGAATACGTTCACTTCGGGATGAAACTCGTATATTTTAAGACGCGCGTCTCCGTCCGATTGTTGACCTAGTTAAATCTTAAATACTGGCTGGTTCAAGATTCAAATGTGTATTTTTATATTTAAACACAAGGTCATAGTTGGATGCGCTAAAGGTTGTCCGTTACAGAGAAACATCAATGATTATTTTAATGATGCAATATGTATTAGATAATTTTTCTTGATATTAATAAATAAAAACTTAATAGAGAGTGATGACTTCTTGTCTTGCAGATTCTTAAAGATCTTCTTTAAAGAAATGTTACTGAAGTTACGTATGTATTTGATGTGTCATCGACCACATGGTGTAGTGGTAAGAGTACCTGACTAGTACTTTGTGGATCCTGGGTTTGTCTAAAAGTACAAAATGTTGGTTTTCGGATTATTTTGTAGCGTGGTTGTCTCTATATTTCTATCACTGCGTTGTTGTTTAATTGCTAACGTATACCCGCTTGGTTGGAGTCAGAAAAAGTTATGTCAGGTTCTCGCCAACTGAACTCCGTGTTTCACCGTTACCGCATATCATCAATGCAATGTACTCCTTCCTTCACTACCTCCCAATTCACCTGCGTTAGGACTACCGTACCACGCAGAGACCGTACCGGCCGGAAAATTAACTCCCTGACGCATCGGCCTTCCCGGGTTCCTGAGTAGCTGAGACTGAGCATTTGAGCGCGCTGAACGGTTTTTCACGGTTTCGAATTCCAAATAAATACATGATTCATCACCTGAGACGATATTATAAACGGTATTTGAGTTCCCTCCGTTGAAGCGTCGCAGAGTATTCCGGCACCAATCTACACGAGCCGCCTTTTGCTCTTCGGACAAATTGTGGGGAACCCAGCGGGAAACTAGCTTTCTTACACACAGCTTATTATGTAATATCGACTAAATTGCTGTCATTTCGATGCTGATAACAGCCCGAATCTGCTCGTATGTCACATGACGGTCATCTAATATAATAGTTCGCACAGCTGCGATGTTTTCAGGCGTGACCGCTGTTCTTGGTCGACCTGCAGAAGAAACAGTGCTGAGCCGCACAAACCGCGTCGGAACTCGGCATACCAGCGGTATATTGTCGTTTGACTCGGTACTTCGTCGTAAATCGAAACAAGTTCGCTGAGACATTTATCTTGAGATAAGCCGCGACGAAAATTGTGATAAATTATGGCACGGAAATGTTCACCCGTGAGCTCCATTTCTGTTAACGACGTGTCAACTTTAAACCAACATAGTTTTTGTTTATAAACATTTTTTAATTGTTTGAATGTCATTAAGATTCTAAGAGGCCAGTATTAAAATTCTAAAAAAGGTTTTATTGTAACTCAATCTGAAATATTCTATACCCGATCATTTCACTGTGCCTCTCCGTATGACCTACAAATAATTATTCTGTATCCTTGTGCAATTTTTCATAATACCTGAGAAAACACTAATGATGGATACGTTAAAAACGAAAGATAAAACTTTTCTCGTATCTCTATAATTTTAATAGAACTTACTAGAATTACAGAAACTAATCTCTAACTAATAGATACAATATATTTGTGATAAATCAGTCTAAAGTATACAGATTGTACAAATATGAAAGTCAATTAGGTCCAGTAACTATTAGGTTCCGATCCTAAGCTAGTAAATCCTAACGGAATCCTGAACCAAAATAATGAGCGGAATTTTAAAACTAAACTAAATTAATAACAATTTTAAGTTTAATGACTATTCTATTTGTTGTTTTTTTCCTCATCGTTGCTAAAAGCTATTTCTTACTGATTTCTAGACATAGGTCTCCGCCGTTCTAGAGAGAGTTTGTGATAGTCACAAAATCAAATCGAAAACTATTCCAACGCACCCTTAGACGCTGCCTTGCTAGGAACAAAAATGTTCTGTCCTGTTTCACATCACCGGTCCGGTTTTGCATGTTCGATACAATCCGAATTGTTATTACACCATCGTATATATATTTAATTTAATATATATTTATACAAAAATGGATCGACATAAAATTCTATTTGCTAATTTAAAAAAATAATGTAGTTTTGAAAATCATATAATTATGGAGCATATGGTAAAATACGTAATTCTTACTAATAACGTACAGAATGATTTCTTTAAAAAATAATTGTTTATGTAAATAAACATTGCATTGGGGTGTGAATGAGTTGACGAAGATAGCCAATCTTTTTAAGAGTCAGTTTCGGGTTGTCTTCTCTACAGTCACCTGTTAAAAAATTAAAGACATTAAAGGACTATTTCTACGGATTAAGTTGCGCTTAATTTAACTTTAAATCATTTTATTATCATTTGGTATTCCTAAATAATTGTGATTCGGTAATGTAATTGTAGTACCTATATGTTACTCGTAATTTCAGATCAGACAGGGTGTTTATTGTATCATATTTTAAGTTAATGCCAAATGTAACACTAAACTTGCAATAAATATTTTGAATTTAAATTATTTGCATATTATAAAAGACGAAACATTTATTTTATAAAATGAAATTCATATATAACTTTATGGTCCACAAATTTTGTAATATCTCCCTAGGTCTTATTATATATTCTGCTTAGGACACGATACATTTTTATTAATAAAAGACTGACTTAAACATAAGATGTTAGGTTATAAAACTTAAGAATGTAATGACTCGCAAGAATGAACGCAATAAAATCTGTAAAAATAGCTCTATTTAACTTGAGAATGTCTGAAAAAACACATAATTTTCGTTTTTATTTCGGAATTAACCTGCCGAAGGAAGAGACAGCACGAGACTTTACGGCATCTTAAATTTAAGCAGCGTTTGAGAATTTGAGCAATACGAGTGCGGCACTGAAAATTTCGGGAATCGAGGAAGTGACACAACATTACTATTTAAAAATGTATTTATTACTTTTCGAAGTATTCTCCGAGAAATTTGACACATTTTTCCACACGACGGAACCAATCATTGAAGCAACCATTCCATTCGGAAGTTGGTGTCTCCAAACCTATTTACACCTATTTAAAAAATATTAAAAACTTACAAATAAGGCTGATTAAGTACAAATTGGAAATTGGAAATAACTTAATACTTAATAATAGGTATACGTCACTACTATAGTAACGATTAAAAAAGATATGTTAATAATAAATATGATACAAGAAGTGTAAATTGTAAAATGCTTGTTAAATCGAGAATGAATAATTATTATGGGAAAAATTATCAAAATTTCTAATACCTAAGATATTTAATAAACTTGAACTTTTGAGAGGGAGTCCGCAACTCAGTAAAAATGTGTTGAAATCAAAACTTCAACAGTTGTTTCTTGATGAATTATCATAGGAGTAGTAGTTTATTTATAACAGAAGTATATCATTGTTTTAATTAGTGCCTGTGTTGGTTATAATTATAGTGTAAAGAAATACTTAATAAATGTGTATAATCAATATTGTAAGTAAATTAGTAGTATACTTAGAAGATATTATGTTGAAAATCGAGCGTGTCTCGCCATCAAACGTAAAAGTTTGGCGAGAATAGCTATGTAAGCCTATTCTTTGTATATTTTTTGTGATTAATAAATAAATAAAAAATGGCCGTTTTGTAGGCGTCTACAGCTTCTTCAGGTAATGAAAATCTCTGTTCACGCAATTTATTCTTTATTTTAGGGAAAGTATAGAAATCATTAGGGCTTAGGTTGGGGCTGTACGGCGGATGGTCTAATAATTCTATGTTTTCTTGCTCTAAAAACCCTTTTGTTCCATGTGCGGTGTGAGAACTCGCATTGTCGTGATGGAGGATGATGCGGCGGTTGCAATTCTCTTTATGGAGTTCAGAAACGACCTGTGGCAAATAAATGCTAGCATACCATTCTGCATTAACCGTTCTTTGTCCCTCAAAAGGAATAGTCGTAACATGGCCGGTTTTGTAGACAAACGTGGCCACCATTTTTTTGCAACACTCCGTGAACGAACAGTTTTTGTTGGCTTTAACTCATTTTCGAACACCCAAACTCGTGACTGGATTTTTGTTTCGGGTTCGTACGCATATATCCAGGATTCGTCACCTAATACAATGTTGTATACAGCATTTGAGGATCCTGCGTGGAATCTTTCGAGAGTTCTGACGCACCAAGTAACGCGAGCCGTTTTTTGCTCTTCACAGAGCGAATGCGGTATCCATCGGGCAAACAACTTTTCTACACCTAATTGTTCATGCAAGATTATTTGACTCATGCCAATGTCTAAAGTTGCCTGAATTTCGCGGTATGTCACATGTCGATCTTCCTCAATCAGCTTACGCACAGCATCAACGTTTTCTTGGGTGACTGCAGTTTTTGGACGACCTTGACGGGGATCATCACTGAGCTAGACACGACCACGTTGAAATTCAGCAAACCAGCGATAAATTGTGGTTTTGGATGGGGCTTCATCACCAAATGCAGAAATTATCCTGTCAACACACTGTTTTTGTGTTAAACCACTTCGAAAGTCATAATAAATCATCGCTCTTGAATTTTCTGGAGTCAATTCCATTTTCTCAACGACTAAACAAGTTTGACAAAACCTTGTGACAAGACCGAGAATCTTTTTTTAAATTAATAAATGTTTTTCGATTATTAAAACCAAGGAGTTTTCAATTAAAAAGATTTTAATATGACAAGAACAGTGGAAATATTCCATTCCGATACTTTTAGTGCAGCCTAGTATGTCTTCTAATTTCAATCGCGTGGCAAAAAATAATAGATATAACTTAAATTTATGTAATGTTTGGCACATATTAAATCTATCAAAAACAGTTTACATAGCATTTTTTTCAATTTTTATAATTACTGTTTTTAAAACATATTTTCTAAATTTCAGATAATCGTTTATCGAACAGAGCACGAGTACATCGTACCACAAGCTGAGACAACAACAGAACAAAGCCCAGTCCCTCCCAGAAGAAACCGTTCAAGAAGCTCTCGCGGTACTTCCCTATGCGACGATGACCGTACGTCACATGGCGCCGAGTCTCTTACCATGGATACTCATTTACCAACAGCTGATATAATGGACAACGAAAAACAGACAAGACAAGAAAGCCCCGGATATGCAACTGTAGACAAAAGCTCATATGCACCACACAAAGGTGTCAGACGGTCTAAAAGTAAAACACCACCAGTTCGGCGTCGTAAAAGCAATAGTTCTGAAAGAAAGTATTACACAGTGGGGCCTAGTAAAGAGCCAGTTCCCAACCGTCCACCGCGGAAAAAATCCTCAACTAGCTTAATGACATTAGATAGCTTTACAAAGCGATCCGTCAGTGGAGACATAACGCAATATGTAGAAATTAAAGAACCACAATTCGAAGAAGTTCACAAGGATTTAATATCTGGAGAAGTAGTTAAAAAAATGAAAGATAGACCACTTCCCCCGCCACCCAGACCACCCAGAGGTCCTAAGAGAAAAAAAAAGTTTGGTAAAGGATCCCTAGAATTAATATCGACTGAACTTACTTCACCTTCGGAGACCTTCCTTCGGCATACACCTGACCCAATGAGATCAGAGGATGTAATAGAAATAGAAGTGTCAACTCAAACAGATCCACTACCGGATGATGTTGACTTTGAATTTGGTCTGGATGAAAATCTTGATATATCAATGTCCAGTTCCTTAAGAGACATTATTGATGAAGAATCTATGGTTGGGAGAGGAAGAAGAAAGATTTCAGAGAGCTCTCCAATCTCTCACATTGCTTCGCGATCTGAGAAATCTCTAAAACTTTCAGATCCTAAGATATCTGAAATTTCGAAAACAAACATTGACCGTTCATCACCTACGGTAATTTTGGTCGAAAAACGAGTATCTAGTCCAACCAAAATTAATGAACATGAAGAAATGTTAACTGAAGCCTCCTTAACTGTAAAACATATTGATATAGACGAATCAAAAGTACCAGAAGTGCCTCCACTTCCGAAATCAAAAGGGATACCCGCCTGTACGAGCCCTTCAAAAGTACTTTCATCAAATGAAGAACGAACTCTCCAAAGAATATCTGAAGGATCTAAGGAAGTACAGTTAGATAATCTAGTCACACAACGGCTTCAGGTGAGAGATTTAGATGTTGGCAGACTGAATGTTTCTGAACTACAAGCAAGTAAGATTTTAGTATCTGATATTGAAGGCATGACGTTGCAAGTGAGTGAATTGGATTCAAAATCAGGGCATATATCCGTAAGTGGTATTGAATTTTCTCAATCAGTCATTGACGAAATTGTTAAAAAGTTTGCTGAGATGTCTACAACCAATGTCCCAGTGATATCGCTTACCGAAGATGTTGGTGATGTACCAAGACCAGTTAGTAGAGAGGAACATACTCAAACAGAAGAAGTGCAGGCTGCAGTCGCTAAAAGTGAGGTAAAAGTTGAGCCCGTTATGATAACAACAGACTGTCAAACTGAAGCATCTCCACCGCCACAAAAACCCACGACTGGTGATGATTCTGTTATACCACCTCAAAGACCACCTCCGCCTGACTTAAGCCCACTCTTGTATTCATACTTGCAGGATATAGCATTACCATCGACAAGTCTTTATCCTCGTTCTTTCCGTGAAAGACCGATTATAGATTACGCTGAATCTCACTATCAATCTCCTCCACCTCCAACACGAAGAGTAAAAAGGAAGCCTGCTGCCCCTCAAGCAAGTGAATCTAGTTCAGATGAAAATAGACCACGACCTTCACCAAGGCGAATACCACCGCCAGTCAAGCCTCATGAACCCTCACTTACCGAAACAGGAGCACAGTTTCTACGGGCTTGTCATAATTCAATTACTAGGACCATAAGAAATATTTTCAATGCATTTATGTCTTACATTCACGGCCACGAGAATAAAAAAGACGTGCAAATGGCGTTGGTTATATTTCTGGTTTTGATAGCTGGTTTGATTATGTTTGGTCTCAGCGACAGCCGAACGGTTCATCATCATCACTGGGAATTCTTCAATCCACCTGATGGTAATCAATGACAAGACGTATATAGTTTAGGTTATTTTAATTTCTAATGTTAGGTAACAGTCCACAAATACCTATATCAAAAATATTTATGTGTTCACCAAATACGTAATCCATTTATGAATAATGTAAAAGAAGTGTTACACGAATAACTAATCGTTAATAAAATCTGCTGATATTCACTGTTGCAGTCTTTCAAAAAGTCAGTCAAAAATTTCAATTGGCTTTATAATGGTTATTTATTTTTATTGTTAAGTTTTTGTTTGTAATGAGATTTGAGAAATCTCAAAGAATAAAAATATTATCAATATAATATGAGAATTAGATTCTATAAGGTTATGTTAAGAAAATGGGAAACGAAAATTTGATTCAAGAACAAAATTATTGGCCAATTCTATAATTTGTGTCTCCTGTCACTATAATATTTATCTCTAATTATAAACAAGTGTGTAATCGATAATTGTCAAACATTATTTTATTATGTAAAATGCTACGAACCATTTTGGTGTACATTCAGTAATTACAACTTAATAATACGTTACATAATGTGGGCTGGCAATATGCATTTTGTAAATTTCCTCTCACATAATAATTGTTATTTAATTTATTGTACGAAATAAAACTTGTTATTAAAAACGTTTGATTTCTTTTAATATTCATATATTTTATACATCTTTATCTATATTCTGTTATCTTTTGAATATGGGTGATTAACGAATATACAGTACACTTGAAGATAAGTGGATGCTGTCGCCAATAGACATGTACATTCAACCTAACCAATATTAGGATTCAAAATGCGTTGTCAAATCTGAGGACTAAGATGGAGTGCTTCGTTTCCAGTAAAAAGGGTATCCGTTTCTCTACACTCACCATACGAAACACACACACACACACACCACACACACAAGCAGCATTCGGCTGCCATTGTACGCTGGTATTCTGTGAGAGCGTAGTCATAGCTCACTCGAGCGGATCCATTCGTACAACAACCATGATATAGTTGCAGCGTGCTCTTCTCCTTCCTCCTTAAAATCGCAATCATGGAGTGTAGAAGTAAGGAGAGCCATCCCACATGGAGAATAGTTGAAAAAGTGTCCATCTGTTAGCAGTTACTAACAGTTCAAAAACTCTCCACAACTGCGCTAGAGTAGCTAATGGGTATCTTTGAAAGTCGGCTGAGAATAAATGACGTCTCTCATGACTTATTGTTGCTCATTCTTGACCACGATATTTATACCTCCCTGGATTAAATAAATACAAAAAGTTCTTAAGTACCTACACAATAACTGATATTTTGTAACACTCCGGAATTCTAAGACGACATATGAAAGAAAATCAATGAAGGCTATATCTAATAATCACACAGTATCGTCATTCATTGTCGTCATTTTGATTTAAATGCTATCTATCCCTATACCTTCTGTGTACTAAATATCGGGAATTTGTCAATAAAACAAAAAATACAAATTATTCATCTAAGTTTATTTTATCGCCTTCAAAGTAGGCCCCATCGCTTGCAATACAACATCTCCAACGCTTCAGCCAGTCTTCCATACATTTTTCATAGGCTATTTGCGGTATGGCCTTTAGCTCATTCAGCGAATTTTTTGTTATGGCTTCTATCGACTCAAAACGTTTTCCTCGAAGTGGTGATTTTAACTTGTGAAATAAAAAAAGTCAGACGGAGCCATATCAGGTGAATACGGTGGTTGGTCGAGAACTTTTGTTGAATTTTTCGCTAAAAACTCTTTCACTATAATGGCTGTGTGTGATGGTGCATTATCATGGTGCAGCATTCATGAGTTGTGTTGCCACAAATCTGGACGTTTTCGGCGGATACTCTCACGCAAACGCTTCATGACGCCTAAATAATATTCTTTATTCACTGTTTCTCCCTTTGGAAGGAATTCGGAGTGAACCACACCACGGTAGTCAAAAAAAACTGTCAGCATCACCTTGATTTTGGAGCGACTTTGCCGCGGTTTTTTGGGTTTCGGCTCGTTTTCGAGACGCCATTCTGAAGACTGTTGGCTTGTTTGCATGTCGTACTCATAAACCCATGTCTCGTCGCCAGTTATTATACGTTTCATAAAGGTCGGATCCGTAGAAGCTCGGGAAACCACGTCTTCAGCGACATGCTTTCGCTGCGCTCTTTGAACAAAATTGAGCTCTTTTGGAACTAGTCGAGCGGCGACGCGTTTCATGCCTAAAATGTCAATGAGAATGTTGTGGACGGACTTAAAAGATATGTTCACCTCACTAGCCAACTCTCTCAGACTCACACGTCGATTTTTGAGCACTAGCTTTTTCTTTGGTCGTAGCGGTTGAAGGTCTACCAGAACGAGGCAAGTCTACTACTACTTCTCGGCCTTCTTTAAAAGCCTTATACCATTCATAAGCCCTTGTTTTCGATATACACGATTCGCCGTAGGTATTTCGCAACATTTTTAGTGATTCACCACATGAAATATCATTCGAAACACAAAATTTAAGACACACTCTTTGTTCAACAATATTTTCCATTGTAAAAATCGCCGAGAACTCAAAACTATGACCAACAAAAAGTGTAGTTTAAAACAAATTAAAAGACAGATCCCGCTCAAACTTTGCGCGCTAAATCAGTACAGTGCTCATTGAAATAATACTAGTTTTAACGGAATTTATCGCGTATATTTAACTTTTTTACCCGACTTTTCGAGAGCTTTACAGCACCCATGGTCACGGGAAGGACTGAGATGTTCAACGTCCAGCTGTCATAGTTAACCGCGGTTACCATAGATTAAAATTTTAACTTTTGTTCCGATCTACACAGTATGAGCTTATGGTATCATGGAGTCTTGCAGTTGTATGCTTGGGTTGGGATTTAATTTTATTTATTATAGGATCCCAAGCAGATGGTAGCACCCAGCCATCTTCTCTATTGAAATTAGGATGTTTTTTGATTTCAATAGCCTCGCGAATCATCCTTGGAAGGAATCGGTGTTCTTTAGCGAGGATTTGTGGTCTATCAAATCTGATGTAGTGACGGGGGCGATCTTGTACATGTTCACAGACTGCAGACTTCCCGGAGCGTCGATTCTTCACATCAGCTATATGTTCTTTGACGCGGGTTTTAATTGATCTTTTAGTTTGTCCTATGTAGGAGAGACCACATTCACAATCAAGCTTGTACACTCCTGCATCTTGCAGAGGGATGTTACACTTGACTGATGGTAAAAACTGACCAATCTTCTTCGGCGGCTTGAAGTATGTTTTGATGGAAGCGCGCTTCAAGATGTAGCCAATCTTGTCAGTGACTCCTCTAACATATGGCAGTACAGCAGGTACACGCTCGACTGTGGCCGGCTTCACTCGTTCTCTGTGACGTAGGCGTGGGACCCGAAGCTTGTTGTCATGCAAAACTTGCTTGACATGTTGGAGCTCGGCAGCCAGGTGTTTACTGTCACAGATCCCTCGTGCTCTCTGAAACAAAGATTTACCCACGGTAGCTAACTGTAAAGGATGATGGTGAGATTCCCCATTTAAATATCGGTTGGTATGGGTCTTTTTTCTATACACAGTTTGACCAATAGTGTTATCAGGATTTCGAATGACTAAAACATCTAGGAAAGCTAAAGAATTATTTGCCTCTAACTCCATTGTGAACTGAATTTTAGAATTTATAGAGTTAAGATGGTCTAAAAATGCAGTTACTTTATCTAAAGGTAGAATTGTGAAAGTGTCGTCTACGTACCGCTTGTAGAATCTTGGATTTATGGGAGAAGTAAGCAGGGCTTTCTCCTCAAAGTCTTCCATGAATATGTCGGCGACAATGGGAGATACAGGTGAGCCCATCGCCACACCATCTACTTGCTTGTAGAACTCCTCCTTCCACAATAGGTAGCCAGATGTAAGGCAGTGTCTGAGTAATACTGCATATTCTGCGGGCATGTTGTTTTCTTCCAGCCTTCTAGTTACAATTGAAACGTAAATATAAGAAATCATTCAGTACAGTGCTACCAACATGCAGTAAAAAAATTAGAACGACCTCTTTTACGCGGGTCTTTTTATTGACATATTCCCGATACTTTTTATACAGAGTAGTATTCCTGTATAGGACAGTTACTAGACTCTTTGGCTACCCCACAAATGATCGTGAATACAAGGGTTACCAGATTTGGTAGTACAGTGCTAATTTAGCAAAATTTCGACCTACAAATGACATATAGCAGTTTGTCTAATGGTGGATGGGAAACTTTAAAAACAAGAAAAAATTGTTTTTATAGCATTGTGTGACAAACGAACACACTGTCCACTTGATTGATGGTAAGAGGATGCTGTGGCCCATAGACATCCACATTCATTCTCAATTGAGAATCAAAATGCTAATGCGTTGTCACCCCTGAGGACTAAGATGAAATGCATGGATTTCAGTAAAAAGGGTCTCCAGTTCCCTACACTCATCATACGAAACACAGCAACATTACGCTGCTACTTTACGCTGCTATTCTGTGAGAGCGTTGTCCTGCCCCGGTCGAGCCAACCGGGTTGGCTCGACCTGGGCAGGACCACGCCCGCACAGAATCCAACCGATTCGTGCTACAACTATAACATAGCCGCATCGTGGCTCTACCACGTAAAACATCTCTATGGGACGAACTCATCTGTGAGTCATCACCGATGAGTCCCGGTTTAGGTTTCATCCGCATTTATGAAGAACACGCATTCGGAGAAATCCAGCGAGCGTTAGCCGTCTATGGCATGCTCAGAAGGTCCGCTGATACCCAGGCGGGACAATCAGCTCGTTTGGATCCAAGGTGTCATGACTGCAAATAGAGGTAGTAGTGCCTATTATTGTCCTACAGAGAATCCAAATGGGCCAAGAATTTCTACTCAAGCACAATAATGCTTCTTCCCATAATTGCTCCTCTTCACTATCGGCCATGGTGGGGGATTACACGCGAGCACGATCGTGTAGAGCGGTTAATCGCCTGTAGTTGCCCATCATCGTCCTCAATCGTCGTTGATCGTCGTCGTGATCGTGGCGATCGGTGCCTTGTCGGTTTTTCGGGCACACATCAAAGGGAATCGCTTGTAATTGCGTACGCGTGCCCACACGATCGCCGATCATTCATTCACCGGAGGACAGCGAGCAGTGCCGATCTTGTCTAAGTTGACTACTCAGCTACTGATATGTAGGTAGTTAATAAAGATATCTTTTGGATAAATTACATTAGGTCAAATAGCGCCCTATTTGACCTAAAGTAATTTTATGCACACATAAGCAAAAACATAAAGAATTATTATTATTATTACACTTTTTTTGAACTTGGTATTACATTGCTAAATTATACTCCAGCCAAGAGTAAAAATATTTTTTTTTCTAGCAATGGTTTAATTTAATGCCACCTTTGAGTTAAGTTAGAGTACCTGTATAATATGATTAAAACTAATTTTACGGATTTTATCGCGTTTATTTTTTAATTTTTATTTTTTATTTTTAATGGTGACCATGGGTGCTGGAAAGCACCCGAAACGTCGGGAATTAAAAAAAAAAGTAAAAATAAACGCGATAAAATCCGTAAAAGTAGTTTTAATCATGTGTAGTGTTCGCGTAAATATAGGAAATCATTATACCTATATAATAGTTTCTGGTCACTTTAACCAGATTATTTTCCCAGAACCTATCATGTTTTATCCATTCATATATTTTTGCAATAAAACTGCTAAATTTCGGGAGCACTTTTAAAGTGACGAAAATAAAACAGAAAATATTAAAAAAAATATATTTCTTTTCATAGGATTTCATATAAAGTTTCTTTGCATAAATTTAAAAATTTTATACAAAGAACTTTTGTCCATTTTATTAAGTATGCTTTGCTTAAATTCAAAATAAAAATAAAAATTCAAAGCTTATATACTTAAATCTTGATGATCCGTGCTTTTTAAAAAGCAATTTCTACATTTTGGTTTTTATGAAAGTAAAATTCTTTTACAAGAGTTAGTACTTTTTATTTGTACAAACGATAATACCAAACTTACCACAAATGATATCTACAGGCATTGCCTGGCAGACCAACTAAGCAGAATATTAATTTTAAAAAAATCTATTTAGACCAGTAGTTAGATGTAAGATGCCACTATGGGAAATTGATAAACGACAGAAAGGTCATAAAGCTTCGACAGATGGCGGTGTAACTATCTTTTTCAGCGAGACGTAAAATACCCAGACCGGTTACGGTCAGCAGCGTCAAAGGCTCAAGGGTGTGAACTGAGACGTCTGGTGAAGTGGGTCATGTCCAGAAGTCCATATCCAGGCGCATTTAAAAAAGAAGAAGAACGAACTAACGAACATACTTGTTTTCCCATCTCTATGTTTTCGTACCTTAGATGTCATTTTAGTAAACTAATATTAAAGCTGCAGAAACTATATCATCAGGGAATAAAGATTGGTAAGTACTACAGAGTCCGTGACAGAGTGCATTCCAATTCATGACGTAATACTTTTATCTTTATTATTATCATGTGTATAAAAGGATTAAGATAAAGCAGCCTATAGAGATTTTTTTACGTGCTAGAGCTACGCTGCAGCTAAGTTATAGTTATAGCACAAATGGGTTAGCTCGACCAAAGAAGGACCACGCTCTCACAGAGTAAAATAGGAGCGTAATGCTGCTGGGTTTCGTATGATGAGTGTAGAGAACCGGAGACCCTTTTTACTGGAATCGAGCCATTCCATCTTAGTCCTCAGGGGTGACCACGCATTTGCATTTTACAATATTACTTTCCTTTTATTGTTACGAGTTAAGGCTGACTGTTCACCAATTAAGACAGAGAAACGTTTTATCGTTGAATTATTACGGTTTTATTCAATGCAGCATAATCTAATATGTACTTTGGTAACAAAATACTTTACAATAATACGCTGATGCGTCACATTGCGAAGTTTTCTTAAGATTTTAGCGACAGCTTAACCTAATGGACAGTTGATGGCGGTAATGTTTAAAAGCATCTAAACAGATTTTTTGAAAAACTTGTAAATTTTAGCACGATCGAAACACTTTTTACATAGTTTCCAATAATGGATGTGAAACGTTATTGCACAGACATTTAATACTTGTACAAAATCGCACCTTTTTTTACGTATCGAGATCAAGTTTAAACCAATAATATTTAAAACTTTAAACAGAACTGGATGTCAAATGGTATTTTATTTATTTATATATATATATATTATAGGATAGGGTGACAAACGAGCACACAGTCAGCCTGATGGTAAGTGATTGCTGTGGCCCATAGACATTTACATCTATCCTCGATTACAAATCAAAATACAGATGCGTTGTCACCCATGAGGACAAGTGGTGGTCAAGTTCTCGCCAAAACTCTTTTAAAATGCCAAATTATGCCCTGTTAATTTACCTAATTATCATTGACTGGCAGCACACCTCGGCATTGTCCGGGTTGAACAATTATTTATCCTTATAATATATATAAATTACGTCTCACGTTGTTTGTCCGCGATGAACTCCTAAACTACTTAACCGATTTTAATCAAATTTGCACACCGTGTGCAGTTCGGTCCACCTTGAGGGATAGGATAGTTTTTTTGCCCATGACTGACCCACAATTTCTTTTGCGAATTTAAGGATTTTTAATACGACATGACAAAGGGTCGTCGGAAAGGACAGAACAACGTCTGCCTTGCCAGCTAGTTGTCAAATATAAATTTAAACAAATATTTATAAACAAATATTTTTAATTGTCTTTTTTGAGTTTAGATACAAAAAAGATATCTCCTCCAATTTTGCGATGTTATTAAAAGTTATGAACATTAATTAGCCTATTGTTATTTATTATATTATCTTAGCTTTCTTAACTCTTATGTTTTCGCTGTCTGAAAGAACTCCTACGATGCAAACGCAAAAAAAAACTAGATGTGTGTTGCGCTGGTTAATGCATATTAAACGATATTTGGTTATATGAAATAAAAAAGACGAAAAATCTTGAGAGCGATGTAATCCTGAGAATCTTTGGGAACCCAGTGTTGTCACACGGCTAATATATTTTACATGAAATCTTAGTGTTGCTACATACAAACAAATGTTGCCATACGGCATAATTATATCTTATTGTTGCTACATAAACGCAACAATGTGTTTATACGGTTGTTCTGTTTCTGTTCTTTCGTTGAGTAGATGATAGCTTTATTTGAAATTGGAAGTTTAAAAAACATACCAATTCCAAGTATACATATGTATATATATTCCAATACCAAGTCCAATTGAAATCCTTTTTGAAGTTGGTTAATAGTATTGAGCAGGCAATGAAAATAGTAATAAGTAAGTAAGTAAGGATTTTCCCAGTCATTATATGTGAAAAGGAAACAGGTTCGGAAGGACCAATTTCAAACGAACCAGACGAGCGGAACGTTCGATAAAGAAACAGAAGGGAGGAATCGAGGCTTCTCTCGATCCGGCCTCCTATAACGCCTACGTTGGGTTCGGGAACAACGTATGTGATCTCCGCAACGGAGTAACACACTAGGGCGATAACCTCTTTCTTTTTCAGCAAGTAGGTTCAGACGGGGATTACGGGTCTTCCGAAGTCGTCCCGGTCCCGACGCCTTAATTCTTCGATGTGGACTGTATAACTTTAGGGATGAATTACTTGGGAATAAAACAGCAATTATCTTCAAACCGTTCCGTGAGAGAGTAATCACTTTTCCCTATCACTTCCCTACACTTTTTCTTCTTATTGACTGCTGGTTCTTCACTTTTCCCGAAGGATTTTCTTATTTTTCCGAACTAATTCCCCGAACTATTTCCCCGAACTATTTCCCCGAACGAATTGCAATAAAACCCGTTCACTAAGCTACCCCCAGAGCTATACGCGAAAGTGAGCCGCGCCATTCGCGTGCCTGCGCAACTTAATTACATGAATTTGTACTATTACTCTCTCACGTTTCACTTAATTTCTTTATTCACATAAGTCATACATAAATACAAGTTATCTATTTAGATAGCACAAAACAATATCTACACCATGATATACATTATTTTTTCGTATCACAAAAATCCTTTAATTTATAAAACAAAATATGCCTATTTTAATCACAAATTCAAAGTCCAAACTTCTTAAATATTTAACACAGAAAGTTAAAACAATGTTTCCCACTTGAATTTATACATGTGTTAACTAATACAATAGTTTAATTTACATTTTCTCTATTTATTTCACTATTTAAAACACTTTTAAATTTCTTATACAAAACTATCATTATTACACTTATACACAGGAATTTTCACATAAAAATAACACAGAATTCACCTTTTTAGCACGTACAATCAACCTGAAATGTTTTACAAGTCATTTTTACATAAATTGCTGAAATCACAAACATTTTAAATTTTTACATATTCGGCCTCCTAGGGGCGTGGTCAGCGTGCTTCCGTGAACTCACACTATTTGAACAACTAACTTTGCACGGCTCTCGGCTATCAGAAAAAATGAAAGTCTGAAATATACTTAATTTTAACAATATTAAATAAATAAGTGCTTCTACATAATTTTCAAACTGTAGGAAACTATCTCTGATAAGATTCTTATCAGTTATCATGTTTCTTATCAGATAACAATACAAGTGAATGTTCTCATTAATCAATCATAACAAATAGACATTTGTTTTCGTACAAACATATCAAATTTATACAAGACAATACTTATGCAATTAATTTCCGTTAATTCTGTTTATGCACAGAGTGATCATCTCGACCGGGGAACCAATCCGATCTCTAACTTCACTTTAATATTCCTTTGAATTTACATCGTTAGAAAGACGATTTCAACCGGGGAACAAATCCGGTAACATAATTTATATCATAAAATTCCCTATATGAATTTATTGAAAGATATTACTTAGAAAACAGTAAACTAGTCCGGCCTGGGAGTCGAACCCAAGATCTTTCTTATCATTAATTCGACATTTCTTTAGGATTTAACTTTTTTTTTTTTTATAGAAGAGAAGGCAAACGAGCATGACGCTCACCTGATGTTAAGTGACTACCGCCCCCCATGATCAACCGCAACACCAGGGGAATTGCGGGTGCGTTGCCAGCCCTTTAGAAAGGAGTATGCTCTTTTCTTGAAGGTCCCCAGGTCGTATCGGTCCGGAAAAATCGCCGGTGGTAAACTATTCCACAGAGAGGTTGTACGTGGAAGAAAACTCCTTGTGAAACGTACAGTGGTGGACCGCCAAGCATCCAGATGGTGTGGATGGTATCGGGACGTTTGCCGTGTAGTGCGTTCACGAAATTTGGCGGCTGGGATTAATCCGAACAATTCCTCAGAGCACTCCCCGTGATAGATGCGATAAAATACGCAAAGAGATGCAACATCTCTTCGCAGCGCCAGTGAATCGAGCCAATCGGAAAGCACTCGGTCGTCGACGATTCGAGCCGCTCTGCACTGGATGCGGTCAAGTGGAAGGAGCTGGCACTGGGGAGCCCCAGCCCAGAGATGGGAACAGTATTCCATGTGCGGCCGAACCTGCGCCTTGTAAAGTTGCAGGCGGTGTGCCGGCATGAAACACTGTCCCGCTCTGCTGAGCACGCCAAGCTTTTTAGAGGCCAATTTGGCCTTCCTTTCCAAGTGACCACGAAACTGCACGTCACTCGATATGTCGACGCCTAGGATTCCGATACTGGCTGTGGCAACAAGGGGAGTGCCATGAAACTGAGGGGATACGACAAAGGGGTTCTTTTTAGCGGTTAACGCGCAAACTTGTGTCTTCTGGGGGTTAAACTGGACTAGATTTAGTCGTCCCCAATCCGAGACTCTGTTCAGCAAAGACTCGACTTCAGACACAAGTTTGTCCCGGCACTCGGAGACGTTTTCCCGAGAAATATTGGCTCGGCCGGTGTAAAAAGCATCACCAGTGCTGTCATCTGCATAGCAATGAATGTTACGGGTATGCAACATATCATTGATATGCAGAAGAAACAGCGTTGGCGATAGCACGCAGCCCTGTGGAACACCAGCATTAATAGGCTTGCAATCGGAGCTTGCACCGTCTACAACGACCTTGATGCTCCGATCTGCAAGAAAGCTGGTGATCCAATCGCACAATTTCTCGGGAAGCCCATAGGAAGGGAGCTTCGAAAGAAGCGCTTTGTGCCAAACCCGATCGAAGGCCTTCGCAATGTCCAAACTAACGGCCAATGCCTCCCCCTTGAACTCTACTGCCTCCGCCCATCTGTGAGTGAGGTAGACCAGAAGATCACCAGCTCACCGACCACGGCGAAAACCGTATTGGCGGTCACTAATCAGCTGGTGATGCTCAAGGTACCTCATGAGCTGGCAGTTTACAATGGACTCCATTGTTTTGGAGAACAAGGAGGTGATGGCGATTGGCCGGTAGTTGGACGGATCTGAGCGGTCGCCTTTTTTAGGGATCGGGTGGACGAAAGCCGTCCTCCATGATTTTGGGACTACGCCTAGGGAGTAGGAGTACCGGAAAAGACGCGTTAAAACCGGTGACAACTCTGGAGCACACGTCCTCAGCACAATTGGGGGGATTCCGTCAGGCCCACTCGACTTGTGGATGTCCAGGGAGAGGAGGGCTTTGCGAACCGAGCGCTGTGTGAACTGCACTTCCGGCATTGAGCACTCACACCGCGGGATGGTCGGCGGCGTACTCCCCCCGTCATCGAGAGTCGAGTTAGACGCAAAGAAAGAGCCTAGAAGATCGGCTTTCTCCTTTGCAGTATGGGCCAGTGAGTCGTCCTCCCTGTGCAGAGATGGAAGAGATGGCTGACAGAAATTCCCCTGGACAGCCTTGGCGAGAGACCAGAATGCACGGGTTCCAGAAGGAAGGCGAACTAGTTTCTCGCCAATTCTGCCTATGTGCTCTGACTTTGCCCTGGCAATGACTCTTTTGAAGGACCTAGAGGCGGAATTATACTTCTTTTTTAGAGCGCTGGTGTTTACATCCCGGGACGCTGATGCATCAACCCAGGCCTGGTAGCACTCCTGCTTATAGCATGATGCTATTTTACAGGAGCGACCAAACCATGGCTGAGATTTGCCTCCAATGGGCACCACAGAGGAAGGAATAAAAAGTTCCATACCCTGAAGTACCACATCAGTAACAGAATCCGCAACAACGTTGGGATCATCCGGCGAGAAGCAAACCCGCCCCCAAGGGTAGGATGCAAAGAAAGACCGCATCCCATCCCAATCGGCTGACCTATAGTGCCAAACACGGCGGCAGCCTGCAGAATGCAACCGCGATTTCAGCGTGAGTGGCACAACACTCCGGACCAGACAATGGTCCGAGGAGCCTAAAGGGGCGTCGACGGAAATCTGATATCCGTCCGGGTGAGAGGTCAGCAGAAGGTCCAACAGGGAAGGTGCATGATCCTCCACATCTGGAATCCGCGTAGGCGAAGTAACCAGTTGTGTCAGACCATATGCCAAGGCAAAATCATGAACAGATCTCCCCGCATGATCGGTTAAACGTGAACCAAGCCATTCGGCGTGATGGGCGTTAAAGTCGCCGAGGATCACGATCTCTGCGGAGGGGATCTGCTGTAGCAACGAATCTGCAGCCATTTGGACGTGGTCGAAGAGTCGGTCTGTTTCGGCATTACCGCTATGGGACCTATAGAGGCACCCGTAGACGCGCGGATGGTCGTCGCTGTCTACGCGTAGCCAAAGGATGGACAGGTCCGAACCTTCAAGTCTGCCGAGGCGTCGAGAACAGATGTCCTCTCTGACGTAAACGCAAACTCCAGCCCGAGGCACAAAGGAGTGTTCCAGTTTGTACCCCGGGTAGGAGAGATACGAGACATCAGCCGGAGAGGACACCTGCGTCTCGGTCAGAAAGAGCAGAGCCGGCCTCGAGATGGTAGTGGACGGCGTTTAGGTTAGAGTGAAGTCCCCTGATATTGCAGAAATTCACGGACAGCGTGGCAGGGGTCGCCTTGGTCTTGTTGCTCCGTTTGCCCCGAGCAGTTGTAGTCTTGAGCGGAATTTTGCCCCCCCCCCCCCCCCCCAGAATACGCGGGGCAGCCTGAGCACCCACGCTCAGAAGTGGAGAAACATGGTCGTGGATGCTCAGCGAGGGATTCTCCAGGGGTGCTGGTACCCTCCTGGGGTAGTCTATCATTATTTAATTCCGCTACCATGTTGATGGGGGGGGGGTATTTGGGCCTCCGGCCAGCTGCACTCACCAGACGAAACGCGGAAGCAGAGCTTCCACTTCACGCCGGTGTTCTGTGAGGTCGTGGTACCACCCCGGTTTGAGCCGGCCCATACGTGCAACAGCAAAGCTGCCGCGTGGCTCTACCACTGTTAAAATGTTAAACTATAATTTAGTCATAATGAGATAGAGACGTTTATTATTGCAGGCTACGTTTTTGTTTAATATGTGTCATAATAAATTTGATAGCCCAGCGCTTTTAAACCAGATAGGGTTAATAGTACCTCGCCATAATAACTTACACAGTGCCGACGATGTGTGTTCGCCGTTAGAGCTTGCCGTACTAATGCCGGCAAACGCATACCACTGCGACGGTTGATGTCAGTATAATATATTGATAAGTTTTTAGATACAGATATTTTTGCAACATCTTTACCCAAGGCCAAAAAACAACTACTATACACTTAAAATAACATATATGTTATGATTTTTTTCTTTATTAATATGTTACTTTTACTATGTATAAATATATTGTATAAGTTTAATTTTGTTTGTACTAAGCAAAACTAAGTAAGACGTGGATCACGTAGTTGATTGTACAATTAACCATTCAAATTCTAATTTAAACTGCTGTTCTTTGTAATATATACTGTACTATTGTTTGTTGTCCCAAATAAATTAAAAAAAAATAGCAGCTTAATACTGCTGTGTTTCGTATGGTGAGTGTAGAGAACCGGAGACCCTTTTTACTGGAAACGAAGCATTCCATCTCGGTCCTCAGGTCTGGCAACGCATCTCAATTTTGATTCTTAATTGAAGATAAATATAGATGTCTATGGGCCACAGCATCCGCTTACCGTCAGGTGGAGTGTGTGCTCGTTTGTCACCCTTATTCTAAAAAAAAGGGTAAGTTCAACTTTTTCTGCCAGCAAGGCTGCACGATTTTGGAATGAGGTGAAAAATTTGACAGAACCTATGGCGGGAAGTAATATTGCTAAAATATGTATAAAGATTAATGTTTCTCTCTGTAATAGTTGATATATTGTTTTAATTAGATTAGAAGCACATAGCCAAACTGCACGAACGAAAACTAGAAGAATTAAATAGTTAAAATGTGTAACAAATTAAAGAACACACTACTGAAGCATTGTTTTGGCTATATAGATACTCTTGAAACCAAAAAACTATTATTAATTAAAAAGCATCTTTTCAATGATGATGACCTTGGGTGGTCAACTGCGTGGCAAAAAGTCCAGGTCTCAGGTCAACTCAGTCACAAGTAGCGACATCTAGTGAGCATAGGATCATTAGTTTTGGTTCTAGAGTTAGGAACTGGCTCTGAACTGGTTCCTAGAGTTAGGAACAACAGTAGTTTCTTGGAATCAAACACATCTATTCTATTATTTACCAGTTTATTACTAGACTCCCAATTCTGAATAAAAACCGTTACAGTAGTGGGTCGCGCGTTTGCGGGTGCCGGCTAACAAAAACAAAATAACAATATTATTTTATTTATATTTACAAATTAAATACTATATAGATATTAATATTTTAATAGGTACGTACACCAAAGCTTAAATAAACACATGTACTGTGAGCGTGTGGCGCATTGTGGCGGTTAAGAAAGAGAACACACAACATCCTATTTTGAGATAAGCGATAAAGATCTTATAACTTCCGATAGATGGCGGTATAATTAACCATTAAATCAAATCAAACAACGTCAAAGGTGCGAAGTGCCTGGTAGCGTGGTACTTCGATCGTCAGGCCGCCTGCCAAGCGAAACAATTAAGACAAATCCTCCTTCTTTACAACTTTCGTGGGCTGATAGAAAATACACCGCACGGCTTTGGTGGATTCTGGCCAACTTGATATGACTTCGAAATATTCCTCAAGCTGGTGGTGAATTAGTACCTAAAAATTGCAAGTACTTAACAATTTTATTGGAGTCTGCTGGAATCAAGCTCGGAGTATTTTATTAAAATTTTGACAATGGTATGTTTCCTTTGTTCGAACTTTACTGTAATATAGTCATGGTTTTATAAAAAGTCGCCATCTACTGAAAATATGTAGTATTAAGATATTTCTTGTCTGAGTTGACTACTGATATGTAGGTAGTAATAATAATATCTCTTGGAGGGCGCTATTTTATGTAATTTTATGCACACAGAAGCAAAAAATAAAGAATAATTATTTTTATTACACATAAATTTATTACATTGCTAAATTATACGCCAGCCAAGAGTAAAATATATTTTTTTTTCTAGCAATGGTTTAATTTAATGCCACCTTTTAGTTAAGTTAGAGTACCTATAAAAATAGTTTCTGGTCACAGTTGTCAGATTATTTTCCCAGAACCTGTCATATTTCATCTATCCATATATTTTTGCAATAAAACTGATAAATTTCTGGAGCACTTTTAAAGTGACGAAAATAAAACAAAAACTATTTAAAATATATATTTATTTTCATAAGATTGCATAATATAAAGTTTCTTTGTATAAATTTAAAATTTTATACAAAAAATTTATGTCCATTTTATTAAGTATGCTTTGCTTAAATTAAAAATAAAAATTCAAACCTTGTATAAATCTTGATGATCTGTGCTTGTTACAAAGCAATTTATACATTTTGGTTTACGAAGGTAAAATTCTTACACAAGAGTTAGTAGGTACTTTTCATTTTCGTCATTATCGATAATACCAAACTTACCACAAATGATATCTAGAGGCATTGACAGTACAGACCAACTAATAATATTAATTTAAAAAAAAGAAGAAAATATATTTAGACTAGTGGTTAGATGTAAGATGCCACTATGCGAAATTGGTAAACGACAGAAAGGTCATAAAGCTTTCGACAGATAGCGGTATAACTATCTTTTTCCGCGAGACGTAAAATACCCAAACTGGTTACGGTCAGCAGCGTCAAAGCACGGTAAGTCAAAGGCTCAAGGGAGTGAGCTGAGACGTCTGGTGAAGTGGGTCATGTTCAGAAGTCCATATCTAGGCACTGTTAAAAAAGAAGAAAAACGAACTAACGAACATACTGGTTTCCCATCTCTATGTTTTCATACCTTAGATGCCATTTTAGTAAACTAATATCCTAACTACTAAGCTGCAGGAACTATATCATCAGGGAATAAAAGATTGGTAAGTATTACAGGGTCCATGACAGAGCGCATTCCAATTCATGACGTAATACTTTTATCTTTATTATTATCATGTGTATAAAAGGATTAAGATAAAGCAGCCTATAGAGATTTTTTTACGTGCTAGAGCTACGCTGCAGCTAAGTTATAGTTATAGCACAAATGGGTTGGCTCGACCAGAGAAGGACCACGCTTTCACAGAGTAAAATAGGAGCGTAATGCTGCTGGGTTTCGTGTGATGAGTGTAGAGAACCGGAGACCCTTTTTACTGGAATTGAGCCATTCCATCTTAGTCCTTAGGGGTGACAACGCATTTGCATTTTACAATATTACTTTCCTTTTATTGTTACGAGTTAAGACTGACCATTCGCCAATTAAGACAGAGAAACATTTTATCATTGAATTATTACGGTTTTATTCAATGCAGCATAATCTAATATGTAATAATATGTGACTAATACTAAAGTGAATATAATTTCCAGGCATATAACAAGCAAGGCAAAATGTAGCTAGAGGATTTCTAGCATGGTCTGCCAGATATTCTTGGGGCTATTGACTGCACCCATGTTGATATATTTCGCCTACCATTCCCAACTGGGGTTCATTACGACAAACGAGTTATAGATTTTTTTTAAAACCTTCTAAAACCTAATAATCTATTTTTTTAAATAAAGAATAGTAGTACTACACTCATTTAATATTCCCATTTTCTCCAGAAATATGTGTAATGCCTGTGCTAGAAATGTGTCACAGTAGTCTTACAGATGGACCTGTGTAAACATTGTTGTCATGGTTAAAGATTGTACAATCTTCCGGTTGTAGTCATCCCTTAACCATTATGCTATTGAGTCTCAGGAGCTCAATGGCATGATTTAATATTATAGGTTGTGGTTATTGAGTGTCACATCATTAACTTTCCAAGGCGAGTCCATGATCAGATCATGTTTAACAACTCTAAAGTTAAATCAGAAATGAAATGTTTGTGTGATAGTAGCATCAGTCTATACAATCTTTTAGGTATAATGTTTTAAAATAAAGTTTTCAAACTTAGTAAAGTTACTTTAATCAAGAAATATGTTAATTCTTTAGAAAATCTTGTTAAATATTTTAAAGACAACCTTGCTATAAACTTATAAATAACACAAGACTCAAGAAGATCATAAAATTGTTCACTCTTTGTTTTGTCTGAAATCATTAAATTTTCATTCTACATGCTTCATCATGTTCAATTAAAATATAATCTTTGTGGTAATCTGAAATAATAATAAGCAGGCATTAACTGACACATCTATATTATAATACAGCATTAATAGAAACAAATATTTAACAGGCTCAGGCAGGCTCGGGCTTATCATCAGAGCCTTGGCTGATGACTCCACCTTCGAAAGCTGCCAAAATAATTCTGCAGAAATATATACCTACCAACTGGCATTGCCAAGTGAGAAACTGTGTGGAAAGAACAAATGGGTACTTCAAAGGCACATTCTAATACCTGGGCATTCACATGGTACTTCATTCACTACAGTCCAGAGAAAGCTTCACAACTGATATATATTATGCTCATGCAACACTTTACTATATCATGCTATATTAAATTAGTTTTTTGTAAATATATGTACATTATATTTAGAGTATATCCTCACACACATAATTACTATTAGATGTTTGAATGTTTGTTTACAAAGCATTAATTTAATTTGTATATTGCAATATTGCAAAATCCCAATGGAACAACCAAAGGACAACTCAACACATCTGTGGTTCAAACCAGGCTGTTGACAATTACCCGACAAAAAGAAAATATTAATAAATATATACTTAAACTAAAATTTATTTGTATGACTTCCTTTTTATCCTTTTGAGTTTATATCTACGACTTGGATGGGCATTATGTGTACGAAGCAATTGATTTTGCTTACACAAAAGATTATTACGCTCTTTGAGCCTTTCGTTTATACTTTGAAAAATAAGGTCAAATTTATATTGACTGTAGCAAAACAATAAGTAATTGGCGATAAATATAGAGGAACAGGTTATAAAATAGTATCAATTATTTGTAAACAGAAGGATTTGTAGAGAAAATTAGTTAAGTTATTTCGATTTCATAATACAATAGTTACTTTACAACATTTTATCTGATAATACTCTCTTTTTGGCACTAAATCAATCGTAATAACAGAAAACGTTTTAATATTATTTGTTTATCTAAACAAAGCCTTTAAAGCTTTAAAGTAAACTGTCAAAGTGTCAAAGTCACGACCAAAGATAAAAAATCTGTGATAAAAATTAATTACTTTGTGACGTAGAGTAGACATCAATTTTGAAATATTTTGTAATTATCTTATAATGTCGATAATCGGGGATAAATCCATCTCCCATTTTATCTACTGTGGATATTATATCCACCGGTAGGCCTATGCTTGAAGGGTGGATAAAATTAAGCAAGGGATAAGCATTCTATCCTTTTATCCTTTCCCCGTGGATAAATTGTCTCATGCCCATGCTAGCCCTGCTGTAAGCATTAAATAACAGTTTAAAAACTCTCCACAAATAATTATTCATAAAACAAAAAATATATTATTATAAAAAATAATTATGGTGAAATTTTTTTTTTTGCGCCCGAAGCAATTAAAGGGCTACCCTATACGTAGGGAGGCGGAAAATGCATTACGCATACCACGATAAGGGGTCATTGTAGAAGCGTGCTCGTCGCGACCCCTGCCAGCCCTTTTCAGGGCTGCAATTCTACACAGCTGCGCACCCATGCGAACGAGGGTTAGGGCGTCCCCCCAAGGCGACGCACACCAGCTCGTCCCCGTTGGTGTGGAATGCAACGCACAAAGTGGCGATGGGGACCGCCACCCGTCACTCACAGCCCGACACGGCGGAAGGTGGAGGACGGAGTGCAGAGTTGGCACGTGGAATGTTAGAGGAGGCATGAGAGATAAGACGAATGAGTTGATCGAAATAATGAAAGAAAGAGAATTAGATGTCGTGTGTATGTCGGAGACCAAACGGATAGGCAGTGGTATTGAAGAGCTCCCTGGCGGGACGTTAGCTATATGGTCCGGAGTCCCGGAAAGCGAGAACGCCTGCCAAGGAGTGGGAGTGCTGTTGTCGTCCCGGTTGGTCGATCTTATGACTGAATACAAGGTTGTGAACTCAAGACTTCTCTGGGTTCGCTTCAAAATGGGACTGACGAAGTTATTCCTTTTGGCTGTTTATGCGCCGGTAGCTTCGTCGTCCAGGGCTGAGCTGGAGGAGTTTTGGGAGAATGTAAGAGAAGTTCTAGATTTGGTTAAGGGAAACCAAAGAACTGTTGTATGTGGTGATTTGAATGGATGGGTAGGTATCACTCGACCAGGATACGAGTCGGTGCTTGGAAAGTTTGGCGATAAAAGGGTTAATGATGCTGGCAAGCTTAAACTGGCTGTATGCAAGGAAAAGGGTCTTCTTGTGACAAACACTATGTTTAATCACAGGAAGATCCATATGTACACTAGAGAAAGAAAGAATGAGAGAAGTATGATTGATTTGTTCCTGGTGGATGACCGACTGCGAAAACAGGTGATGGATACACGAGTGTTCAGGGGTGCTGACCTGGGAACGGATCATTATCTAGTAATTACTAGATTTAGGGGTTTGTTCGCGGGTTGGCGCCACCGGACGGCGGTAACAGAACCACAGTCGGTCTGTCGCATCCGAAGCTGGAAGCTTCAGGAAGCGGATACTAGGGACAAATATCACACGAGGGTAGCCGAAAAGCTTGACACCATCGATGGCAGGAAAGAATGTGTGGAGAGAACATGGCAGAACCTTAGGGATGGAATGGTAAGTGCAGCGGAAGAAGTATGTGGTACGACAAAAAGAGGTAGCAGTAAAAGAAGAGATGCATGGTGGAATGATGAAGTGAAAGAAGCTGTAAAAAAGAAGAAAAAAGCATGGTTAGACTACTTGGCCTCTAGTAACGATGAGCATATGAGAGACAAGATGAAAGAAAGATATAAGCTGCAGAAAGTTCATGCGAAAACATTGATTGAGGAAGTACGTGAAAGGTGTAGAATAGAAGCGGACGAGAGGTTGTCGCACAACTTTAGGGAAAACTCCAAACTCTTCTGGAAAGAGGTTGGAAGGTCCCGGAGTGGTGCGACAGCTTTAAGAATGAACAAAGTGCTTTCGAGAACCAATGACGTCCTCTCATATCTATATATATATATATATATATATATATATATATATATATATATATATATATATATATATATATATATATATATATATATATATATATATATATATCGTTTATTCCATCGCTATTGATAATTGTTCGATCGATATTTATGTAGATGTGGGGAAGTTTTTTAACAAGTTATTTATTGTAAAAGATCATTCCCGTAGACAAAGAAGTCAATAATAATTTCCTATTTTTGTTGGCCGTGGCAAAAGTACATCCGTACAAGTCCACTACCAGAGTAATTATTTCGAATAACATCAGAAGGAACAGAATTACAATATTATAATTAAATATAGTATGTTTTAAATTAATGTCGAAATAATGTGAAAACCGTGTCACTATAATTAAAGTCACAAAGTACTTTCTGTTTTTTATATTATTAATTTAGCTAGCAATACAGAATACACTACACGTTTTCCTATCGGCATCTGGCAATGTTTTTCAGCAATTACGCATTTTCATTTTTATTCTATGGCAATGACGGAGGGCGGTCTCTCCGCGAAAGTATCTAACTTTTGGATTAGACATTTTCGATGACATTAATTTTTCACCTTTATTTGATACAAAAAATTTAACTTAAAATATTATTGTTTAATTAAGAATACAAAGTAGAAAACATAAGGGCAACTATATAGAATTTTATAAAATAAAGATGAATTTATTAAAAACTATCTGTATTAAAGCAGCTCTCTTCAATAATATTACGTTAATCTTATTGACTTGCATTGATTGGCAATTTATATTTTAATAAAGAGAAGTTGGTTATTATGTTTTGCATAACGTATCGTGAAGAAACAAGCACTTAAATTTTCTAACAAATTGTACGTAAATCTGTTTGCCACCAATCCGTCTATACAGTAGACAGTAGATAGCTAGATAGGTATAGAAACTGGTGGCGTGCGCTCATCTAGGTTCTAGGTACAAAGGTACTCTGTGGTTCTAGGCAAACGTACCGGTACGGTCGTCGCAGACTGCTCGCTCTCGTCGTGGCATGTAGTTGGTTACTAGCTATCGGCTAGACTGTCGCGTGTTGATAACTTCAATTTCGCATACCGCATAATTCTAGTAAACTATTTCTTTCGAGTCAATCATGAAATATAATGAACTCCATTGATTCCGTTTAACGGGAAAATAATATTACATGTTACAAAATGAAAAGAGTTTCAGAAATTTAATGTTTTAGTGTGTTTTGACGAAGTAAACCTCGCTGTGTCGGTCTCGGCAGTTTTCGAGTTGGACCCTTGTATTTTTATTCTGGTTTAAAAGAAAATATAACTATGCAACAATGTGGGTTTTGTTCTATGTTATCCGGTTTGTTACGTCGTGCTATATGTGTTGGAAGTAGACGTAATAGCAGTGATTCTTACTACAGGGAATTGGGTGATCAAGACACATTGGTAAACACATTCTGTACATCGTTTTATCTGTCAGAATCGGGTTTTGTTAGTTTGCATGTGTTCTTCATTCATGTAATAGTTTGTTAAAATCGCGTCGTAAATGTAAGTAAATCGATTTGTATTATGCAGTGTAAATTTTTGTACACAAGGTTTGTTTACACAAGCTATTTACAAATTTTTGCACTTATTTGTATGCCTAAGTGTTTGATATAAAGGTGTATTTAATATTGCTTGATAAACATATTATTTTATATAATTACTTACCAGAGAATGAATATGGGTGTAAACATATAAAATTCTGTATTTTAACTTTACAACACAACACTTTTTAACTTTGTTGTATTTGGCATGAACAAGTGAAAGTTAGGTTTCACTTTTGTAAGTCATTGCTAATTTCCTTTACAAACATAGTAACTAAATATTAAAGACAACAAACAACTATGTTGCTATTCTACTTTTTCTATATTGTGCCATATTATTATTATAGAGATAGTGTTACTATTTCTTAAAAAATCACACAGGTACATAGTTTATTTTTGACTTAATTTATTAAAATGTTTAGTAGTATATGTGTAGCTTTTATCTTAATTTAACTTGGTTTTCCTAAAAATTATATACTTTATCCTCTCTAATTTAATAAGGAATTTTTTTATGCTAAGATTCAAGTTTTGTGACTGTTATCAATCTCTCCTGAGATAATAATAAAAAGTTTTAGTAGTGTTTTATGGTATTCTTTTATATTTATACTAATTATTATATGAATTAAATAATTATTATATTTTTTAACATTCATACTAAGCTTCGCTTGACGTTAGGAGACTTCTTTGCAGGTGAAATGTATCTAATTAGATATATTACAAAAATTGTATTTTAAATATAAATATAAATTTATATATAAACATACAAATATAAGCAACACTAATTATTATATGAATCAAACAATTATTTTATTTTTTAACATTCATACCGAGCTTCGCTTGACCTTAGGAGACTTTTATTAGCAGGTGAAATCTATCCAATTAGATATATTACAAAAAATGTATTTTAATTATAAGTATAAATTTATGTATAAACATATGAATATAAGCAATAGAGCAATTATAAATAAGTATGTATACAATTCCTTATATGAAGAATAATTGTTTTTAATTGTATTGAAAAGTTGTAAATAAAAAATAATAGTCAATTTTTTTAGACTATGATAAAAATTTGCTCCAGGGTAACATAGTTAATTTCTTTAATCATATTTTATCCTTCTCTGTAACTATTATTATTAACCTTTATTTTCTTCGTATGAAAATTAGTAACTTTAATAAGGTACTATACAATACTCTAGTAGCTAAAACATTCTCTTCTATTTTAAATAAGTTTAAATGAAAATATCACTTCTCACATATCTTTATCAAGAAGATGCTACTGCCTTTCTCATATTTCGTTTCCCTCTGTCGTCTCCTACAACAAGAGAATGAAAGGGGGTAGGGTATTCTCTTATGCCACTACTTCATGGCAGCATCTTGTTAACAACTCAAATGTGTCAACTGTGGTTATTTTCCCTCCACATGACAATCTATTGTGTAGGCCTATATTCAGCAGTGGATTTTTGATTGGCTTATATAATAAAAAAATATTATTATCAAACATTTATTTTTTTATCATCATCTCTTAACCTAACATGATGATGAAATTTAAATAAAACTAATTAAACTTGAAAAATATTATAATATTATATTTGATCAATAAAAAGCTAGATAAAATCTATCTATTTATCTATCTATCTAATCTATCTATTCAGATTCTTCATTATTTGTTCAAAGATTTTTCATTAATAAATGTCTCATTATATTAAAAAAGTATTTTTCAAGTAAATTAGATTGTACCTATTTGATTTTTGAAACTATTATTTGTGCTGGGTTCGGGATAAATTCAGTTATTTAACTAAATTACAATGTATCATGCTGAAAAACTGTTTGTTACTTTAAAATTTAAATAAAAGACATTATGCAATGTTTTATAAAAATCATGTTTGTCTAATTGCAGATGAAGCATTTAGAAAAGTTTTAATGATGTAATACGAGTATGTAAACACACCCCACGTTGATGATTATGGTGTAATTTATTGAACAGCTATATCAATTATATTCAATCTATTTTTAAAGTAGTTTATATTTTTTCGATTATTTTTTTTGACGTATTTTTACTAGCTTGTGTGCTGAACACAAATTACGTACAATGACCCTTATGCCTACTGCCAGTGGTCAAAACATTTTAGATATAGTGAGAATTTGTAAAATATTGCGAAGTAGTGGAGAAGGAAAGGGAAGGAAAATAAAAAAATAATATATTTATTTTGGATTTTATGGAGTAGGCTACGAGTTTCGCTACTAAAACGTCTAACTATCAACATTTAGAAGAAAATAAAACATACCTGTCCTTGAAAAATATGTCAGATTAAATCAATTTCTGTTTTTGTTTCTGATAAATTGTCAGATGTCTAGTCTATTAACACTTGTGATGAATGAGTCGATAATTTCACCTATTTGATCTTACGTCTAATCATCTCATTTGGTTCTTTTTTTTACGTGACATACAATTTTGCCATTTTACACAAAACAAACTTTACCTTAAAAACTATTTAACCGAGAATGAGCTCATCCCGCTACAGAATGTCCTTAAACTTTATTTTAAACTAGCGGATACCCGGCGTGTGCTTTTATGAAAAAAAAAAATACATTTTGTTTATTAATTGGAAAAAAAGGTTTTTATATATTGCCTAATTCATTGTTTTATTAGTCTAAAACCATCTTCGAATTGCCTTGCTAATGAAACCGGTTTAGGCCACATCAGCTTGATGGTTTCAAAGGCTCCGACGGACGTGGGTAGAAACATTTTTTGTGTTTTATACATGTTAATTTAAATAGGAAAATACTAGCTTGTTTTGATTAAAAATTATATGTATACGCCTAGGCTTATTATTAGTGTCATATATAACAAGTATCGTCTATGGATAACTATTAATTACTACAGTCTTCTGTTCGTGACAAACAATATAAGCTAAAAATTACACTAGAGAACAGTTAGTTTGTACTTCCCTTAATGTTCTGGTTCATATTTTAAAACT
This sequence comes from Parnassius smintheus behrii, assembly GCA_036936625.1. Lineage (NCBI taxonomy): Eukaryota > Metazoa > Arthropoda > Insecta > Lepidoptera > Papilionidae > Parnassius > Parnassius smintheus. The sequence continues at coordinate 5,055,335 of JAUPFT010000016.1, forward strand.
AAAATGAAGTTGAATGAAAACGTCCCGACGTCAAAGTTAACGCGTTGTAACTTCTTTGACATAGAGACGTCAGCACCCGAAAAGTTTAGTTACACGCGATAAAGTCCGTAAAAGTAGTTTCATTCAATGTGTAGTGTTCGCGTAAAAATAAGAAATCACAAAATAGAGTTAACAGTCTAAAAACTTCTCCGTATACGTCCAACTATAGTAAAATCCGTATGAGGTAGTCTATGGGGAGGCCCATGTTCAACATTAGACTTTTACAGGCTATAATGGACGGATGGAAGGATGATACGTCCCACTGCTGGGTGCAGGCATCCTCTTTTGCTCTAACGCGTGTTGACGAGCTTTACGTGACTTTAAAGTATTTTATTTATCAAACATGCAAGCTTTCTTCACGATGTTTTCTCTCATCGCTGATCACGTGGTAAATTAGTACTTAAAATTAAAGTAATTAACGATTTCATTGGTGCCGGCGAAGGTCTTTATTTTGTGGAAAAGTAGGCTCTTCTTGACGTTATATAACTCGCGAAGCTCGTGTGCTGTATAATTACATGTTACCAAACCTAAATCACAAAAATTTTAACTAATGAAGTTAGAAGATTTGAGAAGTTTAACTATCAAAACGAATGTAGTATTAACTTAATGAATTATTACGAGTTTAATAAATCATGTTTTTTAATAGAATGTGGTTGGAAAACGGGCACACAGTGCACCTGATGGAGAGTGGATGCAGTGGTCCGCAAAATCTACCCAATCCTCGATAAAGAATTAAAATACATATGCGTTGTCACACTAACATGGAATGCTTCGTTTCCAGTAAAAAGGGCCTCCATATCTCTACTAACTACTGAAACGAAGCAGCATAAAGCGCTGGTGTCCTACGAGAAAGCGCAAACAAAATAAAATTCTTTGGGTTAGCAGATGTTTGACCGATGGTTTTCAATAGCTATTAAATGACATACGTCTTTTGAAGCGATACGCAGAAAACGTACCTATGCATATATTTTATTCGCACGAAATCTGTGTATTTCAAATGCTATAAAAGCGAAAGTACATTTTATGTCTGGTCGCGCGAAATTGACTGCCGCATTGCGAATTATAATATATATATATATATATATATATACATATATATGTATATATTTACATATATATTGTATTTTTTAAAATATATGTCATGAAGATTAGCACTCACAACGTTACACTTCGAATGTAATAGCAACGTTTACTTATAGGTGATATCTGTGAGCGTGCAAGCTTGTTAAATTGACTACGTCTTGTCGGTTAGTAAGACGTATAGGACCTACCTCAACTTACAATATTTATCCTACTTTGTATCACTATGTATCGTGTTGTACTATTGTAAGTTAATAAATGATTCATAGTTGTCGGTCACGAAACAGTTTTTTAAGTGTAAAAAAATCGCTATCTGTGACGTTGCGGCGTTCTAATATCGCGATACGTGACAGCTCTTTCAACAATGAATACTAGTATTAATTGACTATCCCGCTATCATTTTTCACCCATTGTATCTGATATGGATTGCGTGGAAAAGTTAGTTTGCCCGACGGCTTTTTATAGAGCAACTTTTATCAAATCCTTTCGCATTTATTAGTGACAAATTTTCGACAGGTAACCAAACTGTCTGTAAAGATAAGTCTTAAAGAAGATTTATTTATTTATTTATTTATTTAACAGATACATCATTGGGTTATCACTAGACATTGTCAAATATAACACAATTGGTTTTGTTCAAAATGATTCGCCTTTAAAGGTATATACAACATTCACAAAAATAGTGCAGCTACAATAAGACAGTTATTAACTTACTTAACTAGAACAATATCGTTAATAAATTTACAAGTAATTTGCTTACAATAAAACTAATGCTAAACTTGAAGAAGAGATAAAGAGTTATAAATACTTATTACATAATCTAGCAAATTTTGATACGTTATCCGTATGGAAAATGTCGACATCTCCGTTGGTGGTTATGTCGTTATACGTTTGCATTAACCTATTTATTGGGGCTTGTTTACCTCAATTTGTTATCTGGTTGGGTAAACAGAAGATTTTGGTAATCGGATGTCTTGGAATAGATCTTGGAACTCTGATACTTATTTGAATTAACAGTGCTGGTGATAGTAGGAGGCCGTGATTTAGCTTATAAAGTGCTTTAAGATCGCTAAGTCGACGTCTTTTTTCGAGAGACACTAATTTGAAGTCTCTAATTTGAAGAACTCTAATTTGAAGATATTCATTTTCAAACTTGAATAACCGATGAGTTTAAGCTGGTCACACACAAAAACAACAGTCGTTGCAGATGGGTCCTAGGATTTGCGCGGCATAAGTTTTGCTGCAATCTTTAAGGCATTTATCATACAAAGTTTATTTGGTGGTTAGTGGCTGCTATGGCCTATAGACTCTGTCAAGTATTGATTAAGAATCAAAATACATATGCGTTGTCACCGGGTTTTAATGAATTGCCCCGTACACAATAAAAAAGGGGTCCTGTTCTTTACATATATTATACGAAACTCATTCTCTAGTCGACTCATCATGCTTCAGTAACTTAATATTAGTAAAACTAAATAATGAACACACAATATATAAAATTTGTGTGCTCATTGTTTAGTTTAGTATAAGGGGAAACACTCGAGCAATCTATCTAATTGTGTGTATTGTAGGCTTAAAGGAATCCATCGCCCCATATCATCCAGTTAAAGGAAAAGCCAGAAAAGTCTTATGACCTCTGTTGGATGACGATGTAACAATCTATATAATATCTAGATTAGCGACGAGTAGCAACATCAAATGTGGGGGACAGTGGGAGAGGGCTATCTCCAAAAGTAGACTGTTCAGGGTTGATATGGAAAAAAAAGAAGATTAGGAGAATAGTACCAAATGTTCCGACTAGCACTGACATTCCACTGTTATTTTTATTTTCGTTAATCAAAGCATGTACGCTGACAAAGACTTTAAAATGGAAATTATAAAAATTTCCGAACCCAATCGGAAAATATTTTATATACGCTTGTTACAAATTCCTAGTACATACGCGGACAACCCGGAATCGATTCCCGCTGGCACCAATGAAATAGTTAATTGCAACTTGAAGTGCTGATTTACCACGTGTTTGATGACCAAAAACATTGAAGAAACCTCATTGAACATTTTAATTCTATCGTCTGGCAGACGTAAAATACTCAGACCTGCGAAAGGCAGAAGCGCCAAAGTTGCGAAACGTCTGGTATTGCGATCGCCACTCCGACTGCCAAATCATTCCTACAACGGTAGATGCTCATGTCCAATTAAAGACTTACAAGCTGACAATAAAGATGAATAATAAAATTCTCTTATTTCATGACATGGTAGCCCAAGGTAAAAACACTCGTATAAAGTTTACAGTCGCAAGCATAGTTGTTTTGAGACTTATCGGCATTAATAAGATAATTAATTGCGACGTCAAGTACTGATTTACCACGTACTTGATGGTGAACGCAAAATTCCTGAGGAAACTTTCAGGCACAAGAAATTATTGGCTCTCTACCGTTGTAGCGAGTGTTGGGCTTAATCGTCGCAGGTTGACAATCAATACCAGACGTTTCGCACCTCTGATACTGCAGCCCGTCGCTGGTCTAAGTATTTCACAACTGGCCTAAACAAGATGGTTATACAGTAAGCATGGGCGTTTTCAGTTTTTATCTGCAACGCTTACGTAACCGATATCTAGTTTTCATATCGTTATTGAAAATCGTTTTCAGATATCGATATCAATAGTAATGGTTTGCTACTGAATGTGCAAACGAGAACCGAACCATAACCGCAAACTGTACTACCAGTGCAACATGTATTTTATGAATTACATAGATTATTTTCGATTAGAAGAGAGAGTCAGAGGTTCTAATGTTATTGTTATCTTAGATGTAATATTTAAACATGTATGGTATATTCAATTTTATGAAGTAATAAATTATACCGTCACTGTTACAGCTTATTACAGTACACCGCTTAGCACATAGGCCTCTTTATAGATTGTATCTTAGGTGGGATATTTGCCATAGTTGCCACGCTTTGCAAGCGGGTTGGCAACCACAGTTTTTTTTGAAGTGAAACTTTTTACGGGAGGGCTTTGATTGAAAATGCTGTTCCGCAACCTTTTTGTTTGACGAAAAGTGGTGGATGTAAACACTACGTACGTACCGGGCATTCGGTCGATCATTCAAGTCGCAAACGAAAGGCATGTAATGCCTTGCGTTTGCCATAAAGTATATAGTAGTACAATTACAAGATTACAACGGTCTTTTGTTCAAATACTAATCTTATATTAATTTTATTTAAGACAGTTACCTAGGTACACGTATTTATTTTAGTAAAATTGAGCTGAGCGCACTTCAGTAATAGCACCATCTACTATGTTGTATAGGTAAAGATATTTTGTCGAACAAACATTAACATATATTACAATAAGTAGAACCTTTGTACGTAATTACTATACGACTGCTTCTGTATGTTAATGTGTGTACATTTTCAAAAAAAAAAAACATTGATTAAGACGGTTCCCCTAGCGAGAGACCTTGAGTGTTCGGTCCCATACAATCCACGCGCTCTCGCTACAATATATCGCGTAAAAATACGCCCGAATATTTGGAATTATTTCAATTAAAAAAGATAAGCGAACTTAAAAAATTAAATAAAACGTGTAGAATATAGATTTTTAAATTATCTATCCATTAGTGTAATCTCCAAATGATTACAGCATTTCCTTTAGCAACAGATGCATGTAATCAATAATTTTAGTACTTTTTTAAAAGAAGATTTTAAATGTATTCATAACACATAAAACAAATTAAAACGTGGAATGTGATGATAGGATATCGAACATTAATAATGTGCTTTTAGATGTAGCTTATTTCTCATAACTAATGAGATAATAGTCTCTGAAAAACGCACTTTTGCAGGGTTTTGGTCAGGGTACCGCCTTAACTCTTAAGGTGGTATGTAGGATAGATGCTAGATGGCATAAACCTAAAAAAAATTGCTGCCCATCACCTGATTTGTTTCCCAATGTCGCCTTTTACGACACCCACGGGATGGGATGATAATCGGGTAGTGAATAAAATTAGGTTCATTATATCCTTATTTATTTCTACAATTTTGTTACCCATTTTTTTTTTTCAAACTGAGACGTAGGATCAGAGTCTGATTTCGAAGTCTATAATTAAAGTGTATTCTTAAGAAGTGAACATAATTTATATACATTTATAGAAAATTATTTTAGTTAGTTTATTTATTAACAATTATTTAAGTTGGCGATTGTCCTTCATGCTTAACTAGGCTTAGAACTAGCAGAAAGGTTTTAAATTCGAATTCTCAATTCAATTTCAAAATTCAACTCTATTACCGCAGGTTTACCTGATTTGCACTAGCCGCTGATTCGGCTCCGATGGAAGAAGTGGTCGGAATTGTCCTTTTTATCGAAGTTAGACCATATTTCATACACGCGACATTTTGATAGTCTATATTCAAAAATGATTAAAAGTCTAAATCAACTTAAACTTTACTATGCTATATTATATTTACACTTTACACATAATTGTCTAAATTACAACTACCTAATGCACAAAATACACACAAATATTGCAAATAAATGTACAAACGCAACGTCAAAAATTAATAACTTAATGGATGTTATTATCTTAGCGAATGGCACGAGCACGAGCCACCAAGACCAAGTGCGTAATTGTTACCTTCTAGAAAAAAGCAAATTCTAAACTTTCCATCCAAAATATAAAAAAACGTAAACATAAAGTTGCCTAAACCAAATATAATATGATCATACAAATGCAAGTCTTGTGTCTATTGTCCTAAAAATCATTTAAATTTGACAACTCTCACAACTACACAAACTTAAAAATTAGGCAATTTTAACCATTTGAAATTCAACCTTTTTGCTTTAGTTATATATCCAGATGTGCATTGCGTACCGTGTAAAACTAAAATTACCAAAACAGAAATCCTCTCTTTCTATATGAATTTATGATACCGTCGCAAGAACAAGAAGCAATGAATATCAATGAAGGACATCGTATCGGATTAGCTTGTGGGCCATGTTGGCATATCGTTCCAGTGTTTGCGTTTTACGTTTTTCAAATCTAAGCCTTGTGCCTAATGAGCTAAAGAGCATTTGAAATTTGATAACTCTCACAACTACACAAACTTAAAATTTAGGTAATTTTAACAATTTAAAATTCGACCTTATTGCTTTAGCTATATATTATATTTCGGCAATGTGCACTGTTGTGTGATAACTACCAAAACATCGCAATGATATCCATATTCGCTTCATCTCTTTCTATACTTATTTAAACTATCGTTGCAAGAACGAGAAGCGATGAATATCAACGAAGGCCATCGGTTAGTGGGCCGTTTTCAGTTTTGGGATATCGTTCCACAGTTTGCGTTATGCGTTTCGGTTTCGTTTTCGTACGTTGTTTAGGTATATGGTTTTGGTTGGATATGTGATAACGGTTTTGTACTTAGGTTTATCGATATGATATGATATTTGATAACATAACGTTATTAGTTACGTTTTGATATATCGGTCTCATGCCTATTATACAGCCGTCTATCAAAAGCCATAAAACTTCAGCATTTCTCATGGTTGCCTCTTACGACACCCATGGGATGATATGGGTTGATAGATTTTCTTACTGAATATAAACATACATATGAATGCATGTTTATATTCAGATATTTATTGTGCAGTTAATTAGTATAAAATTGGTATAACGACGATATCGTTTCACATTGAGTTAGACGCGGCAAGTGAGACGAAATAAATTTATGTACTAGCGAACGTGCACACAATGAGAGGTCCAATAAAAATGTTAGTACCAGATTATACGAACTTCACAATAAGGCGATAAGTTTGAATTTGGACTTTAAGAAGTCCAAGCTATTGCAAGATCCTTCTAATGGGAAGTAAAATATGTAATGTACTTTGCCGTGCCATTTCATATAAACTATGACGGTTAACTTGATACAATACCTAGTCTAATATTTTATAAACAAAACTCTGTACAAGTTTTGCTTATATAAAACTAATATGAAAAGAATATTTTCTAAACAAAACGCTGCCCCTAAGTGTTGCATATATGTAGAACTAAAAACAAAAGGCAATTGACCTTCCGTAAATAATCCATCAGCAATGCATTAATTCTTGGTATGCGTGGGGAATGCAGATTCATCGAATTTAGTTATAGAGAATTGGTTGACTGAATAAGTATTTCATTACGACAACCATTAGTATTTTAATAAAATAACAGAATGCTATAATTTTATGAGAACCGTGGTAGCTCAGATGGTTAGCGCTCGCTGTAAATTTCGCAATATTAGAGCAATCCGGGTTCGATCCCCGCCGGCACCAATTAAATTTTTAAATGCAATTTTAAGTGCTGATTTACTATGTGCTCGGCGGTGAAGGAAGACATCGTGATGAGATCTGAATGTCTGAAAAATAAGAAAAAAATATTCAAAGACGTGAAGTTCGCCAACACGCATTGGGGCAGCGCGGCGGACACTTCCTTGCCAGCAGTGGGACGTATATAGGCTGTAACTTTAACTTTATATTTTTTTATATGTTTAAGATCTAACTTTACAAAAGAGGTCGTCTTCCATCGAGTCGAGGTGTTTGTATATACTGCTAAACTTAGTGTAAGGTTTCTCGTCGTCGTTTAAAAGATACAGCTGCCTATCCCTCCTCTTAGTTTCCCTTTTATTCCTCTTGCGAACCGCATGGGGATGATAATATTTGTACATCGCGCCGTCACTACGCGGCGCATTTGGTATATTTTATATTATTTTAACTTAAATGTTTTGATTAAATTACATAAACTTATATAAAAACTCACGCCTGTCACCCAGAGGGGTAGGCAGTGACTACAGACTTCCATTTGGCACGATCCTGACACACCTCTCTCGCCTCCTTCACATCCATATACCTATGCATACATGCTCGTCGGTTAAGGGTACTCCTAATTTGGCCCGTTTTCAATAAATCGCTAATTTGGTCGATAAATTTTCGCCTAGGACGTCACGTACATCGTCGTACATCTTGATATTTAATATATATGAAAAGGATAAAAATTATATAAATGTAATTGCATAAAACAAGATTATTATTAAAAATATGTACAAATATTATAGAATTAGAATAGCATGAGATTTGCTGTAGTTAAGCAAATGTTTTATTGTACTTTACCATTTGTGATTACTAAGATAAATAGGTACTTAATGCTATTAAAAGTATTTTTTTAATATTTCGGCCATTCGTGTAATTTTGTTTCAACTAATAATAGTGTTTGACATTTGAGATAATTTTGTAACTCGTTATATGAACGTTTGATACATAGATGAACATCTTTAATTATATTCACTTATTCTAGGATTGTCATTTTTAAACGAGCTTATGTGGGTTTCAATTACGTGGACTTACATTGTCAACCGTTTAGAATAAATGTATGTATCCTTCCTAAAATCCCCTACACGGTGTTGATAGGAAACTTCAACGCAAAACTAGGCACAAGAGGAAACGATGAGCTGAAGTTAGGGAAATTTGGAGTAGGGCAACGGAACCGAAAAGGCCAGCAGCTGGCCGACTTTATGGAGTAAGAGGGACTCTTTATAATGAACTCTTTCTTCCAGAAGCGGCCCCATAGGAAGTGGACCTGGTTGAGCCCCGACGGTTCGACAAAAAATGAGGTTGACTTCATTATGACGACCAGACGACAACTGTTCAGTGATGTCTCAGTGATCGCAAGGGTCAAAACTGGCAGCGATCACCGAATGGTTAGAGGCACACTGCACACAACCTAAACGTTAAGTTGGAGAGGTCTCGTCTAATGAAGTCAACGCTCCGTCCCCCTCGTGCTCTAATCCAGAATCCCGAAACCTATCAGCTCGAGTTACGTAACCGCTTTCAGTGCCTAGAAGATTGCAATGCAGTGGACGATATAAATGACAAGCTCGTGGAAACTGTCCATGCGGTCGGAGCAGAGAGAGCAAGCCCGCCGACGAAGAACATAAAAACTCTCCGATCACACTCTTAATCACATGGCTGTTAGATGGGAGATGAGGATGCAATCGTCAACAGATTTGACAGCACACAGGCAACTGAACAGACAGATCTCCAAATGCATGCGGCGAGACTTACGCAACTTTAATACTGTTCGTATTAAAGAAGCGATCGAGCGGAACCAGGGCTCCAAAGTCTTTGCCAGAGATCTGTCTGCCAGAAAGAGCCAACTGTCAAAACTAAAGACTGAATGTGGTTGCATCGTTTCCTGGACTCCTGAGATTGTGAGCGAGATTGAGAGGTTGTACACATCATCGTCGCAGCCACACGCAAGTGTGAGTAACGATCCTAGAGCAAGTCTTATCCGACACTATTCCGATGATATCCCGGACGTCAGTCTGAGCGAGATTAGAATGGCTCTCCAGCATCTTAAAAACGGCAGGGCCCCAGGCGAGGATGGAATTAAAGCGGAGCTTCTGAAAGCGGTAGAAACACCGGTACTTGAAGTTCAGAAGCTCTTCAAATCCGTCCTCCATGGTGGTACTACTCCGGAGGCGTGGATCAGAAGTGCGGTGGTCTTGTTCTTCAAGAAACGTGAAAACGCTCTCTTGAAGAACTACAGACCGATTTCCCTTCTGAGCCGCCTCTACGTCCTGTTTTCGAGAGATTACGAATCATCTCGCACGCAGACTCGACGACTTCCAGTCTCCCGAACAAGCCGGTTTTCGAAAAGGTTTCAGTACCATAGACCACATACATACCCTGCGGCAGATTGTACAGAAGACCGAAGAGTACAATCTGCCACTTTGCCTGTGATGTGTGGACTATGAGAGAGCCTTTGATTCAGTCGAAATTTGGGCGGTGCTACAGTCCCATCAGCGGCACCAAGTTGACTGTCGGTGTATAGAAGCTGAAGTGTTTGTAAAGTAGGGCTACGATGGCTATCCAAGTACAGAACCGGAGTTCGAAACTTATCCAACTGCGGAGAGGTGTAAGATAGGGTGACGTTATATCCCCGAAACTCTTCACCGCTGCGTTGGAAGACGTTTTCAAGCTACTGGACTGGAAAGGATACGGTATTAACATCAATGGCGAGTACATCACTCACCTTCGATTTGCCTACGATGTACCTAGTCCTTATGGCAGAACCGCTGGAGGAGCTAAGCACTATGCTCAATTACCTCCATAGTGTCTCCCAACGGACAGGTCTTAAGATGAACATGAACAAAACAAAGATCATGTTAAATGTCCATGTCACACCTATGCCTGTAGTTGTTGGGAGCACTATGCTCGAAGTTGTTGACGAGTACGTTTACCTGGGACAAATAGTCCGACTAAGTCCAACTTCGACCGAGAGGTAAATCGACGGATTCAACTCGGCTGGGCAGCGTTCGGGAAATTACGATACATCTTCTCGTCAGGTATACCTCAATCTCTGAAAACTAAAGTGTACAACCAGTGCGTGTTGCCAGTGATGACTTACAGATCTGAGACGTGGTCCTTCACTGCTGGCCGTATGAGGACGATCAAGGTCGCTCAGCGAGCTATGGAGAGGAGGCTATGCTCGGAGTTTCTCTGCGTGATAGACTCAGAAATGAGGATATCCGCAGTAAAACCAGAGTGATCGATAGAGAGTGATCATAGCCCAACGGATTAGTAAGCCGAAGTGGCAATGGGCTGGCCATATTGCTCGAAGAACCGATAACCGATGGGGAAGAAAGGTTCTCGAGTGGCAGCCTCGTACCGGTAGGCGTAGTGTAGGGCGACCCCCACTAGATGAAGTGACGACCTGGTAAGACATGCAGAAAGTCGATGGATGCAGGTGGCTCAGGACCGTTCTTTGTGGCATTACTTGGGGGAGGCCTATGTTCAGCAGTGGACTTGTGAAGGGCTGTAATGATGATGATGATGATGATGATGTATCCTTCTACAAAATATGCAAACATGATGGTAGCGGTAATAAGTAGGGATGGGCCGAATATGGATTTCACCAAATACGAATATTCGGCCGAAAGTTTGGTAAAATTTTTACCGAACTGAATATTCGGCCGAACATTATTTGGCAGGATTACCTCAGTACCTAACCAATTTATGTCGAAATTTGTTACCGTAAAGGGCGCGATATTACCGGACCCTGCCCGTCGCTCCCCCGCCATACCTGACATGTTATTGCATCATCTAGTACTGAGCAAATTGCCGGCACTTGCTTATGTTTTGATTATTTTTTTGAATAAAAAAGTATTTCGTTGTGTTATTCTTAGTGAAATTTGAAAATTATATGATAAAAATGAGTTAAAAAAAGGATCTATTATTTGGACCTATTTTAAAGAAAATAACGACCAACGTAAAATTAAATATACTAATATAATGTAATGTTTCTTTGTTTGATTCGAAACAAAATTTTATCATGCTTTCTATTTGCTATAATTGTAAATAAATCTACAGTGCCTCAAAAACATAACGATTTAACCCATAAATAAATATACTTTCAATAGTAAAATTATGAAAGACATGTCATTACTCAATACATACATTTCAATACAGTAGATACTATGAGTACTACTCTAACGAATGTTCGGTGATTTAGCCGAATATTCGCTAAAACTGCCGAATATGCCGAATAACGAATATAAAACGAATATTCGGCCCATCTCTAGTAATAAGTCGTTTTTAAATAGCCGTTGACACGACTAATTTGGTTAAGTTGCCCTTAAGTTGCTGATACATTTTTTTAATATAGCGCAGTAATGACGACTACTCTTGCATGGTAGGATATGATGACAACGCTGTTTTTTTCGTTCTGTTTCATTTTACTTGTTTAAATACAGGGACATTTAAAGTGCACGAACTTACTTATTCGTAGATACATTGTTTATAAGTAATTTCCAGTTAAAAGCCTTTATTTATAGTATATTAAGGTAATAATAACATTTATTAAATTTATTGTATATTTAATGTAATTAAATTTATTGAATTTATGTGTGATAATTGTCTCGATTAATTCTTATTTATACCAAGCTATTATATTATATATATTAATATACATTAATAGTGTTATTTTGTGCTTATTAAAATTACCCAGTTACAATTATTTAATGACACCAGCGAATAGTATACATTTATGATTTGTTATATAAACTGTGTTATTTACGTTATTCATATGTAATAAAAATAGGATAGGGCTGAGTATACTTCCTTGTGCACCCATAAATTTTATGCCGCGTAAATTGATACAAGTACATTATGATATTCTTAATATTTTAATCTATCCTCATGATTGTAAAACATTTATTTCAGTTATTGAGGTATGACAATATTCACTGAAGGGTAGGTCCACTAAATCAAAGCACGAGAAAAGACATTGGTTCTTACAGTTCACGTTATATAAGAGGCTGTAGATATAGCATTTTAAAGGGGCTAAAACTACCTAGCGACAGGCTTAACTATTTCAGGCGCGTCTAAGGGGAGCTTGATATTCATGGGATGGGATGCAGTCCCTCAGAATAAATGCGGTCCTCCTGTGCCTAAGGGATTCCTTTTGTATATGTTTATACTAACGTTGTTTATTAATGGTATTGCACTAAAGTTATTTCATATGGTTGACGGCGAAGAGATTTTTTTTACGTGGTAGAACCATGCTGTAGCTACATTAGTAGTATCGTTGTAGCACGAATGGTTTGGCTCGACCGGGGAGGGATCATGCTCTAACTGCACTGCTGTGTTTCGTTTGGTGAGTATAGAGAACCGGAGACCTTTCTTACGGGAAACGAGGCATTCCATCTTAGTCCACACGGGTGACAACGCATCTGCATTTTGATCGTAATCCAGGTTAGACGTAGATGTCAATGTGCCGCAGCGACCACTTACCATCAGGAGGACTGTGTGCTCGTTTGTCAATCTTATTCCATAAAAAAATGTAGTAAAAATGTTGGTATTGAGTAGTGGCGTCTTGGCGTAAGAGAATCCCGTCGTTCACTGACTAGTAAAATTACGGGTAAGACTCGAAACTACCGTGTTTTCAACATATGACGGCTATTATCGCTGGGGTCCGCACACCCTTGCTTGGACGGTGGCTAGATAACTTATCCGTATCTCGTATCTGGCGTTCAAATACGTATTGAACATCGCCGAAGGCTGATGGAGTAGGAAAAATTGAAGATATAGATAAGGGCTGTGACGTATTCAATTCTAGTCCTTAGTCATTCTACTTCGTGAAAAAGTACAATAGTTAACCAATGTCATTGATAGATGGGTGTTGTTCAAATTATTTAATAATTTTAAATAAGTAGGCTTGCTTATAATTTTTTTCTTAACCGCCGAGTACCTACAACATGGTCAATTTTAAAAGAGCTATTAACAATTTCTTTGGTATGATAACAATGGTACTGCAAAAGGGGAGTTTTGCAGTTCCAAAAAGTTTTAAAAATTTACATTGTCGTGAAATTGAAATATTAAGTTACCCGATTTTGAGTTGTTTTTATATTATTCCTACCCGTCCTTTTTTAAAAATCATATAATTTTTATTTTACTGTGATAATAAATTAACTAATATAATTTTATATAGATGGCGCTATAAGTATTTTCTAGCACCATAAGTTTTAATTACAAGCGAGATATGAAAGACACATGACACTATGTAAATAACTGAACTTGCTGCTTGCAACGCAATGCTTGTGTTGGACCAGCAAATATGTTTCTTACTTTTATCCTATTACCTTTTTATCCGATAACCGTTACAGCACTTTAAAGTACACTGCTGAACATAGGCCTCCCCATCGATTACCTCATATTTGGCATGACGATCTATCACGCACGCTTTGCCCGATTACGAAACAGAAGAAGCGGGTTATATCCTAATATGTATAAATTACGTGTCATGTTGTTTGTCCGCGATGGACTTCTAAAGTACTTAACCGATTTTAATCAAATTTGCACACCGTGTGCATTTTGGAAGTTTGGAAATTAGGAGATAGGATATTTTTTTGTCCATAATTTTTTTGTGCGGATTTAAGGATTTTTAATACCACATGACAAATTGTTGTCGAAAAGGGCAGAACAACGTCTGCCTGGCAAGCTAGTGTTATTATAATAAACTGCCAATATAATATGGTCCACGGCTGGGTATATGTATTGAATGAAATTGGAGCGAGGAAAAGTGCATAGTGCCGTCCTGACGCATTTGTTCCTTTTACTTTAAAATTTGGCATTAATTTAAATTTGGAATTAATAAAATTTGGAATAGGTAGGTACTTAAAAATAGACAAAATTCTTATTTTATATCACAAGTTTTAATGTATTTCATTTGAAAATAGCGTTTATAAAATTTCATTTATATTGGACATAGTTAAAATGAACAGAATAAAATTTTATTTACCGTAAATTTAGTTTTGCCATTTACCGTCAGATGCCAATGTTCACTGTGTATGTACTATATACTCTTTATATACTGAGTCATAGATAATATACTATACAGAATGACTAACTCATCTACCAGCACACAAGCCCAACCTAAATCGCTTGAAGTAAAATCTAAAATCTTTGGACTGTAGCTACCTATTATGACGTGGAAATCCGAAATGAAATGATTTTGGAAAATTCAATCCCTAAGAGGGTGAAATAAGGTTGCTTCAGTTTATTATTTAATTAAAAAACAATTATTATACAGGACGATTGACTCGATACTTACTCAGAGTACTGAATTTAAAAAAATAAATGAATACGTATTTTGCGATAACAAAATAACCCGTTACGGTAGAGGGGGCAGTGCCAGAGGTTGTGCAATTTTGTGTGGAGATAAAATATTTTGGTATTTCTTAAAACAATCCCTTACCGGGGAGGGTGCACGGCGTAGATAATGTTCAATTTGTAGGGAGAAAAAATTATTTAATGCTTTATAGTATTATTCAATAATAAAATTTGTCTCTTACGGTTTTGAAACAGATGTAAAACCAGGATACATGGAAAAAATGTTTTTGATTTACATCTTAAAAGGAAATCATCTTAATTATGAATAATACCTATTAATGAACTTTAAAAAATCTGTCCCTATTGATCATTATATACAAAATATTAAAAATTGTCTATTTATCATTGTGTCGGAGTTAATTATCCAACAAAAATATAATTATCCAACAATATATTTTATTGAGATCAGATACAGATAAAACGACTTTTCGTGCTTACTGAGGCATAGGGATGAAACACTGCTAAACTCTTGACTCCGGGCTGCTACTGAGAATTTCTTGATAGTAAACCCAACTGATTTTAAGCCCGATCACACCTATCACTTAAAGGTCAAAATACTTTCCTGGGTTGAGTTTCGTTTTATTTTTAATTTGTTTGCAGGATGAGACAAATTATAGATACTTACGCAATTTTATTTATTTTGTTAGTGTAGGTACTTAGTTTTAGGTAGGCATTGTAGTTTTCATTTAATTTTTTTTAAAATTTAATATCAATAATTGGTGATAGTGCTTGCTTATTTGGGGCAATCTATAATTGAATTGTAGTTTTCATTTAATTTTTTTTTTAAATTTAATATCAATAATTGGTGATGGTGCTTGCTTATTTTGGGCAATCTATTATTTGTTTTATGGAAACCAAGTACCAATTGGCTAGATAAATTCGGAAGCAAATAAGGGATTACCTCATTGCGGTCATTTTGTTTTTTATTTACAAAATAAAACACAAGTGTACAGTTTTCCCCATTCGTTTCTTGGTTCGTTTGTGGATCCGTTTATTTGATCGTCCGTTTGTCTGATTGACTGTTTTATTCAGAGTAGTGTCTAAGTCTTCGCGACAGTTTAATTTACAAATAAATCATCATCACTTAGCATAAAAAGTAGGTACTGATGCCACGCGAACGAAGTCGTGGGCAGAGCTAGTTTATACACATTTTTAGAAGGATTGTAAACTCTTTGATTGAGAAGATAGGATTGTACGATGGAAAGTATTGGATAAATTATAAATCCAAGTATTATATTTCTAATTAGTAAAACGTTGTAGAGCGACGATGAAGCTATATTATGGTTGTAGCACGAAGACAAGCGTACAGAATACAAGCGTAAAATAGCAGCTTAATGCTGCATTGTTTCGTATGGAGAGTGTAGAGAAACGGAGACCCTTTTTACTGGAAACGAGGCATTCCATCGCAGTTCTTAGGAGTAACAACCCATCTGTATTTTAATTCTTAATTGAAAAAAAAAGTTTCATCAAAGTTTCGATACAAAACGTGCGCTCCGCAATTTCGCCTGAAAGCGAGTGCGGTTTGCGTTAATTTTGTTGTTTTGACTTCCGATAATACCCGTCGCTTGATTTGAGTTTTGTCCATTTGGCTTGATAGAAAGGATTGACTAAGATAGAATGCCTCGTTTCCAATAAAAAGGGTCGCCGGTTCTCTACACTCACTAGTCAAAACAAATCAGCAGCTTGGTCTAACTACTGAATACATTTTTTTCGTCACTATCATCACTGCCCATGACAATTCCACTGCTGAACAAAGGCCTTTCCTGAAAATTCTCAAAACAGGCGACCGATAACTACTTTAATATAGTGCAGAATGCCTCGGGATTCAAAGTAGCTCATCTGTTCATTGCCATTTCAGATATGTTTATCTATAATGATTCAACAATTAATTTACTGTCACCTCATTGCTAATGCGTAAAGGGCGAATAAGTTTGCAGATGCTCATTTTAATAAACATCTTACTACAAATTGCAAACCGGTTTAACTGTATCTGACCAGGTACGATGTCTGTATTAATGCTTTCATATAGTAAATATTCTAAACATACACAACCTATAGTTATAAAAATATATTATAATATATCTATAATTGTATAGAATGGGCCGTCTAGATATGATGCCAGGTGTGATGTGCCAAATTGTCAGATGCTGTATTAAAACGCGAAGATTTTGGCCTACTTAGCATTTGAAACATTTGGTTAAAGTAAAGAAACTACGATAAATATTAATGATATCAGCTAGAGTTGTTAACTTAATAATTCAGAAATCCACAGTGCAAGAATAGGTATGATTTTTATTTTAAATTAGAGATCCGCCCCAGATTCGCACGGGTGATTTCTGGATCACGACAACACCGCCGCCTACCGGATCCAAATGTGAATCTAAACCATCCATACATTCAAACACACATAAATTATTCGAGCCATTTTCGAGGTTTAGCGAGGCTAACGGACAACAATTGATTTTTATATATAAAGATTATTGTAAACTACTGTACGCTCCGTCCCTCTAGTACTATAATTTAAAATCCCGAAACCTTTCAACTCGAATTACAAAACCGGTTTCAGTGCCTAGAAAATTGCAATGCAGTGGACGATATGAATGACAAACTCGTGGAAACTGTCCATGCGGTCGGAGCTAAGTTCTGCAAGACCCGCCGCAGAAGAACACAAAAACTCTCCGATCACACTCTTAATCTCATGGCTGTTAGACGGGAAATAAGGCTGCAGTCGTTAGCAGATTTGATAGCATACAGGCAACTGAACAGACAGATCTCCAAATGCATGCGGCAGAACTTACGCAACTTTAATACTGCGCGTATTGAAGAAGCGATCGAGCGGAAACAGGGCTTCAAAGTCTTTACCAGAGATCTGTCTGTCAATAAGAGCCAACTGTCAAAGCCGAAGACTGAGTGTGGCAGCATCATTTCCGGGACACCTGAGATTTTGAGTGAGATTGAGAGGTTCTACGGGCAGTTGTACACATCATCGTCGCAGCCACACGCAAGTGTGAGTAACGATCCTAGAGCAAGTCCTATCCGACACTATTCCGTTCATATCCCGAACGTCAGTCTGAGCAAAATTAGAATGGCTCTCCAGCACCTTAAAAATGGCAGGGCCCCAAGGGAGGATGGAATTACAGCGGAGCTTCTGAAAGCGGGTGGAACATCAGTACTTAAAGTCCTTCAGAAGCTCTTCAAATCCGTCGTACATGGTGGCACTACTCCGGAGGCGTGAAGCAGAAGTGCGGTGGTCTTGTTCTTCAAGAAACGTGAAAACGCTCTCTTGAAGAACTACAGACCGATGTCCCTTCTGAGCCGCCTCTACGTCCTGTTTTCGAGAGTCATTACGAATCATCTCGCACGCAGACTCGACGACTTCCAGTCTCCCGAACAAGCCGGTTTTCGAAAAGGCTTCAATACCATAGACCACATACATACCCTGCGGCAGATTGTACAGAAGACCGAAGAGTACAATCTGCCACTTTGCCTGTGATGTGTGGACTATGAGAGAGCCTTTGATTCAGTCGAAATTTGGGCGGTGCTACAGTCCCATCAGCGGCACCAAGTTGACTGTCGGTATATAGAAGCTGAAGTGTTTGTAAAGTAGGGCTACGATGGCTATCCAAGTACAGAACCGGAGTTCGAAACTTATCCAACTGCGGAGAGGTGTAAGATAGGGTGACGTTATATCCCCGAAACTCTTCACCGCTGCGTTGGAAGACTTTTTCAAGCTACTGGACTGGAAAGGATACGGTGTTAACATCAATGGCGAGTACATCACTCACCTTCGATTTGCCGACGATATAGTCCTTATGGCAGAATCGCTGCAGGACCTAAGCACTATGCTCAATGACCTCAATAGTGTCTCCCAACGGATAGGTTTTAAGATGAACATGGACTAAACAAAGATCATGTTTAATGTCCATGTCACACCTATGCCGGTGGTTGTTGAGAGCACTATGCTCGAAGTTGTTGAGGATTACGTTTACCTGGGACAAATAGTCCGACTAGGTAAGTCCAACTTCGACCGAGAGGTCAATCGACGAATTCAATTCGGCTGGGCAGCGTTCGGAATATTACGACACATCTTCTCGTTACGTATACCTAAAACTCTGAAAACTAGATTTTACAACTTGTGCGTATTGCCAGTGATGACTTACGGATCTGAGACGTGGTCCTTCACTGCTGGCCTTATGAGGACGCTCACGGTCGCTCAGCGAGCTATGGTGAGGGCTATGCTCGAGGTTTCTCTGCGTGATTCACGTAGAAATGAGGATATCCGCAGTCGAACCAGAGAGACCGAAATAGCCCAACGGATTAGTAAGCTGAAGTGGCTATGGGGTGGCCATGTAATAATAATAATAATAACAATTTATTTTGATAAACTGTACAAATTATTGCAATACGTCTTAATTTAAAAAATATAGCTCGAAGAACCGACAACCGTTGAAGAAAAAAGGTTCTCGAGTGGCAGCCTCGTACCGGTGGGCGTAGTGTAGGGCGACGTCCTACTAGGTGGAGTGACGACCTGATAAGGTATGCAGGAAGTTTATAGATGCAGGTGGCTCAGGACTGTGCTTGTGGCATTACTTTGGGGAGGCCTATGTTCAGCAGTGAACTTGTGAAAGGCTGTAATGATGATGATGGTTATAAAACTGTACTATAAACATATCCATTCAAACACACATAAATCATTCGAGCCATTATCGAGGTTTAGCGAGACTTACCGACAACAATAGATTTTTATATATAAAGATTATTGTAAACTGTACTATTAAACATGAAAATTTAGGGCCTAAAAACCTCCAGATAATTATCGACCCTATATACGTACATCCATATACATACATATATGTATATATGTATATATATATATATACTTACTTACTTACTTACTTACTTATCGTCACGCACAATCCCTAACGGGGTAGCCAGAGAGAACAGATCGCCAAGTGTCACGATCCTTACATACCTCTTTCGCTTCTTTCAGGTTCATTAACTTCTTCATACATGCACGTCTAGGTATCCGAGTACTCTTGACCCTCCCCTCTTCGAGCAATTTGCTCACATGGTCTTCGAAAGTTAGTCTCGGTCTACCTCGACACCTTTTAATATTTACTTTCGCTCTATATATTTTCTTCACCATTCGGTCTTCACTCATTCGTTCAACGTGTCCAAACCATTGGAGTACGCCCCTATCAATTTTTGTGATAAGGTCATCTTTCAATCCTGCCATATTGCGAATCTCTTCGTTTCGCTTTCGGTCGGCTATGGTAACGCCACACATTTTACGAAGAGATCGCATCTCCACTGCATTCAACTTGCTTTTATGCTTCTTCTGGCATACCCAGGTTTCGCTGCCATATAACAAAGTCGGTACCAACACTGCGTTATGTATTGCAAGGCGTGCACTCTTCACCACGCCTTGCCTTTTTATTAATGCATTCAGGGCACCATTGACTTTGTTTCCGGCAGCGACACGCCTATCCACATCTAAATCACATCTTCCATCCCGGCTGAAAGCACTCCCCAAGTATACAATTTCATTTACCTGTTCTAGACATTCCTGATTTACCCATATTTCACATTTCGTTCTCTCTTCGTCCTTTTCAAATACCAGAACCTTAGTTTTATTAGCATTCAAACGGAGACCTTTAATTTCACATTCCTCTTTCATACACGTGACTAATGCCTGCAGTTCTGCTTCTGATGGTGCAATAAGCACTGCATCATCAGCATACAGCAGACAATTAACTTTTATGTCACCCAATTTCACACCCAAACAGCTATCTTTCAGCTTCTGTAAACAGCTGTCGAGATACAGTATGAACAGCCAGGAAGACATGACACAACCCTGTTTTACGCCCGCTTGGACGCTAAACATGGGTGACAGGTCATGCCCTACCCGCACACAGGCTTTACAGTCATAGTAGAGTGACTGCACAGCCCTTAACAATCGACCATCCACACCATATCCCGGCAACAGTTCCCACATTTTCTTCCTTATAACCTTATCAAATGCTTTCTCCAGATCCACAAAAGCACAGAAAATCCTCTGGTTAACACTCAGAAGCTTCTCCGTGATCATGCGGAGAGAAAACATTTGATCCGTGCATCCTCTTCCAGGTCTAAATCCGCATTGTGCCTCCCATAAGAATCTTTCCGATTTCTCTTGCATCCTGCGTGTCAAAACCTTCGAATAAACTTTACTTGCTAAACTGGTCAAGCTGATCGCCCGATAGCTCCCGCAGTCAAAATGTGAACCTTTACCTTTATATAAAGGCACAATGACCGCGGATCGCCAATCATCCGGGACATCTCCCGTCCGCCAGCACAAATTGCACAGCAGATGAAAGCTGTCCCAGACGCGAGGCCCACCGTACTTGACCATTTCAGCAGTAACTCTGTCTAGTCCCGCAGCCTTACCACATTTCAAACTTCGAATCGCACGTTCAATCTCTTTCATGCTGATGACCTCAGTGTCATCGAGGTCCGTGTCTGGCGTGCCAGTCACGGCGTCACCCCCGGATCCTTCACTAAGATCATGACACGCATACAATTCTCTATAAAATTCACTCCATCGCTGCATGACGTCCGATTTTTCTGAGAGGACGTCATTGGTTCTCGAAAGCACTTTGTTCATTCTTAAAGCTGTCGCACCACTCCGGGACCTTCCAACCTCTTTCCAGAAGAGTTTGGAGTTTTCCCTAAAGTTGTGCGACAACCTCTCGTCCGCTTCTATTCTACACCTTTCACGTACTTCCTCAATCAATGTTTTCGCATGAACTTTCTGCAGCTTATATCTTTCTTTCATCTTCTCTCTCATATGCTCATCGTTACTAGAGGCTAAGTAGTCTAACCATGCTTTTTTCTTCTTTTTTACAGCTTCTTTCACTTCGTCATTCCACCATGCATCTCTTCTTTTACTACTACCGTTTTTTGTCGTACCACATACTTCTTCCGCTGCACTTACCATTCCATCCCTAAGGTTCTGCCATATTCTCTCCACACATTCTTTCCTGCCATCGATGGTGTCAAGCTTTTCGGCTACCCTCGTGTGATATTTGTCCCTAGTATCCGCTTCCTGAAGCTTCCAGCTTCGGATGCGACGGACCGACTGTGGTTCTGTTACTGCCGTCCGGTGGCGCCAACCCGCGAACAAACCCCTAAATCTAGTAATTACTAGATAATGATCCGTTCCCAGGTCAGCACCCCTGAACACTCGTGTATCCATCACCTGTTTTCGCAGTCGGTCATCCACCAGGAACAAATCAATCATACTTCTCTCATTCTTTCTTTCTCTAGTGTACATATGGATCTTCCTGTGATTAAACATAGTGTTTGTCACAAGAAGACCCTTTTCCTTGCATACAGCCAGTATAAGCTTGCCAGCATCATTAACCCTTTTATCTCCAAACTTTCCAAGCACCGACTCGTATCCTGGTCGAGCGATGCCTACCCATCCATTCAAATCACCACATACAACAGTTCTTTCGTTTCCCTTAACCAAATCTAGAACTTCTCTTACATTCTCCCAAAACTCCTCCAGCTCAGCCCTGGACGACGAAGCTACCGGCGCATAAACAGCCAAAAGGAATAACTTCGTCAGTCCCATTTTGAAGCGAACCCAGAGAAGTCTTGAGTTCACAACCTTGTATTCAGTCATAAGATCGACCAACCGGGACGACAACAGCACTCCCACTCCTTGGCAGGCGTTCTCGCTTTCCGGGACTCCGGACCATATAGCTAACGTCCCGCCAGGGAGCTCTTCAATACCACTGCCTTTCCGTTTGGTCTCCGACATACACACGACATCTAATTCTCTTTCTTTTATTATTTCGATCAACTCATTCGTCTTATCTCTCATGCCTCCTCTAACATTCCACGTGCCAACTCTGCACTCCGTCCTCCACCTTCCGCCGTGTCGGGCTGTGCGTGACGGGTGGCGGTCCCCATCGCCGCTTTGCGCGCTGCATTCCACACCAACGGGGACGAGCTGGTGTGCGTCGCCTTGGGGGGACGCCCTAACCCTCGTTCGCATGGGTGCGCAGCTGTGTAGAATTGCAGCCCTGAAAAGGGCTGGCAGGGGTCGCGACGAGCACGCTTCTACAATGACCCCCAAGTCAATATATATATATATATATATATATATATATATATATATATATATATATATATATATATATATTATATTTAATGTATGTATATTTGTTTAAGTATATGTTTAAAGACCATAAATAAATTTGAGTATATATATAAAGGGAAAGCTTTGTAAAGTCAGGCGCGCACTGTGTATTTGGCTCTTACGATACAGGTCTACGTGCCTAGTGTGAGAACCACTGTTAAATTATTTGTAAAGGTGCTAACTATCACATAAAGTATTTTTTATTTTTCATTTTACAAATTATTTTTTGACTTGAAGGCAGATTTTTAATTTCATCATTTTCATCATCATTACAGCCTTTCACAAGTCCACTGCTGAACATAGGCCTCCCCCAAGTAATGCCACAAAGCACGGTCCTGAGCCACCTGCATCCATCGACTTCCTGCATGTCTTACCAGGTCGTCACTCCATCTAGTGGGGGGTCGCCCTACACTACGCCTACCGGTACGAGGCTGCCACTCGAGAACCTTTCTTCCCCATCGGTTATCGGTTCTTCGAGCTATATGGCCGGCCCATTGCCACTTCAGCTTACTAATCCGTTGGGTTATGTCGGTCACTCTGGTTTTACTGCGGATATCCTCATTTCTGAGTCTATCACGCAGAGAAACTCCGAGCATAGCCCTCTCCATAGCTCGCTGAGCGACCTTAAGCGTCCTCATACGGCCAGCAGTGAAGGACCACGTCTCAGATCCATAAGTCATCACTGGCAACACGCACTGGTTGTACAATCTAGTTTTTAGAGATTGAGGTATACCTGACGAAAAGATATGTCGTAATTTCCCGAACGCTGCCCAGCCGAGTTGAATCCGTCGATTGACCTCTCGGTCAAAGTTGGACTTACCTAGTCGGACTATTTGTCCCAGGTAAACGTACTCGTCAACAACTTCGAGCATAGTGCTCGATTTTTAATTTAGTTATTAATATTATAATGTGAAAGTATGTTTGTTTGGATGTCAATCAATACAATCAATCATGCTTAAATAGCGGGAAGGATTCTAATAAAATTGGCATAGAAGTCTAAAGTTAAATTAAATTACAACGAGATTTTTATATTATACTTTTATTACACTCACCTTAAGAAGAGGTGAAGATAAAAAGATGCTGCCTACCTCTTTTTATCTAATTTACTATTCTACTATATTCTTTTTTATCTATTATACTCCTTAAAATAATTTATTATATTTAATAGTTGGATAGAGAATCTATCATCCCATTCTGTCCCGATACGACTCCCACCGTTAGGAAGACTTTATCGAAATCTCCATCATTACAGCCTTTTCCAACTTAACGTGAATATATGTATGCATCCCCCAAGTCATTCTGCTAAGCACAATTCTGAAACACCAGCATCCATCGACTCCCTCAAGCAGCCCCGGATCAACGATTTTTTGAACCGGGGCTTCCTGCCCCGGTTCAAAAAATCGTTGATCGTTGAAACGTTGAACCGGGGCAGAAACATGATAGTGGCGCCTCCTCTTTCCAGTGTTTTAGATAACTTGTTAAAAACTCACAAATAAGTAATGGGTGGCATTTTTGTGATTGGGACAATAAGAACCCTTTAATAAATTTCAACTCTTTATTACCTATAAGGCAATATTTTTTTCATTTGTGTAACATCAAGTTATATAAAGAAAAAATATAACCAAGAACAAAAACAAACCATCGATACATTTAGGATCTTTTGGTCTCAGTATTTTTTCTCTCTAGTCTTGCAAAACAGCTTTACACGGTTTTCTTTCTTTTCTGCTAAAGAATCTAATTAGTTCATCAAACTCTGTCTCATTTTCAATGGCTGGGATTGCGAGGCCAGATATACGCTGACTCATTGTCGAACGCAGATAGGTCTTAATTATTTGCAGTTTACTTCGCTTACAGCTTGCAGATTTATACGTGGTAGAACCATGCTGCAGTTTTATTAGTAGTATAGGAAAATTATTTAAAAGAAGAACTGTTTAACCTTTATCAATGGAGGGTTAAAATTTTAATTGACAACGCATATGTGCAGCATCTTAAGTTAATACAGAAAAACATAATTGACGATCCGGTATTATTTTGGAAATATGTTGGTGATAAAAAGAAAGTAAGACGACATACGGCAACGTATAGTTATAATGGTAAAGAAGTAGGTCAAGATGCGGCTATAATGCCTTTGCTGAATATTTTTGCTCTGTATTTCATGATAAAAAGCAACTATTAAATTATGTTGATGCCGAAAGTGCGGCATATTTACAAGTAAATATGGTGCCCATCTCAATCAGGCAAGTAGACGAGAATGATTTTAGATTGGCAATAAAACGCCTAAAGCCACGATCCGCTGGTGGCCCTGACCGCATTCCTGTTTTTCTTGTCAAGGATTGTGCGCCAGTTCTTCGATCACCGCTCTTATTCATTTAAATCTGTCCTGAGACAAGCTAAATATCCAGAACAATGGAAAATATCTAGGGTGACACCTGTTCCAAATAGAGAACCTGGAAAGGATGTTTCTGCTTTTAGACCTCTAGCGGTACTTTCGGTTCTGGCGAAGGTAATTTGAAACACGTGACACACATACATAGTCCACGTGAAACACACGTGGACTATGTATGTGCAGAGATGAATTCTAAAAGACAGGTAGACGCTGCATATTTCGATTTTATGAAAGTGTTTGATCTGGTGAGTAATGACATGAGGGGTATTAGCAAAGTTTACATTAATCAAACACAAAATACCTTACAAAACCTCTTTAATGCTCTATAAAACCTTAGCTGAATCTGTTATACAATATGGCTTGTCAAGCTATGGGAGAACCTATAAAACATATCTAGATCGAATATACTCACTTCAGTTGCGCATTTTAAAACAAATAGTCCCTAATAATCTCAAAGTAAATTTTAAAGATGATTACCGAAAACTATTTGCATTTAGCCAAATTATACTTATTCACGACAAGGTGGAACTAACATTACTAACTGAAAATAGCTACTGAAAATTTTAAAAAGGTAGATTAGTTATTATACTCCTCACGCAGAATCTTTAATCTAAAACTACAATTACCTAAATATAACAAACAATAACTTATACGGAAAAAGAACTTTAAACTATGTTATACCTAATCTAATCATTATGTTACCTAAATCTTTGAAAGACGCCATTACACGTAAAAACATAATATATAAATTAAAATCTTTACGTATACAATTAACCATAGAATACCATAATACATACATAATAGAGCGGGGGAGTGGGTGGAGCCCGTGTAGCCACCTATTTGTCACTAACACGTCAATACACACGTATAAATGTCAACACGAGATGTGACGTAACAATTGTTTCCAAATTTCGCATGCAAATTATTTAGAAAATACCAAATTGCACTCTATTTACTTATAAATATGTATTAAATTTTAAACAATATTTTTTGATGATTTTGAACATTAATCCAGAGTCTAAAATGTCTAATTTTACTCAGTCTGTCAATACAGCGAATCGGATTTGTATTAGTGATAATACGACCTAATTGCTTGTATGTGTGCTCCCGGCGACGCCGAATCTCGTACAAAATAAGGTTGACAGCCATTATATTGTGTATTCTATGCAATTAACTCTTACTAAATACTCGTAACACTTAATACAAATTCTCGTTCTATATTATTGCTTTACTGTATCAACATATTATCTTACTATAAATTTATGAAAATATGTGTTATAATCATCCTGTATTACTATTATTCACAGAATGTAATAAAATAAGTTCACTATGTGATTTTACGCTTATCGCCTAGAACTATTTTATATTTATGTACCCAAAAATAGTTTGTTAAATAGAAACATAACATTTAATGCACCTAATTTAAGTTGATAATAATATTAATGTAACTTTGGTAATGTAATGTATTGTAATATGTTAATTAGAATAACGTGTCGATAGCAATGGTGTACAGAAAAACTCTAATGAGTTTATGTTTACACTGATACTGTTTATCTTTGTAACAATACATTTCTTAAATAAATAAATAAAAAAATTAAAGCTTAAAACACACCAAAAATTAATCACACTTAACACTTTAGTTCACATTATTTCGCTCCTAAGTCTTCACTTGTATCGCCAATTCAATACTGCCTCGGTCGCGCCCCAAACGACTTTATATAAGCCTTTTCCACCGAAACATCTAGAATGTTCCAGCGAATTCCGGTCCCGATAGACTAGGTGTAGAAAATTCGAGTGTGGAGTTTTATAGAAAGTTCTTCGATTCGACACTAGATGGCGCTAGTGGGAGAGTTCTAGAAAGATCTTGCTGCTCCAATTTCTGTTACTTGATACCAGATGGTGCTAATAATAACCCGCCATATATCGGGCATTAATTGTGGCGCACAACACTGCCCTCTCCTAAGACATTCTCGTCCCGAGCATTATCGACCTCATAGTAACGCGCTAGTCGATCCACATGTACGACCTTAGGAGTACCTCTTGCACTTTTCTGTATCCGGTAGGTTACGTCGTTGATCCTGGTCACAATCCGGTACAGTAAGCATTTAGCTTGAAACTTAGGAGATTTCCCTTTGTTGCGGACTCGATTGTGCAACCACACTAGTTTGTCGAACCCTTTGTTGTTCATTTTGCGGTCATACTGGGTTTTCATCTTTTCAGACATTTGCTGGCCCAATTGTCAGACGTGCTAATAAAAGTTATTCATTTTGTTCCGCAAGCCATTTGCATAATCAGTTATACTGCGTGGGGTATCAGGTGGTATCCCGTGATCAGGTCTACCGTAATTCTCTTCCAAAGCTTGCGAAAGCTGGTGTCACTGATGTTCTTTCGTGAACAGCGCTTCGATATGACAACAAAAACGGTTGTATGTCCTTGTCCCAATTTCTTTGCCAGTTGTCTACAACTTTGTCTAGGTATCTCTCCAATGTCTGATTAAATCGTTCTACCATTCCATCAGATTGCGGAGCGTAAGAAGTCGTTCTGTTTTATGAGTACCCATAACTCGGCAAGTATCCCGGAATATTTGAGTCTCAAAATTACTTCCTTGATCGCTGTGAATCTCTAAAGGAACACCAAAACGACAGAAGACTTCATGAACTAGTTTATCTGCAACTGTTGAAGCTTCTTGAGCTGGAATGGCAAAGACTTCTGGCCACTTCGCGAAGTAATCCCCTAACAACCACTTTCACTTTCCGGAAACGGCCCCGCTACGTCAATGGCTATTCTCTCCCATGGTGCACCAACATTGTACAACTTCAATGCACCTCTACTACGAGTCTGAGGTCCCTTCACAGCCGCACAATCTGTACATTTGCGACACCAGTCCTCGACATCGTTTTGACAGTGGACCCAGTAAAACCTTTTCGGATTTCGGTTTAACAGTGATAGAGCCACGCGACAGCTTTGCTGTTGCACGTATGGGTCGGCTCAAACTGAGGTGGTACTTGGTACTTGGTTCTGTGAGGTCGTGCCTCACAGAATACCGGCGTGTAGTGGAAGCTCTGCTTCCGCGTTTCGTTTGGTGAGTGCAGGTGGCCGGAGGCCCAAATCCCCCCACCCCCTCAACATGGTAGAGGAATTAAGTGTTAAACTACCCCAGGAGGGTACCAGCACCCCTGGAGAATCCCTCGCTGAGCATCCACGACCAAGTTACTCCACTCCTGAGCGTGGGTGCTCATGCTGCCCCGCCTATGTTGGGGAGTGGGGCAAAATTCCGCTTAAGACTACAACTGCTCGGGGCAAACGGAGCAACAAGACCAAGGCGACCCCTGCGACGCCATCCGTGAATTTATGATTGCATAAAGGGGACTTCACTCTAACCTAAACGCCGTCCACTTCCATCTCGAGACGGCGGGGCTGGCTCTGCTCTTTCTGACCGAGACGCAGGTGTCCTCTCCGGCTGATGTATCGTATCTCTCCTACCCGAGGTACAAACTGGAACACTCCTTTGTGCCTCGGGCTGGAGTTTGCGTTTACGTCAGAGAGGACATCTGTTCACCTCGCCTCGGCAGTCTTGAAGGTTCGAACCTGTCCATCCTTTGGCTACGCGTAGACAGCGACGACCATCCGCGCGTCTACGGGTGCCTCTGTAGGTCCCATAGCGGTAATGCCGAAACAGACCGACTCTTCGACCACGTCCAAATCGCTACAGATTCGTTGCGACAGCAGATCCCCTCGTCAGAGATCGTGATCCTCGGCGATTTTAACGCCCATCACTCCGAATGGCTTTGTTGACGTTTAACCGATCATGCGAGGAGATCTGTTCATGGTTTTGCCTTGGCGTATGGTCTGAGACAACTGGTTAGTTTGCCTATTTTTCGCCGTGTTTGGCACTATAGGTCAGCCGATTGGGATAGGATATGGTCTTTCTTTGCATCCTATCCTTGGGGGCTGGTTTGCTTTGCGCCCGATGATCCCAACGTTGTTGCGGATTCTGTCGCTGATGTGGTACTTCCCTAAAAAAGGCGACCGCTCAGACCCGTCCAACTACCGGCCAATCGCCATCACCTCCTTGTTCTCCAAAACAATGGAGTCCATTGTAAACTGCCAGCTCATGAGGTACCTTGAGGATCACCAGCTGATTAGTGACCGCCAATACGGTTTTCGCCGTGGTCGGTCAGCTGGTGATCTTCTGGTCTACCTCACTCACAGATGGGCGGAGGCAGTAGAGTTCAAGGGGGAGGCATTGGCCGTTAGTTTGGACATTGCGAAGGCCTTCGATCGGGTTTGGCACAAAGCGCTTCTTTCGAAGCTCCCTTCCTATGGGCTTCCCGAGAAATTGTGCGATTGGATCACCAGCTTTCTTGCAGATCGGAGCATCAAGGTCGTTGTAGACGGTGCAAGCTCCGATTGCAAGCCTATTAATGCTGGTGTTCCACAGGGCTGCGTGCTATCGCCAACGCTGTTTCTTCTGCATATCAATGATATGTTGCATACCCGTAACATTCATTGCTATGCAGATGACAGCACTGGTGATGCTCTTTACACCGGCCGAGCCAATATTTCTCGGGAAAACGTCTCCGAGTGCCGGGACAAACTTGTGTCTGAAGTCGAGTCTTTGCTGAACAGAGTCTCGGATTGGGGACGACTAAATCTAGTCCAGTTTAACCCCCAGAAGACACAAGTTTGCGCGTTAACCGCTAAAAAGAACCCCTTTGTCGTATCCCCTCAGTTTCAAGGCACTCCCCTTGTTGCCTCAGCCAGTATCGGAATCCTCGGCGTCGACATATCGAGTGACGTGCAGTTTCGTGGTCACTTGGAAGGGAAGGCCAAATTGGCCTCTAAAAAGCTTGGCGTGCTCAGCAGAGCGGGGCAGTATTTCATGCCGGCACACCGCCTGCAACTTTACAAGGCGCAGGTTCGACCGCACATGGAATACTGTTCCCATCTCTGGGCTGGGGCTCCCCAGTACCAGCTCCTTCCACTTGACCGCATCCAGCGCAGAGCGGCTCGAATCGTCGACGACCGAGTGCTTTCCGATCGGCTCGATTCACTGGCGTTGCGAAGAGATGTTGCATCTCTTTGCGTATTTTATCGCATCTATCACGGGGAGTGCTCTGAGGAATTGTTCGGATTAATCCCAGCCGCCAAATTTCGTGAACGCACGACACGGCAAACGTCCCGATACCATCCACACCATCTGGATGCTTGGCGGTCCACCACTGTACGTTTCACAAGGAGCTTTCTTCCACGTACAACCTCTCTGTGGAATAGTTTATCACCGGCGATTTTTCCGGACCGATACGACCTGGGGACCTTCAAGAAAAGAGCTTACTCCTTTCTAAAGGGCCGGCAACGCACCCGCAATTCTCCTGGTGTTGCGGTTGATCATGGGCGGCGGTAGTCACTTAACATCAGGTGAGCCGCATGCTCGTTTGCCCCCTCTTCTATAAAAAAAAAAAAAAAAAAAAAAAAAAAGGGTATGGAACTTTTTATGGTACTTCAGGGTATGGAACTTTTTATTCCTGTCTCTGTGGTGCCCATCGGAGGCAAATCTCAGCCATGGTTTTGTCGCTCCTGTAAAATAGCATCATGTTATAAGCAGGAGTGCTACCAAGCCTGGGCTGACGCATCAACGTCCCGGGATGTAAACACCAGCGCTCTAAAAAAGAAGTATAATTCCGCCTTCAGGTCCTTCAAAAGAGTAATTGCCAAGGCAAAGTCAGAGCACATAGGCAGAATTGGCGAGAAACTAGTTCGCCTTCCTTCTGGAACTCTTGCATTCTGGTCTATCGCCAAGGCTGTCCAGAGGAATTTCAGTCAGCCATCTCTTCCATCTCTGCACAGGGAGGACGACTCACTAGCCCATACCGCAAAGGAGAAAGGCGATCTGCTAGGCTCTTTACTCTAGGCTCTAGACTCTCGATGACGGGGGGGAGTACGCCGCCGACCATCCTGCGGTGTGAGTACTCCATGCCGCAAGTGCACAATTGTTCACACAGCGCTCGGTTCGCAAAGCCCTTCTCTCCCTGGACATCCACAATTGTGTTGAGGACGTGTGCTCCAGAGTTGGCACCGGTTTTAACGCGTCTTTTCCGGTACCTCCTACTCCCTAGGCGTAGTCCCAAAATCATGGAAGACGGCTTTCGTCCACCCGAACCCTAAAAAGGCGACCGCTCAGACCCAAATACACACACACATGGTGAAACTCCCAGCTTCAGTGTAGTGGCGGTGTTCTTATAACCACTACCCCATATCATCCCATAGGTGTTGTAAGAGGCTATAAAGGGAAACAAACCAGGAGTTGGGCAGCAGCGTCTTTCTTATAACAACTTAAAATTAGAAAAATCAAAACTGCGGTTTCCAACCCGCCTGTCCAGCGTGGCAACTTTGGCAAATATTTGGGATATTTGCTATTAACCGGCATTATTTGAGGTATGTGTATTTGGAACCATTATTTTTAGGCCATACAAGCACTTGTTCGGTGCGGGCTTCAAACCCGGGGACTTTTACACATTAACATTTAGGTATTGCATTACCAATGTTTTTGCTTGATTTCTTGTCAAACTACATCCATTTTCTTTGCCTGTGTGTATTAAATATGTGTTTTACTTTCCAGAGAATCGAAGACAAATCCTCGGAGACTTCTGACGATGTTGAAGAAATAAGTAAGTACCTTTTGTATTTTTTTAAACCAGGGTTAGATTAGCCAGCTTACAGACAACTTGAGGGCATGTGATTACTGAGTACGTAGACACCTGCCACAAACTTCTGACAAAAAAGGTCACAAATGCATTGGCACTGCTGAGGGCTAAGACGCTATGACGCTTCGCCAGCCAGCCATGGCGCTATGACTCACAATTTTTATTTGAAAGTTCATCCGTTATTTATCAATTAAATCACTATTAAAACTACTTTTACGGATTTTATCACGTTTATTTTTACTTTTTATTTTTAATTCCTGACGTTTCGGGCGCTTTCCAGCACCTATGGTCACGGGGGACTGAGATGACTGACGTCCCGATGTCATTGTTAAACCCGGAGTACCTTCAGCTTTTTTAATTATTGTTTATGGTCCGATCTATGCAAAATGAACTGACTATGTCTTGAGGTCTTGCAGTGGTATGCTTGAGTTTAGTTTTAATTTTATTGATTATAGGATCCCAAGCAGGTGGTAGTACCCAGCCTCCTTCTCTATTGAAATTAGGATGTTTTTTAATTTCAATAGCCTCACGTATCATCCTTGGTAGGAATCGGTGTTCTTTCGCGAGGATTTGTGGTCTAGTAGTTTTAATCATGTGTAGTGTTCGCGTAAATATAAGAAATCATTAAATTAAATCACTAATTAATTAATTAAAATAGAAACCTATACAACATGTAACAAAAACCCTGTGGTTCCGGCTAACTGCGTTTTTAGAATCAGTATCCAAGCATATAGAAATATTTTTTTCCAAAAACACATTTAAAAATGAATTTTAATGAAAAAAAAATAATTTGCAAATTGTATGTGGTTTTATTATCTCTGCATTGGCCGAGGAGTAAGAAGATTGACAAAACCCCTCATTACCGATACTCGTGTGAGTTAGAGGAAACAAAACCACATACAATTTGTAAACTTATTTTTTTTCACAAAAATTTTTTTAAATGTGTTTCTAGTCATTATTTTCATGATTTCATGTTTCCGTCCAATACGACAGGTTTTCTGCTTTTTTAAATATTAGCAACGCTATCAACATCATTAATATTGCCTTTAATCATTCCTGGTAAGCTTAAAACTCTTGTGTTAGGAGCGGTTCACCACAGTAGTCGAAAGGTGGACTCGAACTCACGACCTTTTGAGCTCGCGATCCGCATCCTGCCATTAGGCTACTGTTCCTCATTCTGCTTTCCTTCTGCTTTCCTCTGTTAAATTGGATTTAAAAGGAAAACGTCTGTTTAATCTGAGGAGGTTATCTTCTCCTACCTCCACGGCCAATTTCCATAAACGTAAATTTCTTTCGATGTTTCTACCCGTTTTAAAACAGCTTATTTCGGAGTGATAACATTATTTCTGAACGAACTTCCAAATAAGAATTTTTTTCGATATCAAGAATACGTTATGTACATATGAGTACGTTGTCATCACATTACTGATTTTGTATATTTCGTATCTTCAAAGCAATAACCACACAAAAGGCTAGCGAGCACAGATGTATCGATTTGCGTATTACTGAGGTAATAACTTGCAGATCTGTGCGTAACAAACACGGAAGGAATTAATCGTCGTTATAACTCCGTAGCAATGGATCAGGTTTCTTGGTTTGAAACAGAAGATTTACGATTTAATGATCGCACTTTTCCTGTGAATTTTTGTATTTTTTTAAATTTAAACCAATTCAGAAATACCATTTTATCTGTATTAATATTTGACAGTAATATAAATGTATAGTACCTATATGTCGTATAACGGCAACTTAAAAGAATCTGTTAACCCATATCAAAATCCCCAATCAAAGTGTAGCGCAGCGGAATTTAAACTTGATTTTTTCTTGACGACTTAAGGGGCTATAGTAACTCAGCTCGAATTCTAATTTCGCCCCAACTTTCCCGCGCGTCGTATGCGATGTACCGACTTGTTTGTAA
Source organism: Parnassius smintheus behrii (assembly GCA_036936625.1). Taxonomy (NCBI): domain Eukaryota; kingdom Metazoa; phylum Arthropoda; class Insecta; order Lepidoptera; family Papilionidae; genus Parnassius; species Parnassius smintheus. Next base: position 5,089,352 of record JAUPFT010000016.1, read on the forward strand.
TCACTAATACTGTAAGTAGATAGGTCGTTAAATACTTATTTCATTATTTTTATCATATTTATGCCTGTTTCTTTACGCCAACCCAGTTGCTTCTTATTTTTATTACGGTTATTTCCCATTTTAATTTAACGTCGTCCTGTTGTGTAATGTGCATTCTGATCGTAAGCGACACAACGTTCCCGTTCGAAAGCCGAAGCTAGACTGATCGGGCGGCAGGAACCGCAGGAAACAAGCTTTAAGGCGCCGATAGTTTGGATGATTTCTTTTTACAGTGAAAAGAATAGTAATTAAAAAAAATAAAAACCTAAGCCCTGCTTTAAATATATATTTGAAGTATTTTATGATTAGCAGCGGTTTATGGTTCAGATTGGAGGTAAACTGGATTTTTTTCTATCAAAAAATTTTTACAGAATCGTTTTTTCGTCTAGCATAGTACTTAACAGTAATCCTCAACTTTACTATATATTTATTACAAAATTTATGCTGCAAAATTGTCGGCATAACGGAGGATCTTGCTAAACCATTTGATGTAGCATTTTTACTATATTAAGCAACACAAGTAGATCATGAGCTTTGATGATCTTATCGAAGATACTAGGTTGTAGTGACGATATTTATTGTATTTCTATCAGTTCTTAATACGCCTGTAATGTTTCAGATTATTAGGACGGCTGGAAGTAGGTGAAAACAAATTTCAATTACATATATATTTACATACAGGTCAAGCTAATATAAATCGCGTGTAATTAGAACTTCCTGCTGGTTGTTTCGTTGAGTCCGTTTTTTTATAGGATAGGGTCACAAACGAGCACACAATTCACCTATTGGTAAGTGGTTGCTGTGGCCCATAGATATCTACAGCTATCCTCGATTACGAATTAAAATGCAGATGCGTTGTCACCTGTGAGGACTAAGATGAAATGCCTCGTTTCCAGTAAAAAGAGTCTCTGAGTCTCTGCACTCACCGTACAAGACACAGCAGCATTTAGCTGCTATTTTACGCTGGCATTCTGTGAGAGCGTGGTCCTTCCCCGGTTGGGCCGAGCAATTCGTGCTACAACTATACGAGTACTACTAATATAACGGCAGCATGGCTCTACCACGTATAAAACGCAAAATATAAATTGCATGAGTCTATAAAACTCAAAGCGTATTTTCGCAAAGCAAATAATGTTTATTCTGGTGGATGTAGAATATATAATGAATTCCTTCCCCATTTACTTTTATTTCGATAATAACTGTTTATTTTATATTTAAGTTGCTGTTCTTAAACGCCGTTATTTTTACGTTCCATTTAACATACACGTCAAGCTAATAAATCGCGTGTAACTAGAACATTCCGCTGGTTATATCGTTGTGTCCGTTTAAAAAGCAAAATATAATTTGCATGAGTTTATTAAATTCAAAGCATATTTTCGCAAAGCAAATAATGTTTATTCTGGTGGATGTAAAATATATATTGAATTCGTTCCCTTTTACCTTTATTCCCCCCTCCCCCCTGAAACTATATTTAAAAATATCGTTGCAGCAGCAGCAAGGCTTGCTGGCAAGGTTGCTGTAATTCGTATAAGTTTTAAATCTCAATATGAAGACAAAATTTTTTTTCCCGTAATTTTGATTTCGAAACAAGCGCGGGTCTGTTTACAGAAATATTCGCGACATTGCGTTATATCGTGTGTAGGTGGCAGTTTCTACTCGTAATAAAAACCTAATGTCACTAGACTTTAAATCGGTCAGAAGGACGGCGATGCTATCATATTTAATTTTATTTATTTATTTTAAGCTTTATTGAACCTCTCAAAAGTGCAGGTAAAATATTTTCAGTGAAAGTGGTGAAATTGACTGTGATTATCGATAGTGATTTATTTTAATTTTTATTCCTGTGTTGCTCAGTGGATAGCCTTCCTTAGGGATAAAGCTCCTCCTCATCATTGGGTTATAAGATTATGTTACTTTACCATAGGCATATCGTCTAAATTAATCCATATTCCGTCCAGAAATACGTTTTTCTAGTGTAATAGATGTTTTCCATACGCGAAACCTCAAACTTTTTATTCATGCAATGTTTACGACAACTTTTTAAAAACTTTGATTAAATAGGTAAACGGGGCCGCATTCCCGTCTCCCTGTTTTACGCATCCCCGATAAAGAAAAAGGTCACCCACTTACTGCCTTTCAATCTTACCCACAGCCGTTTTTAATCTCGACGGAGTTTTGTGCGCTTCCGATTCGCGAACAGTCTCGCTACTGATTAGACGTCACTGTGAAAGTAAAAAGTAAACACATACGTCCCACCTGTAGGTATAATTTTCTGTGACGCTACCAATTGTACATGCTCGTCGAGGTTAGGCAAGGTGAGGTTCGATAAGTTTATGTGAGGCGTGGTAACGTACGAATTGGTCCCTTCCACTAATGCGTTTAGTACCTCCTTGTGTCACCGGCACAATGGACGTATGTGAAGTGACAGCTTCGGCGACTTTATGGTCTTGCTATGAATTATATTGTATCTCATTCGTATAAAATGGTAGGTACGCAGAGCACTCCTCTCCCTGGACGTGAACAAGTCGACTAGGCCTGATGGCGTCCCTCCTATTTGGTGAAGATGTGTGCTACGGAATTGGCATCGGTTTTAACGAATATTTTCCGGTACTCCTATACCCTAGGCGTAGTTCTGAAATCATGGATAACAGTTTTTGTGCACTCGATCTCTAAAAACGGTAACCTTTCTGATCCGTCCAACTACAGACCTATTGCCATCACGGTTTATCACAAACGCTGTTTCTTCTGCATATGAACGATGTTTTGCAAACCGGAACATTCATTGCTATGCGGACGACAGCACTGGTGATGCTTTATAAAACGTCACCGAGTACCGGGACAAACTTGTGTCTGAATCAAGGCTTTGTTGAAAAAAGTCTCGGACTGGGGGCGACTAAATCTAGTCCAGTTCAATCCCTAGAAAATCCTTCCTTTAAAAAGAACCCCTTCGTCGTACCGCTTCAGTTTCAAGGCATTGTTGCCCCAGCCAGTATTAGAATCCTTGGCAACAACATATCGAGTGACTTGCAGTTTCATGGTTACTTGGAAGTTGGAAGAGAAGGCCAAATTAGCCTCTAAAAAGCTTGGTCTGCTCAGCAGATCGGGTCAGTATTTCATGACGGCACATCACCTGTAACTTTACATCGCGCAAGTTCGGCCGCACATGGAATACTGTTCCCATCTCTGACTGGGGCTCCTCAATGCCAGCTTCTTCCATTTGATCGCATCCAGCGCAGATCCGTTTGAATCGACGGCGACCAAGCTCTTTCCGATAGACTTGATTCACTGGCACTGCGAAGAGATGTTGCATCTCTTTGCGTATTTGATCCCACTTACCACGGAGATTGCTTTGAGGAATTATTTAGATCGATTCCAGACGAATTCACGCACGACAAAATTTCACCATCGCACATCGTGAAAAAACTCGCGATACCATTCATACCACCTGGATGACTGGTTGTCTACCACCGTGCGATTTAACAGAAGTTTTCTTCTTAGCACAACTTTCTTGTGCAAACGACTATCACCAGATATTGTTAGGGACCGATACGACTTAGGGACCTTTAAGAAAAGAACTTACTCCTATTTAAAACGCGGGTATTAAGCATCACCAGTGCTGTCGTCCGCATAGCAATGAATGTTCCGGTTTGCAAAACATCGTTCATATGCAGAAGAAACAGCGTTTGTGATAAACCGTGATGGCAATAGGTCTGTAGTTGGACGGATCAGAAAGGTTACCGTTTTTAGAGATCGAGTGCACAAAAACTGTTATCCATGATTTCAGAACTACGCCTAGGGTATAGGAGTACCGGAAAATATTCGTTAAAACCGATGCCAATTCCGTAGCACACATCTTCACCAAATAGGAGGGACGCCATCAGGCCTAGTCGACTTGTTCACGTCCAGGGAGAGGAGTGCTCTGCGTACCTACCATTTTATACGAATGAGATACAATATAATTCATAGCAAGACCATAAAGTCGCCGAAGCTGTCACTTCACATACGTCCATTGTGCCGGTGACACAAGGAGCTACTAAACGCATTAGTGGAAGGGACCAATTCGTACGTTACCACGCCTCACATAAACTTATCGAACCTCACCTTGCCTAACCTCGACGAGCATGTACAATTGGTAGCGTCACAGAAAATTATACCTACAGGTGGGACGTATGTGTTTACTTTTTACTTTCACAGTGACGTCTAATCAGTAGCGAGACTGTTCGCGAATCGGAAGCGCACAAAACTCCGTCGAGATTAAAAACGGCTGTGGGTAAGATTGAAAGGCAGTAAGTGGGTGACCTTTTTCTTTATCGGGGATGCGTAAAACAGGGAGACGGGAATGCGGCCCCGTTTACCTATTTAATCAAAGTTTTTAAAAAGTTGTCGTAAACATTGCATGAATAAAAAGTTTGAGGTTTCGCGTATGGAAAACATCTATTACACTAGAAAAACGTATTTCTGGACGGAATATGGATTAATTTAGACGATATGCCTATGGTAAAGTAACATAATCTTATAACCCAATGATGAGGAGGAGCTTTATCCCTAAGGAAGGCTATCCACTGAGCAACACAGGAATAAAAATTAAAATAAATCACTATCGATAATCACAGTCAATTTCACCACTTTCACTGAAAATATTTTACCTGCACTTTTGAGAGGTTCAATAAAGCTTAAAATAAATAAATAAAATTAAATATGATAGCATCGCCGTCCTTCTGACCGATTTAAAGTCTAGTGACATTAGGTTTTTATTACGAGTAGAAACTGCCACCTACACACGATATAACGCAATGTCGCGAATATTTCTGTAAACAGACCCGCGCTTGTTTCGAAATCAAAATTACGGGAAAAAAAATTTTGTCTTCATATTGAGATTTAAAACTTATACGAATTACAGCAACCTTGCCAGCAAGCCTTGCTGCTGCTGCAACGATATTTTTAAATATAGTTTCAGGGGGGAGGGGGGAATAAAGGTAAAAGGGAACGAATTCAATATATATTTTACATCCACCAGAATAAACATTATTTGCTTTGCGAAAATATGCTTTGAATTTAATAAACTCATGCAAATTATATTTTGCTTTTTAAACGGACACAACGATATAACCAGCGGAATGTTCTAATTACACTTGACTTGACTGTACTTAAAATGATTGTAATAAATATAATATGAAATATTAAACGTTTTTATAAGTGTGTTCCGCGCTCAAATTTTATCGAATTTTATGTAATTATATTTCATTATTAAACTTGGTATCTGTTGACTTTCTATATATAAAGAAATTTTAGTCTCTCTACATCTCGAAAACGACTCGAACGATTTTATTCCTGTATGGTTTAGGCTCACAATTGGATTAGGTGGCTTTATTTTCGAACTAAATTTATATTATTTTGCTATATTTATGCCCGAGTTTCTCATATATATATATATATATATATATATATATATATATATATATATATATATATATATATATATATATATATATATATATATATATATATATATAATATGTTTACTCATGACTTATTTTATTGACTCGGACTTTGAGTTATTTGTTTATCTGCAAAGATTTAAGCGTTTGTAGGTGATGAAAGGTTAATACAAATTAAAGCCGTGGGTGTCGAGCAGTTCTTATAAATATCGGGGCTAACATCAAAGGGTGGAATAATCGGGTTAACAAATAATTAATCTCAAAATAGCCAGAGCGGCGCATGAAAGCAATTAGTCCCGCATGGTTTCTTGCTGATTCTTCACAGGATAGAGGATTTTTTCCGGACCAGTGGTAAAAATTAAAAAAGCTTTTGTAAAGTGTTATTTATAATTTCATTTACGTTGCATATAGTTTTTTATAGAATAAGGGTGGCAAACGAGCACACAGTCCACCTGATGGTAAGTGGATGCTCTGGCCCATAGATATCTACATTTATCCTCGATTAAGAATCAAAATGCAGATGCGTTGTCACACCTCAGGAGTTAGGTGTAATGACTCGACTCGTTTCCAGCAAAAAAGAGCATCTGTTTCTCTACACTCACCAAACGAAACATAGCAACTTATTCATTGCAAATTGTGACAACTGAGTTCATGTTGGCTTCATCCCAGTGTCCGATAGCGAGATGATTACGTGATGATGACGAGCCTTCAAACCGGTACGCATGAATGAATACCCTGCTGTTTGGTGATAGAAATTATCAAGAGGGTAGTATGAGTATCAGAAAAGGAGTGCTAAGGCTTTGCTTGTTTGAATTTATATTTCATTGGTCGGTTGTTGGTAGGTTTACGTCTTCAGGATGTTTCTTTTATCTTTTAAGGAAATCAACACCTGAAATTTCTTCAATATTGTAAACTGTTGCTCACCATTGGGTGGTTATTATGTTAGTTTAATTTAGTAGTTTAGTGGTCAGGTAGAGGGAGGATTCCATGCTTTAGATGTTTTTCATAACATTTTTAAGGGTCCAAGTAGTAACCGCGTGATTACGCCAAACTTTTCAACATATTGTTTATTTTTATTAGAACTCGGTGCTCGCTCTTGCATAACGGTGTCACGAGTGGTGACCATTTGAAATGTATGCCGCATGCGCCACGCCCCACCAAACGCTTTTTACCTACGTCGTAATCTAAGTCTCGGCAGAGAGCGTCCGGCGGAGCGTGTGGCGTAGCGCGGCGTTTCCACACCACGCCGTGTGATAGTCACGACATTACGCTGCACGCTCCGCCAAGAGCTCTCTACTGAGGCCCAACATTATAGACATAATTTAATAGCTCTTGTATTCTGGGCTTTAACTCTTCAATAAACTACGATGTCTTAGTGGTAAATTGGATTTTAGAATCTATAAAATAAAGTATAATAATAATTTATTAGCTTTTGAAGTCCAACTGACTTTATATTATTTTGAGGCGAACTGAATTTAATTTAGCTGATTATTTTTTATAACTTAGTTTTTTGGAGTCGGCTTATACTTTTTCAAGTTTAGTTATTTGACCTTTTTGAGTGAACTAAACAATATCAACCTCAAGGAGTAAACTAGAATAAAGTCTAAATAGTTACATTGAAAATTTAGTTTTTTTTATTTGTATTTTCCCACCCCTATTTCCATTATGTATTTTACCTTTGAGGCGTAGCGTATGTAATAAAAATCGTTCAAAACGGTTAATAATTGGCGAAACAGCGAAGAATAAGGCGAAATCGAATTAAGAAAACCTGCTCTTTTCGTTTGAGAGACGTAGTAGTGGATAAAAATATTTTGCTTATAATATTGTTGGGGTTAGAGCTTGAATGAAATTTAATATACAATAGATTCCCCGTATCTAACATCTTATGCTTTTCTAGTGTTATGAAGTATCTCAAGTAGGGTTGGATATGCCATGTGGAGATCACTAACCAATGCAAGAGGCTTTTATTGCAAGGATTTTATAACAAGAGGTTTTACTACTACCTACTTCACTGTTAAATCTATATCACAAAATCTGTATGACTCATAGATGGGCAGAGGCAGTAGAGACCAAGGCCTTCGATCGGTTCTGGCACAAAGCGCTTCTTTCGAAGCTTCCTTCCTATGGGCTTCCCGAGAAATTGTGCAATAGTATCACCACTTACCTTGTGTCTGAAGTCGAGTCTTTGCTGAACAAAATCTCGGATTGGGGGCGACTAAATCTAGTTCAGTTTAATCCCCAAAAGATACAAGTTTGCACGTTTACCGCTAAAAAGAACCACTTTGTTTTTTTGAACCTCCTCAGTTTTAAGGCACTCCCCTTGCTGCCTCAGCTAGCATCGGAATCCTTGGCGCCGACATATAGAATAGTGTGCAGTTTCGTGGTCACTTGGAAGGGAAGGCCAAATTGGCCTCTAAAAAGCTTGGCGTGCTTAGCAGAGCGAGACAGTATTTTATACCGGCGCATCGAATATCCTCCTTCCACTTGACCACATCCAACGCAGAGCGGTTCGAATCGTCGACAACCAAGTTCTTTACGATCTGATCTTTGCATTTTTTATCGCATCTATCAAGGAGAGTGCTCCGAGGAACTATTAGGATTAATTGCAGCCATAAAATTTCACGAACACACGTGGTGTCATATTTCACGATGCCATCTGAAAGGTTGGCGGTCCACCACTGTGCGTTTTACAAAGAGTTTTCTTCCTCGTACAAGTTCTCTGTAGAATTGTTTACTACCGGTGATTTTACCGGACCGATACGATTTAGGGACTTTCCAGAAAAGAGCTTAATCCATTTTAAAGGTCCGGCAATGCACCTGCAATTCCCCTGGTGTTGCGGTTTTTCTTGGGCGGCGGTAGTCACTTACCATCAGGTGAGCCGCATGCTAATTTGCCCTATGCTTCTATAAAAAAAAATCATATAATAAAAATGTTTGTTGTTGGTATGACTGTGAGGGACTAAAAGTTTTTTTTAATAGAAGAGGGAGCAAACGAGCAAAAGTAAGTAATAGAATACATTTATATAATTTTGAGAATTGTCTGTGTGAACTTAGTTTTATGTGTTGTATGTGCGACATTATAATGCTTTGTGGCATTACTTAGGGGAGGCCTATGTTCAGCAGTGGACTTGTGAAGGACTGCAATGATGATGATGATGATGTGCGACGCACATTTCCTGAGCTATCACGGCATTCTCTCAGTTATTGATAACCTGTTATTATCTTCCTGTCTTAAAGGTTCTTTTAAATAATGTATCAATCGCGTCGACATTTTTGACTTTCCTTTTTAAAAACTAGTGATAATATGGCGGATATTTCTTTAAATAAAAATAAGTTGTGATAATAATCTGTTTTTACTACAGTTGTAAAAATTCTGTTCCCAAATGTGAAATACTATCTGAGCTAAATTGAACTCCTTTTTGAATGGTACTTTCTTTAGTATTGTATATGCATAAATTACTTTCAAACTTCCGGCTTTCAATAAATAACCAAAAAATGTCGTTGAAATTTCGTTTATATCGGACAGACTTCAATCTGTAAAAGTATCGATAATAGTATGATAAACATTACCATCGCTGTATTTTATTTAGTTAGCCGTAGGTTTCGTTTTTTTTATATTTAAGAACTTGGTAGAATCAGATATTCATACCGCATTAGTGCATATCTTACGTTATTTTTAATTTCTTTGTAATGACGCCCTGTGTTTAAGGCGACACCGTAAAAAAATGCACCCCCTTTCATCGAATAGTATAGGACTATGACACCCTAACGAAAGTGGAATTGATATAGGTAAATTCATGTCCTTATCTTGAATTTGCTTGTTCAAAAACAGGATTGTATAACTTTTACTCGATCATAATTATTTACGAAAAAACCCCTAAAATATCACTATACTTGAAATTACAACTAAATTACTTAATCTATATGCTTTTGAATCTGACAGTTTCTAAGCGGTTTTAATCGACGCGGGCGCTATACAATTTTAGGCCTTATGCTAGCGTCTTTTAAAGTTTTCATAGAAATTATGTATTCACTCGAATCAGTACGGTTTGAGTTTTTTTCTATTAGACATTACTGTTTGAGTTCTAACTGTAGCGTAGTTTATGAAATATAATTAATTAGGTCGAAAGAAATAAAAATTCAAAACGAACAAAGTTAAATGCGAACGACGTCGCGGGCACAGTTAGCTTATTATAAATAAATTAACCAGTGAATTACAGTTTGATTATTATTAATATACTTATTCTACCAACTCTACAGTAAAAAATTCTTCAATGTCATAAATAAATTTTACTGGAAGTAGTAAGTTCAACTCTGTTTTGAAAGTATTTAATTTTTTATTTCTTTTAGTTTATTAGGCATCTTGTTTTTAAAGTAATGCCTGATAACGAGGTGAGTGTGTCACAATCTCCAGTTTGGACATAATAGGCAAAGAAAAGTCCATCGTTCTTGAAATAAGTGGTAGACTTTGCATCTTTATTATTTATTTTTCATCAAATGAATATATACAGATGATATAAAAATACTGACTACGATTATAATGTTCCCCACAGCATTTAGATATACACATATTTTATCATATAGAATGGCAATATTTATTATCAGTGAATTAAAAACTAAGCATAAAATATAATGAAATATGATAAATATACTTTAAATTAAATCTAACCCATAAATTTATAAACATTATTTCTAATACTAAAAACCTTAAAAATATATATTATAATAACTAAATTAAATTATTAAAAAAGAGGTCCTTTAGGCAAGGTTCCGAAGATACTGGCAGCGTTTCCCCGTTGAATAGCTAGACTAATTCTTTGTCCGAGGTAACTGCCAGCTCTTCGGTCTCCTGTGACGTCGATTAACCTTTTTGCTATTTCCTTAAAAAGGCTTATAGCGCTAGGACCCCACGGACCAAGGGTCTCGACACCGAAAGGGACAAAAATATATTCGGAGCCTAGACCCCTGTATTTGCAAACTTTAGCCTTTTCTGCCGCTTCACAAGCCGCACCAGCTCTGTTGTTGGTTCCACGTAGATGGGAAGGGGCCAGCGTGTCTGAACAGGTTGCATCCCATACCAGCACCCGGCCCATCCTCCATGGAATCAAACTCATACCGTCCGGTCTCTTGCCATCGTCTCTTGCAATACCAGACGGCTCAAGTAGACTTGGCACGTTGACGGTGGCAAGAGACCGGCGTATGATATCGTTAAGTGCTGCATGTCTCGAGAAGCGACCTGCACTTTTTTGGCATGATAGCCCGTGATATCCTAGCTTGTCGACGTCACTGCCACACGGACATTTATGAGGAGCGCAGACCGGAACCCCAAGCCGTAGACAGGTTGCGATTCGGAGCGTGTCAGGCTCAAGAAATGTTCCTGTATTTGACGAAGGATACGCGTGAAGCCAGTAGCCGGCCTCATGCGTACCCACGGCCAAAAGCCTAGCACGCGCCGAACCTGTACTAAAGCTCAAAAGATTGTCATAAGTCAATTTGCAGTTTATGTCGTCCCAGCTCCTCTGTGAATTTAGAGGAAATTGAAAATTTTGACCAGGGCATGTAATTAAGAAAGCGTTTCTAGCTTCTTCCAGGCCAGCAATCTCAAAGTTTGAAGGGGATGCCCTTAAAATTTTACTTATGAGATTTGCTGAACTGTGGACAGAAGATAGGAAGGCTGGTAAAGAGACACTGGAAATTTTGCGAATTCCTAAACCACCATAACGGATGGGTAGGGATGCTTGGGTCCAAGATTGTTCGTTCATGTGTATATTAAGAATCGATTCTAAACTTATTTTGATTAAGTTGTCCACTTGTGTCAAAAGGTCTGGGTGATTCCAAAAGGAGCAGCAACGGAGCACATACGTAAATTTCGGGACAAAAAGGCAAGATTTTAAAATGCAAAGTGCATAATGTGGACTAATTTCAAGGAGACGGTCAGCAGAATTTTGAAATTTAGCAATTGAATTATTAATATATTCAGAAATAGATTCGTTAAAAATTGGAGAACCTAAAAGGTAAAGGGAATTACTGTTAACTATTTTAATATTTGGTGCCAAAGTATTAAATTTGTGTTTTACGTCATTTAAATTTAAGTTGCAGTTATTTATAAAAAGTTCGCATTTGCTAAAGTTAAGCTCCAAACCAATGGCTTCAAATTTATTTTTGATTGAAAAAAGGTCAGAAAATACAGTTTCCATATCACCTCCTAAGGTTCCGTCATCCAGATACCAAATATTGAATTTAGAATTTAAACTTTTGATTATGGATTATTATTAAGTTGAAATATAATATATTATTACACATATTATATTTCAACTTACATCCTATACACCTCCCACCGCTGAGCACAAGCCGCCTCTCATTTCTAAGAGGGTTTTAGGACAAGGAAATGTCCGCCGCGCTGCCCCAATGTGTGTTGGCGAACTTCACATTTGTTCGAAATATTTCTTTTTCTCATTTCTAAGATACGCAGATCTTCTCAGGATGTTTTCCTTCACCGCTGAACACGTAGTAAGTCAGCACTAACAACTACATTGGTGGCCAGCGTGGATCAAACCCGGGTTGCTCGAGTACTGTATAATTCAGCCAGCGTTGAGCTCCTAAGGCCCTAAAGTGATAAAATATAATTAATATTTGAAAAAGAAACTTTAACTTGAAGACTTTTCTAATAAATTAACTTACCCCTTTATGAAATCAGTCCAATTTTTCACCTTATTTCTAAGTGCCGCCGCTCTGATGGCAGAAAGAGTAGTGAATTTAACTCACGCATGCACCAACACCGGGATTAACTATTTATATATTTGTACGTCGTCACTACTTCCACTAAATACTCGGATCGAATTAAATCGAGTGATTTTTAAAAAACGGATCATCAGTAGATAATATCGCACCCATTTACACAACCAAAACACTTGGCACTTATCTTTTATTTTGTCAATCACTACTTAATGTAAATCCTTATCTTTACAGTTTGATTTACTGTCTTTCATAATGTAAGATTATACGATATAAACGTAATGCGGCGCTCTATTACGTGATTCGATGTTTTAATTCGAGCTGTCGATAAAAAATTTGTTCTTATTGGATCCTTCATTACCACGTATAATTCATCACAAGTCCACTTGTTGTGGGTGTTGTGCAAGTGTAGAGAATTAGTTACAAAGATGATTGTCTATCTAGACGGTCTTCTAGGCAAAAAAAGGGGGGGGGGTGTCCTTCAACCAGTACATATCAGATAGGTTATGCAGTTTAGGGTTGTCGCCTGCCCTGGTACCCTTCTTGGCGATATCCTCTTAGGTTAGGTATGCTTTGGTTTTACTAGCGAGAGAAACAAGGGAATCTGGAGGCTGGACTGCCCATCATAATATAGGAACATGAAGATAAAACATATAAGAATATAGGAACATATAGATTGCTACTAGGCACTTCCTGTAAGTTTTGTTGTGGCGCGACAGAGATAAACTAAAACGGGAGATAAGGGCAGCACGTTTTTGCTAATAACTCAAAATAATGAAAAACTGCAGTTGTGGACCTAAATGTCACGCGTGGCAATTGGCAATCCCCTTTATGAGACTCAGTAATGGGCGAGTTCCATGTTTAACAGAGATTTTTTAATTTTTTTTTAAATAAATGGCAAAGTGTGATCAACTCAAGCGTATAATTCGTTGTAAAGTGTGGTGGAGCATGCGACGAGTTACTTGGGTAGCGGTTAGTAGCTTGCTTGCGTCCCTGTGAGTCGCGGCCTCGAATCCCGAATTGAACCAATTATTTAAATACGATTTTGAAATAATTTATCCAAGTTTCGATATTTGTGCGATTGGTATATAAAAATGCCTCCAAGGAATGAAAGAAAATTCTACGTTAACGTTTTAAATGACAGTAGTATGATAATAGTTAGTTTTTGTAACGTAAAATATAATTTACTACCCGCTTAACTGAATCACGTGTAGACTAATAAATCGACTAACGTTGTTTACGTTTCTTTGTTTAAAACATGCATCAATCGCTATTTAGGTCATTTGATAGCATCGGTAACGTTTTTATCAAACAAATCAGCCTCCTCACTGAATTTTATCTTGTTCTAAGTACGGGCAGCGTAATTTGGAGTGGTAGTAGTTGCGATCATATCACAGCGGACAGTTGTGTGCAAAAGTTTAAAAAAATGGCTTTCTTTAGTTTTCACTGTATTATAACGCATACAATCTTGAGAAAATTTGAAACGCCAAAATTGTTACAATTCAAAATATTTTTGTATTAAATATAAGATCCTAAGTGGTCATATTTTAACCTAGTTAGTTGGCGATGGATCGTTAAATCGAATACACCACTTGTCTTATGGATCCTAATTAATCTTAATAATTGGTTTTGTGGTATTTTTATTCATTTAATTTAATACTAGCTTTGCTGGACTGGCAGACGTTGTTTTGACCTTGTAGCTGGCAATGAGTTTCATTTTTATACACTATTTTCTATGGACTTATTACACGTATATCTAAATTCTCTTTATGACGTAGAAACATCAGGAGCCATTATGACAATAAATTTAAAATGGATGAAAAACATAACACTTCTTTTTTACTCTTCCGTAAGCGACTAAATAGTTCCCTATATGCCATACACGATCATTTACTACACACCAAATTTCATGGATATCCGTCCAGTAGTTTTAGCGTGAATGATGGACACAATTATTTTTCTTCAGATTTATATGTATACATAATTGTGTTTAGATAATTCGAGCAGTGAGTTTTGTTTGGTTCGGTATGTTTTCGCCGTTAGGGTTGGCGTAGAAAGTTATTGATGAGCGTATAGCGTTTGTTTCTTGAAGTGAAAATGTCCTTAGAATCGATGTGTTCCTTGCAACTCGATAAAAGAAAAAAGCGACACTAAAAGGAAACAAACATATACTTCTATACGATTTAGCCTGCGAGAGAATAAGATAGAATATTACACTAAAGTAGTGTTCAGGCCTCCTAGCTTCTATTTCTTGTACCAACTTGAGAGTTATTCAATTTTTATTCGATAAAATGACTTTATCCATAAAATAGAGTAGATGGCGCTATCGCAAAGCACTCGTACTCGAAAGAAAAAATATTATTTTGATTTATTACACCAAAATTTAGACTCTACGTGTCTGAAAATAATTTTTGTAATATTTATTTGCTATAAATTTAAAATTTCATTTTATATTGATCTGACGTCTAATAAATCGATGAACGCCGGCTGCACCAACGTAAAAGGATGACCCATTGTAACGTTACGATCGGAGCAAGAGCGCTGCACGATACCGGCTTGAGCGTAAAAGTAAATTTATCAATTAAATTGTAGATTTCATTTCACTCCTTCTTTGTGGGTTACACAGTAGTGATAATTCTGTAAAAATGATTCAATTTTATCATAAAAGTATGCAATCATTTCATCAATGTTTTGTTATGACGTTGTCACGTTAAACTGTCGTCCGTAAACCGACTTTACAGACAACCAATTTTTTTTTTATGTTGCACGTGTGAAAAGTTTCACATCTACCACGTGTGAACTGCACACAGTTATTTTTATAGAAGCGTGGGGCAAACGAGGATGCAGTTCAACTGATGGAAAGTGTCGACCGTCCCGCACGAATTATTGCAAAACCGGGGTAAGGGCAGGTCCGTTGCCGATCTTTTAAAAACCAGTAAACTCATTTCTTGCAAGTCGTATCGGTCCTGAAAAATTTCTGGTGTTAGATGAGAAATACGCTCCTGTACGTACTATATGAAAGTGCGCTTTAACGTGACTGGCGGAGCGTGTAGTGAACCATTCAAGGTACAAGCCTTAATATAAGTGTCATGCACGTTGAGAGCACCGCCCTGATACACGCTCAAGCAGAACTCTCTTTCTATATTTTCTTATGTGATGTATGCTTTATGGAGATATTACATAAACAGTATATTAAGGGGCAACCTTAATGCTAAAAGCATTATCTTTTATTATTATATATTTATTATTATGTAAGTCCACTATTATGAATATCCAGAAGGCTTTCACAGACTTATGAGTCACAGGGTGATATGAAAATGGTAGCTCGTCGTACAACGGTGGTAAAATTCACAATGTAAGAGTACTCTGTGACCTATTCGCTAGAATGATAGTCCCTTTGCAGACATTGAATCTTAAGCTATATATAGATTTTCCATAAGATGTTACTATCATTTCGATGTCAATAAAATTAGCGAGTGGGCCTGGTGGCACGTGAATAATCTCTAACGCCGTCGGAGTGGGTTATGCGAACATAACTCAGACAGCTCCACAAAAGTACAGTGTCAGTAATCGAAAAAATATTTCAAAATACTGCTTGAAATAAGAACCCCAATGTAATAAAGTTATTTTATAAATCCTATATAACCTTTAAGAGGAGTGTTTGCAATTCGATAATAAGGTATTCCTTGTTGACGAATTCGCAATAAAGGGACCTTTGACTCACTTGTGACTTTCTTTCTTACGTATAAATATAACAAGCGAAAACGTTCATTCATAAAAGGTAGAAAATCAATTGTCTAACTCTTAGAAAATGTTTAAGATACGTGTTCATAATAAAAACAGAGTTGAAGATAGGGCAGCGATTAATGTTGTTTGATAAAATATACATCTTTATTTTATCTAACTTTCATAACTTACTTAAAATTTTCAACCGATTTAAAAATAAAACGGATGTGCTCAATTCGTCGGATTATTATTTTATGAATGTTCAGCGATACCTCTTTACCACGTAGTCCGAATTCAATGACTATTTTTTGGTTAGAACGGGGAACCTTAGATTTATCATATAAAGAACAATGGCCATTTGGGACTAGTAAATAACATTAATTGTTACCGACATGAGACTGTTACCGACATGTAGAACATTGTTGATGTAATCAATGGATATCTTTCGTTTTTTAAATAAAAGCTGCGTAGATATAAATAACGGTCTTTAAAAATATAGCATAACGCAGTATTAAATATCTTATTGAACGCATCCGTAATCACGTTGCTAAACAAAGAGTAAATTTCTACGTTTCACTAGAGTAATCATGTTCAAGAAAAGCGCCTACTCTTTGTTAAAAGGCCAGCCACGCATCTGCAATTCCTCTGGAGGTGCAGTTGTTCATGGGCAGCGGTAGTCACTTACCATCAGGTGAGCCGCATGCTCGTTTGCCCTTATACTATAAAAAAAGTCCATAGGTACGTAAGAGTATATTATAATCTAATAATACATATTCTGAGACATAATCACTACATTTATCCATACTTGTTCTCAACTCTAAATCGATTTTGTTTCCGAATCGAAATATAATTCTAGGTAATAACCGTGTAAACTAAACATATGTATTGAAGTAATAAAACCCGACCATTTTCTAATGCTATAGATTAACAATAAATACCACATAACTTCAAAAACATGTTGCATAATTACTAGATTCTTCGTACTTCTTAAAACATACTGAATGCCGTACTTTTTATATTTAAATAGATAAATGGAAGGACATAATATGTTTATAGTATACATAAGCAAGCTATAGAGTGCGCGTATAGCTCATTTTACCAACATACATACTCGTAGATGAAGTGGATGAATAGTGATGCGCCAAGATTAACGCCTATACGTTATTGTACTTAAGTTATTAGTAGGTAGGTGGATAATTATAAGGTTAGCAGATCAATAAACATAAGTACGAATTTATAAAACGATTTTTATTTATCAAACTCAAAAATCTAATTAATTTACTACCCCTTAAAAAGCATAATATGTACAAGATATTTTATTCTAAGATCAATATAATTTTGAAAAACATCCATTAGTTTAAAAAAATTGTGAACGAAATTACGTAGGTACCTACGTAAATAACTGTCAAAGCTAGTTTTATAATCGCTTTTAAATAATTGTAATCTTTCTTCATATTTAAGCACTGATGTTGAACCTCCAACCAACTTGCGTTGTCCACCCTTGCTTTCAAAAATGTACGAACTACTATTACCGAAATCTGAAATTAGAACAGTATCTTAACCGTATTACCTTTAATGTGCCTATAAGAAAAAGCTATTCATCGACATTATTTCAGACTTTAAACAGTGTGTACAAAGTATCAAAATGTTTTAATACTATAATTATATTATAATTATCATGTTATTAAAATATTCGAGTATAATATGGCACAGCACTAGCTTTAATTCAGGGAAATTCCGAAGTGCGAGGAGCGGGGCACGTGTTGTGTGCCGGCCGCACTTCTCCCGCTGCACCATTTGACACCCTAAGTAATTTTGTTAAAATTGGTAATTTCTTATCGAAATATTACATACTAATGAAAAGAAATATCATTGTTTCTGCTTAATTTGCTTCCGAGAATCGTTTTTACAGCTTGGCACTTTAAATTTCACCAAGGTAACTTAAAATTTAAGTAAATACCGTCGTAAGAAACAATTGAGGCGCGTGACCTTTCGTGTTAACGTCGCCCTTCTCTTTTTTAGACTGTTTATACCCATGCTTACTGTTCATACTCGATAACGCGCGCTTTATAACTTGCTTATAAATATTCTAAGGATATATGTTTCATCAAGTTACGTTATTTTAGATTTTACTAGTCCAAGCATGCTAGGAGGGTAGGAGTCGAAGTCTCTCAGGGGCTTAGCTGTAAATTTCACAGTACGCGTACAACCTGGGTTTCGATCCCCACCGGCACCAATCAAATTGTAAATTGCAATTTAAAGTGCTAATTTACCACGTGTGCTCGGCGTGAAACCTGCATGTCTCTGAAATAAGAAAAAGAAACAAAGGAAAAATTCGAGGACATGTGAAGTACGCCAACACGCGTTGGGGAAGCACGTCGGACACTTGTTTGTCCTAAAATCCTCACAGAAGCGAGAGAAGAGAAGCAGTGGGACGTATATAGGTTTTAAGTACAAGCATGAGGAGAGTAGCCATTGGTTTGGGTTGAAATTTTTTTAATTATATCTTTCGTTAATATTCAATGTGGATGCAGTTTTACTCTTATTTAATATAGCAAATTGTAGGTGTGGGATATAATATTTGTCCAAATTGTATCTGCAATTTCCACGGCGGGCAAACACACAGAACTGTAAGCGTTTACGCACTGCTTCCAATCCAAATCCGATTTCAATCCGAGTAAACACAAACCTAGAATATTCAGACTGAATTCCAAAGTGCATTATGCATAGCGTCCGAACTTACAGAAACAGAAGCTTTTATTCAATAAAAATTATAAATGATACTTATTAAAGGTCACTCGTTTGTTTAATTTACCTCTAGTTCGGCAAAAAACCTCTGTCCTGGGAAGAACCAGCAAGAAACCCAGGGGTACTTAAAATCAGCTTATTAGAAAAAAAACAGCTTATTATTCCCAGGGGTTATTATTATCATTCATAAATTCCTTAATATTATTATAACCCTTTTAATACAAAATTAGTTTATTACAGTTTTTGAACTTTGAGCAGGTCAAATATTGTATATTTTCTGGGATTTTGTTGTAAAAGCGTACAATAACATATTACTGACTCGGTGGAGTCGAGTAACTGGTACTACTTAGCTTGTGTCTTGTAGCTGTTCCGAGTTTTTACAGAATGAATATCACGTATTTTTTTTAAATTACTTTTATTTTTGTACATCTATTATATCTTCATTATATTTTCATAAATGTATTGAGAGGTCAAAGTTAATATGTTTTACTTAACATTTTTTTCCGAAAAAATCCGAGAATGTACGATTGTCGCTTGTACATTTGAGATTGAATAGTTTTGGCTATTATTATCTTATTTCAGCGCTTACGTGTTTCATTTTCTGTCCTCTCGATCGCCGTCAACTTTTGACACGGTTATTTTACCTACGAAGAATCAGAAGAAATGAAAAAAAAAACATGTGTGCAGTTCTCACGCGGGAGAAGTGAAACCTTCAAATGGAATGAAATAAGTACAAAATAAAAATATTTCACGACAAATGATTTATTAATTTGATAATTTTCAACCACGCCATAAAATATAGGATAAAAGTTTAATTTTATACCAAATAAATGTTACAATCCTTATTTATAGGCTAAATTTTAGTGTAATAAACCAAAAGAATATTTTCCTTCCCACGAAAAAAAAATTAATCTTATGGTGGTTTTTTTTATAGGATAGGGTGACAAACAACAACACAGTCCACCTGATGGTAGGTGTTTGCTGTGTCCCATAGACATATACCTACATATATCCTCAATTAAGAATCAAAATGCAGATGCGTTGTCACCCATGAGGTCTAAGATGAAATGTCTCGTTTCCAGTAAAAAGGATCTCCGCTCTCCGGTTCTCCTATACTTACCATACGAAACACAGCAGCATTAATCTACTATTTTACGTTGTTATTCTGTGAGAGCGAGGTCCTTCCCCTGTCGAAACGACAGGGGAAGGACCTCGCCCCTTATATTGTTCATTAGAACAGTTAAAATTCATATTACAATTTTTAGTACCGCACAAAGAGGATACTGAGATAATAGGAAACACTGTATTTAAAAAAATACTAGCAATAGTAGTTAAAAAAAATGTAGTCGAATGGCGGATTCAACCCACAACCTTTTAAATTAGCGGTCTACGCTATATTCTCGTTCTCTCACAGTCTAAATCCTATTGATGTTTTATGTTTATGTCCTTTTTTGTGTTGCTTTTTAGTTAAATCACGATTCTAAAGAAATTTACACTTCAATAAAAAGTTCTGGATGCGTCATTATCAACAACAACAACCACCATAACCAGTGCACGAGAGTTAATACAAATAATTAGGTATGTGATAACGTTAATCCGTGAATTTCGGAAAGCTGGATTTCGAGAATAGCCATCATAAAATGAAATTCGGAGGAAGTGCGCAACTCCTCATAATGCAAACAGTACCACGGGTACTTCGGGTCAACATTTCTCGCGTCGGAGTCGAATCGATTTCCGGATCAGGTACAGAGCGGATGCGTTGGTTAGTACCTACGTTTCTAATACTCGTATGTGTAACAATCAATTTTCTTTTTCACTTTTTTAATCATACCAATCTTCATTTTTTTATTTTTCACTATCTTATCTTAATAAAGTATATTATGTTATAAAGCGTGTCGCAGTTTACGTTATCGTGTACCTACATTCATTTGTTATATCTGACCATTTGATGTACGGGACCATCTGATAATAATTTTAATTAGTAATTTTCATGTGAATTGTGACGATTAGATACATGGGTGGTAAGTACTAGATAATTTGCGATAAGTAATATGACAAATAAATTAAATAAAATTTTAGTAAAATT
This sequence comes from Parnassius smintheus behrii, assembly GCA_036936625.1. NCBI lineage: Eukaryota > Metazoa > Arthropoda > Insecta > Lepidoptera > Papilionidae > Parnassius > Parnassius smintheus. The sequence continues at coordinate 5,110,124 of JAUPFT010000016.1, forward strand.
AAACAAAACTTAATATAACTAAGTTAAATGTGTTATTCTATGTTTAATGATTTATATTTTCGATGTGAAAACTTCCTAAGGTGTTAGGAAGTTTTCACTTCGAAATACTACTGATAGTAAGTAGATACTGCATCACATTGGTACCTGCAACCATCTTCAAACAAAAAAGGAGGCCACAGATTCGTTGTCACGAACTTCTAGAATGGAATGTCTCACAATCGTTAATTCTACTGGCTCTCTATCTCTCTATACTCCTCAGACCGGAACATAGCAGTACACGCACTGCAGTGTGGCAATAGAAATAAGTAACAGGCTGGTACCTACTCCAATTGACTCCTTAGGAAAGAAATCCTACAATCTTAATCTTTTATGCGTGGTAGAGCCATCCTGCAGTTATATTAGTAGTGTAGTTGTAGCACGAATGGGTCGGCTCGACCGGGGAAAGACTACGCTCTCACAAAATATCAGCGTAAAATAGCTGCTTAACGTTTCTGTGTTTTGTATGTTGAGTGTAGAGAACCGGAGACTCTTTTGAGACTGGAAACGAGGCATTCCATCATAGTCCTCACGAGTGACAACGCATCTGCATTTTATTTCGTAATTGAGGATAGATGTGGATGTCTATGGGCCGCAGCAATCACTTACCGTCAGGTGGACTGTGGTATATATATATATATATATATATATATATATATAAACTATTTTCTATCGTTCTACGAGTATGTTCAACACTGTTATGGGCTGTTATTATGATTATGATAATTACGGCAACACGAGGCGATATAACAGCCCCCCCCCCCCCAAAAGGCACAAACATAGTAAGATTCAACGGAAGGTACCTAAAGCGAGTATTTTATAGTATTTGCAAGTAGGTACGCGAAACTGTGACGGTGCCTGTCGGCTTATGGGCAATAGTGATGTGGTTCGTGAACCAAAATGTGTTCTGGTACCATTGCCAAGCCGCCTACTGAACATGGCAACTAAGGCAAAATCCCCTTTATTTAGCATTCTATGGAGGAGGTCTATGTTCGACAGTGGAAATTTATAGGCTGTAATGTATGGCTGAAGACTAAAATGCCAAATCAGTAAAAAGGGTCTTAGGTTCATCAGCTCACCACTCACTATATGAAACAGCAGCACACTGCTTTTTGAAGCATTTAGTAAAACCTAAGACGCCCCTGCAGCACGTAGAAGTCTGTTCGTTACACAACCTGCAAAATTAGTTCTTTTTCAATGCATTGTTCATATAATTTATGTGGATGTTTTTAAAATTTGTAAACTTGTAATTTAAACTATTATTAGCTCTCAATATTATATTAAGCAAATAAATAGGAATTATTTTTATTTTTAACGTTTAAAGTAAAATTTATTCACCAAGTAGTGGCACTATAAATCTTTTCGCGAAAGGGACACCGTTTTATTATAAGCTAAATCAAAAGAAAGTGCTTATATTCATAAAAAGGAAATATTATTATGGATTCTAATATTATACCACAAACACATTATGGGTAATATACTTTAATTCAGATACATAAATATAATTATATTGAGATATAAATCTATTGTTGGGTTTCGTATGGTGAGTGTGCAATGTGTGGTATCGAGCTAACCAATCTTAGTCCTAAGGTGTGACTACGGACCTGCATCTTAATTCTTTATCAATGATATAATTAGCTGTCTATAGCTTATAGGTACTCAACGTACACTTATTATAAGGGGAACTGCATTTTTGTTAGTCAATCTTTTCTCAACATTTTTGTTAAAAAAACCTAAAAAATATTGTAAGTGGCGACTCTGAAGTTCTAATTTGAGTTTTTTGGACTTCGCGTGATATGATAATTGAACCCAACTGTCAGTCGATAAAAAGTCGTGGCTTTTTTTGCCACAAATAACCTAAGTATTTGCCACAAATTACCTAAGTTTCTGCCACTCATCTTAGAAGGAAAATTGTTTGAGTGCAAAAAAGTTATTACTTATTCGTTGGTTAATAATTCGAATGTATGGTTTTTTGTGTGTATGGAATAGAATAGATGAATTTTCATTCAATACTGGCGATCTAACCGGGCTTCGCTCGGGTGATATCTGGACTTTACAACCGCGTCATCTACCTGGTCCAGTTATGTCTGTAAACGTCGCGGAAGTGCAAGCAAAATGTTGACAAAGTTTTTCCGCAATTTGATGAACGGTGTGGTAGCGCATAAAATACGAACAAATAACTAATTCTTATTGAAAGTATTTTTTTTTCACTTATACCACTGGTTTTGGTAAAACCTTCTGCTATGGGGAGAAACGGCTAGAATTCCAGTGGGATTATCTTTCAAATTTTATAATAAAACATTTTTATAACAAAACTTATTTCAAAAACAGCTTGGAAGCGATATGTTACGCGATTTATTCATCCATTGAAAACCGATTTTCATGATAATTTTTTTTAAGAAATAGGTTATACTCCAAGGGTTGTTCCATATAAATTTGGAGAGTAACATTCCACCCCTGAGGGTAGTATTATTGGAGATGAATTTTTTAATGTAATTATTCCGACGACATTGAGATTCCTTAGTCTCCAGCCAAAAGGGTAAAATAATTATTTTTATAAAATGTGAAGGCCGTTATTTTTAATATAATAAGCTACTTCGGAATTTGTAGACCAAGCGTTATAGATTTTTTTCATTTTAAAAGCATTATAGAATTTTTCATAAATGCCTATGCCTCTTACTCCACGACTTATTAAAAAATAACATAGCAATTTCGGTAGGTTTAATAATAATATATTTTCTAATTGTAATCATCCTTAGTTTAACCTTTTTATCAATATGCTGTTAATTGTTGATTGGACACGTATTTGCAACAGGCAGCACTATATTATTTATGTAGTAGGGTATCGATATAGCTAGGTGATGTAGTTTAGTAATTATATGGGTGTGAACGAAGTACGTGTCAGGATCGTGCCAAATTTGGTCTTCGTCTTAGTCTCTGCCTGCTCCTTAGGGTCACATACGTGTTAGTTTGTCTATATGTGTCGTTAGTACTTATAATTTCATTTGAAATTTATTTAAAAGCAAGCTTTTATCGCCGCTCCTGGGGCCATTTTGCGAGTCCATCATCAGGTGAGCTCCATGGTAATTATATTATTGTATTCTTATCACAGTTTTATAAGTATGTCAAATTTCAACTCAGTAGATTGTCAGCAAGTGCTTCAAGAATTGATTAAAAATTTGGAATCGTAAAGTCATACAAAGAAATAGTTTGTAAAAATGACGTTGGACGTATGTGATTGTTACGTTGCGAAAACATTTACGGATCTGTTACAAAACGTGGTAGTGGTCATGATAGTCTTGGGTTCTTGGTTTACAAAGAAAAATCTTTTGATAAGTTAAACCTGAATTTATTTACAGACCACGTTTTGTAATGAGACATTTTGAAATTCCGTGGCTTACATATAGCGTGAAAGTATGTCCGGTAGTTGATGCAAATTAAATGAAAATAAACAAAGCTTTTATTAAAGATGTTAAAAAATAATTTGAATTAGAGATACGAAAATCCGCGTAGTAAAATAAAATAATATGTCTTACTTAGTTTTGAGAGCACCTCCCTCCCTTCCTCAATTGCTTACATTATCCCTGTCACCACTAATCCCTAAACACAACTAGGAAAGACAGCACCGTCGTTAATGCGACACGTGTTGCATCTATCTAAGGAAGACACATAGTTTTATTTTATTACCTGAATCTACTACCTAAAAATAATTATCTAAATTACTACCTAAATCTAATAATTTTTTACATTAATTAGCAGGCACCAGCAGTACGAATGAAAGTTGTGAAAGAAGTGAGCATGGTTAGATTAATTAGCAACCAACGCTGGTTCTGGCGGTAAGGATGATGTGATTGAAAGAAAACAGACAGTCTTTAGACGTGTAAATAATAAAATATAAGAAGTTGTAAAGAGGAAGAAAAACGGATAATAATGATAGAAGAATATCGGATAACTTCCAGGCAAATAAAACCGATATTCATCAAACAAACCAAGAAACCTGATCCTCTCATTTCTATGACTGTTATGAAGTAGTTACTCCGTCGCGATTCTCCAGTACGTGTTCCCTTCCTAAACTTCCCGTCTTCGAAATATTTTTATTACTTAGATATATGCAGGTTTTCGCAATGTTTTCCCTAACCGCCGAGCACGTGGTAAATCAGCACTTATAATTGCAATTAACAATTTCATTGGTGCCGGCGGGGATCGAAGCCAGTTTGCTTACGTACTGAAAAATTTATAGTGACCGCTTTGCCCCTGAGCTATTACTGCCCCCGGTAGTAGGAAATGTGCTGCAATTACTATTATTGCGTTACTGTGAACCACAAAAAGCAGTCTAGTTTTTTTAAAAATTATTTACTAATATTTAATTATTAATACGTGATAGGAATCTTTGCAGCCCTCTTTAAGCATATTGCACGAACGGGGAGTGTGAAATTTGGCTTAGTTAAAGTTTATATGGAGGGTCGGAAGCTAAAATTTATCTAAAATATGTGTTACAAATTCATTAATTAATGTTAATAATTGGCGATCCGCCCCGGCTTTGCACGAGTGATTTCTGAAGCTCGATAATAGTGCTATCTACTGGGTCCAAATGTGAATCTAAAGCGTTTAGAGACTCGTTCAAACACACACAATTTTTTTAATCAAAATTAGTGCAGATGTTTTTGAGATTTAGCTAGGCAAACGGACACGGATGATTCATATATAGCGATCCACCCCGGCTTCGCACGGGTGATTCAGGATCTCCAAAACAGTGCCATCAATTAGGTCCAAATGTGAATCTAAGTCATCTAGAGACCAAATCAAACACACAAAAAAATCATCATTATCGTTCGAGCCGTTTTTTGAGTTTTAGCGAGTCTAACGGTTAGCAATTGCTTTTTATATACACGGATATAAAATAAAACATTAATTATTTAGGTTCATACTATCAGTGATTACATAATCACAGAAGTTTAGAGAGTAATTGCGTTCTGTGCACACAACTCTATTACTCTTGCACACAGCACAATTAAATGTCAATGAGTCGTCATGGATTTATATACATATTAACTGACTGACAAGACATGTCGTTCTGACCTTTCCGAGAAACCTTTGTTCCATAAAAAATGCTTATAATCGCATTAAAAATACTGAGAGTCATTTAACGGGATAAAAACTATCCTACCTCTCAAGTTGGAGCAAGCAATACACATTTACAAAATTTAATTAAAATCGGTCGAGCGGTCTTGAAGCGAACTTCGTGACACCGAATTTTTATATATTACTGGCTAGTGTAGTGACGTATAGCTTTCACGAAAATACGTATGTATTACTTTATTTTTTAATACGATAGGGTGACAAACGAGCACACAGTCCATCTGATGGTAAGTGGTTGTTGTGGTCCATAGGCATTTACATATATCCTCGATTATGAATCAGAATGCAGATGCGTTGTCACCCGTGAGGACTAAGACGGAATGCCTCGTTTCCAGTAAAAGGGTCTAATTAGGTTTAATTAAAGTCGTAACAAGAGTAACACTCCTCGCTAATCGTTAACACCTTTCAAACATTAACACTAGTACCCGGCGCGTAGCTGCTGCGGAAAAAATAATTGAGGAAATATCATTTTAAATTTGGAAGAGTTATATTGTTTAATTCGCAATGGTAATGATGATGATATATGACTTTAAAATAAATTTGTCTGTACAATACACGCGCCACCTACTGTAAATTAATTATATTATACCTATAACCTTCGCGCAAGTGGAAGCAATAAGTTGACAGAGTTTTCCCGCAATCTGATGAAAATACAAACGTTTTTAACGTGGTAGAGCCATGCTGCAGTTATATTAGTAGTATAGTTGTAGCACGAATGAGTCGGCTCGACCGGAGAAGGACCACGCTATCACGAAATGCCAGCGTCAAATAGCAGCTTAATGCTGCTGTATTTCGTATGGTAGTGTAGAGAACCGGAGACCCTTTTTACTGGAAACGAGGCATACCATCTTAGTCCTCATGGGTGACAACGCATCTGAATTTTGATACGTAAACCAGTATAGATGTAGATGCCAATGGGCCACAGCAACCACTTACCATCAGGTGGACTGTGTGCTCGTTTGTCACCCTATTCTATAAAAAAAACACTAATTTTTATTTTTTAGACTAGATGAGTTGCAGTTGAAAGCATAGATAATACGTAAATATATCTCGTAGAGCCTTAATACTGGTCCTCATCGACAGTTTGCGTGATTTAAGTCTCTTTTAGTTGGATTTCTCGACATTATCTCGTCGTCAGAGCCTTGTTCCTCAAACAGCAGGGTGCATCATCTGCCCCCGGGGTTGATACAGGAAAAAAGCCGGTATATTCCTCCTTGTAACAATATACAGGTAACGTTTGCACTGAGAGTTGAAAGTGAAATACAGCTTGCTTAATATATAAACTCATAAATTTCATGCATTACGAATTTCGACTTACGAATTCCGACCACCAGCGACCACTGATGTTAATTATCATTATTTGTATGAATTTGTCAAACACAAACAAAAGTTTTTGGTAAGTCTTATGAGACATTATTTTATGACGACCGCTGGATCTTCCGTTTTTCCTTATCTGTTTAATCATCCCAGCAGCAGTTTACGTTGCGAGCGAACTTTTTAAACACTTTTAAATAGTATTGAATATTACATTTCCTTTTATAAGGAAAAGTTGCCGAGTACTCGAGAGTCGCCACTACAGTATTTTCGCTCCAAGTTTTTAATGCACTGAGTGAGGGCACTTTTATTTTTTATTTTACGTTTAAACTTCAGGGCAAAGAAAAGTAGTTTTTAATACTTAAACTTCAAAAACGGAACGTTCGACGTAAAATGTTTAATATTTTTATACAAGTGTAAGGTACTATTTCCTACTAATTAATTGTCTGTATACATAAATAACAGTACTTTATGGTCTTTACTGTGGGATATTTTCAGCTGCGAACTTGTGACAGGCTGTAATAATGATGACGTATATGATATCTAAAAGCTTCAGTATGTGATCTAAAAAGCTTCAATTCTTAAAAAAATCTTATATGTTCGTTCTGCCCGTTAGTTATAATCCGTCCGTCTTTAAGTAGTAGTAAGTAAGTGTAAGAAAGTATGTGAAATTTAATAAACGTTTAAGAGTGTTATTGTCGAAAAAAATAATTACAATGACATTACGTTAGTATTGTATTAATAAAAAGAAAGAAAAAAAATATCGTCACTGCTATACTACGTATACACGTAATTTCATATTAATGTGAAATTATAATTATTTGAGCGGTCATAACTTTTATAAAGAAGACTTGATTTTAAATATTACTCTCGTCTAGGTTATCTTCTTCTAGGTCTCGTTTAAGTTATCTGGGTTTGGAAAAATAAGAGCTCGCCGCGTTGCCCTAATGCGTGCTGGCGGACTTACATGGCCTATATTTAATACAATAAAATAAAATATTTTTTAAATATCTTATATTCAGCATTCTTCATGATGTGTTTTGGCACTAACCCTCTTACTTGTTTCTGCCGCCAGGCGGCATCGCTTGCATTGCTGGGTTCCGGTTTGAATGACATATGCCAAAATACTACATCGCTGTTCAATTTTAGAATGCTGTTAAGTCTCGTGGTGACTCTTTCACTTTAAGTCGAAGTGAGTGTGACACAAATTAATTAACGACATCTAAAAATTGGGTAGCGTTTGCGTAGCGTATATAGAGAGAGTATTTATAATAGAGAGCTAATAATTACAGGCAGTGGGGCATTCCTCAGAAGTGAACATGTAAATATGAAAATATAAATGAGCCTTCATTTGAATTATTATTTGCAGTTGTTCATGGGCTGTATTTACTACAGTTTATAACAAACATTATGTCCGCATTAAGTAAATTGTAATCTGATTGGACTTTTATTTTAAAAATAAATTGATTTTACGGCTGCTGATGTGCATGGCTAAATATTGCAATTTAAAACTGCTTGAGAGCGTAGGTAAAAAATATAGGGATATATATGGATTGAGAACAAATAATTTCTGTTAAACGCATCTAGTTTATATTTAGAGTTCAAAAAATAAAGTCCCAAAGTTTTTAATTGATAACAAGTTAAATTTTTATTGAATTGAATAAATCTAACATTTTGCAAACAGAATTATTCGCGATTATGGGTTTTCAAATTCAAAATACAAACTTCCCGTCGGTGTTGCGTACCTCTCAATTTTTTTTTAATTACGACTTAAAAATGAAGTTATAACTGCTATAATGTGACAAAAATAGTTATAAAAATACTCTTCCTTTAATACGTTCAGCAGTGTGAGCATATAATTTTTATATCAGTAGTCCAGGAATACTGCCAGATTTAATTCAAACTTTGGACAAAGTGGAGAACTAACTTTCATTTTGTTTTGCGTTCATCTGTGATTTTCGGCTGCTATTTTGAACTTAATTCCACAACTATCTTGATTTTTAACTGCTCTAAACTATCACTCAACATGTTTTCCTACTAAGCATCCCTCGCCCGTAAATCTAGCTTTTGTTACATTTAGTTTATACTCTCATATCTCTTATGTTATACAGTTGCAATACTGTTACAGCCTATATACGTCCTACTAGTGGGCACATGCTTCTTATTTCTGAAAGTGTTTTCGGAAAAAAAATCGGGCTAAGCGAACACACATTATAATAGTATAATAATAAATACACATAATAGACTACTCGCTAATAACACTACTCGACTAATATCCGACCTGATGATAACTTGTAATATTGACGGAGATGGTTATGCGCTCTGATCAAACTTAACAAGTCTTATTATGCGTTTCTTGAAGATTGTAATTGGTTAAAAAAGCAGAAAAAATGGCGTCAAAATTTTGACCAGGTAACTTTGCGTTACTTTCTTGAAATACTTGACACTGGCAGAATCCACGGAGTACCGAGCGAGGGAAAACTATCTTCACTATACTTTCCTGGCTTTCTTTTTCAACGTTGATACCGATAGACCAGTTGTTGTTAGCTTGTCTCATTTATTGAATGTATTTTTGAAATTAAAGTATTTTTCAAATATTTGAAATTTTATGAAGAAAACTTAGTGCTCGTTACTGCCGCAGGGGAAATAATTGTGGAAATATCGTTTTAAATTTGGAGGAGTTAAATTGTTATAATACATTTGTTGAAGTTAAATGATGTACCTATAACTTTCAAATAAATTTGTCGGTACAACACTCGCGCCGCCTAGTGTAAGTTAACTGTGCTATGCTTATAAATTTCGCGCAAGTGCAAGCAATAAGTTCACTGTTGTATAGCAGCGAACAAACAGACATTAATTTTTATATATCAGATATCTTTTTTTTACCCTGATATTACCATAGTTGGGTATCAAATTTTCTACGGTTGCGTACCGCTTAACCTAAGTATTGTGTTAGAGCTTACCTGAAAAACCTTGGCTAGTATTGGATCAAGACATGTTACATTCACATTACATTACACAAACACATTAATCTATTCATATATTAGTGCGTTTGTGTATAATTTTATTTGTTTTTTTTTTAATATTAAAACCTAACAGATGTTTTTGCGGTTACAACAAATTGGAGAGTTGAAATTCAGCGTATTCCATACATTTATTATATGGCCGCGACCGTGCAGTGGCGGTGTGACTGCGTACTTATAGTTAGAAGAAGTATTTAAAATGTACTACAGTAATATTATATTTGTTCTTCTTTGCGTAAATTCATGAGTGTCATACTCTCTTTTTAATTGGCCACTCGTTTTAAATTTTCTCTCAAGGCTTTTCCTTTGTTAACCGACTACCTTTTATTATTTATTTGTAAGTTGATATTCTTTTATTACAATAACTAATGATGTCAACCTCGGTCATCTCGTGTAATATGAATGGTATTTTGACTGTAACTTACTCTCGAAATGTAATCTTCAAGAAAAAGTTTGGAGTGATTTCCAGTCGCCAATTACTTAATACTTGCTCCATATTATGAAAGCATTTAGAGGTATCCTCTTAGGGGGAATACATGCTATAGTTGCCACGATTGGAAAACGGGTTGGCAACTGCGGTTTTTTATTTTTTTAGTTGTTGTTAGTAAGATGCTCTTACAATACCCACGGGGCGATATGGTACTCGTATAGTGGATATTCTAACACTGCCACTGCACGGTATAATGGTAAACATAAAAATAATTAATACTATCCATGTCTTCATATTCGGTTATTTAATTACTATACTGTAAACATGCATCAATTCTTTCCGCAATCTGATATTCATTATTGATTTTAATGGTTGTTGTTAATAGCAATCATGAAATGTATCTCGAACAATACGCTTGGTAAATTATTTTTCTTAGATAATTTCTTTTTTAAATGTTTGCAGCTTGCGTTGGTATTTTACTTTATCTTGGTAGGGTCGCCATGTGATAGAGAATATGTCAATCAGAGAGGTATGCAATTGGAGTTTTCTTTCATATAATACCATGTAATATCTGATTGTCAGTGGTTGCTGTGGCCCATAGAAATCTACATCTATCCTCGATTACGAATGAAAAAAAAATTGTGTTGTCACCCATGAGAACTAAGATGGAATGCCTCTTTACCAGTAAAAAGGGTTTCCGGTTCTCTACACTCACCAAAGGAAACACAGCAGCGTTAAGCTGCTATTTTAAGCTGGTATTCTGTGACAGCGTGGTCTTCCCCGGTCGAGCCGACCCATTCGTTCTACAACTATACTAGTAATATAGCTGCAGTATGGCTCCACCACATGTGTGTGGATTCTCGTAACGGTAGCCAGTCTCAACGGAAACTGGTCATCTGTGTAAGATTATAGTGCACGAGTGTGTGTTACTCATACAGTTTTTCTCACTCTCATAGTCCGATGTTTCGGTAATTTAACACGAACGAGGAGAGATCATACGCAGGACCAACGAGCTTCCCGAGCCACACACTGAAACATAATTCTGGACAGCTGAGGTTTTCGTGACAGAAAACAAACCCAATCGCTTATTCTAAAGGATTCTAACCCATAACCTCAGGATCAGCAGTCATATTTACGATCACCAAACCGACTAGGTAGTCAAGTTAATATACAATATTAATGTCGTGTGGGCTACTCTACAAACCCGCGCGAACGGTTTAACATAGCGACGTTGTATTTCCATAAAGTGAATTGAAATTTATTTAACTTAATTTTTCATTTTGCAAAGAGCGTCGTTTGATAATCAAATTAATTTTATTGATGATTCAATTATTGTCGCCCGTAGCATCTATTACGCATTCGGAGTGCATCGCTCGCATTTTTATTTGCAAAGAAAATTCATCTAGCCGTTATTGCCCGGAGAAAACGTTTATATTAATTTTTTTTAGCTATTTAATATCTTTATATTTTTACATTATTGTTACTTTTAATAAGAGTAATTATTTTTATATTATTACTTTTAATAAGAATCTCAATCGACTTTTTCACCATCGCAATAATAAAGCATATAATTCGTGATGTTATTATATCTGAAATATAGATATAAAATGGTTTTGCTTATCTAGACAGAGACTTGGTGTGATTGTTACCACCATGCCACTTCGAAGATATAATTAGGTAAGACCTAATTTTCCATTGATTTATTTGTAGGACTCGATGTAATTTTCCTTAGTTTTAATAATGCATTTTATGATATACTATATATATATATATATATATATATATATATATATATATATATATATATATATATATATATATATATAGCTCAGAGATAATCTCGAGTTTGAAATCGAACTCCACAGTGTTAAAATTTGAGCCTAGTCTATACATAAGCTCTAGATTTATCTAGGAGCTTAAGCTTGAACTCCATTATGTAGAAATTTCCACATAATGGAGTTTAAGCTTAAAGTCGGAATGGTTCTTGAATACTGGCCTTAGGCTTAGAAAAAATTCTAAGAAATGACGTTACTTTCAACATATTTTCATTTCATTTAATTTCATATGATAACATATAAATATGTTGAAACAATATACAAATCTTTCCAAAATTTTATATTGCATATTTTACGTTTATCTCGACTAATGTTCTACTACTCGAGACTACAAGTACTACAATAAAATACAATCACTAAAGATTATTCTACTTTAAAATATTATATTCGAGTGTACGACGTACCGAATAGTCTGCAAACTATAATTTCAACTGGTCTACGACGTAAAGACCGTTAAATCCACGCGTTGCATAAGAAGCAATATTAATACATCAACGGAAAATATTAGCATACCTTTCAAAGGTACGTGAGACGTATCTTTAAGATGTAGTCGTCGAAACATCTTAAAATATTGTGTCCCATAATACTAACGTTGCGTGAACGTAATCCCACGTTAGGATCGTGGGACATGTTCACTAAGGTCTAATTTCGAAGCCCACAATCTAGATTGTTAAAGTTTACATGTAATTATTTTACTGTAAAGCCACTTTGCTACTGTATAATTGCCTAAACCATGAATAGGTCAGATCGATCTGAGAAGGAACATGCTCTCACAGAAAACCATCATCAAATAGTAGCATAATGCTGCCGTGTTTAGTATGGCGTGTGAAACCAGAGAACCTTTTTTCTACCAACGAGACACCCTTCTTAATAGTAAAGGTGACAACGTGTCTGCATTTTGATATTTACGAGTATAGATGTAGCATATATATGCAAAATATAATTAAGCCTCAGCATGTCATGATCAAAAAGCCTTTAAAACAAATAAGGCCATTATTCATCTAAATATAAGAATTGAACAAAATCAGTAGTATTATAAATAATAAATGATAACGTATTTTCCAAATCATCCCGTCAGTGTTATGAGTCGAAAAAGTGAAATTACTACTTGACATGGGCAGCAGTATGTTTCCAATAACAAATTAATCATCATCATTATCATCACCATTACAGCCCTTCACAAGTTAACACCTCTCTGCAGTTGGATAGGTTTCGTACTCTGGTTCTGTACTCGGATAGCCATCGTAGCCCTACTGCACAAACACTTTTACTACTACTAACAAATTTCGACAGAATCAAAGGCTTTCTCATAGTGTCCACATACGCCAGGCAAAGTGGCAGATTTTACTCTTCGGACTTCTGTACAATTTGCCGAAAGGTATGTATGTGGTGTATGGTACTAAAGCCTTTTCGGAAACCGGCTTGTTCGGGAGGCTGGAAGTCGTCGAGTCTGCGTGCGATACGATTCGTAATGACTCTCGAAAACGTTATTTCCCCGAAACTCTTCACCGCTGCATTGGAAAACGTTTTCAAGCTACTGGACTGGAAAGGATACGGTGTTAACACCAATGGCGAGTACGTCACTCACCTTCGATTTGCCGACGATATAGTCCTTATGGCAGAATCGCTGGTGGACTTAATCACTACGCTCAATGACCTCAATAGTGCCTCCCAACGGATAGGTCTTAAGATGAACATGGACAAAACAAAGATCATGTTTAATGTCCATGTCACACCTATGCCGGTAGTTGTAGGGAGCCTTAAGCTCGAAGTTGTTGACGAGTACGTTTACCTGGGACAAATAGTCCGACTAGGTAAGTCCAACTTTGACCGAGAAGTCAATCGACGGATTCAACTCGGCTGAGCAGCGTTCGGGAAATTACGACACATCTTTTCGTCAGGTATACCTCAAAACCTGAAAACTAAGTTGTACAACCAGTGCGTGTTGCCAATGATGACCTACGGAACCGAGACGTGGTCCTTCACTGCTGGCCGTATGAGGAAGCTCAAAGTCGCTCAGCGAGTTATATAGAGGGCTATGCTCTGAGTTTCTCTGCGTGATAAACTTAGAAATGAGGATATCCGCAGTAAAACCAGAGTGACCGACATAGCCCAACGGATTAGTAAGCTGAAGTGGCAATGGGCCGGCCATATAGCTCGAAGGACCGACAACCGTTGGGGAAAAAAGGTTCTCGAGTGGCAGCCTCGTACCGGTAGGCGAGGTGTAGGGCGACCCCCCACTAGATGGAGTGACGACCTGGTAATACATGCAGAAAGTCCTATGTTCAACAACTTAATGCTTTACTTAATTTTTGTCAATGTCAACTTGAATTTTTGTACGTGGTAGAGCCACGCTGCAGCTGTATTATGGTTGTAGCACGAATGATTCGGCTCGACCGGGGAGGGACATGGCTCTCTTAAAACACCAGCGTAAAATAGCAGCGTATTACGTAGGACACTCAATAAGTTTTGAGTCATACAAAAAGTATTTTATTATAGATACCATTAATATTTATTTTACATCTTTTTAAAATATTCCCTATCATATTTCGTATAAAGTTCCATTTGCCTAAACCAACTCTGAAAACACTTTTGCCAGTCTTGATTAGACAGGTCGGAAATCGCTTCTTCGTAGGCAGCCACGGCTTCTTCGGCGCTTGAAAAAAACTTGCCTTTTATTTTTTCTTTGACTCTTGGGACTTTGGTGGAATAAACAAATCACAAGGAACTAAGTCAGGGTTGTAGGGTGGGTGACTTAGAGTTTCAACACCAGATTACTCAATAAATGCTTTTGTTCTAAGGGATGTATGTGAAAAGACGTTATCGTGTTGCAGCATGATTTCCCGAAGCCCGGTATTTTGTTTTCTCTCCTGCACACACTTGAAAAGCTTTGGGTAATGCAACTGTAGTATTCCATACAGAGTTGACTGACCTACAATTTTTCAGCATTGTCGTCGACAAATGTCCGCGAAAAAAAACTAGCCACCATTTTTTTGCCGACGTTGTGAGGTCTTTGCAGTTTCGTCGGTGATTGTCCTTCTGAGTAGACTCATACCGATGATTGCCTTTTATTTTCCGGATCATATTTATAGGTTCATGTCTCGTCACCAGTAACTATTTCCGAAACACGCCTAGAAGCCTCGTTTTCAAAACGTAGACGCATTTCATGGCACTGATCCACACGAGTCTGTTTTTCGCTTTCGGAGAGTAAACGAGGGATCCATCAATAACAAAGCTTCCTCACTCCAAGATGTTGATGAAGGATGGTATGAATTCACCCCGAACTAATGCCTACAATCTTTTCGATGTCCGTATATGTGATTCGTGGGTCTTCTTGCACCGACATTTCAGTAGTCTATACATTTTCTGCCGTTACTGCTGTTTGCGGGGCCCCGGTTCTTTGGTCATCTTTAAGGTTAATTTTACCCCTTTTGAATTCCTAAAATTTGTTGCGTGTTATGAAGCTGAGTCCCCTTATGCTGATTATAACTGTTGTAAACTTAATTGTTTGGTTAAACCAAATTTAAAATCATGGTAGATCATAGCGCGCAAATGTTCACGGTTAAGATCCATCGTTTTAAATGAAAAGCGCGGGAAGCGTTGCAGGAAAATTAATAGAACTTTGTTTTTTCTTTTTTAAATATTAATCAATTGGATTATGGAGTACTATTTTTAAATAAATTTGCTTTTTAGAAACATATAACACGGGTGCGTTGCGTTAAAAATGGATTTTAAATGTTGAGCCTCTCAAAACTTATTAAGTGATCTACGTACTGCTGTGTTTAGGTGAAGTAAGTGTAGAGATCCGGAAATCCTTTTTACTAGAAACAAGGCATTTATTTTAGTTCACACGGGTGACAACGCATCTGCGTTTTGATTATTAATTGAGGATAAATGTAGAGATATAGATCTCTACATTTATCCTCAATTAATCAAAAGGTCCACAGCGTCCACTTAGCATCAGATGAATCTCTGTGCTCGTTTGTCACCCTTATTTTATAAAAAATGCCATAAATGAAAAACTGCGCTTGACAATCAGCCTGCCAAGCGGGCAATTATGACAGAAATGTTAGGAGGCAATCTATGGCGAGGCCTTTGATAGGCTTTGATGAATGAATGAAGATATGGAAAAAAAAAACACGAATGTGAAGTGAAAACTGAGCTTCGTAAGTTTTTTCTAAATATATTCACTGAAATTTTAATCATTTACAATATAGCCCTATATTAGCGGTGATACATCATAAAGAGCATGTAGGTGTAGATTCCTGATTTTAATTTTATACATTTTACTTTTTATTTTTAAACGAAAAAGAAAACTTGGAAAGATTTGTGAGTTTACTGATGAAGCTACAGTTAATTAGGCTTTTTTTATAGGTAACACACTAGCACACAATCCACCTGATGGTAAGTGGTTGCGGCGGCCTATAGACATCTACATCTATCCTCGATTACAAATCAAAATGCAGATGCGTTGTCACCCGTGAGGACTGAGATGGAATGCCTCGTTTCCAGTAAAAAGAGTCCCCGGTTCTCTACACTCACCATACGAAACACAGAAGCATTATGATACTACTTTACGCTGGTATTCTGTGAGAGCGTGGTCCTTCCCCGGGCCAACCAATTCGCGCTATACTACTATACGCTATACTACTGTACACTATACTGCAACATAATATAGGCTGCGGCTCTATAATATAGTATACTTTGCTTACTTCCACTGTGTTGTAATTTTAGGATAAATTAAATAAAAACGATATGGGCCATCTTTCTATAACTTGAGGCCTCGCAAGTCGCGACACAACCTTTTCAAGGAGACTAAGGTATTGACACTTCCGTCGTTGTTTATTTTTAAAAATGTGTACGTTACGGTCGAGCTGAAAAAAGGAGCTTGTTAAGGAAACTTTGCTAAAAAGGCCTTCTATAAAAACATCATTATAATATTGAGGATAATGATGTGTAGATATAACTTTTTTTTGCCCCTGGATTGTTAAAAATGTCATTGATATGAAAAAATCTTTAGAGAGCTGTCTTTTGAGTTGTAAAAGTTACATTGACATGAAAAAAAATTACATTTGATACATATTTATAACTAATTAAATTATATTTTCAACTTGTAAAAAATAAATATAATTTACATAGTATTTATTTTTTTACAAGTTGAAAAATGAGATTCTATTATCTTCTTTTAAGTCATTGCAAAAATGGTTTAGATTTTGACTTTCATAAGAGCTTTAAACAAATCTAAATTGTTAAAAAAATACTTTGATTTTTACTTTTAGTAGTTCAGGGGCTTAGCGCTTATGAGCGATAGCTTATTGGATTCAGAATGACCGGTAGAAAAATGTAATTTAAGGGATTTATTAGCAAGCAATTGTTATTAAAAAAATAAGATGAAATAAATAGTATACAGTTTTTTGTTAAAAACACAAAGACTATTAATATTTAAGAAATTTCGATGAAGATTCTTAAACAGGAGGAAATCTAAAGTGAAAAATTCGCGACTCCCGAAATTCTATCTCCATTATTTATAGTTTAGTTTAAAGTTGAAAATAAAGCCTCACTAGTTTTAACAGTTCTGCTTTCAATAAATTCAGGTCAGCATCCACACTATGATTTTGTAGCCATGCCACAAGATCCGCCTTTTTGTTAGCATGTGTGGGTGGTTTATCTAGTTGGATAGAGTGATAGGGATTCATCAAGCATTGTGATATTATTATCGTACACTCTCCTGGAAGGTTTTGGGTCTTAAACCTATCTTTCAATTTTTCGCCATTCATTTCTTCATGATACTCTTTTGTACTTTTCGTTAAAATGCCAACAAACAATTGTTTATAAAACCTTCGCTGGCAGATCCAGTATGACAAATAATAAGGCGTCCACCCTTTCCCATTGGAACTTCGAAGCTGGATGCTTGCGTATCATCCGTCCAAGACTGTGGCACAGTATGCATTTAACCGTGTCTTATCAATAAATATTACCTTGTTCCAGTGGGTTATTTTATTAACTTCTCTAAAGAATGATACTCTTTGTAGTATTATGTGTATATATTCATAACTTTTCATCAAAATTTTCAGTTTGTCGGTTTTATTTTTGTATGAAAACACAATATATTTTAGAATCGTTTCAATAGATGTTGCACTGCCGTTACATAAGTTTGTAGATTTAAGGGAAACAAGTTATTTACTTACGGTGGGGTATTCTTGTCTTGTGTATTAGCGGTAAACATGGGATCTAATGGTATCAGCATCAAAATTATCGATACATAAGTTTTTGTTTTTTTCGCTTATTGGGTGTGTAGCAGTACATTATCTTCACAGCCAGAAAGCGTACTTTGCCTCTATAATATTTCGAATTGTTTTATGCCAATTCTAAGCGCTTGTGCGACTCGTTCTTGTACTTATGTAACTTTTATAGAGGCCCCCTATATGTTAAATCTTCAAAACCAAGGCACGAGACTGGCTGTTAAGAGTACGTCCTCTTTTATATATGTTGTCTAGTTCACACGATAACACCAAAATCACGTAACGCGTAATCAACGTCCGGAATTAGCAAGCCAAGGTCAACGAATAACAGAAACAGTCTAAAAGTGATAGCCGAGTCAGAAAATATGATAATAACCAATAACACAAAAACTTCCAAGATACCGAGAGGCCTCGCGAAGCATTGTCGAATCAATGACGTAGGGAGAAAACATTAAGGTTAAAATATATTTTTCGAATACGATGGCGTCCGGCATTATTAGCTAAACTATTTCCTATATTAACATAATAAATATCAAAATTATGCTAGAAATATATTTGGTCAGATTTTGTTTTTATATGTATAATCGCTTAGTAATACGTCTCTCTCTTTTCTAAAAGTAATTTTTCAGTGTTTCAGTTCGTAAGTGATTTTTCAGAACATCGATTTTATTTGGTTCAAAACGGTTTATAACGGTCACAAAACTGCGGCAACGATCCCAAAGAGATGACATTGTAATAATATTCTGTCGTAATATTAAGCAACGATTAATTCTTGTTTTTGAGTGCAATTTTCCAATATTCTCGTCCTCGTCCCCGTTGGGGACCGCCACCCGTCACGCACAGCCCGACACGGCGGAAGGTGGAGGACGGAGTGCAGAGTTGGCACGTGGAATGTTAGAGGAGGCATGAGAGATAAGACGAATGAGTTGATCGAAATAATGAAAGAAAGAGAATTAGATGTCGTGTGTATGTCGGAGACCAAACGGAAAGGCAGTGGTATTGAAGAGCTCCCTGGCGGGACGTTAGCTATATGGTCCGGAGTCCCGGAAAGCGAGAACGCCTGCCAAGGAGTGGGAGTGCTGTTGTCGTCCCGGTTGGTCGATCTTATGACTGAATACAAGGTTGTGAACTCAAGACTTCTCTGGGTTCGCTTCAAAATGGGACTGACGAAGTTATTCCTTTTGGCTGTTTATGCGCCGGTAGCTTCGTCGTCCAGGGCTGAGCTGGAGGAGTTTTGGGAGAATGTAAGAGAAGTTCTAGATTTGGTTAAGGGAAACGAAAGAACTGTTGTATGTGGTGATTTGAATGGATGGGTAGGTATCGCTCGACCAGGATACGAGTCGGTGCTTGGAAAGTTTGACGATAAAAGGGTTAATGATGCTGGCAAGCTTATACTGGCTGTATGCAAGGAAAAGGGTCTTCTTGTGACAAACACTATGTTTAGTCACAGGAAAATCTATACGTACACTAGAGAAAGAAAGAATGAGAGAAGTATGACTGATTTGTTCCTGGTGGATGACCGACTGCGAAAACAGGTGATGGATACACGAGTGTTCAGGGGTGCTGACCTAGGAACGGATCATTATCTAGTAATTACTAGATTTAGGGGTTTGTTCGCGGGTTGGCGCTACCGGATGGCAGTAACAGAACCACAGTCGGTCTGTCGCATCCGAAGCTGGAAGCTTCAGGAAGCGAATACTAGGGACAAATATCACACGAGGGTAGCCGAAAAGCTTGACACCATCGATGGCAGGAAAGAATGTGTGAAGAGAACATGGCAGAACCTTAGGGATGGAATGGTAAGTGCAGCGGAAGAAGTATGTGGTACGACAAAAAGAGGTAGTAGTAAAAGAAGAGATGCATGGTGGAATGACGAAGTGAAAGAAGCTGTAAAAAAGAAGAAAAAAGCATGGTTAGACTACTTGGCCTCTAGTAACGATGAGCATATGAGAGAGAAGATGAAAGAAAGATATAAGCTGCAGAAAGTTCATGCGAAAACATTGATTGAGGAAGTACGTGAAAGATGTAGAATAGAAGCGGACGAGAGGTTGTCGCACAACTTTAGGGAAAACTCCAAACTCTTCTGGAAAGAGGTTGGAAGGTCCCGGAGTGGTGCGACAGCTTTAAGAATGAACAAAGTGCTTTCGAGAACCAATGACGTCCTCTCAGAAAAATCGGACGTCATGCAGCGATGGAGTGAATTTTATAGAGAATTGTATGCGTGTCATGATCTTAGTGAAGGATCCGGGGGTGACGCCGTGACTGGCACGCCAGACACGGACCTCGATGACACTGAGGTCATCAGCATGAAAGAGATTGAACGTGCGATTCGAAGTTTGAAATGTGGTAAGGCTGCGGGACTAGACAGAGTTACTGCTGAAATGGTCAAGTACGGTGGGCCTCGCGTCTGGGACAGCTTTCATCTGCTGTGCAATTTGTGCTGGCGGACGGGAGATGTTCCGGATGATTGGCGATCCGCGGTCATTGTGCCTTTATATAAAGGTAAAGGTTCACATTTTGACTGCGGGAGCTATCGGGCGATCAGCTTGACCAGTTTAGCAAGTAAAGTTTATTCGAAGGTTTTGACACGCAGGATGCAAGAGAAATCGGAAAGATTCTTATGGGAGGCACAATGCGGATTTAGACCTGGAAGAGGATGCACGGATCAAATGTTTTCTCTCCGCATGATCACGGAGAAGCTTCTGAGTGTTAACCAGAGGATTTTCTGTGCTTTTGTGGATCTGGAGAAAGCATTTGATAAGGTTATAAGGAAGAAAATGTGGGAACTGTTGCCGGGATATGGTGTGGATGGTCGATTGTTAAGGGCTGTGCAGTCACTTTACTATGACTGTAAAGCCTGTGTGCGGGTAGGGCATGACCTGTCACCCATGTTTAGCGTCCAAACGGGCGTAAAACAGGGTTGTGTCATGTCTTCCTGGCTGTTCATACTGTTTCTCGACAGCTGTTTACAGAAGCTGAAAGATAGCTGTTTGGGTGTGAAATTGGGTGACATAAAAGTTAATTGTCTGTTGTATGCTGATGATGCAGTGCTTATTGCACCATCAGAAGCAGAACTGCAGGCATTAGTCACATGTATGAAAGAGGAATGTGAAATTAAAGGTCTCCGTTTGAATGCTAATAAAACTAAGGTTCTGGTATTTGAAAAGGACGAAGAGAGAACGAAATGTGAAATATGGGTAAATCAGGAATGTCTAGAACAGGTAAATGAAATTGTATACTTGGGGAGTGCTTTCAGCCGGGATGGAAGATGTGATTTAGATGTGGATAGGCGTGTCGCTGCCGGAAACAAAGTCAATGGTGCCCTGAATGCATTAGTCAAAAGACAAGGCGTGGTGAAGAGTGCACGCCTTGCAGTACATAACGCAGTGTTGGTACCGACTTTGTTATATGGCAGCGAAACCTGGGTATGCCAGAAGAAGCATAAAAGCAAGTTGAATGCAGTGGAGATGCGATCTCTTCGTAAAATGTGTGGCGTTACCATAGCCGACCGAAAGCGAAACGAAGAGATTCGCAATATGGCAGGATTGAAAGATGACCTTATCACAAAAATTGATAGGGGCGTACTCCAATGGTTTGGGCACGTTGAACGAATGAGTGAAGACCGAATGGTGAAGAAAATATATAGAGCGAAAGTAAATATTAAAAGGTGTCGAGGTAGACCGAGACTAACTTTCGAAGACCATGTGAGCAAATTGCTCGAAGAGGGGAGGGTCAAGAGTACTCGGATACCTAGACGTGCATGTATGAAGAAGTTAATGAGCCTGAAAGAAGCGAAAGAAGTATGTAAGGATCGTGACACTTGGCGATCTATTCTCTCTGGCTACCCCGTTAGGGATTGTGCGTGACGATAAGTAAGTAAGTAATTTTCCAATATAAAGTGAAACCTGCTTACAAATGGTTATTTGTTACATTGTTATAGTGTTAGATAACATAGTATTCATTTAGGATTACGTGTATTATTTGACTTTTCGATTTCTTACGTAGACGTTCATAATAAAAAATTGTCGCGGCATGTATAATTGCCACTCGTGTATCTTTTTTAAATGTAAACTCATCCGACCCAAATAATCTTGCAAGTACTATACCATTTTGGAATCCCTATTTAGCGCAAGTAACTTTAAAAGTAGGCGCATTTAGCGCCAAGTTTTAAAGTTACTTGCCTAACTCGTGTCGTATCAATACAGTCATTTTAAACTGGGAAAAATACTCTAATATATTTCGAATACTAAGTTTGGAAAAAAACTACATTTACTTCTGGTCTGGAGAAGTTGGCTGTCAATTTTACGCAACAGTTTTCGGAAGCATCATTCAGGCTTCATAATAAAAAGAAAATTGAAAAAAGTTGAAATTTGTAACAACACGGGGTTAAAAGACCGTTATAGGGTGTAGATTTACTCGATTTATTAAAAAATGCCTGTAATTTTTAAAATACATAGCAAGGATTTTTTTAAATGTTTTTCTGTTAACCATTATAACTTGACCTATCACACGACTCCGGACGTTGACTTCTGGGACATCTGTATATACTCAATAAAGTTACGCGATAGAGGTTTATTCTTTTATTATATTTTTATAACTAATGAAAATCAAAAAAGTTAAAGAAATATCCAAAAAATGTAGATTTCTTTGACTAATGTTTTGTTATTGCTGTTTTCACGTCTGACAATGGAAATAACTAACAATTGTACAGCAGAGGGTGCACAATTACTTGACCCGATAAAGAGCAATAGGCGTACAACTACTTGCTGATATAAAGAGTTAAGAGTTAAGCTAAGAGAGCGGTAACCCAAACAAACTAGAGTATAGGAGCACTTAGTATAACTTACCTCCTTATAAGAAATTTAAAGATATTTTATTTGCACGGGCGTTTTGTGAATATTACTTAGCTTAAAACAAACTCTTTGAAAACATTTATAAAGCGTTCCTAGATTTATTCTTTGCTTGTTCTTTGAGTTAGTTTCATTTTCTATAAAGTTCAAAGGCATTGTTAGATGTCTTTCATTCCCTAACTATATTGATCATTTGTTAACGATCCGATTCCAGCTTTTATTATATCTACAGAGCTTATTTCTTTGATTGACTAACAATCGCTTTAATGAATTATTTAAAAGACTGAAATTAATTTCAGAAGGTCGGAATTTGAAAGAAAAATACTGATGTTTTAGGTATAATAAAGGATCGTGAGCATAGTATTTATGTCAAACACGCAAGTCGTATACATAAATTAATATTTTTTTTAATAACGCTGCAGCTATATTTCCGTTGTCTCACGCATGGCTCAGCTCCACCAGGAAAAGGCCACGCTCTCACAGAGTATCGCCGAAAAATAGCAAATTAATGCTACTATGTATTTTGTATGGTAACTCTACACTTAGACCGAACACCCTTTTTACTTGTAACGAACCATCTTCTATCATGCTTTTAGTGCCTGGTCATTACTAAGCCGCTATCTACGTAAGCTTAACACGAGGAGGCGAGCGGTAAGAACAAATGTTGAAGAATGTGTGACTGTACTTACTTACCTGTATTGACTTGGTAGAGCCACGGTACAGCTATGCTACTCGTAGGTATGCATAGCTGCACCACAAATGGGTCCGCTCGACCGGGGTAGGGTCACGCTCTCACAGAATACCAGCGTGGAATAGCCGTTTAATGCTGCTGTGTTTCGTATGGTGAGTGTCTCTACAAGGTTCTCTAACCGGAGCCCTTTTCACTTGTAACGAAGCGCTTCATTTTAATGTTCAGGGTTAATCAAAGCGTTTGTATTTTGATTCTTAATCTATGATAGACCACTACCCACAGGGGCCCACCCATAGGGCCACAGAATCCACTTATCATCAGGCAACACTAATGAGTAATAACTCGATCGCATTAACAGAAAAATTATTTTAAAAGAATTCAAACTAGAAAATTAATACAGATTTGTTAATTACTAAAACTCAAATTTGTCGAATAATGTAATCAAACATTTTTACACTCATTCTTGTGTACTTATAAAATTTGTTCAAATATTTCCCGTATTTTTCGTCTTAACCTCGGAATTCTCTATATTTTTATCTTAACCACGTAGTGCTCTCCTTCCCTCGCATTCGAAATATCTTGCTTACAATGTGAATTGTTACCGATGCCAAGAAGGGCCACTTTGGATAACGCAATGTTCAAATACGTCCGTCAAATATCAGAAATAGTAAAAAGTACTGCCAGATTCCTTGCTGGTTCTTTCCAGGACAGGGAATTCTTATGAACCAGTAGTGACTTTCTATAAGAATTACCTATAATTTATATTGAATAAAAACTATTCTATTATATTCTCTTCGACGAACTTGGTCGATGCTGGTAAGCTAAAGCTACTGTGTGCAAACAAGGCTTCGCTTGCCAATACCGCGTGGCTTGCCGCACCGCATACTGCTAAGACGAAAGTCGTAACCGGGTCAAAGTGGCGACTTCTACATTATGATTCTTAAGCAGGCTACATATGAGTTGATATTGGTGGCGATCTAGGGCGGAAAGAAATCGGGGCTTTTATCGGAGCAGATCCTACACACGGGCCTGCCTAGCAGTACGCGTTTCGACACGGAGCGGAACGCATATGCGGTAGAGCGCTCCAAAACGCCCCCAACTGTCTTAAAACACCAACGTGTTGGTTTGGCATTAGCCCTCTCGGTTAATTTATTCGAAAATAGAAAAAGAGGAGTGGCAGGGTGAAAAAATGGCTCTAAAAGAGACGAAAAGTAAGCCACATAAACGTACTAAGTGGTCTGTAATCCAGACATGATCAATTTTCTCCGGATGGATGAAGACAGTTTTTACAACCTTCTAGAAATGATTTCGCCACATATAAAAACATCAATTTCTCCTACCTATGCTATTTAGTTATTTCTTCTCTTTGTTCATTTCTGCTTTGATCAAAATCGGGTTATGTACTACACACAACAAACAAAGAAATAAAATACTTTTGTATAATAACATGTATACCTTTTTTTTCTATGTAATCTTTATTTATGGACTAATAAAAATAAAATAGCTTATATCTTTTTTTTAAACATAAAGAAACCTTTAATTTCGGACATACTCCCTTCTATATAGCTTGTTTGTTGCTATGAGGATGGTGAAGGAGTAGAAGTTAGTTGTTGATAAGAGGATAACTGTGGTCTTGTGGAGATGGTGTAGGAATAGGAGTTAGTTGTTGATGAGAGGATGAAGGCACGTAAGAGATATGAGTGCAGTCTTGTGTTGATAGCGTGGGAATAGAAGTTAGTTGTTGAGGAGAGGCTTCATCCTCTCTTTACTTCATACTCCCTACGTTACGAACGGCAATAATACAAATAGTTTAAAAGTTTATTGAAAAAAAAAAACCTTCCCTTCCTTTTTTGTATTCGCAGATGCAGCATATAAATATCATATAGCCTATGTCACTTCCACAATAAAAACGAATCTATATCTCATATATAAAATCTATCAAGCCATTTAAGCTACGGACCATGCCAAAGAAATAGGCATGTATGTGTGCCTATTTCTTTGACGGACACCCTCTTGAAAAATATTACTCTCTTTTGAGCAGAGAAGCTGTGGTAGCTCAGATTGTTAGCGCTCGCTGTAAATTTCATTTTACATATATGCCTTTATCCATCCATCCCTCACTGCTAATGATAGTCTACCGCTAAACATAGACCTCCCCCATAGATAGCCTCATCGAGGGGATTTTGCCATATTTGCCACGTTTGGCAGAGGGGTATATTGAGTTGTCATTAGTAAGATGCTGCTGCCCATCTCCTGTTTACGTTTCACTCTGTCGCCTCTTCCTAGACCCACGGGACAATATGGGGTAGTGGATATTCTTACATCGCTACTACACGGTACATATGTTTTTTTATTTGCACATAAAGTACACATGTATAGTATATACATATGTACATATAGTACATATGTATAGACATCTTTCTCATCAGCCTGTTAAGGTCACTGGCAGACATGGTTCCCTACAATCGTCGGGAACGTTTGCCATAGTCGTCACTCTTGAAGGCTTACCGACTATTGTAGTACCCATAGAATACTATAATATAAGTATATAAAATAACATACGTATTTCAATTTTGAAGCTTATTGCTCTCTACGCTCAGGACATTTTACGGCTGGCGTTAACAAGGTAATTGTCGTAGAGTCACGCTGTATGTATGATTGTAGAACGAATGGTGGGACCACGTACTCAGGGAATATCAGTGTAAAATAGCAGCTTAATACCTACAGATGTTTTTTGTATGGCGAGTGTAGAGAACCGGAGACCTTTTTACTGGCAACAAGGAATTCCATCTTAGTTCTCAGGGCGCAAACGCATCTGCATTTTGTTTCTTAATTGGGGAGAAATGGCTATAGACCACAACATCCACTTACCATCACATGGACTGTGTGCTTATGTGTCACCCTTTCTATAAAAAAGGTAGGTAGGAGTAAGTTACAGTGTGGTGCTCGTTGAGTTATTATCCTCACGAACGTCAACAGTCCGTCCACGTGGAGCAAATGACTTCACAGTGGGATGACCTGATTTCTGGCGTACCGCATGTCGTTATACTTTCTTCGTTAATCTTCTCTATTTTTATTAATTCCATCACATCCAATATTGATAGTTCGTACCCTCTGTATGCTGGTGACTTACAAATTTATGTACAGTTTGACATTTGTGATATCCATAATGCGATTGAAAAATTGAATTCCAATTTCAGATAGTTCATGATTAGCCCATGCGCTTCGGAGTGTCTGTCAACCCTACGAAATGCCAAGCTATGAGGGTAGTTCAGGGATGCTTGCAAAATTGATGCCGCTAGCCTACCATCCGTATATTATAATGATCACTTGATACCGTTCTCTTCTTCAGTTAAAAACCTTGTTTTCCATATTGATAGTACTCTGAACTGGGGGGTTTTTATCTCCGAAACATGTAAAATCTTTTGTGGTTTAGGTTCTCTTTATCGCATGAAAATTTTTCTTCCCTTTAAGACTAAATTTATGCTTGTACAGTTACTTATACTACCAAACATTGGTTATGCAGATGTGTGTTACTCGGATTTAAATCATAATCTTCTTAACAAGCTAGAGCGCCTTCTCAACAATTGCATCAGATACATTTTCAGTCTTCGTAAATATAATCATATCTCTCACTATTGCGCTCACCTTAAATGGCTCACTATTAAACAGAGGCTTGACTCTAGAGTTTTGCTTGTTCTCTTGTTTATCTGAAGAACAAAATTTCAGTATATTTCCTCAACGCATGATAGAACTCTGCGTCCCTCGTATAATAATAAACTAAGTATCGTACTACATTTTACTAATTTTGTCGGTAAATCCTTCACCTTTCAGGCTTCACTGCTCTGGAACTCCTTGCCAGATGACGTTCAAAGAATATCTAATAAGACTGCCTTTAAAAGATTGATACATAAGCACTTTATGAAGATATCAGATGGATGGGTTATGTTATATATTTATTTTTATTTAAAATATGTATATATAAATGTATGTAGGTAAAATATATATTGAGTGTCTGTATTAATTATAGTATATAAGTTCATTTTATTTATGTTACTATAATATATAACATTAGTCTATTTTTAAGTTTATTTGTAGATTTTTCCTGATCTACTCTATTGTTCATTTTTTTCTTTCACTTGTCATACTATTTTCCACTCGTTCCGGGCTGACTGGGTGAGAATGCCAAAAGGCATTAAGTACGCCATTTGTAATCCTCTTATTAAGATGCAATAAAGTGTGAATAATTATACCGCTATGTATCTACACGACTTCCTACGCGAATGTGATTGAATTCACATTTATCTCTGGAGTGTCTGGGCTTCATTTAATACTAATAACACCAATACGAAAATATCAAAACTTAATAAAATGCTTGTTTGTCATTTAATTAGTCAATAAGAGATAACTGAATTATAATTTATCATCATAAGGAGTAACAAACATTTTAAATGTGCTCGTGTCTGCGGTTAGACTTTTGCTTAGCACACAGAGCTTGTCTTCCATTAGAATACAAAACGACTTTGCAGCTATGTTTTTGTTTCATGATTAATATTTTATTTGTATATTTATTCACGAAATTTAAATAATATAACTTTATTTATTTAAGTTTGTGTTTATTATTAAGTCTAAGTTTATGTCTTTTAAAGTCAAGCGAGCTTACATTCCATCTGATGGTATGTGGCTACTGCTGTCCACGGGTCCACAGATATCTTCAGTTTCTTTGTTTGAATTTTTACAGCCTCTAATTTTTCTGGCTCTATATACCCTTTAGACCAAAACACAGCAGGCTTTGCTATTTAGCGACAGAAATTGTTAAAAAAGTTATAACTACCTACAGAAACCCCTAGACAAAAAAGGACTCCAACCTCCGTTATTACTTTTTGAGAGATCGGATGAACCATTTTACACGGACGTCATTTCGTGTGATAAAGCGCTTACTTAAAGGATAAAGGGTATACTAAACCCACGAGCAATGGCAGAACCCTGCAGTACAGAGCATATTAGACCGGGAGATCGTATGGAAGGAGAAAGAGTTCCACGGTAGGTTCTGCAAGGCTCCTATATGAACCTTTCGTTGACACGGTTGCCTCCCTGAACTGGCTACGTTTTGTTGATCTCTTTGGGGAAACCAAAGGTTTTGTCTGTGCGACACAGGATCATATTATTTAGACCAATCATCTCTGAGATACATCCTAAGGGATGTCACCGTAGATAGCTTGTCACCACCGCGATGAGTCATTTAGACGTCATTTCCGGATGTACGCCGCTATATAACTCTAAGTACTTGCACATAAATAAGTATACTCTAAGTACTTACACAGTAATAGTAGCCACGATTTTACGCAACCAGCTTAAATACTACATGGAGAAAGGCGTACTTAAAAATGACTGGGCCATCATCACAGACAGGACGATTGTTTTGAATAAGCCTGGTATTGTTTTGATAGAACAGGCACGATCAACATTCAGTATGATCAGAACTTCTTAAAAGCAGAAATCGAACAAAATATCTGGAACTGGCTCACGAGGTGACCGTTATGTGGTGCGATCTGTCGATCGAAATTATTCCTGTTGTTATTTCTCCTAACGGGTTAATCCCGGTCAGCCTCTCGGGTTATCTGAGGCGACTGGGACGCTGTGACGGACCTCACCGAGCTTATATGCAGAAGACGGTGCTCCTCGTTACCCCGGCATCTTTTCTTTTCACTCTTCGAATCCATTCCATCTGGTTGGAATTTGATTTATTTATTTAACTATATTTAATATCCTGTTTACCGACCGGTACGGACTACGTTTACGGTTACGGTTACGGTTGACCGAGCTTTGCTCGGTATTTTTCGCTCGGTTGTTTGTAATTCGTGTGTTTTGGAAATTATATTTAGATACAAATTACATACTGATGAAATAGGAATATTTTTTGATTTTAGCGACACAATAGAAAAAAAACTGAACTGGTTATTTGAATAAAAAATCATGAGTGCAATTAGTTTAATTTAAATTTTCGTGTTTTTAAAAAAATACTAAAACAGGACTCGAAATAATAGATTTTCTCAAAAACGATTACGATTTTGTGACCGCCCAATGTACCAATTAAGCTATTTATGATCATTAATTAACTGTTAAAATTTACCTTCTTATTCTAACGATATTGTAGCATTTTTCATTGCCTAAAACACGGACAAAAAGACATTTATATATACACTATGTTACTATCATCTCACAGGATATTGACATATTTGCATGTAGTGAGACGAAATTCATGCTTGCAGCTTACAAATGCGTCGAAAATTGTAATGTTTTTAATTAGTATTCTATTTTGCCATCAATTTGATAGATTTCATACTAGATACCATTATTTATTAGTCAGTAGTTAGGTTAGTTATAGCATCGCATTGGTTTAATAACTGTAATGATGTTATAATTGTGTAATAAATAAGTAAAATAAATAAGTTTTCTAAAAATAAATCATAGCTAGATCGATTTATTGCCCCCGAAACTCCTTGGACACAAAATTTTATGAAAATCGTTGGAGCCGTTTCCGAGATTCCGATTATATATATATATATATATATATATATATATATATATATATATATATATATATATATATATTATCATTTTCTCATTTATGTTTGTTCAGTCGAATCGGATTATAATATTATATAAATACCCCACCAAAATAAATTAAATAATAATTAAGTAAAATATGTGTTAATTATAGTATAGTGTAATTTACAATGATTGTTATGTATTGTTATGTACCAATCACGTGTTATTTAATATTAGTTAAAATTTTAAGCTTTTCGATGGACGTACCTTGTAATCTTGTTTTAATACGATGAAAATATATATTAAATTGTGTATTAATTGAGACTGTAGTGAACGCGTAGGTATAAATTACTACACGAACAAATTACCGACTCTTTTGAGTCGAGCAACTCTGATTACCAGCTGGTGTGTATAACTTGTATTTTTGTTAAATAAATACGTAATACTTTTATAAAAATATTTTTTAGTTTTCTTTTTAGAGTATAGGGTGACAAACGAATACACAGTCCACATAATGGTAAGTGGCTGCTGTGGCCCATAGACACCAACATGTATCCTCGATTACGAATCAAAATGCAGATGCGTTGTCACCCGTGAGGACTAAGATGGAATGCCTCATTCCTAGTAAAAATTGTCTCCGGTTTTCTGCACTCACCATACGAAACACGGCACCATTAAGCTACTATTTTACGCTGGTATTCTGTGTGAGCTTGGTCCTTCACCGGTCGAGCCGACCCATTCGTGCTATAACTATATTACTAATATGATTGCAGCATGGCTTTACCACGTATAAAATTAACATTGATTTTCGTAAATTTACTGACCGGTCAGAATTACTATATTGGTTATTGCAGAATTTTCTCCACGAGACTACTTCAGATTTCGATTATAAATTGCTTTTAAAGCTCTCCTCTGCAATATCAATTTATGTCACAATAAGTCTGTGCTACGCAAGCCTTGTTTAAAAGTACATTTGATATTTTATTCGAGTCGGAAGAGTACTCGATGCTTCCTGAACGAGCCTGAGCTTAGAGCCAATAAATAAGGTATTCATAGATACAATGATGTTTCCGTCGGTTACCGTTATTGAAGGTAAAAGGTAATATCATAAATGTGAGTTTCTAGTAAGTCTCTCGGAAACAATTCTAACGATTCGGATGAATTTTGTATTTAGATAAAGTTTTCTTTTAAAATTTATAAGAATATTAAAAAAAAATTAAATTATAAAGCAGTGCTAGTCTACAGTCCCACCCGGAGATTAGTGGTAATAAAGCCTTAGAAGGTAAATCGCACTATCTTACCGTAACAAAAGCTTATTCACTCTTCCCACGAAGGCGCCTTGATTGATTGGCAGATTGTCCAACGTTATTAAAGACGAAGCAAATCGTTTGGTTTGATTTGGCATATTTTGTTATTTTTACTCCTACGGCATGACTATAAATTCTTACGACAGTAAATTATTATCATAACAATAAACGATATACACATAGTTTAAATTCTTGCGTAGCCTGATATTCATAGGCTAGTCCTAGCTGTAAGTCACCTGACTTTATTAATGTTGTTCCTTTGTTTTACTCGTTGAATGCAACTGTACAGTTGGTATCTACTAATATTGTATGTGTACAAGTGTTAGTAGTTAGATTGTACACCACTCTTACTCATTTCTGCGAAAGAACTGAAGTGTTTGAACTGCTGATTTACGGCCTTAAAGTTTAAGAAGACCATTTCATTACAGCCTTAAATGCATTTCATCGTAAACATTAAAGGTGTCTACGCATCTGTTGGCTTCTTTGTTTGAAGATGCCATTTAAAACAGGTGGATAGTAAATTCGTTTTTCATTTTAAAGCCCACAATTTAAAACTATAATAGACAATCCTTTAGGGTGAAATGACCCTATTGCATTTACATTTTCTATCGTAGAAATTGTTATAAGTGCTGATTTTTTAATCGTGAAATAAAAGTTTTTTTTCTATATATAAATTTTATTAGAGGATAAAAAAGTTAAAAACGCCTACCCACTGAGCGTTAATTTCGAACAGTCTTCTTTTATGCTGGTGATAATTGCAATCCAACTCTGTTGTTTATTTTAAATTAGTCATACGAAAAGGCTTAGCTGATAGTACCAAGTCATAATTCTTGAAATCAATATGTAGTCAAAGCTACATAAGGCCATCGTTGCTCAAAGTCTGCTTCTGAGTTCTGATTGAATAAATACGTTTTTGTAGCGATCACAAATGCTTTGAAACGAAACAAAATCCCAGAAAATTGTTTGAATATTTTTGTAATTTCTCCTTTTTTTCTTCGTTCATATAACATTGTTGTTACGTTTACAAGGCAGATTAGAGTCTACAGTAAAAAAGATAATAATTTTATTTAGTTCAGTTGTTAAGGTTACCTCAGCATAAGTTGTCAAACAAGTTCGTATAAAATAAAGGAATGTTGTAAAATTTATTTGCGGTTGTTTATAAAAGCTGGGGCTGCATTTTGTTATAGAAGTAGATGTGCCAAACTTGCACACCATCCAGCTGATGATAATTGGATACCTTTTCCCGTGGACCTTACATCAATCCTTGAGAAAAAAAGTAAAATGAAGTTGGGTCGCTACCCTTGGAGACACTGAACTGAAATGTACACATCAGTATACTGCTATTTTTCGGTAGTATTCTGTAAACGTATAGTTTTTTTTTACAGGATAAGGGTGACAAACGAGCAAACAGTTCACCTGATGGTAATTGGATGCTGTGGCCCATAGACATCTACATTTTACCTCGGTTAAAAATGAAAATGCGGATGCGTTACCCTTGAGGACTAATATGGAATGCCTCGATTCCAGTAAAACGGGTTTCCGGGTCTCTACACTCACAATAAAAAGGTATAGTGGCGGCGGGAAAATATCCAAAACCTCGTATTATCGCGTGGGTATCGTAAGAGACCACAGAGGATGAAACAGAATATAGGCAGTAGCATCTTCTTTTAACAGCTTATGTACAGAACTACCGTCGCCAACCGCGTACCAAGTGTGGCAATCATAACAAATATCCCCCTATGAACCTGTCAATAGAGATGCCTACGTTGCTCAATGGACTTTAAATAATGGCTGATGATGCTGATAATGATGATTCTTTGCGGAATCGTGCAGCATTATGTTGGGATTATAATTTGCAAATTATTACTAAATACCATTTCCCAAATTTATTTCTTCCATTTGAATATAAAATACCTCATCTCGTTGGCGTAATGAAAGTCGACGTATTCCCTTGTTAGTTACGTTATCACCACGAAGAAAATCGAATTTACTCGCATCGCTTCGCGAACGTCTCTAATGAATTAGACGTTATGCACGTCAGTATAGTTGACGTAAAATCGCTTTGTGTGCAAGTTCTGAAAACTTTTAAAAATTTCGCTACATGCATTTTTATAGTTGGTAGAGCCATGCTGCATATTAGAAGTATAGTTGTAGCACGAATGGGTCGGCTCGACCGGGGGTGGACCACGATCTCACAGAATACCAGTGTGAAATATTAGCTTAATGCTGCTGTATTTCGTATGGTGAGTGTAGAGAACCAGAGACCATTTTTACTGGAAACGAGGCATTCCATATTAGTCCTCACGGATGACAACGCACCTGCATTTTGATTCGTAATCGAGGATAGATGTAGATGTCTTTGGGCCACAGCAACCACTTACCATCAGGTGGACTGTGTGCTCGTTTGTCACCCTATCCTATAAAAAATATGCGCATATTCGTAAGATAAAACTCGCCATAAGAAACAGAGCAACAGATTCCGTGGTCGAGCCGACCCATTCGTTCAACAACCATAATATAGCTGCAGCACGGCTCTGCCACAGTTTAAAGAGAGTGTAACAGTTTTGAAACGAATATACTTGAGCAGAGCACGGTATGGAGGCCTTCCGGGGTAGGGGGCAGCGTGACGTTGTGCCAGCGCACTCCACTAAGTCTGTAGGATATTTACTGTTAACCCGAGCGTATTTTCAATGTTTTTGGTTGTAGCACATATGGGTCGGCTCGACCGGGGAAGGACCACAGAATACCAGCTTACAATAGCAGCTTCATACTGCTGTGTCTTATATTATAGTATGGTGAGTGTAGAGGAGACCCTTCTTCACTGGAAACGAGGCATTCCATCTTCGTCTTCAGGGGTGACAACGCGTCTACGTTTTGATTCTTAATCGAGGATAAATGTAGATGTCTAATGACCACAGTATCCACTTACCATCAGGTGGGATGTGTGCTCGTTTGTCTCCCTTATTCTATAAAAAAAAACTACTTATTTGACTGATTTTAAGTCCGTTAGCAAAAAATATAATATTTCTTATGGTGAAGTACTGTTACAGTTATAAGAGTTACCTAGTAAAGTATATTTCTTATGACGGCTATGCTTATTTAGCCTCATTTTATTTTGATAAAATTGTTCATCTGAATGCGAGTACACTACATAATTAAATTTAACAATTGAGAACTGAAAACATCTAAATAAAGAAAGTGTATTTTTTTGTAGTAATAAAAAATGATATTGTTCAAAAATGTTTTGAACTTATAATTACGTCCATAATATTAAAATATGATAATGCGTAATATCAAGAATTATTTTATTACCAATATCGTGACCACCCTTATAGCATAATTGCGACGTGGGTGGCGGCATCGCCTGACATCAAAGGTGTTTCAGAACTGTTGTTAAATCTTAAACTACGGCTCTACCACGTAAAGTTATAAATTTATGAAGACTTCTTTTACATTGATGGGTAAAATAACATGAATTGTATTTTCGACCTCATTGCGCTTCCTGTTTAAATCGAAATGTAAAATATTGAGTAGTCAATTGTTGTAATCGTCGTAATAGAACACGTAAGCCCCAGAAAGGTCAACCGATCGAAAACTCTTGAGCCGTAGTCTAGATTGCTGTAGATGGATTAAAGTAGTCTGCAACATGTTGTAATGCTGCTGTTATGTCGTATAATAACAGTACATTACAATATGTTTTTCATTTTCAGTGATCTCTGTCCATGAAATACCACCTATTCTCTCTCCTTGTTAAATAATATTAAGATTTATTCTGGCAGTATTCTCTTACGGTTTGTTAAAAGCGTGAGTTTAATGTTTTAATACTATATTATTTTACTAATATTTTTCTATATATATATATTAGACCCGCTCTGTTTTAGTATTGCTAGGCATTGCATTTTTTTACATGTTATTACTTTCCCTTTTTAACCGAGTTTAAAAATAATTGGTGATGCGATTTTTTCATGTATGTTCACCGATTTTACGGAATCGGATGAACCGATTTAAATATACTTTTTCATTAAATAGGTATACATAATAATAATAATACTTTAGGGTACATGCAATTTTATATAGAATAAGGGTGACAAACGAGCCCACGGTCGACCTGACAGTATGTGGATGCTGTAGCTCATAGACATCTACATTTATCCTCGATTAAGAACCATCCTGAGGACTAAGATGGAATGTCTCGTTTCCAGTAAAAAAGGGTCTCCGGATCTATACACTCATCACACGAAACACGGAAGCATTAATCTGTTAATCTGTTATTTTACGCTGGTGTTCTGTGAGAACGTGGTCCCTCCATAATATAGCTGCAGCGTGGATCTACCACGTTAAAATTTTTAAAAAATGTTAAAATTTAATCCTAAAAGATGGAAAAACAGGGATGGAAAATAGCTACTTCGATGATATTCTAGTTGTTACCTTGGGTAAGGGTAAAATAATTAAACTAAAGAAAAGTTTTATTTTTAAAGTCGGTTTGTGCATTTTAGTAACAGTATAATTATAGCAAGTATTTTCAACACCAATTAATTTTATACGCATTTACACCTTCTTTATACTAATGAATAATAAAACGACGATATTTTGCCATAATAACATCAATGATAGAGCATTACCATAATGGGTTGGAAAAGCGGCCAGGAGCCTCATGTGTACTTGACATTAATCGTAAATCGGGATACACCTGCTTTATACTACTGAATAATAAAGCGATGATATTTTGCCATAATTCCATTAATGATAGAGCATTATCATAATAGGTTGGAAAAGCGGCCAGCGGCCACATGTGTACATGACATTTAAATCACATAGAGACGTCATTGGCCTGATTCCTTTTTTTATTCAGTGTAACCACAGCTTATTAATACTGCAACTTTTTTTACTTAAATTAGTTATCTCACAAATGAGTCTATCACGCAGAGAAACTCCGAGCATAGCCCTCTCCGTAGCTCGCTGAGCGACCTTGAGCGTCCTCATACGGCGAGCAGTGAAAGACCACGTCTCTGATCCGTAAGTCATCACTGGCAACACGCACTGGTTGTACACTTTAGTTTTCAGAGATTGAGGTATACCTGACGAGAAGATGTGTCGTAATTTCCCGAACGCTGCCCAGCCGAGTTGAATCCGTCGATTGACCTCTCGGTCGAAGTTGGACTTACCTAGTCGGACTATTTGTCCCAGGTAAACGTACTCGTCAACAACTTTGAGCATAGTGCTCGCAACAACTACCGGCATAGGTGTGACATGGGCATTGAACATAATCTTTGTTTTGTCCATGTTCATCTTAAGACCTATCCGCTGGGAGACACCATTGAGATCATTGAGCATAGTGCTAAGGTCCTCCAGCGATTCTGCCATAAGGACTATATCGTCGGCAAATCGAAGGTGAGTGATGTACTCGCCATTGATGTTAATACCGTATCCTTTCCAGTCCAGTAGCTTGAAATAGTCTTCCAACGCAGCGGTGAAGAGTTTCGGGGATATAACGTCACCCTGTCTTACACCTCTCTGCAGTTGGATAGGTTTCGAACTCTGGTTCTGTACTCGGATAGCCATCGTAGCCCTACTGTACACTAACACTTCAGCACTTCGATATACCGACTGTCAACTTGGCACTGCTGAAGGGACTGTAGCACCGCCCAAATTTCGACGGAATCAAAGGCTTTCTCATAGTCCACATACGCCAGGCAAAGTGGCAGATTGTACTCTTCGGTCTTCTGTACAATCTGCCGCAGGTATGTATGTGGTCTATGGTACTGAAGCCTTTTCGGAAACCGGCTTGTTCGGGAGGCTGGAAGTCGTCGAGTCTGCGTGCGAGACGATTCGTAATAACTCTCGAAAACAGCACGTAGACGCGGCTCAGAAGGGAAATCGTTAATATATATATATATTAACAAGAACTACTCTAT
The DNA here is from genome assembly GCA_036936625.1 of Parnassius smintheus behrii. Lineage (NCBI taxonomy): Eukaryota > Metazoa > Arthropoda > Insecta > Lepidoptera > Papilionidae > Parnassius > Parnassius smintheus. The sequence continues at coordinate 5,147,458 of JAUPFT010000016.1, forward strand.
GAATTTTAGTTGCAGTTTTCTGATTACATTCAGATGGTGTGAGTAAAACTAAAATTTTATTTTTGAAATCAATTTTAGTACTATCAATTTTTTCATAACTTCTCGAGTGAAAGGGAATGCTATAATTGAGTTCTTGGTATGTCTGGTACGACCCATCAAGGACTTTAAATATACTATGTGCCATAACGACTGTCAATACCTTTGTAATGTACCGAGAATAGGAGCCTCCTCTCTAGTAAAGAACGTCTTTCTTGAAGAAATAACAGACAGTAATATCTGCAATCATCTTGATAAAAAGAGCCAGAGTGCCTGAATTCAAAACTAGAATGGGAAATATTTTTTTAATCCGTTCGATATTGTGTTTGTAACAAACATCACTCTATGTGGCATTCCTTGGGGGAGGCCTATGTTCAGCAGTCAACTTATGAAGTGCTGTACTGAATTAATGAATTTATTCATTCATTAGAGTATTTCACGTAAAATTTTTATAAATTTATTTAGCCAATTTTAACCTCAATAAAGATTTGTTTGTAAATACAGTACAGTAATTGTTTAATATTAATTTGTCAGTGTTACTCAAAACGTCACAACGTTTAAAGAAGTGCTTAAAGTTGCTAGCTCTTCACTAAATTTCAGAGAGTATTATACAGGTAATAATAAAATAACTTGTGTAATTTTGTGAGTGATAATCAATGATTATAGGTGATGCCATAAATCTTTATAATAGATTTTTACCGATGAAATTACTGTTCCGCAGTACTGGCCATTTCAAATCAAAATATTTTTTGTGTGGCTAAGACTTCTAATTTCAAATTAATTTTATTTTAAAAACATATAAAATTCAGTTCAAAATTTGTCGTTTTTTTGTAAATTAGCGTTATGTTTTTATCGCATTTACCTAAATCTTTTTCATCATCATGGATACGCCAAAATTTCGAGTAATTAGGGAATATGAGTACTGTCATAGCAGCAAAGCGGCATAAGCGTAACGCAACATCGACGACGTTTCCGCAGCGAATACTACAAACTTACGCCCCACTTGTTATTAATTTGCTTGCTTTCTGGAAATTTTGACCTGAAAAATGAACCCCGTGGTCGTCCGAAACCTTTGATCGACAATTACGAATTTGGGGCGATTGTGCAAGCTGATGATACTCTATCTACGGCTGAATTAGCAGCAGTTTTCGTTAGCATCCAAACAATATCGGTTCATTTGCGTCAAATTCGCAAAATAAATCAGCTTGACAAATGGATGTCCCACGAACTCAATACCGCACCACCAAATACGCTACTGCCACTGCAAAGTACGCGTCGAGACGTGTCTTGCACTGCCCAACAGGCACATAAACGAAGGAATTTTGAAACGCATTATTTCCTGCGACGAAAAATGGATTCTGTATGGCAAGTGCCGAGCGCTCAGCAAGTTGTTTGGATTCTGGATCAGAATCCTAACAATTCCCTAAACGAAAACTTACCGCTGAAAAGTGATGGTCACTGTTTAGTGGCCTAGCGTCGGTGTGATTCATCACAGCTTCTTACCAAACTGTGAAGAACTGAACACAATGACTCCATCATTGTGTTCAGTTGTTCTTCAACTCGCACGTCTCCAACCAGCTTTGGTCAATCGCTCGTCCCCGCTGCTCCTGAACGACAACGCGCGTCCTCATACTGCACGTCTAAGTTACAAGAGCTGGGGTTGGAAGCTTTCAGTCATACGCGATACTCACCAAACTTTGCGCCTACAGACTTCTATTTTTCACAGAAATTGAATATCTTTTTGGCGTTAAAAAAAGCAATACACGAGAGGCAGTACAAAATGCCTTTGAATAATTTTTTGCCTCCCGTCATGACGATTTCTTCAGGAAGGACATCATCAATTAACTGCCACTGCGTTGGCAAAGATGCATCGATTTCATGGGTGGTAACTTTGGTTATATAAAAAAATATAGAAAAAAATACGTTTATTTATATAATATATAATAATTCATAATTTATATAATAATGAAATTGTAAATTATTTCATAAAAAACGGGTAAAAATTTCATAGGTTAAAACTCAATATTATTTCTGATAATTTTTAAATAATTAGGAAGGAAGTGTTACGAAACAATTAAAAAATAAGAGATAAAGAATTTGTTTTATTATTATATTTTAATTCATACTTTTAAGTGAAGGTAAATGAGTAAACTGGACGCCGAAATATCGTGCATATAGTATTTACGTTCTTTAGATAAATGTGGGGTCCAAGACCCCACATTTCTCTAAAGTATGCTGGTTTATATATTACTTTGCTAAATAGACGAACTCTTTTGGAACAGTTTTAAATAAGCACGTCTTTTATATTCTAACATTTTTATTATTTTACTAGTGAAAGAGCTCTTCACATTTGACTGTACGCAACATAAAATAAAAACTAAGTATGTTTTTATTTTATATTGCGTTTATATGTCAACATTTAATTTTGTATTTGATTTATATAAGGATTCTAAAGGCTGTTTTTTTAAGAACTTGAGAACTTTCAATAATAATACAAGACAAGACAGAAATATTGTCGTAATGATTTTTTTTTGAATTTCATTGTTATAATCTGGTAGATAATTCATAGCATTTATTCATTAAATAGTATTTCCGGCATATATACGTCGCGGCTACGAGCTATATAGTCCATTCGATTTAATTTAATTTTAATAAGGACCGATAATGCCGCCAGCGTGTAAACCGCACCAAACAGTCAATTTTAATAGATATGATGGTGGTTCGTTAATGTCATGAGGATTATCTTCGTTCCATATACGGCAATTACGCTTGTTCACGAAGCCATTTAACCAGAAATGAGCTTCATCACTAAAAACAACTCCTCAACAAAAATGCTCATCTTCGGCTAGTTTCAAATTAGCCCAATCAGCAAAAACGCTACGTAATCGATGGTCATTTGGCTTTAATTCTTGCACGAGCTGTATTTTATAGGTCCGTAAGCCAAGATCTTTACGTAAAAGTTTCCACGTAGTCGAAGGATAAAGGCAAACGGGTTGGGAACGAAAATGAATCGATCTAATCTTTTCCAACACTTCGCGCTACAGTAGCAACATTCTCTTCGGTACGCACATTTCTTTGTCTTTTTGATGGCTTTGAATCGAGAAGAGTAAAATTAGTGCAAAAACGATCAATAACTGCACGAGTCGCTTGCTCATTAGGCAGATTATGTTTACCGTAAAATGGCCGAAGTGCTCTTCGCGAACGGATTTATTTTTTTCAAAGTAAATTTCCACAATTTGGAGGCGTTGTTCTGGCGGTAAACGATTCATGATGTATTGCCGAACCTTCCTGAACAGAAATGTCAACATAGATTGACATTTTCAACTGTCAAACCAAAGACAACAACCATCGAAAATTCAGCTAAAACACCCAATATATACGTTTGGTAATATACCTCCACTTGCCCAGTAAAATAGCTTTTAAGTTTACCTATGAGTAGAACAAATTGCTGGGAAGCTGGGTATCTTAGTAGGAAAATTTAGAAAAAGCTAAGATTTTACCCCAACAATAGGTTTCTTGGTAGAGTGATTTAGTTAGTTAAATTTATAGTCTATATACGTCCCGCTGCTGGCCACAAGCCTCTTCTCACATCTGAGAGTGTTTTAGGGCAAAAATATGTCTGCCACGCTGTCCCAATGTGTGTTGGTAAATTTCATACGTCTTCGAAATATTTTTTCTTTCTTCTCAGACATGCACGTTTCCTCAAGTTTTCTTTCAGCGTTGATCACGTGGTAAATTAGCGCTTTAAGTTGAAAATACCAATTTCATTGGTAGCGGCGAGGATCGAACCCAGGTTGCTCGCATAATGTGACATGTACAGCGAGCGCTTAGCCCCTGAGCTACTACGACGCGGTGGAGAGATTTAATATACATAAATTATAAAAGAACGTACACCCAGGCTCGGAACATTAGATATTGACCATTTATAGATATTTTGATTGTTTTACACGTGGATCGAACCGGCAGTCCACAAGGCAGCAACCGAAGTTTAGCTACTGCGCTCCTATTTGACACGTGCTCGTCGGTGAAGGAAACAACATCGAGGCGCGTGTTTCTTAAGTTCACTCCAAGAGCTGCGTACCTTTTTCTCTACCTTCCAGTCTATTTCATCGGCATGATTATAGGACTTCGAATATTCTCCCGTATTAGATTTGATCACGTGCTCAAATCTTTACTTCGTGGCGAACTTTTGTAGCTTCTATTATGATTACCTCGTAATTGATTTATCTAAGTTGAAGGGGCTCACTTACTAATCAAATGAACATTGACTGAAATTTATTAAATCTCAATACGGGAACGTATAAAGTTGTAATTAATTTATGCGTTTCAAATTACTGATTTGTAATAATTTTGCAGCTGAAGAATTGCATACATTTTTATAAATAATATTTCAGAATACAAATCACAAACCCCACCGTCGAACGTATAAAGCTAAAACATCTGCAAATGTTTTATTTTTTATTTTTGTGTCATTAAAAAAAGATCGTAAGTTCAAAAGTGAATCCTTTGTCTATTAAAGTAACAATTTTAACTAACGTTACAATTATATAGAAGGGTGTATTAAAACTTTCAAGAATCAAAAACTATACCTTTCTTGGGAAGTTTCTTAGATAGTAGCGTGAGAAGCCCTCTTTTTCGAACGCAAGAGACTTATTCTCGAATGTTATGTCGTAATATTCACAATAGCGATGTGTGTATTGGATTTCTTCCAACCTAAAAATATAATAATTGGCGCAAAATATATTTTTTTGTTGATATAATTTACGGCCCTGCGGCTAAAACGTTTTAAATGTGTCACAGCGTTTTTAAATTTAATTTCACGATAGCGGTAAGTCAAACTGAATACTTCTCGCGACTTTGTTCACTTATTTTTTTTTACTTGCGGCTTTACTTTTCATAATCTACTTTATCTAGTATCATATTTGAGAAAGAAAGAAAAGAGAGACAGAAAGAGAGAGAGGGAGAGAGACTTCCTACACAAGTACAGTGAAGGAATACGGATATTACATTGACATAACTTATAAACCAATGTAAGATAATATAATATACTATAATATAGGTAATGTAATGCTAAAATTAAAGTAATACCCATTAATGGAGTGACGACCTAGT